>JAPSES010000001.1:3397690-3431832 GCA_029822895.1 Maxillicosta whitleyi
CTATCTATCTATCTATCTATCTATCTATCTATCTATCTATCTATCTATCTATCTATCTATCTATCTATCTATCTCTGGATAATGACAGTAATGAATCTTGGATGAAGCAGTGAAACCAAATGCAGTTGCGATCATAATCAGTCAACACTTTTGAACCACACAGAGGCTGTCCTGCTGAATATTAGACATAGCCTATATCAGATTGAGGACCACATATGGAGGTGGCCCAGAACAGAATTGAACATATCTGAGATGGTCATAAAAAGGAGCCTAGGAACACTTTTGGGGACATTATTCAGAACTCTTTTGAGCACTTACTTGAGCATTGCAGTTATTGGGCTTCCAGTCGGTTTGCTTTCTGCAAAAGAAATGTTCTACACATAACCTCACATAAGACAATAAATGAAATGTTAATTGATATTCAGTTTGGCCAGTGTTCCCACCATAAGACAGAAATAGGTTGGTTGTTAGGAGGTGGAACTTCCAAACATTGCTTTTTCAGCACTTGCCGGCCTCCTACTATATTGCACCTTTGAAAGCCCTGTGCTCTAAAATTGGTCCACCATTTTTGTTATGATGCAGTCTCCAAATCCTTCGAGATGTCTACAGATTCTTCTCCACCAGACAGTTCTCCGGCAGCTTGCCAAACTGTGAGCTCAGTGTCCTCAGATGACAAGTCCCTCAAATTTTCCAGATCATTCTCCCAAATCACACGTATTCTGCTATTCACAGAATTTTAGAGCACAGAGAGGACAGTTTGTCTGTGAGGAACACACACTGCACCCACACAGAGCAAGTCATGCTTAGGCAGTGTTTCTGTCTTTGGAGTCACAGATTACCTATAATGAATCATGCAAAACTGTAACTGTAAAGGTACTGCAGGAGGATTTCATTGCAACTAGAACTAAATGGTGGCATTAAACATTGTTTCATTTATTTGTCCATTTACTTCATAAGAGAAAATATGCAGTTTTAATCCTTTATACTTTTATATAAATTTCAGCTGTAGTCTGTTATTGGAGAATCTAAAAAGTTTTTTTACTTGTGTGAAATTAAAAAAAGGTTATTGCAGTTAGCATATTTGGTTCCTCGCCCATAAGTATTAATAAAATATAATAGAAATATATATAAAAATACAAGAAAATCACATGTTAGCTGAAAGGAACATGGATTTTAGAACACTGGAACAACATAAGTGCTGATCCAGACACCTGCACACGTCCCCATGATCCCTAACATTATTCCTTATTGTTACTTCATCATTACATTAGTACCATTACTTCATCATTCCTTACATTAGTACCATTACTCCATCATTCCTTACATTAGTACCATTACTTCATTATTCCTTACATTAGTACCATTACTCCATCATTCCTTACATTAGTACCATTACTCCATCATTCCTTACATTACTACCATTACTCCATCATTACATTAGTACCATTACTCCATCATTACATTAGTACCATTACTTCATCATTCCTTACAATAGTACCATTACTTCGTCATTCCATACATTAGTACCATTACTCCATCATTCCTTACATTAGTACCATTACTTCATTATATTAGTACCATTACTTCATCATTTCTTACATTAGTACCATTACTTCGTCATTCCATACATTAGTACCATTACTTCATCATTCCTTACATTAGTACCATTACTCCATCATTCCTTACATTATTACCATTACTTCATCATTATATTAGTACCATTACTTCATCATTCCTTACATTAGTACCATTACTTCATCAATCCTTACATTAGCAACATTACTCCATCATTCCTTACATTAGTACCATTACTTCATCATTACATTAGTACCATTACTTTATCATTATATTATTACTATTACTTCATCATTACATTAGTACCATTACTTCATCATTCCTTATATTAGTACCATTACTCCATCATTCCTTACATTAGTACCATTACTTCATCATTACATTAGCACCATTACTTCATTATCCCTTACATTAGTACCAGTACTTCATCATTATTTTAGTACCATTACTTCATCATTACATTAGTACCATTACTTCATGGTACTTAATAAAGCAGGTCTCCTCACTGTTCAAGCAGAAGTGGACCTTACAGAACCTGTAGACCACATTTAACCTGAGATTGTTGCCTGACTGTAACTGTAACTGTTACTCTCATTGTTTTGTAATGTGTGCAGAAATTACAAAAAATTGTTACTTGTCCACTAAAGCATTAAAACCATCATTAGATTTCATTTCACCTTGGTAGTTTTCCCTTTATGTCACATGTGTAGTACAGCTTGCCAGCCTCTAATTTGCTTCATGATGAACCCATTTGCATACAGTCCTTTTCGTTACACTCTAAATGCATCTTTCTCCTCTGTTTTCTAATGTATCTTTCAGATGTAGAACGACCAAAAGCTTGAAAATGCATGCAAATTAGTTTGTAAATGGAGATGAGAAATACATTTAAGAATGTTGTTGATGTTCAAGATTGTCTTTTAAGATACAATGGATTAATCAGCACTCCTTTGCTTGTACTTCGCTTGTAACAAACTCACTGCGCATTAGCGTGGGCACACTTAATAGCTTCACAAAACACTGTGGTCATATTAAACTCACATGTTGTCTGCTGTGGGGCAAGAAAAGTGAGAAATTTTGAGTTCTGAATTAAATGTTTTTCAGGCCACTGCCAAGGGAGAGCTGTGCTTTTGGCATGACTTGCTCTTATTTTAGGCACTGTACCACTTTTCCAAATGGATTTAGACATACTTGCATGGGCTACAGCCAACAGCAATTACGGTCTAAGCAAAAACATTGTCCTCCAACATGTTTTAAGCCACTCGTTAAGTGGTAATTTGTGGAAGTCTATTTTGTCAAGCATCAAGAAACAAAAACACATTACAATTACGTGTTTTTGTTATTACCTAAATCTGTTTTTTGTTTTTACGATACAAATTTTTTCTTGATATGACGCCAATTACATTAAATTAACATTTTAACAGTATCAAAATGGATTTCAGTAAAAAAAAAAAAAAAAAAAGGAGCTTTGTCTAATACAATTACTACTGCGCTAAACAATGTGACAGCAGTTATTCAGGGAATGTAATCATGCCTCTGAAATGGATGGTGATCCTTTAAAACACTACAGTGATTAAGGTAATAACACTTACATATATAATATATGTTATGGTTTTATTATGTCTATAACCCATGCAATTATATATGATTATGTAGCGTGTAGACATGGATCGACATGCATACAGATTACTTTTATTTTTCTGTCTTTTTCCTGATAGTAACCCGGCCAAGAGAATAAATTAATGTATTTATTAAGCAATTAATATATAGACCACGGGTATCAAACTCATTTTAGTTCAGGGGTCAAATTCAGCGTAATATGGTATAAAGTGGGTCGAACCAGTACAAAAAAATGTAAATAAGAAAAGAAGTTTTGAGTGAAAAAAGTACACTTCCATAAAGAAAATGTCACATCTACAAATTGTAGTTGAACATAACATGAACAAATATGAGCAACCTGAAAATTCTTGAGTAAAATAAGTGCAATATTAACTATATTAAGCCGTAGTTCATCATTTAAACTGAATATTACAGACGACAGAGAATATTATTACAATTTCACATACTTCTAAGACATTTCAAGTTATTCACATTATTTCGGAAAAGGCTAGTCTGTGAATGTACAAATTTTTGTTAAATGTTACTTTGTTTTTTTTTTTACAGTAAAACAAAGAGAAAATGTTGCAGTTTTCATTATTTATAGGATATTATGACAGTATTGTACTGGTCTGAACCACTTTAGATTAAATTGACCAAAAAGATTCTTCATATCTTCAGTGTCATTTTTACATTTCACAAATTCATGTCAGGGGCCGGATTGCACCCTTTGGCGGACTGGATTTGGCCCCCAGGCCGCATGTTTGACACCTGTGATATAGACTGTTATTTGTCTTTCATACAGTGTGGATAATTGTAGACACAGTCAGAATAATATAGCTGACTATTTAAAATTATCTTCCAAATATGCAGCAGTAAGGACGTTTACAATTCAGAAAAGTATTTGCGTTGCTTTTAGTTTGACCTGATGTGAAGTATAATATTAACTGCAAAGAAAATGTATATTCTATTTCACCCTCAATCAGATTTGTGAAATTCTGCTCAAGGTTAGATGTAATTAAAATGCAGTGTAAGATATTAAATTGCTCATGTGCAGACTTTGTTTTGGCAAAGATAACAGCCAGTCATGTTGCAAACTGCTTTCACTTCTGCTGTTATGTTGCTTCAATGACTACACAAATCATCTGACTTTAAAAATTTCAAGCGTTATAATTAAAAAAGGCACACAACTGATATAATTGTGTGCCTTGATAAAGGCTAAACCATCTCACTAATAAGTGAAATAGGCTTGTCTTTATTCAAATATGGCCTAAAGTACATACACAAATACAGTGATAAGTTCATCAGTACACTGTTGTGGGCTGCATCTCAACATTTATCTTAAAAAGCAGCCAGATAAAGAGAAGTGCATAAAAAACTGGTGGAGTATGTGCTACAACAAACATTTACCTGTGTCCATCTGAAACAACTTTTTGAGCTTTCGCACTAGAGCAGACCGTGAGGGTGGTCTTTACTTTTATGGCCACAATCAATCAAATTTCTCATTAGACACATGTACCATAATTATCATGTTATTATCTCTCTCTGTCTGTCTTTTATGTTTTAGTCTTGATGTTGTATTTTCCAAAGACATTGCATTCCCCAAGTCCTTCAGAACACCGATGACTCAGAATAAGTAGATGCTTCACACCTCACCACCCTTTGCATGGTGACTGGCACACCTTCCACTGCATGGTGTAAACAAATGCATTGTAGAATTATTCAGCGCCACCTTTACATGACAGACTAATGACTGATATTACTCTCCTATGATGATGTTTCATCCAGTCCATAACTTCTCCAGGCTCAGTACATGAACATGCGTTTCTAATCCATTTTTTAAACATTAGCAGCCAACCGACCTGTCTGTGGAAAATTAAATGTGTTTGGTGCAAGGAAAAGTATTTCTGCTGCTGTTTTGAACACATTTATTTCACATTCCACTGCAGGCTTCATAGGTAATTGAATATATTTAGCTAATCCTGATTAATCTTTTCACAGGTTGTTTGTAACAACAAAGGGCAGAAAAAAATAATCCTACAGATAGCTGAAGCCCCCATAGGAGCATCATCATCCCAAAGACATTTTCCTAATGTGTCACCCCAGGTGAAATGCAAAACCAGTTTGTTTGTCACTTACCATTGTTGTGTTTCGCTTCTCCCCAAAAATGGGAGAAAAAAAATTCCATATCCGTAGGCTTTGCCACTTGTATTCTTTTTCCTTCTGTACTTTTAGTCATAGACACTATCTATTATTTCATGCTCTGTATATAATAGTTTTGTGAATGTACATCAGTGAAAGTCAAACAGTATTAGCTGCTTTCTAGAGGTTTAGCTAAATGTCTCTTCACAGCTGATTCAGCAACAGGTGTGTTGGACAAGACAGAAATATCATTCTTTAATATATTTTCCACAGTTTGCAAGACAGTGTGCAGAAGAAGAAGAAAGGTAAAGATTAGTCACTGTCATTCCTTATTTCACATTTCTCTTTTCTCGTTACCTTCTCAGACATTTCGGTGAGTCTGCTGTCTCTGGTAGTAACAGCCTGTGGCTTGGCCCTGTTTGGGGTCTCCCTCTTTGTCTCCTGGAAGCTCTGCTGGATACCATGGAGGGAGCGTGGGCTTTCCCCCACTATAAAGGAGGCTCATGGACACCTCAACCCCACCATGAGCCCTCTACCTCCGCAGCCTGCACCCAGGCAGCCAGTTTACACAGCGGTGGACCCTCCTGTACACAACCGCCGTGAGTCATCCCACTGCTCCATTGCCAGAGAGCCCACTCCTGTGGCGTCTGTTGTGTCAGTGGAGGCTCCAATGACTCCTGTTTCACCCCCACCTGTGGTCAAGGCCACACCAGAGGCAGCTATGAAGATCAGTCACACTTCTCCAGACATTCCACTGGATGCCCAGAGTAAAAGCCGAGAGAACGGGGTTCACACTAACCCTCGTATGCAGAGGCAGACCACTGAACCCTCATCAAATGGTCATTCCATGTCGGAAATTGGGTGAGAATGGCATTTTTACTGATTTATTTTGCATTTTGCCTTGTCAATAATGCTTCTCCTTGTAAACCTTGTAGTTCTTGTTCATTCTATATTTGTGCTTCAACTGCTGCAGACAAATTTCTCCATGTCTTTCCTGACCTGTTGGTGCTGTCTTATATCTATCCTTTTTCTCTGTCCACAGACAAGGGTCCATTCGTAGACATATGAACCTGTCAAACCCAGACTTCAATGTGGCCCAGTTCCAAAGGCAGGATTCCCTCACTGGAATGGGACTGGGACTCGGTCGCCTCAAACCTGAACTCTACAAACAACGCTCACTTGAAGGAGACGAAGGAAGTCGAAGGGGTGGGGGCTGCGGTCGGCTTCATTTTATCCTCAAATTTGACTGTGACCTAGAACAGTTAATAGTAAAGATCCACAAAGCTGAGGACCTTCCAGCCAAGGACTTCTCTGGTACTTCTGACCCTTATGTTAAGATCTACCTGCTCCCCGATCGCATGACCAAGCACCAAACCAAGGTGCACCGCAAGACGCTGAATCCTGTGTTTGATGAGGTCTTCCTGTTTCCTGTGGCATACTCTGAGCTTCCCACTCGAAAGCTGCACTTCAGCGTCTATGACTTCGACCGCTTTTCACGCCATGACATAATTGGCCAAGTGGTTGTAGACAACTTCCTCGATCTGGCAGATTTCCCCAGAGAGACAAAACTCTGCCGGGATATCCAGTATGTCTCCTCGGTAAGTAAGCAATTGATCCAAATAATATTAACTTCACCTAAATGTGTCATGTTGTTTTTAAAGTCTCAAAAGCAGGGTTTTTTTTCTTGTTACCTCACTGAACTCCTTCCACTTCCACTGTTGTATCTGCAGAGTTTGACAGTGCAATGACTTGCTTTTTTGTCTGCTGAATCACATTGTATATTACATGAAATATATCAGACACAAATTGCTACTTTTTATTGCGTCTTACAATGTCTGAGAAAGATCTTTAACTTTGGAGTGCACATCAACATAATATACAAGAGAAGTTTTATTAACTCTGTCAGAATTGCTGCAGCGCCATTACAAGCCACATACTGGCACATATGAGTCCTTCATTTCAGCATGATGCGTCTCATAATGACAGTATGAAGAGAACAATACGAATGACTGCTTTTTTAACACACTGAGCTGACATCTTTGAATAGACAACAGAGAAATTATTTTGTAGATAAGGGGAATAGGTCTCACTTTAAAAGAAAAGCAGCTTTCTCATGATGGCTTTGCTCTGTCTTCCCATGCTGGTAAAAAGAAATAAAACTGTATTCTGATCTTGAGTAAAAGAATCTTATCAGTAGTAGCTGGAACATTGGGTATTTTACAATCTGCTCATGAACATACAGTGTCGTTATTGACTTTTATGTCTTTCTAGGACAAACTATAATTTATCTTCTCCATGTCCATAGATGTTTTTAACTTGTATCAGGCAAACCCAGTGTAGAGCTTTAATTAAAAAGCCATGCCAGATATCTGTGCTCTTTTGATTTAATACATCCGCCCACAGAATACTTATTCAGTCCTGTCATCGATGTCCGTTATCAGTATTGCAGCCTGTTGACACAGGTGAAGGACAGAGACATTTCTAATCGAAAACACATTTACTGCATCTATGGCAGCTTATTTATATTCAGTGCCATATGGGACCACCCACTTTCCAAACAAATGTAAATGAAATGCAGAGACCACATAAGGTCAATTGGATGAGCAGTTTAAGTCCGTTGCCATGTTCAGTTACTCACCATGTTTGTGAATGTTAAGTGTGTCAAAGCTAACTTGTGCAAGAGAATCACACAAGAGGAGGTACCTCATACCTCTAGTATGAGGTACTTTTTTTGTTTTTACAGTATTGGTATCACCTGCTGAACACCCTAGAGTTCTTTAACAGACTTTTTTCTAAATGTTAAAGCAGGGGTGTCAACCTCGCACATCCCGATTTGACCCAGAACACTAAAATAATAATAACTTATAAATAATGACAACTCCAAATGTTTGTTTTATTAAAAAAAAAGTATCATTAGATTATAAAAATGTCTATATTTACAAAACATTACACACAAAAAATGTGAATACATTGCAATTTTTGAAGATATTATGCCTCAATTTATCAATTACACATGTCCATTACAACTTACAGAGGACGGCAGATCTACAAAGGTAGGAAATATTTAGTAACGTAAGTTAAGTAATAACGCAAGTCATAATATTGTTGAAATTTTAGAGTCTGGGATTTGGAGTGGGCATTGTTTATAAGTTATTTTACTGCTACAACCCACTTGAGCTCGAACAGCGCTGTATGCGGTCCTTGAACATCCTTAGCTGTTAATGACAGCCCACAGGCCATATTGGAATCTTTGGCAGGTCACTTTTGATCCATGGACCAAATGTTTGACACCCCTGGGTTAAAGAGATCTGCCAATCTTCTCTGTCATTGACAATAACAGAGATATTTATGGTATAAGCTCCCAGTGACTGCTTCATTGACTTCCATTGACTCAGTGTGGGCTCTACCAGCTGTGAGGTGCGATTGATTTCATTCTTCATGGCAGGCTTGAGTAGCATTAATGTGACTGCCGCCATTGATCAATGCAGACAGTTTATTTTATCACAGGCAGACCAGAGATATAATATCAATAAGACACACAGGTTCTCCAAAGAAAACAGAAGAAGGGATGTTAAAATCATCTAAATGTTGCAGATCAGTAGGTAGGATATAGTTGGGTTTTTTTTTTTTTTTTTGCTGTTATAAACATATATAGTTCACATTAAAGAAGGTGAACAATTCATATTTGTTTATCTTCAATTTTACTTCCAACACAGAGCATCCTTTGGGGGTTGTACCCTGACTGTTGTTATTGATGTTGACTGTAATTATAATACATTATACTCAGGTTTTTTCTTTTTATGACTATAAATTACAAATGGAATTAGAAACAGAAAACTAAAGTAGTTCCATGTCCAGAAAACAGAGCTGGAAAGGACCATGTCACAGGGATGAATTTTGTTTATGGATGACTGTGTGCCTTTTTTGTGCCTTTTTTGTGTGTGAATCTAACAGGCAAAACACCCTTTGCCTCTGTTGGTGTCCAGGTTTGTCTCCTGCAGCTTTTCCCCCACAGCATATGCAAATGAGTTGTCTGCACTGCAGCCATTTCAGTTTAATGAGCTTTGTACCTTCGCAATAGGAATTTGAGTGACTTACTGATCCAACTGCCAGTCTAGGATAAATATAGCCTCTTCTGCTAGGTGATGTAAAACAAGAGAAATTGTTGTTAACTCTCTCATGCTCATTCAGTGTTAGTGCTCCATTGTGTATCATCTTTTGTGCAAGAGTGTGGTTGTAACTGCCAGATGGTAGTCTTGTTTCACAACAGCAGAGATATATCTGAAAGACTAATTTGAAGTGGTAATTTAGCATCAGTGTGTTGTTATCTAGAATAGTAAATCTCTAATAATAGCAATAGTAAGTAATTCATCTGTTTATACCAATTTATACATACTGGGCCTTGCATGTATAATGTGCACGCATTAGAATTTTGCATGTGGGGTTGAACCACAGTTTATCTGATGATTTACAAAGATTGCCTGCACAACTCACAACAGGTACAAAGTTTTGGAGACCGCCCTAAGAGGATTTTGCGTGTGCTACTGTTAGTTGTCATGAAGACAGTACGCTGGAAAAACTGCTTTGGGATACACCAACACTAATGGCAATTGAGCTGGAATCATCCACACACATGGAAATGTAACGCTGTGAATGTGAGGAGGTTTGTCATGGAAGGTATTGCATAACTCCTACATGTGACTGGCCCCAAATCATCCCCTAGTTCATCTAGAAGTTCTAAAAGCAGTGCCGGATTTATTTTAGAGGTGGGGGTGCCATGGGGGTCACTGATTTTAATGACGGCCAGGCTCATATAATTTTGTCACACAGCAGCCTAATGTCGGTGCATATTTTTAATCACAATCAAAAATGTCCACACAAGGGTGAAAAATGCATTCTCTGTATCTTGTTTCATCATTTTGACGTCTCCTTCTTGAGTAATAACTGTGGCCATGTGTGTGCAACTATGCATCCAAACCTCCCAGCACATGCACAATTGCGTGTAAATGCACCATATTGCATATTAATTTTTTTTTTTAACATACTAACTGGGTGCAGATGCGCTATTTTGCACCTTTGAAAAATGCAACCCTTAATGCACACTGTTGGTAAATCAGTCATCAAACAGGATATTTAACTAATGCATGATAATTCTATTATTTCAGTTTTATATTTTTGCAATATTTTTAGTGAGTTGTGTTCTATAGTGTCAGTTCATCTATATGTTGAATACTGAACATACAGCTTGAAGTCAGTTTATCAAAGGCTGATGCAGTATGACATTATATAAAAATAAATGAATAAATAAAATAAGTAGATAGTCATCAAACTCACATCTCCCTGTCTATTTGTAATGAGGACACTTATAGAAAGTATCCTTGTGTCCAAAGATAATAGGGCATTCTGAATGAGAAATAAAGCAATAATGAAGCAGTCTGTCAGGCAGCTAGACAAATGAGGCAGCCAAATGAGCTGCTTAACAATGCCAAAACTCCCTGGAATGATAGTATATCTCACTTTATGCTGTTAAGGTGGAACTGCATGGGTGCTGTACAGTCCTTGGTTCATATATGTTCACACTATGACTATTAAAGGATTTCTCCACATACTATATTAACCTTCTATCGCACAGTAAAGTAATGGCAGCAAATGGTTTGATGTATAAGATCTAAGCCATGGCTCGCAGAAGACCTTTAACAGCTTCTTACTCATGGGGTATAAAGGCCCAGTGTTTCTTCTTTCTTTTTCTGCTTTATTTTGTGTCACTTTTCCTTCTCTCTTTCTCTAAAATTGACAATCAGATTGAATTTCTTCACACATGACTCAAACATATGTTTCAAACTTAAAATAGCATAACACTATTCTACCAAAATAGGTAGTAAGTCTAGTGTTTATTAAGAATATTACCTCTAACTACAACTAGAGGAAGAAACAGTAGATTCAACCAGTTGCAAGGTAGTTTTTTTATTCCTCTTACTAGAGAAAAAAATATATTTTTTAACATAATTTACATAACATTTTATTTAATATTTTATTACAGATATATATTTATTACATTATCAGTATGTTGTTGTTTCTGCATAATGTCAAGAAATGCCACAACAGAATATTATAGATCTGCATAGTTATATTTATCTTTTGTAGCACACATGAAAACTGTGATCCATTTAAAGCACAGGTGTCAAACAGGCGGACCGGGGGCCAAAACCGACCCGTCAAAGGGTCCAATCTGGCCCTTGGGATGAATTTTTGAAATCCAAAAATTGCACTGAATATATGAACAATAAATGGTGTCAAAATCATCTTAATTGAGGTTCCACATGTGATCTAAAGTGGGTCAGAACCAGTAGAATACTATTATAATAACCTATAAATAATTTATCTTTGCTTTATTGTAAAAAAGTAAAACTATATTCGATGTCAATGTTGACACTGACAAACTATTTTTTATTGAAAAAAAAGGTGAATAAATATGAACCTGAAATGTCTTAAGAGGAGTAAATGCAATTTTACCAATACTCTGCTTATTACTAAATGTGTTGTGGATTTTTAATAGTTCTAATGCACATGTGTAAATGATAAACTGATATTGTTAAAATTGCACTTGTTATTCTTAATACATTTCAAGTTCATATTATTCCAATTTTTAAGGAAACTTTATAGATGTAAACATTGTCATAATACAAATGTAACTTTTTTTCACTGTTCTTATTTTACTGGTCCGGCCCTCTTAAGGTCATGTGAGTGGGAATATGGCCCCTAAACTAAAATGAGTTTGACACCCCTGATTTAAAGTGACTATATACTGTATTTGTGTTGTTTTTATAGTCTGTGAACATTCATTATAAATCAAACATGGCAACAACCTGTGACTAATCTACTCTTTTAAGTTCAGTAACTCTGTGTCGTGTCAAGAAATTAATTAATATCACTAAGATCCATTTCTCAGTTGGTGTTTAATCTAGCATAAGTCTGGCATTTACAGGTCTGCATTTGCAGAAAATTAGAGAACCAGTATGTGTGTTCACTTGGAGAATATTTGTACATTTATCTCTTGGAAGCACCATATTTATAAGGTTTGGGTGACAGAAGGTTTGTCCATAAGTGAGATCTAACATTTCCTCTCCTCCTTCTATATTGTTGCTTATAAAGTTGGAATAATTTTGTTTTTATACACATTCTTCTTATCATTCCTATTTATACAAAATTACACTTTATCGGTCAAGAATAAACCACATTGTCATAATACTTCATGACACGACGAGGGGCAAATATTTTGGGCAACAGTTTAATTTCTTCGGCTTCCTCCCACTTCTAAAGTCATGCACCTGGGGAATAGGTTCATTGGTAACTCTAAATTGGCCCTAGTGTGTGCATGTGTGTGTGAATGGTTGAACTGGCGGCTCCAGGGTGTACCCCGCCTTCCGCCCGTAGTTGCTGAGATAGGCTCCAGCCCCCCCCCCCCCCTCCCCGCAACCCCAAAAGGGACTAAGCGGTTGAAAATGGATGGATGGATGGAGTTTAATTTCTTTTTCTGCCTCTCTCATAAACACACACACACACCTTAACAGACTATATATTTTTTTCTTTTTTAGACCAAAGACAATGTGAAACATAATGCATCTAAATGTACCAGAGCCCATTTGTTAAAATCACTCTACAGAGAACTGCAGGATTATCATTATGTTGTAATTGCCAGTTGTCCATATGGTTTGTTCAGTGCCATATTTGCCTTGTTTTCCACAGCAAGAGTAGCAGATTGTGTTTGGTTGAAGAACATGTGTTGTTTTTATCATTTTGATAATAACTGCATCTCAATAAAAAAAAAAGATATATATCGCAGTGGTATTCAACTTATTTGATTGTTTTTGCTTGTACAGTGGATTTTTGTCACATTGGAATACATTTGCTGCCGTGTTCACACTTATAAGCACAGGTACAGACATGAATGCGATACATTCAAATACAAATCACACACAACACCACAGGGGGACCTTTGTGTATGATAATTCTAACAAATGATGAGAGAGAGAGAGTGTGTGAATTAAAAACATAGAGGTCAACCCACGGGAAATCTTTGTACACCAGGATGAATTCCCAAACAGAATACAAGACAACATCTAACTACCATCTGCTGTAAAAATGAAACCTCACGTCACTGAGCAGATAACCAACGCATGTGCCTGTCTAATTTAAATGTAAAATATGTGTTCTGCCAAACCAGCATTTAGCATATACATACATGTCTAACAAACACTTGGTCATGTTATGTTGGTTATAAAGACGCCTTACACAGCAATTGTCTTTACCAATAATACTTAATGAAATAATTCCTCAAAGGTAATGCAATCTAGGCTCACTTACTGATTAAATTAAGGTTTCATTCTATATAGGCAAAATGTAATAGACCAAGTATCGCTCATGCCAAGAAAAACCTTCCTGAAATGCCAGTTTAACATGCGAGGGATTCTGATGTAGGAGTTGTTGTCTACACCAGACACGTTGTGTGCTTTTCTGGTTCTCACTTCTTTAGTGGAGTTATTTTAGGAGCAAGTGATAAGTAGTTTCTGCCTCTCCAAAGCTGAGCAGAAGTCTCCAAATCAGGTGGAATTAGCTTTTGCAGCAGCAGGATGATCAAAGAATCGATCAGTATCTTGAGTGACAATCAGTGTAAATATTCTGTACAATCAGCCTAATGTAACAGACCAGGAAAGAATGAAAAACATTTGGTAGGAGGCAGGTTTGTGTCACTACTAGTTATCATGTAACGTTTGTGTTTGATCGTGTCTTTCAGGATAATGTGGATCTCGGGGATTTGATGTTTTCCCTCTGTTACCTCCCTACCGCGGGCAGATTGACCATTACAATGATAAAGGCACGCAATCTCAAGGCCATGGATATCACTGGAGCTTCTGGTAATTAAAAAGGGAATACATGTAAGCACTGAATTTCATGGATGCACTGATTGAACGTAAGCATTTTCCCATCCTGTGTGTCTCATTGTCATAGATCCGTATGTCAAGGTTTCTCTAATGTGCGATGGTCGCAGACTGAAGAAGAGGAAGACATCGACAAAAAGGAACACTTTGAATCCCATCTATAATGAGGCCATTGTGTTTGATGTCCCTCCAGAAAACATTGAACAGATCAGCCTCCTCATTGCAGTGATGGACTATGACCGGTTAAGATCCTTTTCTGTTCTACATAGTATTAAATATGCAATATTTATCACTGTCTGTTGCTGTTATTATAGCATATTTATTTTGAACTCTTGAGAATGAAGCCAACTTTATTTCATTTTAAGATTGCAGAGTATTTTATGTCTTCCTCTCTCTGTTGCACACACACAGCGTAGGCCATAATGAGGTCATTGGAGTGTGTCGGGTCGGCAACGATGCAGACAACCTTGGTCGAGACCACTGGAGTGAAATGCTCACATATCCTCGAAAACCTGTCGCCCACTGGCATCCCCTTGTGGAGGTGAGATCTTTAATGTGATGGTATGCGTGTTGATGCAGGCATGACTAAAAAAAAAAAAAATTCTTTGCATCAAATAACGTCACAGATTTTAGTTTCCAAGCAGGAGCATTTACCAAGGTTTACTGCAGGTAAAAGCATTAATTAGTTTAATTATAATGTGCTATTTTAAACCATCAGACTTCAAGGTCCACTTTATTAAATTATTTATGTCAAGAGATGTGGTGCTAAATTTGCATATTTGTGTCTATTTAGTCAGTTATTTTGCATTTACTATATCTGAGTGTGTTTGCATAAACAAATAAGCTCTGTTTATCTCAATTTTAGTGGAATGTGACTACTTCCATTAACACATTAAAGGCCCAAGGCTACTTTTGCGGCAATTTCCAAATGAATATTAATCTTTATTTAACCATTTCGGGTGATTTATCACCATTACCCTCCATATTGTTTTTGTGTTTTTCAGTGAAAATGTGATATTTTCTTGTATTTAATTCACTGATCATGTAGATGTTCATAAAAGGTCAGATTAATGCTGAGGGATATTGTTTCAAAAACAGAGAAAACTGATAAAATCTATTGTTAACTGTCCATCCACTGGCATTGATCCAACTCCATGGGTTTTACTGGTGAGATAACACTGTAGAAGATGACAGTGTTTCCAGAGCCTCTGAATGCCCATATGGGTCATACGTATCTGATGACCATGAAATGATGACAAACCACATTTTAACCAATTATTGACATGGACTGATAGGATTAGTGGATCATCAGGTATTAAAGAGTATAGATCAGTGGATGGTTTTTGCCACTGGTGGAAATTTGGGTCTTTATGGGTTAATGCACAACTAATAAGCTTTAAAAGAACCCATTAGTTTATTTGCAAAATCAACACTGTATTGATAAGAACACAGACTCCATCAATATAAACCCAAAGGTGATGAAGTTTATCGCTCCTCGTGTATTAAAGCACAGTCAGGTTAATTTGTATTCACTGTTACAGAAGTGCACTGTTAAAAGCATACTGTCAAAGGGTATTTCACCAGTAGAAATGAAAATACTGTATATCCCTGAATTTGACGGATGAAGTAAAACCTGCTGCCAAAAAGATTCACTGATCTTAACGTGTCAATGTCCAACACCTAGTGCAAACCTGCATCTTTTTTTTTTTTTTCTTCCTTGGACTAATCCATTTAAGTCTAGAGCTGTCTTGGTATTGAATTTCATACAGAACAGAATTTGTTGATTGTGTGCCAGTTCACTTCTATCCTTCATCTTCTGGGACAAAGGCAGGAGAGATAAAGTATATAAGAACACAAAGCTCTGATGTGATTCACCTGAGACATGTAGGGATGCGTGCGTTTCCTACAGAATACCAACGTACACTCTGTGGGAAGTTCACACATTTAATATGAAATAAGTACAATTACGTAAAAAAAAAAAAAACCCTTTCCAGAAAACAGTGGAGAAGGCAGAGAGCTATCTATGGACTATACAAGTGTTATTCTGACAGAAAAGGTGGAAATCATGTTGTGAAGTTGAAGGATATCCGTAACCTGTACACCTATAAACCTGGAATAATGGCCTCGCTGTTCCTATTTGTGTTGTAACTAAAAACACAAAGGGCCACAAAGAGTCGGAGAAACCTGGAAATTGAACTTTTGGGTGCTTTGTGAAGAACTGTTATGTACTTTCAAGTCTTCACTGAAACCTCAAGACATCTGAATCAAAGTCCTGTCTTCCCCTGCTTTCCATCCTGTCATTACCCCACAAACTGCAAAGTGCATTCGGTATAGACGCAATAGAGACCTCAGAGTGTTGCTTACATGTTTGTTCGCCAAGTAAGCCATGCTGTCTGTAAATGTTCTCATCATTTTTGCATTTGGCAAACAAAGCAATCACAAAAACATAATCAATTCCAATATGAACATACAAACAGACTAACCCTCGCTAAATTTAGCAACAAAACGGAAATGGTCATATTTTGTTTCACTGCCCGGTTATAACTCTGTAGGTGGTGGTTAAATTTGCTCGAGGCATTCAGGACAGTCTCATTTTGGGAATCTGGCCGCCACGCTGTTTAATTGAACATTTGTTTGAGGATGCATGCAACGAATTGAATGGCTTTAACGTGGTTTCTGGCTTGTCCTTTTGCAGTACCAGGGAACCACAGGTAGCAGCCAAGGAGGATCCTGTAACTCCCTGAAGACGCCACCTTCTCCCTAGCCTTGAGCATCAATTTACAAAAGGTCACCAATCAACCTGAAGCCTCAGCTGTACCTTTGGACAGTGGTGCTGCCGAGCGCTGATGACTTATGATTCTAAAAGAAGAAGGCAGACATCCACATAAGATAAAACGGAGAAAAAAAGAAACTGTCTCTGCTCAGTTGGATCAGTTGCATGTTGAATGGCCGCAAAGATGGATGTTTTCTTTTCTAACAATGTTTCTTTAAGAAAAACGACAGGCATATGCAGACATTTTAAGTCTTTGCTATTCCTGGGTTTATACAGTTATTGTTTTTTACATAGTCTTGTTATTTGTTTTAAAGAGGTGAGTCTGTATTAACGCGATGTACTTAGAACCAGTTGAACTGCCATACTGTTTTTAATTTGGTAGTGAATTGGTGCATGAGGTCATGGTTTGGATATTTTCTTGTTTGTTTGTTTGTGTTTTTTTTTTCTTTTTTTTCTTCTGGGAATAAGATGTGTTGTTTTGTCGGTTGATATGCAGTGAATTTCTAGACAAAGTACCTGTAAGGAAATATGTTAAATGTTAGAAATGAATATTATTCCATTAAAAAACCCCCGAAAAAAACACAACCACTGTTGGTCTTTGCCAGTTTAGTTTTTGTGTGCAATGTAATTTTACAATACAGTTATTTTTCTGTACTTTTTTTGTAAACTTCCCTTCCTTTTCCTCATCAATCATAATAAAAAATAACCCAGTGTCAGACTTGAAATTATAAAACAACCACAAAAAGACAAGTCAAGTAATAATACAAAAAATATTTGTATCTGTAAGGAAGATGTAATTTATTGGTCGCATTTCAAATGTATTTTTAGGGGTAAAGATTAGTGTATTAGAAGTGCATTCAATAAAAAGGCAGCCAAGTGGATTTTTGATAGTAGTAAGAAAGGCTGCTTGTGTAAGCAGATTATGTATGCCTGTAGGCACAGCTAACAAATGAACCTTTGCCAAATTAACAACTTCTCTAACGCAGATTAAAAAAAAAAGAAAAAACATCTTGGAAATACATAATCAGAGTACATTTGCAATGATTTCCCTTGCCATGAGTAGTCAGTTAAATTCAGAAAATATTATATACACAGCCCCTTTTGTGACCCTGTTTTGCATGTTGCACATCAGCACATGGGTGAATGTTCACTCCAAAATGTGCCTGGAATTTATCTGGCTTTGAGAGAAAAGAAAAACAACGCCATTTGCCCTTATTTGAAACAGTCCCCCTCGTACTCATTTCTCACTCCATTTATTTAAACAGCTTAAGACTAACACTTTACTCTCTACTGTGCCTATACTGATGTTGCATTTAGGCTTCTACTGTTCTATTTGCCTTGTGTGTTGGTGAAATCCCAGCCCTGGCGGTGAGTGGAAGTTACAATAAAATTTGTAACTGCAATATAATGTCCTTCATTTATTTTTACATGCACAGTTTATATGCTTCAGACTCCAGGCTTCAGAGTGTTTCAGTGCACATTCCTTTCCAGTCCTACTTTCCAAAACGTCCGTGTGACCGCTCAACTGTCAGTCTCATTGATGAGTAATCTGACTCAGGTTTTCATAAAGACTGCTTTCTCAGGCTGGTTTGATGTTGGAGGACTGTAGATGAATAATGCAGAGTGTGAGAGTCAGGGGTCTCTTGGTACTGTCATAACGGTAACCCTCCATTTCTACCATGTGGCTAATAACATGACCTTATCCTGTTCTCTCCCGCTTATAGCTTAGCCCATATGAGGATCATGATGGTATATCATCCAACAGAAAGGAATAGAGAGGGTGGGTGTGGGTTGTCATTGCAGAGACAGAGGTGTGTGGGTTGCTTGTTAAGGTCTTGTTAGTGGGTGCTGAGTATGACACATTTCCAGTAGGCTGCAATACTCTGATCCAGTTAGGCTGGTGGTAACTAGGAGCACTCTCACACACATTACTAGGTAATAATCATCTGTTCGACATTTGTTCCATATAGGTCAACACTGTGGCAGCTATAAGTCCTCATATACTACAACTTGTAAATACTCTGCAGGTTTTCTAACAGGTTTTTTTTTTCATTTTCACATCATGTATGTACCTTCAACTGGACCTGTGGTCTTCATTTACAATCACATGCATCATGCTGATCCTGTTGGCACTGGAACAAAGGATGGGATGGAGACAGGATGTTAATACCTCTAGGACTTCTAAGAAGCAACTGGCTTTCAGGATTATGTATAATCTACTAACACATGGACACCAAATACATTTTCCCCTGTGGAAGTTGGCAAGCAGTGATACATATGTGAGGAGCCAAAATCCTAAACAAAATAAAAATATAACAAGATTAAGTTTGTAGCTTGCCAGATCTCTAGGGTAGTGAAAAACATATAGCATACCGCTGATGTTAATGGTAACAAAGCACTGGTAAGACAACTGTGACTTCATTTTTTCTTATTACTCAAGGTACTTTTTTTTTTTTTTTTTAAACAGAATAAGGTGTTTAGTGTGCTGGCGTGTGTTAGTGGTATAATTACTAGAACATCAGTTTTGAACTGTTTCTGACCCTCATCCTTTTATCTGACCACAGCTGTGTTACTGCCTCATGATTCATTTGGAAAGGCAGAGAAAAACAAGACAATAGAATGAGCATAAAGAGCTAAAAGACATAAATAAATAAAGCTTAAAGACTAAGGAGCTGTCTTCTCAAAGGCCAGGAAATTATGTTGGGCTTTGGGTTGCAGTTTGCAAGACATTAGTGTAACCTCTTGTCTAGTGCATTTCAGTTCACCCTCAGTGTAATAATTGCTCCCATCAGATGGGACAGGATCTACTGAGAGCAATCCGTAAACTGACCGTGGGTTGGTATCTCATCTTCAAGACAATCGATTCCCCATTCTGTGGGAGCTGCATTAGTCTGGTCATGATAGCTCAGACCAAAGTCAGCAACTTTCAGTGGAAAACTGTTAAGCCCACACATGGAGTACCACAGGGATGTAGTTCCACACTGTTAATACTCCATGGTTAAAAATGTGAATGAGCAACACTGTGCACCATCCTGCACTAAATAAAGGCTGACCTGTGTATCACTACACTGGAGTGACTTTAAAAGGCCAATTAAATGGTCTTCATAGAGGAGACTATGTCCTGCAGCTTGTCCTGCTGGGCATTTAAGCACATGGACTGTAATTATGTTAAACCTTAATACGTTTTCATATGATCAATAGAAGAAAAAACACATAGAAGGAAAAGTATCCAATAAATGTATATGACATTTATATCTAGTGGCAGTGGGGTTGCTCAGAATAGACCTACTCTTCTCCAATGTTACAGTATGTTACCATCGCCTGTGAATATCTGCTGAACTAAAACCCCAAACAGACAAGAAAAAACACAATCAAAGGGAATTACTGTGCAGCCAGTAAGAGTAAATGGGACACTGGTGGTAATGGTCATGTTGATGTTTTTCTCAGTTGGTTCTACTCTGGAAAGTCCAATTGTTAGTACATATCATACCGTTTTGCTTTGTTTTTTTTTTAAAGATGCTTTTTCTTAGAAATATTGACATTTTCAGTTTTTCCATTCAAAAGAGCATCAATATAAAACAACAGCTGGCAGAGAAATGTGTTCCCTGTGCAGTCTGTGTGGATTTTAATATTCAGTCATGTTTCTAATTTATGATTCTGTTTTTTATCTCTCTTCTTTGTGGACTTCCTTTTGACCTGGGGATTGAACATGATTGTTCAGCTTTATTAACCATAAGGCAGCACTGTGACCTGCCAGCACCTAACATCTGCCTGTGCCTCAGGAATTCAAAGCTTTAATGGCAGTGCTATATGAATGATAATAAAACAAGAGCTACGCTATGTACATCTACATGTGTAAAGATAAAAGGGGCATGGATATGAAGATAATAGCTCTGTGGACCATTAAAATAATTAAAAACTAAATTAGATTTGCATATTTATTATAGGATTTTTTTTTTCTGTTTAATGATAATCCTATATATTTCTGTGCAAAAATGTGTTGACATAAACAGATTTGTTCAATTTCTATTAGATGTTGGAACAGTACTGAACGTTTCATGTGAACTATTATCACTTGTCACGCTTAATTTAGCCTTTATCTTTAAGTATTTCATTGACATTTTAGTGCTTATGCATAAGGAGGCGAGGTGCGTTTTCTGGCTCAGTAATGCCCCCTGTTGGTCATATATAATATTACAAAATAAAGGAAAAACAAAGTCAGAATATATAGAAAGTAAAATAACTAATAAAAAAAAATAAATCCTTAATTGATGGAAATAATTTAGAAGGAACAGCTTCCTCCTCTAAAAATTCACATTTATTTGCTAATAAAATACTAAAAAATGCATTAATACTTTTATAGTCATGTAAAGTTGGTGTATATGGAGGGGTATGGTATTAAAATGAGATCACATACAAACAAAACATGTAATGTAGAAACTCATTAAATAAAATAAAGCCCCAGTTCCTGCTTAGTACTGTCAATGAGTGTTTTACCTGTGCAATATTATTTACTTATATATGAGATAATACAAAGTGAAGTACTAAATACATTTGAAGTGCAGGAGCTGATAATAATGAAACGATGTGTCTGACTCATCATTGCAGATTATCGTTCTCCTCAGGTACCAGGTATCTCTTCAGGAATGTTTAACCTTTATTACACACACCCTGACATTACAAATACACTATAATCCCTGTTTCATGGGCTTATCCTATTGATGCTGCTGATAAAAATGTGTTAAATACCGTTACAGTATTACCTTCATGACTGCTGTTTGCTAGGGTTGCTTTCACACCATATGAGTCAAAACATTGACGGTAATCTCATCCTGTGAATTAGAGATGATGAAACCCCAAGCATTCCTGGGTGTGAGTGCTGTCAGCTGCCGCCTTTTTCGGCTTCATTTTACACTGCATATCATTATGAAGTATATTCTCTGTCATCATCATCAATCACACTCAGGCTATTATAATGAAATGTGTTGATTTGACCTCATGTAGCTCCACCAAAGTACTCTTTAGACTTTCTAAAATATGTGTTTGCTTCTTCTTCTTTTTTTTTTACTACATATTTTCTTGTATATTTATATTTGCCCTTTTTTAAAATTTATTTTTGTACATCACCAGCTCCCTGATATTAATGTGCAAATATAGTGATATAATGTAAATATATGCAAAAAGTAATCAAAAACTTGAATAAATGAAATAAAGTTTTCTAAATATAAAATTTGGCCTTACAGGATAAGGCTGACAATGGATAAGATTCCAGCCACAAAATGAAAGGAGAGTTTTAAACCAAAAGCCACATCCAGGAGGTAATTTTCTCAGATGTCAGGACAGCTGTTGTAGCTTTACTGTAAAAGGATCTAAGTGCTGTAAAGAATGGGAGTAGTCTATGACACTGAGGGCAATCTTTCTCTCTCTCATTCCACCGACTAACACTCTGTCTTCTTCATGCCAGTGAATAAGGCAGTACTGGGGCTGCTTCAGAACACAAAGCGTTGCTATGGCGTCAAATGCCAGCCACATGTTGGAGGCTGCCTTGGAACAAATGGATGACATTATTGCTGGTAAGAGTTTCTCTTCCATTATCGGATGTTCATTAGACTTCTAATTACATCCATCCAGAGCCACACTTTACCTTTTATATGGATGTTTACATATGCATGTAACATCCCAATAAAAAGTGTTTTGTTTTGTTTGTTTGTTTGTTTGTTATTTGGGAGGGGGGATTGTAATTCATGATAATTTCATAACTAAAAGTGCTGCAAAAGTAAAACCTTTGTTGACAGCTGGAGTTGGCTGGATTTTAGCTGGAGGCTTTTCAGGAACAACTGGAAAGACTCTGCTTTGAACTTTTCCAATAAAACTAAAAATCTAATTTAACTAATAATGTAATTTAATTTACTTTGACATATATTAATAGAACTATACACTAATTATATTAAATAGCTCTATTTTTCATTTCGAAGTTACATTGCTTTGTGTTCCTGTAATTTTCTAGTCCAAGTGACACATTTTTTTGTCACAACCACACCACGCTGTCAGTGTTTTTTTCAGGGTCAAAGGACAGAAACATAAAAATAGAAGCTGCAGTCCAACCAGTACCACAGCTACAAAGTAACTGAACTGAAACAAATAAAAATGTCAAATAGTCACTGAAAATACAAACATTTCCTGCACAAAATCTACATTTCTTCATTGCATTCTTAACGGTGTCTGAGTTGACGTTCGGTAGTTGTATACCACTCAACTTAAACATAACAATTACAGAAACCTACAGAATGAATCTGTAATTTTTGGTTTTCAGAAGCACAGTGCAATGCCATTTGATGCTATTTGTAAACTGTGAGTATGGAGCACAATAGTGCCCCCAAAAGGTAATTTTTATAAACAGATCAGGACCTTTTACTGCAGGCTGTTTGTCATCTTCTCAACCACTGACCTTACTGATGCCCACGGAATAACAATAGTGGTTTTCACCTCTAATATCATTTCTAATCCTTTGTCTTTCCTCTTTCAGACTCCCAATCAAATGAGGGGCTGTTCAGCATCCTCATGCATGTAGGTGGCCATGATTATCATCCTTCTGAGTGTGCCAAACAGTTACTGCTTCCCTCTCCCACCGACCCCTCCCTCAAGGCTCTTCAGCTAATGGAGGCCCTCAGGGCAGTGCTGGAGGGTCAGGGGAGTGACAAAGAGCACGACTCTGTCAGGAACCAAGTTTCCACCGAAGCAGCACATGTTATACTGAAATGGCTGTTGAGTGGTGAGGTGAGTACACAGAATCATCAGACATGAGAAGATTTCATTTCATAAAAACAAATCTGTTTTTCAAATCCAACACCACGACAACAGCACGCGACACAACTAACACCTCCGATTAAAAGAACTCACAATAAATAAATAAATAAATAACTGATGTAGATACAAAGTCAGAAAGATTCCATTAGAAAGCTGTGCTGTGGCAGTGCACTGTAGCACACAGAGTACTCGGTTTCATTAGTTGCGTGATATTATGGTCTTTGATCCTGGTCATCAACATCTGGATGGCCTTTCCTGTCTGAAGTAGGGAACTGGAAGCTGGATCTGCAGCAAACTGCACCGGTAATGAGATCCAGAGCTTCTGTTCACAGTGGAAGAGGCTACACCCCCTTTCACTGTCCCATTCTCCCTCATTTCCTTCACCCTCACATCTCTACATTAATCACACTTTCTCCAACTACCGTTTGTGTGTTTGTTTGCTTGGTCCACACTCCTACTCAGATTTCACTTCTTGTTTCTCCCCGTTTGCCTTTATCAGATTTATACTCTTGTTTCCTTCAAGTCTCCTCCGCAGCTTCCTCCTCCCCTTCTGCGTCGTCTTTACTGACTTTTTGCCCTGCACCACATCTGACAAGCATGTGCTGCATAAAGTTTCCTTTCCTCTGTGCCCCTTTAGAAAGCCCCGTAAAAAATTAGCTTGACTGAAAGGTACTTGAGACAGAGGAGGAGAAGCTATAGGGGACATGTAGGGAAAGGAACAGGAGAAGAAAGGAAGGACTGAAAAAGGATGAGAGATTATTAGATGCAGCACTGGAGAAATGTGGCAAATTATGAAGCAGTTTGAGTTGAGTGTGTTTGAGAGAGAAAGTAGGAGAAAAGGGAGGGGGAACTGAAAGAGGTATGAAAAGTGAAGAGAAGAAAGAGAGGGAGTGGAGCCAACTGGCATAGTTGAAGTTATTTGGCTGGGCTCTGAAAGTCTCAGACTGCCCAGACTTTAAACCACAGGGACCAAGGTCCTCTCTGCTCTTTCTACAACTGCAGTATGGTGGGTCTGTAAATGGAGAAAAGCTGCACTGAGAGTGCACCACTATTAGGATTCAGTGTTAGGTCTTCCTGTGGATTTTTGTCTCTTTCTCCTACTTGTTGATTCATAGCACCATCAGATTCTGTTGGTATCTAACATTAAGACCAACTGTGCAATGGGCCTGCAGGATGGAGTATGATATTGATTTCTACAAACATTTTGCCTGGCTTAGGAAGGTAAGACATTTTCAACTTCAACGACTGCATTTTTGATACTTACATATTTTACCACAACTGCATAAAATAACTTTGGTTATGCATTGTTAATGTTTTTACTGTGTCGGTGCACACTGGAGGAATATATCTGTTTTGTTTGTGGACTGTGGAGGTGTGTTATAGAATGTGCCATATGCACACCCACACATATACAGTGCATATAAGTATAACATTTTGTTGCAGTTCTTGCTTTAGGCTTGATGTCAAAATTTGATTCTAAAATTTGAGCTTTGTGGAACAGTGTTTTTTTTTTTTTTTTTTTTACCATAACTTTTTTTTTAATGTCCCTGCAAAACATTTCTGCAGACTAGAGTAAATCAGTTTTTCTACACATTATACACAGTGGATTTTTTCCTGCACTGCACTTTTCAAGGCTCTACCACTAAGGTGACGTATTGTGAATTGTTGAATGCATGATACGCTTGCCCATAAGGTGAAACGTTTGAGGGTGGAGATAAATGGATAGGCATGTCAGCTGAGATCATTTCCTGCCTCTTAAACCTATAGGGAACCTTTGGACAACACATACCATCGTGCTGCCATTAAGAAGTGATTATTCCTGAGTCCTTTCCATTAGGTTATATTTCTTATGGTCTGCCAGACCCATAAAAGAAGCAATCACATGCTTTCGTTTGCCTGTTGTTGTTTATTCTTATTCTTATTCCAATGACTGTACACATATTATACATCTAAAAACACATCATGTCAGTTAAGTCTGAGGTAAATAAACAACCGACCTGATTGTATCTTAAAGTTGGAGCAGAATACTTGCTCTGACCAGCTCAGGGTGATGGTGCTACGTTGTGTGAAGTTTTTGGGAATGTGGTCAAAAAGGTTGAATTTCTGATATTGAAGCTTATTTTGTTGTGATTTTACTTTTCTAGCACACTAATCAGTCTAAACATTCTTGATTAGACAAGCAGCCTTGAACTAAGATTTCAACCAACATGTTTTTTTTCTCCCATTAACCCACAATTAAGGACCCAGCGTGACTTTTGTGTCAGTTCCAAAAATGATTTTTTTTTTCTCTATATTTAACCTTTCATAAGAGATTTATCGCTATAGTATACTATTATCTTCAGAGTTTTGTATTTCCTCCCCAGTGAAAATCATCTATCTTCTTTTGTTTAATTCACTGATTGTGTAGATGTTCATAAAAGCTCAGATTAAAGTCAAGGTTTACTTTATCAAAGCAGAAAAAAATGAAGAAAAAGTCACTTAAAAGTACAATATATCATTAACTGCACATAAACCCAGTGTTTTTATCTACTGTCACTGATCAAACTCCATGGGTTTTACTGGTGAATCAATGTTGTAGAAGATGAGAGTGTTTCTGCGTTCACTAGGGAGCCTCTAAACGCCCAAATGGGTCATATCTGATGACCATGGAAAAAAACCACAACCTGCATTTTAAATTACACCGTCATTAGCGGATTAGTGGATCAACTGTTTAGGTCAGTAGGTGCTTTTAGTCGACAGTGGATCTTTAGAGCTTTATGGGTTAATAAGCTGGTATTAAATGTTGTACAACATTTAATGCTGGATTAGGACCTGTAAACCACTTACAAATGTGTTCATATTCTATTCGCTGACACAATAGGAGACTAACTCTATATGTGTACGATTCTCTGCGTGAATGTACTTCTGAATCTGTGACATCATTAAAGCATAATAACCCACTTGCAAACACTCCCTGTTAATATTTGACCTTTTTTCTGAAGGTTAACCTCCATCCACCTGGCAGCAGTGAATCCTACCAGGAGCGGTTATCACGCCTGGAGGGAGACAAAGAGTCGCTAATTCTGCAGGTGAGATTTGTCATGTAGCTGCTCCGAATGACTTTGTCTTTTTGTTCTTCTCGGTGCTGACTTAATCTCCCTCCCTGTTTGTGTAAGATAACCTTTAAAACATGGTAAAATAAATGGTGACATGTCATATTAAACCTTAAGCCAGTGTCTTTCAACCTTGGGGTTTCCTGGAATTTAAATGGGGTCACCTGAAATTTCTAGTAATTGATAAAAATACAAACTTATTAATAAAAAAAACACATGGTGAGTTAACAGAGATGATCACATACATAAAAGACATTGTAAACTCTGAAGCTGCAACTGAAGCACTGTGGTACTGATTGTCCTTCAGATGTTCATTGTGACCAGTTTAACCTTTACAAACTGTTCATTTCTTAAACCTTCACAGTTTGGTTCGGGTCAAATTTGACACAGACCCAGAATTCCCGCACAGTAAGTGTTTATTCCAAATATTGAACTACAGGTTTATTTACACTGTCTAAGTAGACTATCCCGCATTAATAAATATATGTAATATATAAATATAATGTTTCAGAGCAGGAAGAGCATATTTTTTAAGTTTTACAAACTTGTTTTTGTAGAAAAACATCTACTATCATACAGTATCATGTCCTGTTTTACATATATAAAAACATAAAAGTCATTATGATTTATATATAAAAAAAATTTACCCGAACCAACCTCAGTGTCCAAAAATCTGTAACACCTGTACAAATGCATATAATTTTTTAAAATCTTTTAATTTTTGTAAATTTTGGCAAAATTTTGTTAAAATCATCACATTTCAGAATAAAATAATGTATTTTTAGTATGACTGAATGTCAAAACAGGTTAAATTTCACCTGACTGGTGTGTAAGGGTGAAGATGCTGCAGCTCTTTAATAATAATAATAATAATTCACAGTTTGGGTTATTGTTAGTTCAGTTAATTTGCCGCCTTGTAAATATAAGGTAACCAAGGAAAACACAATTCTCACTTTGTGTAGTAATCTGAACTGGACTTTTCTGCCTTTGTCTATAATAATATACATTATATAGCCTAAAAGTCATCTAAAACCAATGTGTATTTGCAAAATAGTATAGCAAACTATTACATAAATAAAAACAAATTAATTTGACCAAAATAAATAAAAATCTCACTTTTGAATGTCTGGGTTTGCCAGAAATGTGTGATGTTAAAATGGGGTCACGAGCCAAAAAAGGTTGAGACCCACTGGATTAAGCATTCCTGCATATCCGCTCATAGGTGAATGAATTCTACTGGCCAGGAGCCTGCTCAAATACAAGTGGATATATAACACTGTGCTGTCAGTGGGAACAGCTTCTGAAAACTGCCATATCACATTACTCTGTTAAAGGCGAGGAAGAGAGGGTGAAAGGCCAAAGGTAGACTCAAGTATTGTGTTGTAAAGGTTTCACAACTACAATCTTTCTGACTCACTGCACAGGTGAAGTAACAGCAATAAAGTAGGATGGGTGAACTTACAACACTAGAATGTCTTGTTTTGTGTACTGCAGGTCTTTGTGTGTCTAGGTGCATGGACTGCTGAACAAGTGATAATCTGATGCAGGTTTAGGCATGCACTGCACTGCTTTAGCATGTTTGTGAGTGAACAGGTGCTTTTCTTGTTTGCTGGGGTCTCTGCTTTTGTCAAATGTGCTTCTGTTTGTTGGTTCGGTGTGTATTAGCAGTGTATTTATTAATAGGTGGCCTCAATAGTTTCTCTCCAGATTAACATTTAACCTGCATTCTGCTGACACACTGAACCAGTGGAGTCTGACAAGTGAGTGCTGAGGCACAAAAGATCATTAAAACTCAGAGGAAATATTTGTACTGTTTGATCTGGCACAGATGAGGAAGTTTCAACAAAAAAACAGGAATTAAATTAAATAGCTGATGTTCCCTCAAGTATAATGTGTTGCACTTAGAAGAGGAAATATGTGACTACAATGCAATAGTGAGATTAAAAAACAGGTGAAGCTAAATAATGATCGTCCAATTTGAGTGTAGAAAAATGCATCTCATTTATCTTTCTGTTGACTGATACCACAGGTGAGTGTGCTGACAGACCAGGTGGAGGCTCAGGGGGTGAAGATCAATGATCTAGAGAGTTCTCTGGTGGAGCATCAGCACAAGCTCAACTCCACAGAGGAGATGCTACAGCAGGTACACAACAGCTTCACAAAACTCAGACTGTAATACACAACGACAACTTAGATCAAAAGCCTCCCAAAAGCAAATGTTTCATCTATTACTGGACTAACCTCAGGAAACTACTTTCAGATATCTGAGGCTTGTACGTTTGTATTATTTGATGTGTAATGAAAATACGACAAGGCTCAGACTGTCCCTTTTCAGTCTTTCCTCAAAAGCTGTATAATGCAGCTCAGGATGAGTTCTGCTCCCTGGGAAGACATTCCTTGCTTGGATTCCAATATATCAAGCAGCAGATTGCCTTGACAACCAAAATATTTAGGAAGCCCAGACTCATTCCAGGACAGTGTCTCAGAGTGTTTGCGTGGCCTGTGCAAGGCCAGACGGTTCTGTCTGGGCAGGTGATTACAGCAGGAGTAGCCACACCCCCACAACCTGTAACCACAACTGAGGACTGCATGCTGAAACACACCCACACCCACACACACACACACACACACACAGAGAGAGAGAGAGAAAGAGAAATAGAGAGAGAGAGTGAGAGCACGAGAGAGACAGAGCTACATTAACAGAGACAGGACAGCAGAGGAAAGGGAAGACAGATACAGTAAATTTACAGTTTAAAAACAGCTGAAAACGTTGCAGAAGGGAGGGAAAAAAAGAGTAGGGGTGGTGCTCCTACAAGACTGCACGAGTGTCTGCCTTTGACATTTTGCTCTTCGCTCCTGACTTTAATACTACAACAGAGACTTTGCTAAACACTGACAAGGACACTGAACGGAATGGATGTATGAAACTTTAATCTACTGAAACTACAAGACATTTAAACCACATCCATGGGGGAGGTACTTCTGCTGTTCATCTGCTGCACAGACACTGGAGCAGAATGAATAAGGTATTATGAGGAATACATTTATCTTCTACTTAAAATCTGCTCTCTGATAAGATTCTAGATTAAAGCTCAGAGTTTATCACTATGTGCAGTGCTATATGTGTGGAGTGTACCAAAGGGCAGCCACGAATGGTTTCTTGGAGACATGGTCATTATGAGGCTTTGGACCTGAGCCGTAAATCTCTTCCTGGTGACAAAGCTCTAATATTTTCCATGTGCACTCTAAAAGAAGCCCAGATATTTTTTCCAAAGCCAGAGTTTAAATGGATATATCCATATGTACGGTTTGTCTTCTTCTTATACTCATTTCTTCATGGCTTCTAAGTGATTTAACACCTGCTTGAGCTTCAGCTGCATTAGTAATACATGTGTCTGCATAGTTGGGCTCTGCGCTTAATTCTGATGACCGCTCTCTATATGTCAGGAGAGTAAATATTCACAGAAAGGTGGAGGATTCATGATGGGCTCCCTCAGTGGCAAGTCTGAGTGACAGCAGCTCACAATGACAGAAAAAATACACCTGTTGAAGTTATTTTAATATTCTTTCTAAGAATACTTTGCAAGCTGCCGGTACTTCTCTCCCTCTCTCACTCCCCTTCTGCTGTGTACTTTGAGAGACTGTGAAATAGGCATTATAAATAGTGGTCATGGGTTGTGTATATTTAGCTGCTCAAACAGCGTCTGAAACCACTGGGTTTGTCTGAGGCGACTGTCATTACAGAACCAGTAGCTTGCTGTGACTCACACTTAATGCTGTCTTTGTTCTGTAAGTATCGAGCAAGGTATGCACCAAGTGGATTATAGGCAGTCTGTACTTTCAGCGTGTCAGTTTGCGTTTCAGCCTTTCTTGATTGCTGTGTTGTTGATGACAGGAGCTCCTACATAGGACGTCACTGGAGAGCCAGAAGCTAAGTCTTAAGGGGGAGGTGTCCTACCTGAAACTGAAGCTGGCAGACATGGAGGGAAAACAGAACCATGGGACTGAAAGGCAACACAAAGCAGAGGTAGGACTTTTCAATATATAACACGACTTATTCTTAGGATGTTTTTGGTTATTAATGTGTGAATATTTATGTGCTACATTGTCGAGTAAATGGGACACATTTATGGTTCACGGCTAATTCTTAGTTATCTAAACTAGGTTGTCGTTTTTTGGGTTATCAAAAGTTCAGCTCTTGGTATTATTATCACAGGCAAATGACCTCATATTCTGACACATTGAGGACTGTTTTCATTGAGGACTTAGTTTAGCCAGAATCCTCAGGAACACTGTTTTGCTTCAGGGTTAGGAAATTTGAGCCCAACTCTGCCAAAAGTGATGAGGGTACACACAAAAATCTGTCTTGTGTTCTGACGGATTTAACCTTGAAGTCAGCTGCTGAATTTATTGGAGCCCATAAACACTTTCTCAACGGATGGAGGGTAACATTCACCCAGACTCTGACTGTGTTATTCCTGGGCAAAGTCTATAGGAAAAGGAAGAAAAAAAAAACATTCACTGGGGTTTAAACTTTTTGTCCGGAATCATTAACTTATAAGACTGCTGTGTTGGTTTACAGACATCCTGGGTACTTGGTGACCATGTGAATAGAAGAAAAGGAAAACTTCTTTGCAACACTAGAACCAGACAGGATACTGCAGTGTATGTAGTTACTCTCAAAACACTGCTGGTCAAAGAGTCTTTGTGTCCTTAGGTTAATAGAGTTCAAGCATAGCAAAGCTGGCATGATGGATGGCAAGCCAAATATGAGTGTGTGTCGACTCCTGCCCAGAGAGTTCTGCTCTAGTTGAAGCTGATGACTGAAGATTGAGGTGGTCATTCTGTAAAAAGAAACCCCCACCCACCGAGGGCATATTATATACAACATGTACTGACATTTGTTCAAGAAAGACGGCATTCCTTTGAGTATTGCAGGAAGAAATGAAATATTACGCATTATTACACAAAACCATTTGTAATCATATGCTGTTTTTTTATCATCTGCAAAAATAAAGAAAAAAAAAACCCTCAGAGCCACGTGTGGCCTGTACTACACAAACATGTTCACACGTGTATTCATGCTTGTGGATGCACACGCATAGACACTGTAGAGTCATGAAGCTCAGTTAAATTTAGCCACAGAAGCACTCCATATCATCTGTCACATCCTCTGAACAGGACTCCAAGTGAGACTTCCTGTGTCCACAGTCCGTGCATAACTTGGCTGCTGTTTACGCTGTTTCTGCACGAACATGGACTAGAACACGTCTAAAGTAAAGAAAGCCTGTTCCCCCACATTGCAAATGTATCAGATTACTTAATAAATTACAATAATGATAGTAGAAAACAAAACGGCAGTTCAGGTTCTGTAATTGAATGAAAGTATTCTATATTTACAAACAGATGACCCAGTTTATTTGTATGGAGAACAGCAACGACATGTGATTATTAGTATCCTTAAACAGTTCACATGGATTTATGATTCAGGAGTATGCTCAGACATGAGGTAACAAGGAAACTGATTGAAGAGGTCACCTGTATGTGAATGACACTTTTATACTCAAAATTTGTATTATTTTTCTTTCCACTTCATCCCAACTGCTAGAGTGTGGTGAATTTTATTAGTGAGCTGCAGGAGCAGATGTGTAGGTTTCAGAAGGAGATCAATAACAAGATCCAGGAGAAAAAAGCCTTGGAGATCCCCTCTGACAGCGGCTCTGTAGAAGCATCTCCTTCTGGGTCCACTGAGGGGCAGGGCTCAGACCCTGGTCCTTCCTCTGACAGAAGCCTTGGAGTAATGAACAGAGTAGAAGAGGCTTCAGATGGGTCCGATGGGAGCACACACAGCCTCGGAGGGAATAGCTCAGATGCAGACCAACAGTGCCACTGTGATGGACAAAGTGTAGGCGAAGCCCGTCTGCATGATTTGTGTCCAACTGTACAGCATGGGTCATGTTATTTTTGCACTTCTCATGCATTCACAGGCAAACTGATTTATGTTTAATCAAGTACAGTCAGGTGTTTCTTTGACTTCTATGGGTGCTTCTATGAAACTGGTTCCTAAAAACAGGACAGAAGGGCTGAAAATTCCAACCAGATGGAGACAAATAATATGAAGCCAGTTTGGAAGCACTTTTAAAAACTATTTTAAAAATGAATATTTAGTGAGATAAAACAGAAACAATTTCAGAGAAAACACATTTTTATATTATTCTCAAACAAAAATCTACATGTAACAGGGGAAAACGGAAACAAAAATGGAGCGCTATTATTTTTTCGAATATTTTTTAATTCTCTCACAGGTACATTTTGGGAATCAAAGTACCGTAAATTCCGGACTATTTTTTCCCATGCTTCGAACACTGTGGCTTACTTACCTTGTATGAGGATTTTACCTTCACCCTGGGGGTGTGGTGGGCAGTGATCATTCCCTCTTATCACTGATGGCAGCTCCAAGTATCATACTTGGAGTAATTACCATTACTTTTAGCCAGTCACGGTTGGACAAGTTGCCTTCTCCTGTCCAAATGTTGTGATATTTGCTTTAAGTTTGTTACCTAGAGCTCCCATCAGTGATAATAGGGAACACCGCAGAGAGAAGCTGAACTTTTATTTTGACATTCCCAGTTATACCAGGAAGCAAGCCATCTCAATAAAGAGGCATTGCAGGTCAACCAACATATACCCCCAGGAACGGTAAATATACAAGGCAGAGTGTGTGACTGCTGAAAATGACTGCTGTTGCAAAATCACTCGCAATTTATTTGTATTTAAATAGGTAGGTTTCGCATGTAACACAAGTGGACACGATGGGTTACAAACAACACCTGGAATAAACCATCCACCGAGGGCTGCAAAAAAAAAAACATCCCGTCTGAACATGGCCTAAGACTGAAAAATGAAAAACCTAGCCTGGGTCTACCCATTCCGTGTCGTCACCCACTTACCAGTTCTCGGCTGCCACACGGTCTGGCAAAGCACACTATTCACAGCTTTCGGGGGTCCAGCAGAAACGGGAACTCCACCCTATTTTTGGGAGCCAATCAACGTTCAGCATCCCCAACGGCTCTAGGTAGAGGCGTGTTGACGTAAGTGACGCATAGAACAGAGACCGGAACCTCAGGATCGTAAACAGAAGCACTTCATTCAGTGCTAGCATGGAGCAGCGGCTAGCCGTTAGCGGAGCCATAGATGTGGTGTTGAAACAGTTCAACCGAA
>JAPSES010000001.1:3431932-3449923 GCA_029822895.1 Maxillicosta whitleyi
AACATGGAATGTCTAAAAGCACTGTTTTTGTCAGTACAATGACATAGATATTGATGTAAGAACTGAAGTGATTTTGATTATTATTAAGAAAACATGGAAAATGGATAGATATCAGCCCTGAAATTAAACTATTATGAGCTATTTGTGTTGTTATCATTATATTTGTCCAAACAAATGTAACCATAGTTGTACCAGGCATAAAAATGGAATAGAAGAAAACAAGGGTGTTTTTTTTTTAAATAATATATTTTATTTCCACCACTGTATACACACACATTTCTTAAGTATAATGCATTTGTCATTCATCAAATTTCCTGTTTTTATCCCTCTATCAACTGGATACTTACTAAGGATTGCAAGCACTGATTTTATGGAAATATCCAACTGCTTTTCCCCCCCTAAATTGTAATCTTTACTTACATATTATTTTCACACATATTGTAATTCTTCTTTGTGAATTTATTCATCTACCCTTCCTTTTCCAGCATATTATTGCCAGATTTAGGCTTTTGATGAAACATTTAGAATATAATGTGGTATATGTGGCTATTTTCTTCCATGCAACCAAAGCACACTGACACTCTGGTAAATAAATCTGACTCAGTACAAGTTTACTGCATTGCTATATTGCCACTCCATTTATTGCCCCCCCTCCCCTGTAACTTAGTTCCAAAAAAACCACAGAGTGGTCTAATATTCAGCCCCTTCAAATCCAAGAATCCTTCTTTGTTGTGGGTGTTTTATATATGTGCTCTATAAATTTTACAGATTGCTTTGGAAATAAAAGAGGGGGGTTTCAAGTGTCAGGATCCCTTTTAAGTAAAACTAACGGAGGTTCTTTGTTTTCATAGATGTGAGCTCATATCTGTGCTGTTTAAACAGACATGTGTAGGCACATAGACTCATGCAGAACTGCATGTTCTTTCTGATGAGATTCCTGGTTCTGTGGCACCCACAGGCGGAGATCGGCAGCCTTCAGCAGCTTCTGTTTAATAAGAATGCAGAGATCGAGAGCTTGCACACTCAGCTACTGGCCAGACCCTGTCCTGCCTCTGAAAGCACAGAGAGAGGTAAGCCAAGCAGCCAGCCTCAGGCCTCCGACTAAGTTGCCAACAGCCACTTGCTCAGAGTTACCAAGCCTGATAGGTGACACAGTTAATGACTCATTTTTGCATTTATTAAGTTGCAGTAACAGCTGTGGGAAAAGTCTGTCTTGGCCCTTAATAAACTATAACAAACTGTCTTATAATGGGTTTCTGTCTCTCTACCTTCCCTCTCAGAGGAGATGTACAGGAAGAGGCTAAACTCCAAATGTAAGCTTTGACAGCACTTAATGAAAATCATTTCAACCCTATGGGCCATGTCCCTCTTTGATCTTTTCCATTTGTTTCTTTGCTCCTGACAAGTCCATTATTTTATCTTTTGTTTCCTTCTGCTCTGAGGGGCAAATTTGACAGTCATCAACTGGTTTCCACAGTGACTTGATGCACTATCACTCCTCCCTTTGGCTCCTTTGCTGTCTTTATGGACTCTAAATGTCACAATATCTTATGTGTTCATAATTATGTCTGTCATAGATAAACACAATATGGGGTACTTGCTTTGTGTAATCACTGTCACTCACCAGCAATCCTCTTTTTGTGCCTGCAAATATCTGCAAAGAAAGAGCCTATGGTCTGTGGGTCCAATTATGTGAAAGCTGACATGGCTAAAGTTATGATTAGTAGATAAAATGGGTTGGGTCTCTAAAAATACATGGTACAGATGGCACTCTAGTGAGGAATAAATCAGCAACTTACTAGCATGTTTGTACGCTTTTTTTGCTTTAACTCTTTGCCACTTTGGGGCGTTTAACAATATGTAATATGTAAAAAATACGAGACATAAACATGTGTTGTACAGATTAATATTCAATATTAAACTTGTCTTTTAGACCAAGAACTGCACAGGCTTCGGAGTGGAATGAAAACACTGGTAGCTGCCAATGATGAAAAGGTAAGGTGCCAAAAAATGAAAACATTTTTTTTCTCTTTATAAATGGCTATGTTTAAGATGAGTGCAAAGTGTATTGCGGTCAGGTTTCTAAAGAGTGTTACTGGGCTGCATATAAAAATACTATTATTATTGTAGGTAGCGCTTTTAGATGTTTCTCAGAGGTACCGCCCTCAAGTCGTTTATAGTACAGAGGACCTTTTGTATTCCCTCTCCCAGAGAATCTTGGACTTTAAAGACTTACAGACGTGGGTCTACATGTGGCACACGAGTGAGGACACACACGTACACACACCCCAAGGCGAGCCATTTCAGGCAAAGCCACACTTAAGTAGGTCGAGATCTGCCAGGCCTAATTTTGGAGCGAGCTGCATTAAGAGAACCATGGCAAAACCAGGCACGGGCACCACTTCAAATAACACACACTCCACACAGCTGGTTACCACAACTAAGATTTCCAGCCAGGCTTTTGTCAATCCCCTCCCTATCCACTACTTTGATGTAAAGGCCATATGGTGAAAGAGGTCCGTTGGTGTGGCGTGTTGCTCTGTAATAGAGTGAAGCAGATAGTCCATATGTGTGTTTCCTAACCTTAGATCAACATCTAAATCGAGTTACACTGACCTTGATCCTATTTTCTTCAGGACCGACGTATTGAGGAGCTCACCCTGCTCTTGAATCAGTGTAAGCAATTCAGAGAAGTTCCTCACAACACAAGGCCAGGTAATCAGCTTTTCCATCCTTAATCCACAGAACTCGTTGTTCCTGGTCTCATTTTCTAATCTCAGCAACAACATGCTGAACAAATAAAGGCCACGTTGCTTCCTTATTTTAAAGAAACATATGGCATTGCTTTAGATGGTGAAAACATGTTGTGATCATTTGTTACTATAGCTCCACCTGCTGTTTGTTCGACATCAAACGGAAGGACTTCATCAATAAGCAGTGAAGAAGAGGAGCACGCACAGATAAAGAATGCTGACTCTGCAAGTGCAAAATCTGAGGATTTAAAGTCAGAGGTGTGCACACCATGTTCGTTCTGTTACATGTCAGAGTTATTAGTCAGAATTTAGTCTGATACGGGGTCTGACAGGGTCTGGTGGGTAGAAGGATGGGGTAAGGGGGTGGGAGATTATAAATTAAACTTCATCCCACTCCTTTTTGAATATTTTCCTTTCTTTTTTCATTATTTATTTATTTTTTTTAAAGTCTTTTTGTGGTTTGGTTTAAATGTTATACTAGCCCTTTGCTTCTTTGTTCTTATTTTATTTTACTATTATTTTATTTATTTGTAAAAAACATATATTTACACATCACAGACAGTGTGTTAATATTTACTGATGTTCTGGGGTGGGGGTGGGGGGGATAAATAAGTGAAGCAAAATTGATGGCATTGCAGAGACCATGTTAAATGACCCTGGGTGGTTGTATACTGATATTATCTGGGACTGAGGGTGTGCATGTGTGTGTGTGTGTGTGTGTGTGTGCACGTGTGTGTGTGTGTGTGTGTGTGTGTGTAATGACGAGCCATAACAACAATAAAAGCAGTGATAATAGTTATTATCATTGTCATTATCACTCTAGAAGTACTACTGACAATAGTAATTGTTGAAACTCTACTCTACAGATTAGAACATTAAAGTATTTACCCAGTCTGCCAGAATGGGTCACAATAGGACCATTCTTCACCATTTAACCCATAAAGACCCAAACATCCAATGTCAACCAAAACAATCTACTGATCTAAACTTTAATACTTGTTGATCCATTAATCCTATCAATTCATGTAAATAATTGTTGTAAAATACAGTTTTTCATCTATTTATGGTAATCAAATATGACCCATTTGGACGTTCAGAGGCATCATAGAAACTCTGTCATCTTCTACAACGTTGATTCACCAGTAAAACCCAAGGAGTTGGATCAATGACAGTGAATGGACACACTGGGTTTTTGTTGAGTTATTTATATTTTTTTAAAAAAAAAAAAAAAAAAAAAAAAGTCCAGTTTTCTCTGTTTTGATATAATATCCTTCAACATTAAGCTGAGCTTTTATGAACATCCATAAATTAAATATAAGAAGATGTTTGCAAAGTACAGAAAGTAATATTACAATAAATGGTTAAAAATCACTTAAGTGTTAAATAGAGAAAAAAATTAAGTTGGGAACTGACATAAAAGTCACACTGGGTCTTTATGGGTTGGACTTGCGTAATTTTATATTTTATATATTTATATTTTTATATGTAATTTTATCTTTTTATCCACAGGTTTCTACCAACAGTTCTTCATCACGGCAAACATCTCTTTCATCAGTCCAGAAGGACAACATATGCAGGTAATAAAACAGTTTTTGCTCAAGGAAAATTCTAATGTCTCACAATAAGACTTTACTGAGGTTATTGTGTATTCATTTCCTCAGAACAGAACCACAGACATTATCCAGTAGCATGAATGACTTAACATGTGGGCCTTCGCAAAAGGTAATTTTCAACTCTTGATTCATTTATTACAAACACGTGGCTTTAGATGATTATATTCAGTCCCAAATGATCTCTACCTTTACAATTCTACAGTAAATTTAATATATTACTCTGCTTTACAACGTCACATATAAGCCAGAGTTAGACTTCCAATAAATGAAACCTTATGCATGTATAGTATTTAGACCTGCTTGGTTCAAATATGATGCCTGATGACATTTTGTGTCTGTATCTGCGTGGTTTATCCAGAGTGGTGTGAATGACCCCAGAAGTCAGACGCTGCCTGTCATTTCCTCTCTGTTAGAGCAGAATGGGGTTGGAGGCAGCAGCGGTGAAATCCACAGCCAAAGGTCTCCAGATGGGAGCGAAGATGGAGACTCCAGCCAAAGTAAATCCAAAAACATTAAGTCAAGCTATAAATGGTGTTATTTGATGATATGATGGATAGTGTGCAGTAACATACCCTGTCATTGATTACATTCGGAGGGAGACATCAGTGCAGTATATTCCCATGAGGCAGTGATCATATTTGGAGCAAACCGACCTCGCTCGACCAGACGACCACTGTACCTTTGATCATAACTAATTGCAGAGGCCCTGACAAGGCAGAGGGATCGTGGGATAGACTTTTGTACCAAACACACCCTCTCTCTTTCTGTGATTGACCACATTCATCCCAGCTCCACCCTATCTCAGTTTAACTGACCGGTTTTAACTCCAGCCTCTCCCTGATTTTTGTTCTGCTACATTAATCTATAGAGTGGAGCATGACTGCAGGCTGCTCATAAAAACTGTACCTTGTAAAATTTAGCTGAAACCCTATCTTTTTATGTGGTATTAGCCTAATTAATTATTTGCTGAATTCAGTGGTCTGTAATCTGTGCACCTTAAGAAGTCAGACCACTGCACATGTTATATTTAGCTCTTTTTTGTGCTTTTTTTGTGTTGTGTGTTCTGGCAAAATCCCAATGAAGCTTTATCTAAATTAATTACTATGAAGTATGTTAACCCACAAAGACCCAGTGTGACTTAAGTGTCAGTTCCCAAATGACTTTTCTCTCTATTGAACATTTCCTAAGTGATTTATCAAGATTTATTATGCTGTTATCCTCTGAATTTAGCTTTTTTTTTTTTTTTGGTGAAAATCATCTGTGTTCTTATACTTAATTCTGTTTATGTAGATGTTTGTAAAAGCTCATAGTAAAGTCAGAGAAAAAACAGAGAAAACTGAAGAAAAAGTAACATTTTCTGTAAAATCTATCATTAATGGAACATAAAGCCAGTGTTTCCATCCATTGTCATTGATTCAACTCCATGGGTTTTACTGGTGAATCAATGTTTTAGAAGATGACGGTGTTTCCATGTTCACTACGGAGCCTCTGAACATTCAAATGGGTCATATCTGATGACCATGAAAAGATGATAAACTGTATTTTACATCAATTATTTACATGTATAGATTAGATTAATGGATGCACAGTTTAGATCAGTAGATGCTTTTGGTTGACAGTGGATGTTTGGGTCTTCATAGGTTAAGCAAAAGGAAACTGTGTAATAGTAATTCTGCACATTGTTAAAATACTGCAGTATTTAACCATGCATCTATATTTGCACTGTCACACTTTTACTTGTGTATTGTGTTTATTACCTGTTATTTTGTGTGTTTTTCATAGAAAAGCCAGAGAAAGCTGAAGACAGCACCTCAAGCGATGCTTCACCGGTGCATTCTGGGACAAATGCACAGACTGGCCAGCGTACTATAGGTTCACCTGAGTATATGAAGAATAATAGGAGCTTCAAAAGGCTCTGGGGGAAGTGAGTGTGAAATCACTAATAAAAAAATAACTAAATCATAATTAAAAGAAAAACAGTTTGCAATGTTTACGCTGAGAATGAAATTAGATCTAAGAACCTGCACGCTCATTGTTTAACTTCGTACAGACTTCGAAGAACCCAGTCTGGAGGCTTTCAGGCAGGAGAGGCAGATGCTGGTCAGTTTAGAAGAGGTGGACTGCGTGCTACAGCAGGACCTCGACTAACGCGTACCCCTGAGTCTCATGACTCTGTATGGTAAGGCTCGGATCGCCTCGACTATAATAGTTTTCTACTATTAGAAAACTACTAAAAGGATTTTATTCTTCCAGTTGCTGCTTTACTCTCCATGTTTCATCAAATGCTAATGTTTACAAAATGCTGTATATGGCTGCATTCCTGAGAACTTTAGTAAAAATGGGACAAAAAAAAATCTGAAAGGCACATTTAACATATTTTAGTGTTCTTCTGATGTGTGTGTGTGTTTTTCCCACAGTGATATGAATATTCCATTCAGCCAGTGGACCAAGGAGCAGGTGTGTGGCTGGCTAGAGGACTATGGCCTTGGCCAGTATGTCAGTCTCACCAGACAATGGGTTGAAAATGGTCAGACACTGTTGTCGGCTACACCACAGGACTTTGAGAAGGTGAGACGATCAAACAGGACAGATCATGTCACTTTAAACTAACACCTCACTATTAGATCAGGTACACATGACCTCATCCTACCAACAAATTCAACACACAAAAAACAGAATAGAATAGGCTTATTTTCATTGAAACTGAGTAGAGCGTACCCTCTTTAGTGCCACTAAATAAAATGATGGATAGAAATAAATACAACATCTAATAAAATTAAAACATGATCAAACATCCATTAAAATCATGTTTGATCTCGTTGGATCTTACTAGGCACTGGGGTACATAATTCTTTTGTAAACTGGGATTGAGTGTAAAATGTTCTGATAAATTTATATTATATTCACAGTGGAAAACAGAGAAAATGTGCAGTACTAAAAAAAGGGGAAAATTCAGTGTTGAATTTCATAGCAGTGATGCATCTGCAAAAAGAGTTTCAGTTTAAATATTTGATAAGTTTTTTTTGTTGCATTGATTATAGACTAAAGTATGGGTGTATGCAATTTGCAAAACATTGCATTTAGTTTTTTTACTCCCGTTTTACACATCACAACTTAAAAAAAAAAAGATCATAATTTATTTTGAATTTAAGCTAGCATAGCCAATCCTCAGTTCGGAAGATGAGTCTGAAATGTGATTTTTATTATCAGTCTCTGCACAAGCATCATTCTGCACAGTAAGGATCAGATATGTGATGTAACAGTAAGTACATTTTTAAGTGGAGGGAGGAGTTTTATTTTACAACAGAATGTTCTCTCTGCCACCAGGAGATGGGAATGAAGCATCCACTGCACAGGAAAAAACTTCAGCTCGCTTTGAGGGCTTTCACCACCAAGGTTATAGAAAAGTCTTCAGAGCTGGATCACATTTGGGTCACACGTAAGACACTCCCGACCTTCTGAACTGTACTGATACTGAATCACCATTAGAGTTTACTGGGTATCATGTTATAGACCAAGAAAAGAAGATGTGTGAGATTTAAATATATTTGAAACAGGGGCTGTTATGAAAATGTTTTAGTAATTCCCTTCCTATTACATGTATGTGCATCATGTGAAAGAACTTATCAAATCTGATTTTTCTTGAATAGGTTGGTTGGATGATATTGGTTTGCCTCAGTATAAAGACCAGTTCCATGAAGCCCGAGTCGATGGCAGAATGATTCAGTATCTCACAGTGGTAAGGTTTCAGTGTAGAGAGAAATTGCTGTAAATTTTACATAATTTTTTTATAGAAGTAAAAAATAATACCATGGCTTTGCAGTCTTACCTACAAATCATTTTGTTGTTTTTTTTCCCTATCAGAATGACCTTTTGACCCTAAAAGTGACCAGCCAACTTCATCATCTCAGTATTAAATGTGCCATTCATGTTCTTCATGCCAATAAGTTCAACCCCAACTGTCTACGACGCAGGCCAGGTGAAGAGGTAAACTGAAAAACAAACAATATAATGCATATATATGTGCATATATATAATGCAATATATGCCACTGTTCTGCATCAAAATACCTAAAAAGCTTTATGTTATATACACATTTCATTGACTTGTTTACTTGTGTATGTGTTTATGTTCAGATAAATCTGTTAAATATCTGTAATAGACATCAGTCATATCCCCTTTGGACCCTTAAATGTTACCTGCAGTTATAATGACGATACAGTCACAGAAAAACATATTAGACCACCTTTTTTTTTTTTTAATTTTAATGCCTGCTACAACTAAAGGTACATTTTTCTGGACAAATATAATGATAACAACAAAAATATCTCATAATAGTTCAATTTAAGTGCTCATATCTCGACGTTTTCCATGTTTTCTTGATAAAAAACAAAATCACTTCAGTTTTTACATCAATATCTATGTCATTGTACTGACAAAAACAGTGCCTTAAGACATTCCATGTTTTCACTATTGTTTTTTAATGAATTTTGATAGTCTAATGTTTTCCACAACAGTATTCATTTACATCACTATATACAAGGTGAATTAAAATGATTTAATAAAATATTTTATACAGTAGTGAAACCAACTCAACTGTGATCCCACACAACTTCACAACATCATCTGTCTTTTTTTTTTAGTGCTTTAACAGAGAGCCCTCTAGTGGCAGATAATGTGTGTTAACATTTAAGTACCAAACACTTTTTTCATGTGACTTCCATCTAACTTGTAATTAATTTACTGAACATGTAGATGTTCATAAAAGCTCAGACTAAATAAAAAGTGCATTACATTAGAACACAAAACTAAAGCAAATGTAACTTTTTCAGAAAACTATGTCATTAACTGTACATAAAGATGAGCATCAACAGCCGCTGCCATTAGTCAAACTACAGTGGATTTATTTTTGAATTGGTTGTTGATGACCTGTGTATTTGTAAATGTAAAGACTCAATTATTATGTTTTGTTTTTTTTCTATTTTAGATACTGTGAGTCTTTCTGATACAGGAAATATTTAGTAAATTTATACTGTGTGCTCTTCATTTGGACCAGGTGTCATTATATCTACAGTCCACCAGATGGAGACAAACACACACATATAAGTTATAGCTTCCTTTCTCTCAGCTGTGAGTGAGGTGGAAGGGGTATAATGATAGATATTATTTTAATTTCCACTTCAGAAACAGCCCTCCCCCTCAGAAGTGGTGCAGTGGTCTAACCATCGAGTAATGGAGTGGCTTCGAGCAGTAGATCTGGCTGAGTATGCTCCCAATCTACGGGGCAGTGGTGTTCATGGTGGCCTGGTTGTAAGTAAATCTTGATTTTTTTTCAATTTATTTTTTTATTTCTCCCCCATTTTCCCTGCTCACTAAGCCTATTACAGTAAATTTACTGTCATGGATGCTGTGATTGTGCTCTTTCATAGATCCTGGAGCCTCGTTTCAGCTCAGAGACTTTGGCCCTGCTGTTAAACATTCCCCCTCAGAAAACCCTCCTGCGGCGCCACCTCGCAACTGCCTTCTCGGCCCTGGTGGGAACTCAGGCCACTCAGGAGAAACGAGAGTATGGAAATGCAACAGGCCATGTTCCCCTCACAACCACTGCCAAAGTGAAGGTTAGAACATGCTGAAAATAAACAAGGTCATTTCTTACACAAATATTAAATTACTCATTAATGGATTAAAACTATTATGTCTTTTCAGCCAAAAAAGTTGGGTTTTACTCAATTCAGTCATCTAAGGAAGAGGAAACCTGACGACGCCGCAGACTATATCTGTCCAATAGACAGTGGAGCGTTGACAGTGAATGGTGTTTCCCGCTCTGCAGTTCTCAGGGGTCTCAGCCCCAACTTGGAAAGACAGTCTGAAAGGCGGGAGCAGGTGGGGGCAAAAACGTCTGGCTGATTTTTCTAAACAATCATTAAAAAAAACAAAAAAAAAACAACAACTGCTTAATACTACACCCTCTGCTGGAAACTGCTGGAAATTCTAATGCAGAAATCAACTCAAGCTGCATCCACGTGGCATTTGGTTAGACAGGCTGCAAATGTTTTGTGTTTAGCACATGATTGCGATGATTGTAAATGTATGTTTAACCATATGTTGCTGACCCAAGACTAATGTAGAATAGTGATGTAAAGTGACATTGTGTGAAATGTTTAATGAAGCTGCTCTTTGCATTCCTCACACTATCGAATTCCAAAGCTTGTTGTTTTTGCTTAAAAAAAAAACATGTGTTTCAATGTCCATTTTGTATTTCTGCATCTGTAGATTAATTCATTCTGTTGATGCTCTTCTTCTGTCATTTTTATTCATTTTCTGTGGAGTTTAAGACCAGGAACCATTGTCTTTAAGCATGGATGTTTCTCTCTCTCTCTCTTTTCCTCTTTGATAAAAAAAAAGAAAGAAATGGTATGAAACATGACACAATGACATATTTAACTTAACCTAGCTCTGCACTTTCATTGAAGGCTTGTTTGTATAACTTAAGATTCTCTTTGTGAAATACACATACAATACTTGTTTTTTTCTTTTTCTTTTTTTTAAAGTATTAAAGACAACCCCAGTGATGAATGGTTTTGATGTTGTATTGATGGTGATGAATGCTTCAAAATATAATAAATGTAAAGCAAACATACACTTTTTTTTTTTACTTTTTGAGAAGAAAAATAGAGAATGTATAGACCTTCCTTATTTTGGCTTTTGCTGTCATCTGGTGTTGATGCGTTTACTGCTGTTTCACAAATCAATCCTGTTTAAATTACACTACGCTGTTTTTATATGAGTAACATACATGTATGCAATTCTCAAGGTTAAGTATTAAACCTTTCTAATGCCAGCAAATGAAAGAAAAAAAATAATACATACTGTAGCTGCAGTATTCATTACAGTGCAGGGAGATAACAGTCTTTTCAGGATGACACTTCCTGAAGATGCATCTCGGGCCCTTGAATGGTCAATTGATCTAAGACTGCCAATGACTGCCAAGAAATTAAAAATGCAAGAAAACTATTGTGAACGAGGTTTGGCCTGTCTCACCTCAGGTTTATTAAGGCTGGATCTGCCTACTGCCGGTCTGACGTTCACTTTATCTAATGCCATTATATTGCAATTATCGTGTAGTCCGGTGGTGATAGACTATTTTACACAGACTGATTGCCATAATGAAACAAGTCTCTGCAGTAACTGATACGTGTGTGGGTGTTTTTCATCAGTTCCAGTCTTTGTGAATCTAACGGCATTCTGCTGGCGTGTCTGGCAGATGGGGCAGCAGTCAGCTCCCCTCTGAACCCTTTTGCAGAAGCACACAGCCTCAATTAGACCAAACACAATAATTAGGGAATCTTTTACCTCTGCATATCATTACCTCTGTAATGAACAACATCCCAATCAATGATTACAAATGACAGGTTCATAAATAAATTAGTCCTCCTGATAAGAGCGTAACACTACTCAATTGATCCATGTTAAATGAAAATGAGAAGGATGAGAATTTGAGTCGTGCTTTTTAGAAGTTTTTAAAAGTACATGTTAAATTACTAACTTGGAGCTATGTGTGGATTTCATAAAAGGTGGCATATATGAAGTTTAATATTAAAAAAATATAATAATAAGGCAAAGGAGAATCATCTAAATCCAGCAGATGTCAGTGTTGTCTGTGGATACGCACACTGAGCTCTGTAAGACACTACACTCAGGACTTCAATAGAAAAAAGCGGCACATTTTTGTTATTTCTCTCATAGGATTGAGGTGATGTATTTACATTTAGACCCCATCATGGTCATTGAGCATCATCTGATCATCTGTTCATGCATTTGTGAATAGTATTCCAACTGAATAGACTGCATCATGGGTGTCGTGCCAGCACAAGCCATGAAGATATTATGTCAAATAAATCGATCAAACAAGTAACCTACTGGACTTAGTCAGATGTGGCTCCAAATGAGAATATTGGACTTGGGTTGGACTTTGGTCAGATGGGTCTGGGATGAACTTTTCTAGGATTTGCTTTTAGACTGTGCTGAATAGACAGAGTGAAAATAATAATAGATTAGGTGGGAAAGGAAAAATAGAGGGTGCATTTTTGCCTTTTTTATATGTGTGTTTGTGTGTATTCCCACATCTGTATGCGTGTGTTAAAAGAGGCATGGCATTGTTTATAATCATGCATCTTAGCTAATTTCAGTAATGTGATCCAGCCTCCACTAGCTGACAGTTTAATAGCTATTATTTGTGTCACCCCCTCTCCTATCGTTTTAGCAGTAAATTGCTGTGGGCAGGAGACTGTGGTATGACTGACATCTTACCTTGCAATATGATATCAATTGTTTTAATTAAGTGAAAGGAATTGTGACATTTATTGGTTTCCAGGTTAGTTGTTAATGACACTATATGAAAAAAAGTGGAAGTAAATGATCATGGTTTGCTTTACATAAATAATTTGTAAACCCTTTGCTAATGATTACACATTATTCTGCCACTGTGACTGTCAGTTTATTTGAATAAATCACAAATAAAATCAGTGATGCAACCCCGTCTTGGCAGTGCATGAACTCTCTTTTCTCCCTGTGAATGTCTCATCTGGTTTTTGTGTGTGAGTAATGTTTATCCGATATTTAGTGGTGTAATTTTTCAGTAACATTTTAGAGGCAGACTTATTCTATTATTCTATTACCAAGGCTCCTGTTTAAAGTAATGCCAGTAGCCAGTGAGTGTGGTAGTGCTTCACCCTGTCTATTTGATCTATGGACTTGCTCAGATGTCTTTAGTGAAGCGTAATCATGTTTTTATATGATGTCACTGGTCGTTCCTGTCATTAACTTGCCACCAGCTTGCCAGTTTGGGGAACATATTCGATGTTAGGGTGATGCATGTGTTGCATACTCCCCATCCAGCCACTAAAGCTGTATCTGTCTCCAGCACACCAGTTTGTTCTGACAGGCCTGCCACAATGATGACTGCATCACCCAGATGCGGCAGAGCAGCTTGCGAGCCAACCCTGACACGCCGTCAAAAGGAGCAGCCAGCCGTCTGCATGAGCCTTCTTCTGCCCCATCAAACCTCAGAGCCCATCTCATCCTGTACATCCAACCACCATCAACCAGGCTGTTTCTCTCTGTTTTCTTTCCATGCTGAGTGAATCCCATGTAGCAGTCGTATCTGGCTCTGAAGCTGTTGTTTAATATTTACCCTCACATTCATTGGCTATAAATTCCCTTGAATTATCTGCAGATGATCTGAAGTCACAGCCAAAAAGACTATTGTATGTGACATTTCCAGCTCAAAACAAATATGATGGGACAAGACTTTGGAGGCTGAAGTATTAGAGTGAGGAGCTCAGTGATGGCACCCAAAAGGCCAAGATAACTCCCCCACTGTCATGTCATTCTTGTACTAAGTTTCTGAAAATACACTGATGTTTTTATTTGCTTGGAAATGTTGCCAGTCCATTGAGAGACGAGAGAGAGATCGGTCACTTTGAGATAAAATAATCACATATATTCAAGAATCTTTAAAACCACAAACAATAATATTTTGTCAGAACACTGGCAAGACTCTGCATGTGCATTTAGTCATCTGAAAACCAAATCCAATGTAAAAATGTTTGGTTTACATAAACGCCAACAGAAATACTCTAATTCTATTTCTGGAATATTACTAATACATCACGGCAGCATGATGCAAAACCCACAAAGCTACTGTATATGGACATAAGCTACTACAAACATGTGTTAAATACATCCATGAGGATTATGGCACTAGTTTTTCATAGTTAATCTATATCATCAATGTTTTAAAACAAAACAAAAAAAAGCTCCACAATCATGGTTGAAAGGTCTCAATGATGTGACCAACACAAAGGTCAGGTCTGAGGGTCAGGTGACACACTGCTGGGATTAGATTACTGCAGAAAAAAGGTGTAAGCGGTTGAAAACACACACAGGTACGAAGCAAAAATGCTTCATTCTATCATGGTATAAGAAAGAAATTGGAATATTTAAGGACAAACAAGTCATAGCAGGAGTTCTGTTGTTGTCCATCTGCATGTCTGAAGGGTTATTCAGGCTGCCAAAACTATCAGAAAAGTGCTGAAACTCCAAAGACTTCCATGTCAGAGGAATGGAAGCAGTTTTCTTACCTCAGGGTGTCGTCATGGGTGATCAAGACTGACATGCATCACCAGAGGCTTTCATGTCCGATGAGAACACCTGTCTGACTCTCTTGGTGAAACTGGACCGAGGAATGCCATAGCAAATAACATTTCATATGTGCCACACTGTCTGAGTGGACACGGCGTCACTGTGTCCCATAGAAGGGCAGAAAAATGGGAGATAATTCTGGGGAATGAAGGTTTTTCTTGACTGTGATGAACAAAAGTATTATCTAAATGTATTATCTTCAAAACAAACCAAAGAAAAAGTGAATAAATGCCTTAAAAATGAATGCTTAAACTCCCTCTGACGTTACTTCACATAATGTTAGAGTTTAATAATAATGTGCATAAGCTTGAAAGTTGTTTTTAGACAAGTATAGACTATGACTGCAGTACTGGACTTTCTTTACATGACTTTGTTTATTCTTATCCTTCAGGGCACATTAAGGGACACAAAGAGAAAGTCAATCATTAGAGGTTAATGTGGACAATCTGCAAAGAGTACCATCAATGAATACAAAACACTCTTAAGTGTTGTTGAGAAATAATGTCCTGTTAGTCACAAGATGTATGCATGTGCTGAGGTTTATATATTCTACAGTAAATTAACCATTAATCGCCTACTTGAGGTTTATCATTTCTTGGTCAATACAGTGTGTACACTATACCTGCATTCATGAAGACGTAGTGATACTTTATGAGGTTTCCAAGTGTTTGCACTGGTGTGAATCATTCAATATAGTTTTATAGAGGAGAAATGCAAAGAATGTGAATGCGTTGGAGAACGTAATGCCCCCCATCCTGTTTACAAACTTCAAAAACATACAGCAAAGGGGCTGTTAGATAGAATGAGAACATCTCATTTGGGCAATATTATATAAAGAAATATGCAAGGGGAAAAAAAAACAACTCCAACAACCACCCTTGATGAAATTACAGACAAAAAATGGTCTCTGATGAATTGGCACTTAATTACTGCTTGATTAGCATAATTATGCATGTTAATAGCATCTCAAATGAATTGCAGTTGTCAGGAGGGAGGAAGCATCTGTAGTGGTGGCAGCCTGATACATATTTTCTCCTATCCAACAGCGTTGTCTAACTCTTCCCCTTAAGTGTTTACCATTAATCACAACACACTCCTTTTCCTTTGGAGTGAAATTTTGGCATTTTGGGATAATTGGGCTATTATGGTGGGCTTGTCACATCTGTAATAGTAGGCTAACGAGCCCCCTCGTGTGCATGCGTTCAGAGATGATGGCAGAGCACGAGTGTTGAGTGATACGGCCCAGTCAGACGGAGACACGTGATCATATAATTCTACTTCCACTGTACATCATCACATTGACATCTCAAATAAGGGGCATATTTACATCACCTCTATGATGATGCCTAATGTACAGAGTCAAGTTTATACAGCACGTATACACTTTCATTTTTATGTAAATAAATATATCCAAACAGAAATTCAATTATAAACATTCCTCTGATATTGTACACAAAACCCCTGAACATTTGTTCGCAATAAAATGCATTCACTGACCTTAAAAACAAGCATGACCAGATAATTCTTTATGGATAATGTGTGGAGTGGAAATAACCACTTTATTGTAATTAATGTGTGATTTATTCATGGAAAAAAAGAAAATGTAAGTAATGAATGTGTATTCTGCACCATTATGTGAAAGACATTAAAATGTACTTTGATCAAATAATCTATTTTTAAGCTGTTTCCAGTCAGTTAAGTTTATTCTGCAATGACATGCAAGCTTATTTCTAAGCACATATTGTTTCATGATAACAGCATAAATGTGATTTAGGAGCATATTTGTTGTTTATTATTATTATTATTTTTTTTTAAATAATTGCAGCATTTTATGGATATTACTTAACAACACTACCTTAAGATATTAATCTAACTTCACTCACCCCCTGAATTCTCAAAATGAAACTTTCATTCTTATACTGTATGACTAGGATTTGGTTATTTTTTGGGTGTACAATATACAGTATACTCCAAATGACTTTACTGAGCCCCATCCTTTGTTATTTACAGTATAAAACAATGCAATATTGCAGCCATGAGTTAAAACCTGTCAGAGCTGTCTGGCAATCTGCTTTTTATAGAAAATGTGTGGGTGAAATGATTCAGTGACTCCTCTGTTGAAATGTCCCTTAAAATCATACATCCTACAGAACACATGAAAACAAAGGAGAAAATGGGAAGATTTAGAGACGCTTCATTCAAATGCATATTTATGAGTGTGTGTTGGATACACCATGTCTGTACATACATGTTTACAGTTGGTAGATACACGAAGTAATGGCATAATCTTTAAGAAAGAAATACGAGACGAATTCAAATTTCTTTTCTAAAATTGTTTCTGTTTATAAAGCTATTTATTTTAGCATTTCCTTTATTGTACTTTATGTCCATATATACTGTAATGGCTTAGATTTAAGGGGCAAACAGGACTTTGTTTGGACATAAGATACGGAAACTTCACAATATTCACCCCAATAAAATACTACACAATAATAATTTGCAGCATATAGTATATTTAAAAAGTTAAAATCATGAACACAAAATGTTCAGGTCAAAAATTTTGTAAGTAGATATTGTTAATTTTTTTTTACTGAAGTATCTTTAGCCCATTGTGTTCCAGAATGAAGAATAAAATGTTGATATTCTCTGGGGGAATGTAGTCATTTTGGCAGAGGACTTCCTTCTGTCAGTGTTTTCTACTACAGTTTAAGGAAGAACTTTTGTGAATTATTACACTACAGGTACATTATGTTTTCTGTAAATCAATATTTTGCATTTTAACATTAAAAGTTAAAAAGTGTCCAGGCAGTGGACTGTGTCAATAATCAGCCTAACCGCTGGCCTGTGTGGCAGGAAATGCTGTATTGGATATTAACTCACTGATGCCTGGTGGTCTGTCATTACCACAGACAGACTCTTAATGCCCTAATGGTTCATTTGCATTATTGATGAGCCAACCCTGTGTCACCTCAAACACAGACTATTTAAAGGAAATAATTTTATGCAAACTGCATATTGATGCTCTAATGATCAATTGGCCCTCGTTTTGTGTGTTAATAATATGCAACTGTTGCAGTGTGATGTACATATTCAATTACAACATTAACCTGAGTGCTGACTGACTCAAACAAGTGGTGTGACTGCATCATTTGTTCCACTGAGGAGTGACTGATGAAAAGACACCCCACAACTTTTATATCGTGGATAATTGATGCTGAATTGTTATACCTTTACGCATGTGAGGAGCACTATTATCTGCACCTCTTATGGCTTTTTTTCTAGGAATGAGGGACAAAGAAGTGTAATCAACAAGAACGTCATTAAGACTCATTGTTCAAGCCAAGTATCTGCGTGTCACTACACTGCAGGATGTGTGTGTGTGTGTGTGTGTGTGTGTGGGGGGGGGGGGGGGGGGGGGGGCC
>JAPSES010000001.1:3459413-3481259 GCA_029822895.1 Maxillicosta whitleyi
CTTTAACTTCCTTACTGCATTGCATTTACTATTAATCCAGGTTATGTCATATTTCATACCAATTTACTTTTACAATATGCTTTTTATCATGAACATGATAAGTGTCCATTGGACAAAAGTGTTGTTAAATTATAAAGTCATGCAACTGTGGTCTGTTACTGCAGTGTAATAAATGCCTCTCTCCATTTTCCCCCAATTAAAGTAATAAAAATCATAGATTTTACTTTGGACCCAAACTATATACTCTTGGAATACAGCAGGGTTATTGACAGGAGATTGTTATGGTGCCATAATAGTAACACACTGCCGTAAAGACATTTAATTCATAACTTCAGTATCATAAAGATCACTGTGACTTTAGTAAAGTACATTTGCACTTATTAACAAACATAAACTGATTTGTGTGTGTGTAAAATAGGTGCTTAAAGTTTAACATGACTGTTGTGAATGTTAACTGATGAAATAAGTAAAATGAAAACTGCCCTTAATATCTGTATCAAAGAAGGCAAGTGTCAAAAAGTTGAAAAAGGAATTCAGTTTGACTACTTTGAATGGCATTTCGTCATTATCTCTTAGAACAGTTGTGCAACCAAACAGATGTTTACGTGTCTCATGCCCTTACCTGTGACAGTATCATGTGCTACAGCACATGGTGTTGTTAGTACCTTGGCCTTTGGTCTGTGGGTGGCTCTGGAACAGCAGTCACATTTTACAGCATGCTCCTGTTCAATCAAAAAATAAATTAATTAATAATTAACCAAGGCACTAAGAAAAAAGAAAAAAGAAAAAAAGAAGCCAAAGTACTATACAAAGTATATGTCCATAACAGACACTGGTCAAGTAGCAATGCATTGTTCCATACATTAATACAATTTAACAAATGAGGATACAAACAAATGATTTAGGGGATTTATTTTATTTATTTAGTTTTGTTTTATGTATTTAATAAAATGTATTTTCTGAGTAGATTGTAAAAGAATGTCCCATTCTGCTTTGTCGTCACTTCAGCTGTGATAAGATGACTATAACTTGGAACAACCCTCTGACTGTGTTGGTTGTAGTTGTATATAAATGTCAGTATATTCATCTGTTGCGACACTCGTGGCAATGACCCCGTTTGAGTGTTTATGGCTTTGGATTAAAATAAGACGTACAGTGGAAGTTGCATAGATCTTCTTCAAAATGTATGAGGATTCTTCTTCAGAGACTGGATGAAATCGTCAATATTCATGTTGAAATGTGATGAAGTCATAGCTTGGTTCAAGACCTTCCATTATGCTCCAACACAGACTGGATGCTTGGCTGATTATAAATCACCTTGGAAACGCACAGTGATGCAAAATCCATAATGTGAACATCATGCTTAGAACCATATTTAAGCATTCAGGAGGACTGCTACAATTGCCTGTTAGCATGCATTTTGCATTTATTTACCAATTAAAAATGCATTTGGTATGGATTTGAAAGTACTATGCAAAGCTGCAGTGCTCCTGTAAACAGATTATGGTCCTAGGGGACAGTGTGGTATTGAATGACTAAATAGGCCTACTATGATTTATGATAATGCATAAGAGAAACAGGGGTCCTACCCTTAGTACCTTAACTCCAACTGGGGATTGAAATATTAGCATATTTCCAGTACTGTTACATTTTTTTAGTTTACATTCAACATGACTTATCTGTAGAATCTTATTTTGTTTAATCTGAGGCGAGAAATTATTTAAATCATTATGCATATTCCATACATTGCAAGTGTGTTCACAGCAGCCATTTTACAGTAGATTAATGCTTTCAGTAAGCGGAACTCAGCCTTTTCAATGAGTGTACTTGCTATCTCTCACACACTGAAACACACACACACTCACACACACACACACAAAAAGAGAGCCAGTTTTTCTTTAAAGGAATATAAGAATCACCCTAAACCTCAGTGGACTCTGATCTCCCAGCTTTAGTGTTCATGACATGAGCAGGAGCTACACAGCCCATGTTAAAGAGTGAGTGCATGCGAATACTCCATGAGTGGAAGAAAAGTGTTCGTTAAAGCCCCTTTCATTTCATTTGACGGGTTGAATGCTCCTCAGAGCAGGGGGAGATTTGGGGCATCACTATATGTGACAGTTGAGATTACAGAGGTAATCCCTTCTGACCACCAGGGAATCATCTAGTCTTCAACTTGCTCTTATTAACTGCTTCACACTCACAGTCGGTGTAATTAACCAATCTTTTAATTTACACCTATTTGATTCTTTCTCTGTATTCACACAGCAGTCACACTAAATATCTTTTATTCCGTGGCTCAACTATGTTTCATTCTAAGGCTGAGCTATTATCCTTTTAGCTGTGGGTTTGGAAGACTTTAGAATAAGTAGTGTTGTAGTTTTGTATTACAATAGGCCTATCCAGCAGTACACCTAATTACAAGGGTTCCTGGCTGAGTCAAAGGTTTTTCACCCTCTAGATTCGTCAGGCGGGAGGATAGCAAGACCTGAGCCAAGCTTTTTCAGTGTGACTTTCAAATATCAAGTTGAAGAGCATGTTCGCAATATGCAGATATTTTATTTTTTGCATTGTGGTCTATCAAAAGCACGCTTTGAAACCATCAGGCCTATTTTTATATAATGCTGGGTTTTCAGACCTAAAATCCTATGATATGATGTATTCTATTTGTTTTACACAGTTTTAATGCAAGGATGAGTGAACCACTTAAAATCTCTTCTTAAAGGAGTGATATTTAGCTATTTTAAATGGAATTACACATTTTAAAACGTTTCCCTGTGGTCTACATAAACTATAAATGCTCTGTTTGGGTCTGAATTCTTCATTAGTTCAAATCCATAGGTCTATCTTCATCCCTATTTCTGAATAATGACACCGGAAAGGTCATTTTGAGTGCTGGTGCTTTAAATGCAAATGAGTCACTTTACACCCCACCCCCTCCAGGTTGAACATATTAGGTAATTGCCTCAAAGTTTAGACATATTTTCAGTTTTTACTACAACCACTGCTGCTAAACAATTATGTCATACTCCGAGAAAAGTTTGTCAGACGTCTTGACCTTATATGTGCAAATGTTATGATGTAACTAGTTATAGACATAACATATTAAGAAGGAAATAAAAGCAGTTGTAGACATCCACTAAATTTTTGCCAAAATTATTATAAACATATCTTTGCAGCAACTGGAGGCTTCAAATTCACACTTTATGAACTATTAGGGTCCAAATACACAAATAAAATAAAATACAAGTGGGTTTAGATAAATATGAGCCCTTTAACGCCATCAACATATAAGTGATTTACAAGAATGCGCTGAATTCACCACATGTGTTTTGCATCTTGAATATTGTTGTTGACATTGTTTGACACAGCTGATGTTCATGTTTATACAGATGATGATGAATGTTCACAAGGGTTAAAAACAGTTCACATATTACAAAATATGTTCTTTGGATTCGGAGTGATGGCATCTGGAGCGTTGGCGTCGGCAGGTAAAGCACATCATTCTGTCATTATCAGGTTGTAATTCCTCTTGACTAAATGTCAAACTGAGCATGAGCAAGATACTGGCTTATAAATTGTTCCTGTCGGTTGGGCCACCACCATCTATGTTATAGCGCTTATAAACTGTGAGATTTCAGCAGTCACAAGTTTATTAGCAGCTCTGCATGACAAGAATCTAATACAGTTTGGTTTCTATGTGTGTGCAGACTTTAGCATTACTAAGTATCATATTACATTATTAAATAAACAAGTACTGCACATTATTGCACAGCATCCACCTGTGCAACTACAGATGTAAACAATGGAGTTCAGATGATGATGATTTCTTTCAGCTTTTTCCCTTTTGGGGTCACCAAAGCAAAACACCTTCACATGTTTATTTGGCACAGGTTTTTTTTTTTTTTTTTTTTACATCGGATGCCCTTCCTGACACAACCTGGCTTGGGACCGGCACAATGAGGCTTGCGCCCCCTTGTGGCTATTGGGGTGTACAGCGTAAAGAACCTAAGGGACCACCTGGGTCTCGGACCAGCTACCTTCTGCACCAAAGTCAGTGGCATTAACGACTGAAATATCGCAGATAATCGGATGGAAAATTTGTATTTTGTGATTACTTGTACAATAAAATCTAAAAAGTCAAAGAGGAAAGAAGAGTGACATTTGGCCATGATTCAGGAGAACAGGCCAACTTGGTATGACTATTTTGCAACTATGGAGTTTTGTATTTATATGCTTAGCTTTTTTAGTTTTAATCTCATGTTGATCAATGTGTGATTTCATGTTAAGTTCCTGGTGGTTGTTAGGTAAACCTGGATAGTAGCAGCAGTAGCACTATGAGATGGTCGAGCGAAATATCATAGACTTTATCCCAGACTGTGGTTGTAGGAAAAAGGTCAAGGGTTGTCTGTAAAAATACTTTAAATAATAATAATTTTCATGACCAAAGATATCATTATATTTATCGCCATTAAAAATTAACTATATTTGGAGATATATTAAATGAACTGGTTTGGGATTAACATCAAATTAAAGAGGGAAGCACTGATCATTAGAGAAAGAATTGTGGACAAATTGTGATCAATTTAACACATTTATTCAGGCACTGAATACAGGTTCTCAGAAATTGAAAGTGCCATCATTCATCGGTGTGTCCTCCTCTGGCTTCCAAACAAACAGTGCAGCAACAACGCAATGAACTAAGTCTCACGGTCTATGAGGGATCTGATCACTGATCACGCAGATGGTGAACGACTTCACCACGGCTCAGACCTGCTCAAAAAAGGCCAATGACACGTTCTCTGTTGTATCGTAAGTTGTGGCATTTTTAGCAAATCATTTCAATGTTTTCTTTGCTTCTTTTATACAGACTACTGACGACACCTAAAGTCACCAATCAAACAAGACTCAGAACAAGACATTTCACTCAATGTCCAACATTAAGGGACTAGTCCAAACTAGTGGTGAGTATTGGTACCCTGGACTGGTTCTGGACTTCTGTTCAAGTCCAAAAAAAAAAAAAAAAATGGAACGTCAAGAATCGGACCCCAAAAAACTAGCACTTACGTATATTCTCCATTTTCTTCTAAACCATCCAAAACCTTTCATAGATCAGGAAATTTGTGATGGAAAAGATGCAAACATTTGTATTTGGCTTCTGACGTGGTGGCCAGTACTGATCTCGGGAAGTCTCATATGCATACAATACCACGGCATAAACGCATCCCCTGAACTTTCACCTCTGGATTCAAGTCCAGACCTGAACCTGAACGTGGGTTTGGGTACACACCACTAGTCCAAACACTGATGTCACATACATGAAAATAAAAATAAAAATAATACAGCCTTTAAGTTTTTTATTTATTTTATCTTTTTACTTTCCATGCTGCTGTACTGATGAATGGTGGAGCACTACCTGTCTGCAAAACAAATCTACCCACGGGTATAAATAAAGTAACCTTGAACTCATCTCATGGGCAACATACAAAACACATACCTGAGCAAATTATTTTTGGTATGAGTGTATACCTGGCTACTACAGGTTGCAAACAATGTTAACACTTCAATACACATTAAATAAAAATAAATAAAATTGCTCCTATGTGACTATCAGTTAAAGTAATAGCTGAGTCAATTTCCGCACATTTACAAACACTGTATGACTGAACTTTGTCACTCAGTGTATTCCCTTAAGATGGAAATTAATTAAATAGCGTAGTTTTATTTACGCTATGTTTTCTGACATCTTCATGTCCATTTTATTCATGTTATATCATATCATTATAGTTACCAGCAAATTTCATTAATACTTTATTGGACACAACTGAAAAGTGTTCAAAAACATGTACAGTTACTGTAAAGAAATTATTTCCCATAATTTAAACAACATTGAAATATTTAATATAATATAAGCACATGTTTAAAAAAAAAATAGGCTGAACTGTTTTTAGGTATTTTTATGCATATTTGTCCACCCTTTAAATATAATTAACAGACTTCTTTTGTGACTTCAGTACTTTTAGCACCATGGTCTTATGAAATGGTTGAAAGACACAATTGTATTGTTGACCGGCTACTTTTAAATAAAAAAGCAGGAGCAATTTGAGTCTTTTAATATGACTTTGGCAAGTAATTAATTTGATATTTCTTTAGAAATGGCATTAGTTATAATTAATCCAATCAAAGACACAAATGGTTAATATTAAACTCAAAGGACTGACTCCCAACCAATCCAGTAGAAGTGTTTCCACCCCATTAGCTTAAACATTCATAGAACTTCTACAGAGACACAGAAACACACACCATCATATCACAACTGTAACAGGGGTGTTTCCTCTCACTTGTCTTCATTTATGAACCTTTGAAATGTAATTAGATGTTATCTATCATTTAAAAACCTCCTACCCAGGTCAATTGTGCATGTCATGTGATTACAGCATTGTTCTCTGATAAGGAAAGCGTTTCAGTGTGAATGAACACTGGCCTTTGGTCCTGAGTCATTCTTTCATTCTGAACATTTCATTGACTCCTGTGTTGAGTAGTCTGAAAAGCTGAAAATCCACTTTATGAAGTTTTTATGAATAAGAGCAGTTTGTCTTGAATGGAACATTTTTAAGAAGAATAAACTATATGGTTGGCTGAAGGGAAAACCATAAAAATATAATACAAAAAAAAGTGCAGTGGAAACAGATTTAGTCATCATGACACAGCTGAAACTTATGCTCGTCAACAGACTGGTACATGCTGCAGTTTTTCTGCGATTTCCTCACATCATCAGGCCTGAAATTTGACTGATGTTTGGATTAAAGCCTGACTAATTTGCCATTTTGAAGGATTTTATTTTGTAGGTTACCACATTTATGGTTACCATTTATGTTGTGATAAAGCTTTTAACTGAAATTATAACTTAACCCAACTGGTGCTAATCAGCTGTTATGCTACACTACATTATTCTCTGTACACAGCTGCTACGTTTAGACAGCCAGAAGATCTGCACCAAACAAGCATGTTCCTGTAGAGGCAGATTAGGCAAAAAAAAAAAAAAAACACAAGAAAAACAAAAACAGAACTCACACACAAAAATATACTGTCTCTTCAAACTCACAAAAGGAATGTATTATTGACCCAACAACAAAACACTCAACATTTGGATTGCCTTTTTCAGATACATATTTACATGTAAACTTTTTCCATATGTGGGCATAAACACACAGGCACAAGTACACAAAGAAACACAAATGATGCAGTCAAACAGCTGCGGTTGTGTGTTGACAGGAGCAATATCCATCAGGCAGAGCTGAAGCCACCCTGCTGTCATTCTGTGATTGGATTAGAGCTGGTCTGGCATTGCTGCCAGCTCTGGGAGAACCCCAGGTGCTTCCTGTTGCCTGGCCCCGGGGGCCTTTGACAGTTTATCCAGGTTCAAAATTGCCCCGGCACACATTTTGGGGGACAGACTAAATCCTATTTACTGGTGAGGGCATACACATTATAAAACAACAAGCAAAACAGTCCTGTAAATGTTGTATATTTTAATATGTTTTCGTGGACAGCTCAGGCATTTGTAAAGAACTAATAATCTTTCCCCCCTTTATGCTGGCACCAGACACTCATAGTAGGCTAATATACATCCACAAAGGAATATTGCTATATTAATAACGTTCCAATTATTCTGTAATTCATATTGATTGTCTGCACAGAAATGAATGTTTTCCAACTTAAGTGAATGTAAATTGGAAATGAGATTGGTTACTACTGTCCCTCTCTCTGTGTGTCATTTTTTTAGTCTGTCTGCTTCCCACAGTACAATAAATGGATGGAGACTCTGAGGTTTTATGTTGTAATAACCATATTCACCAAAATCAATAGCATAGGAGAGGATGCAATAATGCAGGCTAACTGAAGGAAATGAAATCAGATGCAACAAGGAAGGACAAAAGAAATAAATAAGGTGATTTGTATTGAGGAGTAGGCTTTTCATTAAGGACGGACCCTTTGAGTGTTGGCCTGCAACAATCACTTTTGGAACTGGCTTTTTTTCTAGTCCCCGACAATAAATTAAATATTCAGTATCAGCAGTATTTTTTGATTGTTCTTCAACTACAGTGGTAAGTTATCTGGCTGTATGTGTATTGTAGCCAAACGGTATAAACAGGGTCTTAAATAAATACATTCTACAGTGTATGCACTCTGTTCATCAACATTATTGCCCCTCCTTCAGATCTTAATTAAAGCGCACTACCCCACCCCACTTTCCATTTCAGTTCGGAGACCCCTGTGCAGTAGGATTATAGGATTACACCGGTAGGGTCCATGCCTATGAAAGCCCTCTGTAGCAACCAGCATACAGCTAGGAGCCCTGTGGCACAGTGGAATTCTGGGTGGAATTCTTCATGAGGACTAACAGAGCCATGGCCTTTGTAAGCAGCGCAGCAGGTCTGTCGACATCCGACTGCATGTTTCCATACCGACCTGCTAGCGAGAGCAACAGCAAGAAGGCGCAGAAATGATTATCCATGTATTCAGTGAATTGGAATTCCATTAAGTTGGAATGACGAAAATGCCCCCAAAGAGGTGTGTGGGGTGTTTGGAGGTGCTGTTTGCCCCTTTAAGTGTGGCAGAATTAATAAGACTATTACCTCAACAATTACTGCTCCGTGCAGCACCCAGGATTCATTTCTGTGGAAATTCGATGCCACTAATTAAAACTGTTGCCATCGCTCTGGCCTGAGAGTGATGGTCTCAGAAGATACATTCCCTACTGAATTACAAAGGCAATTTTATGACTTGGAAAACTGAGAGCAATTATTTTAACAAGCATAAAGCATTTTCTATCGAGTAGTAGTCCCGGCTGAGCTAATATTAGTGCTCGTAGTATAAGCAGAAAAATAAAGACTGAAGCCAACACGGGAGAAAATGAGGCTCCATCCTCAGAAAGCTGTAAAGCAGGGAGGTGTCGCCCTCCTGCTGTGTCTCTCTGTGTGGCCACAGACTGTCTGGCCATGGCCGATGTAGCAACCATTTTTACAGGATGCATACACACACAAACACAGACACACACGTGTACAGTATACAAGTACACAATTTATCAAGCGCAGCACACCTACACCAGACAGAGGGTTGTGTATGTGTACGTGCACATGTGTGGTACAGAAATCTATGGCGTTATTGAAGCTGCAAAATGCTTCTGTTCAATATAAACTACAGTTCCTTCCTTCTGACAGTATTGAAATAACTCACACAAAACCAAAATGGAAAAGTAGATTCTGCCTCCACACAATGTAAATGTAGTTTGTCTGATGAATAATTTTACACACAGCTATTTTCTGTTTCACAAGAGCATGTAATGAATGTTTATTAAAAAGCCTTCACAGTCATATTTAAGAGGCTATTCTTAATTCATTAATGTCTCTAAAATACAAAACAGAGTGTGAGAAAGATCATGTTGAGTAAGACATAGACCTAATTGATAAATGCTTAGCGTATGCGTGTGCAGGCGTGTCTGTGTGTTGCAGTGAGTGTGTTTTCATGTGTCTCTTTACATCTGTAATTACCCTGGCATTAGCAATCAATGCTATAATTCCCTGCTACGATTAAATATGTTTTGACACAAGGGATCTCTCTAAACTTATCATAACTGATGTGCAAATTACACATATACCTCTGACATGCGCCCCCAATTAGTCACTTTGTACTCTTAATTAAACAGCATTAATCTTGTGTGCATGTAGAAGCTGTGAGCTGAAACTGGCAGCACCACAGGATAAAATGAAAGCGAGGAGGTGGGGGGGCACTGAAATGTGCCTGTTGGGCCTGGGCTCAGTATAGGTCACGCTTCAATACACACAGACAAAGACAGGCTTCATTAGGATTCTACTGTATTGTATAGAGATACTTAATTATATTCACTGTGTACGGATAACAAGTGTCTTCATCGCCTTTTTAAATAGATATAAGGTATGGGGAGACCTTTACTTTTACATATTTGCAACTGTGCAAGTGAATCTGGACTGCTTCTTTTTTCTTTTTTTAATTATTCATATCGACAGTCTGCTGTGGCCTGCAGTGCTATGTCCTGACCCGATCACTTTAACTTATAAACTGTGACTTTCACAGTTCATTTAAGCAGTATGCCGCCCCTCCTTGCCAAAACATGAGATGATTCAGTGCAGATCAGTCTACATGCATTATTCAGGCCTCCCACCTAGTCCAACAGTGTCCCTTCATCCTCCATTATATTTTCAATTAGCATGAATTTTCTGGATTTAACATTTTCCTTGGTGCAACCCATTATTTACGCTGCCAATGCGTCTATGGGTGACTATGATTTTTAGACCCAGGAAACTTGGACTAAGCACATTCAGAACAAGCACTTTTTGTTTGATTAAAACACATCTGTGTATGGTTAAATTATCTGTCAACATTAGACAGTGAAGATTATGCTCTGAGCAAAGAGTGTGATGAGCAGATATCCTTGTACCGTAGATATAAAGAATGGAAAAGAAATATGTAACAAGCTGTTTATCTAACTCTGTCCTCAGTCTCCTGCACATCTGGCCCTTAAATTACAGCTGTTGAAAACGAGGAGAAATTTACAGTGATCTTGACAGGGTTTTAGACTGGGCACAGAGCCCAGTCCCCCTGCCTCACACAGCTTTGGAGGCCTGAGCACACATGGGGGCCATTATTTGTAAAGTAGCTGCGGTGGCACCAGGGAATGATTTGAAAGAATAGTGTGTGTGTGCTGGAACATGCAGCCTGAGTATGTTTACTCTCTCTTATCACATCCACACATCTACAGTAAGTGGCGGAGAGAGAGTGCGCCGTGTCGAGGAGGAGATATGGGGAGATTATTGTGCTGTTTAAACCCAAACTCTCCCGCCCACTCTTCTCTCCTTGAAAATGGATTATCTTTTCAAGTATTGTAAAGCACTTGAGTGAAATGTTCACACACACATTTATCTCACTTGTCATTTGGCAGTGAAGCCCTGCAACATGTGTTTATTACAGCCATAGATAAAGCACAACTTTGTCGGTCTGTCTGAATATCAAGGAGATCCGAACGCTAATCAGCTGTAGACACTATTTAAAAACAGGACATTAAGTAACACATTAACCCAAGGAAATCCAGTAGAAAACACCTATAAATGTAACATAACTTAACAGGATTTATATGAAAAGTAAAATGAAACAGATCCCCCCCAAAAAAATGGGGGGTGGGGGGGAGATATAGTAATAAGGGAAAAGGGATAATATCTCTGGCGTGCAGCCCCACAGTAAAGCCACTGGTTGGTCATGGCTCTGGGCTGTAGACGGACCGTCTCCTCACAGTGCTGGGTGAATTAGGCTGTGGTTCCTCAGCAAACCTCAGCCAGCCTCAGCAATGTGCTAAACCCAGACGTGACTTATGGCTACCCACTAGAGATTTGGCCTCTGGACCCAGGACTTACACCGCAGAGCGGAAAGGCAAAAGGAGTTTCATCACAAGCACCACAAAAAGTAAGTGGGACAACACATGACATATGTACTGCCATGGTAAAATTCATATAATTGTGCTAACTTCTCTTTTCTCCTGACAGAGCATGGTAGAACCTATCCAAAAGGCACAATTCTGTCCATTTGCTGTCTGGCTATGTTCACAGTCGTGGTCTGCTGGTCAGTACAAAGCCACAGGGCAGCGTTGTTCGTCTTAGGTCTCATGAACACGGCTCCAAGGGCTACTCCCAAGTGGGACAGTGAGAAGTACCCGTGGTGCGTTTAAGAACATGATCTTCTCTTAATGTAATGTAACCACTGGAAATTTTTCAGAATCAAGTGAGTATTTGAGAGGGGAATATATATGTGTCTAGAAACTCTCTTTGTTGCACCAATACTATTGGTCTAATGCATTGAGAAATTGAGTTTTTCAAATACATATGCTGCTAATGTGAAATCATATCAAAAACTATGCTTCCTTTCCAGTCGCAAGGCAAGTACAGCCACATTATTGTGTGCTTTCTACAGTCTATAAACACCACAATGACTTTAATGCTCTCCTTGTTAAGACATGTTCTGATAGTTTAATATACAACTTCAAACGTAACAAGATACAGGACTATTATTTTCTCAGTGCAACTCATATCACACAGGGTAGTGCATGGTTAATCAAACTGTGTTTGTGCTTCGTGCTTTCCAGCTTGCCATAGAATCTTGTTTTCATGCTTCAGCTAATAGACGCCATACTCTGTTATCATGCCAGAGTTTGTTCCAAGAAAGACATAAAATGACTACTCAGTTGGTAAGTCCACCTGTGCAGGTATTAAACAGAAAACTATACTTTTCTTCCTTCAAAAAATTCTGTACGTCAGAGTTAAACAGTAGTGCTACCATTAGTACTGACTCATTTTTTAAAAATAAATATATGGTTATGGTTTTCAGTATATCTCTTGAGGCAAACACATTTGTTAGACTTTGTACTTGACATAAGAATTATTCACCATCTCTGATGAGATTTACAGTTTAATTTGCAGCATGCAGTCATTTATTGATCTGGAAAAGCTTATTAGCAACCCTTTCCACATACTCTCTCAACAACATGTATCTGTCATCCCTCACATAAGCAGCAGGTTCCTTTGAGAAATCTATGGCATTGTCACTTTCACTGTGGGGAGGTAAAGAATGCTGCACCACAATACACAGCTGTCTAGTTTATACAATACACATATTGACACATAGGGCAGGCCATTCTCACACTATTCTGCGTTTTGCAGTAAGTACACAGTCTGGCTCATTGGATAGAGTTTTGGAGTTCTTGTCCTCAAACAGCACTTTAACATGTTCCTTGTGTACACGATTGGCAAGTAATTTCCAAATAAATTCTACTAAAACTACAACTACCCTCTGTACTCACACATGAATTGTTATTCTGTCTTCTCTTTAAAATCAGGTGGTGTCACTTTCAGTGAACACCATCCTTAAAGCTCTAAAGTGACAATGCTCTGTGGTCCTAAGCAGATATAATGAATTTAGGACATGAAAAAACATGCACTCAGTGGTTAAAGCGAGACTGTATCTGAAAACCAACACTTGAAATGTGTGTATTGCAATCTGAGTAAAGGAAGGGAACATCAGGTAAGCAAACTGATTAAAGTCACATTTTGATATACATCAGGGATCTCATCTCTGCCAGGCTGATTCAGCATTCACAGTTTAAACCAGTATACATCGAATAGTTGTGGTGTCATTGATTCCAAGCATTCACAGACTCCTCTTTGCTTCCTGTTTGGATTGGAAAACATCCATTTATTCCAGATCATTTATATTGCTTCACTCATTCATGCCACCTCATTGGCTATCATCAGTCTTGCTTAAAGCAACCATGCATTAGAGATTGAGCTGCAGTGGGAAGTAGCTCCCTTCTAGTTTGATAAGAGGTAGGACGATGGTAGGTGGGCTTGGGTACGGAGACTGAGTAATTAAACTGTACAAGTAATTCATCCAAAGAGAAAGCAGTGTGTGTGAATTTGATAGCATAGCTGTGAAGATGAAATTTAATAGCAAACATTGACTGAAATGGATTGGTTTTACTCCAGTGGCAGAAGCTTTGCTGTGGAGATGATTTTATTTATGTGAGCTGCTTATATTTTATGTGCATTTGTGTGCATAAATACTAAATACATCAATAAATAGTTATCTCATGTTCTTAGTCATATTTTGCAGCCAACAGTAACACGAAAAAGAAGTATTTAAATCAATTCGGTACCACCAAACCTGGAAAAAAAAAAAAGAAAGTAAAGAGAGAAGCAAGAGAATAACAGCTAAAAAATGCATAGGGTAACTTAAACACGGAGTCCCATATGAAGTAACGGATTTACTGAGTTTAATCCCTTATCAAACAGACTATACAATGAAGCTATGGCCTAATCTAGGTGAATTCACAGTCCATTTCCAATGTTTGTGCAGAGTGGATCCACAGGGGTGTCCTGGCCTATCACTGCTATAACCTTGAGTAGGAATCCACCTATTCCATCCACAATAATTGTTCCTATTACTAAGAAATAAATCTGGTCTATCCTTATTTCATGCTCAGGTGAAGACTCCTCTTACATGAACACGTTGAATTAGTTTGTTCTTTACTCTGACAGTGACTGAACACAAAATCCTTGGTTCTTTGAAAAACAGGCAAAAAGAAGAATATTGGATTCCAAGCCACCATGCCATATAGGTTTTCTGTAGATCTTAACACTTGCAAAGCCATAACCAAAACCTTCTGCCTGTGATAAATTCCATCACCTTCATTTACTCTTTTCATGTTCCACTATTTTCCCACTGTGAGAACATGGTTGAATATATTTGACAACAGAGGTGGGCAATGCTAACACATTTTCAGAGGAAACCCTCGTTTGCTTTTTATCTGTGAATAATTAATTCCAAAGGCTGAAGAAATTTAGCTATTCATGACCTTGATAGTGGGCACATTAAAGAGGGGAGCGTTTGCTAAACGTGAAATTATATGCGACTAGAAAGGCGTAGCTACATCACCAGAGTCACCCCAGAGTAAACAAACGAGTTCAGCAAGCAGAGGAGGGATTACCATATCTCCACTTAACTTACTTTATCCTGTGAGAATCATCAATATTAAAGGGTAAGGAGAGGGAGAGAAACTGCTGAGGTGGGCTTTTAGCAGCAGGGTGAACCACTGTGTTTAAGGAGAGAGATAAATGAGAGATCTCCCTGGAATCTACAAAGAGAGTAAACATAGTCTTTTTATCTTTTCTTTTCACCATACATGGCCTTTTCCTTTAGAAATGCTTTAACACGTTTTGATGTAACAACTACACTTTTTCTGTTGAACTTCTGATCGTGTGTGTGTGTGTGTGTGTGTCAGAACTCATTGCTGTTGTCTCGTGCAGAAATGAACATGCAAATATTGACTAGACAGTTTTTAAATATTTGCAACCATGCTAATCTTTTTATTAATTTAATCATCTGTGTTCTGCTGCTCACTGCAGTTTTTACTCATAATGAGGATAATTCTAACTGAGCTGTGACCTGTGTTTGTGTGCCTCTGGGCTCAAAGTCGCTCAAAATGCTGTGTTTGCCTGTCTGTCCACTGTAAACCTTATGGAGGCAGGTAGCGCCCGAGGGCTGTCAGAATCAGCACGGCGTCTTTGTCAGGTAGGTGACCCCACAGGCCAAGAGGCACACTGCTGATCTCTGGATTCGCATTCTGTTTCCGTCCCCTGTCTCAAACTAAAAACTTAACTCTGCTTTTTTTTTTTTGCATTACAGCACAGCCAGTCACAGTCTCTTCAGTGTGAGGCTCAATATTAGGGTCCGGCACACATCTGTACAAGCACCTGGACGCCTGCCAGTAAGGGCGGACACGGCCCAGAAGGGGGCCTCCTGCTACCTGCCAAAAGCTGTGCCCAGCCTCCAGCTGATATTAGTTATCAATATTTTACTAGCTTCCATTAAAACTTTAAGAGGCTGCGATTAGACGCAAAAACAAAGGAGATCCTTCATGAAGTGGGGTCACGTGGGGTTGTAAAAGATGGCTTTAAAAGGTTTTATTTAATGATATAAAATTCACCCTGGTGTGTGAAGCTGTGGGGTCGGACAGCTATAAGGAAGGAGCTTCTGTGCTGTGGTCTTCTGCCAGCACTAACAGCCTTAAGCCACAAGAATTAAAATATGGGTGACTGCTTTTGCTGCACAGCTGCAACCCAGAGACACTGAAGTACCTTTAGCATTTACTGTACATGTAATTTTCATGTTGTGTAAATGTTAAAAATCAGTGCAACTGGTTTAGAACTGACATATGCCTTTAGTCTGAGTTTTGTAGAATTTATATTAGTCATAATTGTGTATATTTTTTGCAACTGAACACCATTTAAACTGATGTGAAGGTACATGCGCCTGTCTGTCCATGTGTGGAGTTGTTTCTATGTACATGTTTATAGATACTTATGTGCTGTATTGTTGCGTGGGCCAAGGTTGGCATGGACACTGTTGAGTAGGAGGTCTCTTCTGGCATCATTTCCATGTCCTCTGACCACTGTCATGACAGGGAAGCCACAATGATGAGGAATTTTAGCATTGCGGTTACAGTAACAAGAGTAGGCCACAAACAACGCCCATTGGTCTTCATTCCTCTCCATCCAACTTTCCTTATTGTTTTTCCCATTATATGTTCTCTTACTCGCTTAATATTCTTTCCTTTCACTGTGTCTTTTGTCTTCGGTGTCTCCTTCCTCTGAAACACCCACTGGAGCTCTTGAGGCTCTGTGTAGACTGAACATTATCATCATGTGAGGTTGAGGTGAAAGATGAGCTTTACACAAAACAACTCTGACAAAGCTGCCTGTTAGTGCAGCTTGGAAACAATAGCTGCATACAAGCCTCCACAGTTACATTGACATTGACATTAAATTATAAATAGGTGTAGAAAGAACTGTATGTTTCTGTATTTCTTCTTTTAAAAGCAGGTCAGGTCCCTTATGATAACCTTACCATACATAAGTACAGATTTTATCAGACTGAAGGAAAATTATTTTTAAGTAGGTTAAATAAGGTTTGTGCTACGTGTGCATGTGTTTAACTGTGTGCACAAGTGTTTAATAGTGCACCACAAACACACACACACACACACACCCCAAACACACAGTAAACCTACAACAAATGCATCTTATGCCATTCCACCATCAGTGTTATTCATATAGTGCCTTGTGAACTAATCAGAGGATGATTTACTACCTTGGCTCAAATAACTGCAGTGAAAAAAAATGTTGATATTGGAAAAGCACATTTCTTTCAATTTACTACAAACTGTGTGCCTTCAAGTCCTTTTTGCTGCGGAAGCTTTTTTCCTTACCAGTCTGCAATTTACATGAAAGCATTTATTTCATCATTGCGCTATAAATGAAGATGTACGTATCAGAACTTTTATTCTTTTAGGGCTTCAATGGGAGGAAAAAATTAAGTCGTGTTGTAATTAAATGTTCTACTTATTCATTAAATGTATTTTAACTGCTAAAAAGTAATTTTGGTGAGCACTTTTATGGCTTCTCGTTGTCTAATGCCAGTGGATTCCAGAATGAGACAAGGGGCTGGCTTCCACAACAGACAGAACTGGCTTATAGACAGCAACTTGATCCTTCCCCTTTTCTTATGTTCCACATCCCCTGTAGTTCTTTTTTTTTTTTCTTCTTCTTACATTTGCATCAGTGTCCTATGTTTGCCTTTGTCTCCTCTCAATCTCCTCACACTTGCCTCTCTTTCCGGCCATTCATTAATTGCATAAGTTCCAGTTTACTGTTACCATTCCTTAGGGAGGTTCTTCCATGAATATCCAACCTTCGAGGTTGACTCTTTGGCCCGGCACCACGTCCCATTTGGCCCAGCTATGGTGGAAAAGCCGAGTGGTGACCACATAATGACCACTGTCTGAGGGCCTGGCTAATTTTTCATGTTCAAACAGGCAGTTGACTCCTAGAACCAGACTAGCGCTAATGTAAGGTTTGTCAGTACCCTCCAGGGCTCATAAAACATGTCAGCCTATAAGCTACCAATCTCCTTTACACAACCTATACCAAGGAATATGTGACAGTCTTTAGTTTTTGGATCGACAGCGTAAAGCCACATGAATTTTCTTAGGCTCATATTATGTATGTTTCAGACGTGTGTGTACTACAAAACATAAACCACTAACAACAACGTTCAACTGTTCTTCAGTGTTAATTTTATGAATTGCATTTGTAGGTCTTTCTTAGGGAAATATGAATAAATGTCATTAGGTGTAATACCAATAAAACTTTGATACAGTACATTACCTCATCTGTAAACTAGATTTATGCTTCAAGTATGAAAGATTTTCATCTACCGTGGTGGTGAAAATAACTACTCCCATGATCCTGCACTACTACCCGAGCTGCTGCTGTACTCAGATGTCATCTACCACTATGGGGTTTTTTAAGCTTTTTCTTTTTTTCATTCGAAGACCCCTCAGATGAAATTTCATACTATGTGCTTAAAGTTACATCACTGCCGAGTACTAGTTAAGTTTTTATTTGACTGATCATCTTATGAAAATGTAAAATCTACATAATTTTAGTTTTTATCCTTCAAAGCATTAGAAGTTCGATTATTTTAACATGAAGAAGAGGTCACAGTTTCCCTGCTGTGCCCTTTCCTTGTGGTCGGTCCAATCTTATCCTTGTAATCTGATGCTGTGGGCTGTTACCCCGGTATCTTGCTCTGGATCCCGGCCTGTTCCCTTTAGTTCACCAATGGGAGTTATTTACATTTTCCTCTGACATGAGCTCTGCACAGAGCAGCTGCTCATTGCTCTACAGGCCTGTCACTTGAATTTCCTTCTCTTTCTCCCTCAGTTTCCAGCTTGAAGACTTTGCTTTTGGTTGAAATCTGGGCGAGTTTGCTCCAACAAACTGCAAATTACACTTCCAACAGGCAGAAAAATAAACATTCTGTAACTGTAATAGCACAGCCTTCTTAGTGCATCATAGCAAATAAGGGGAAATATGGTTTTGGAAGGCAGTGCTTCCTGATTGTTTGTAACACAGAGTTGGCTACATTAGGTGTGGGTGACTTCAGACTTTAAATAGGTTAGCAGGAAGAGAACAGCTAACACAAATGTGTTGTGCTGTCTAGATACACTAATTATTTGTAGGTATAAAAAGAATAAGGTACACAGATGAGCTGGAGTAAGAAAAATAGACCACCACTATGGTGACCCACATAATCCATTATGTTGATGAAGGCAATATTCATTGCGTGTGTTGTGTGGGTTCTAGGGAAGTTTACAAAGGAACTGTCTAGATTCATTTCCTGTTTGTGCATATGTGTTTTTTTTTTATTTGTGCATGTGAAAATAAAGAGAAGATGTAGCATAAATCTACACTGAAGGATTACCACTGCAGCCATAACATATATGCAATGCAGTTTTCCAAATGTTTCTGTTGCCAATTATTTACCGCTATCTTAATTATATATGACTGAACACCTTTACACTATTTTATGAAATCTTCATGCCTACAGGGTTGCCACCCCCAAAATAAAGTACATAGGAAATCAACTTGCACTCAGCTTTATTTGCAGACTCATTAAAAACCCAGATGAGCGACTGGGTAGCTCAGTGGTTAACACCACTGACTTTGGTGTGGAAGATGGCCAGTTCGAGACCCAGGTGATCCCTTGAGAAAGGTTCTTTACACTATATACATCCCGATGTGGTCACAAGGGGATGCAAGCTTCGGGCCAGGTTGTGTCAGGAAGGGCATCTGATGTAAAACAAAAAAAACCAAACCTGTGCCAAATCAACATGTGAAGGTGATTCACTGTTGCAACCCTGGAAGGGAAAGGCCAAAAGACATCATCATCATCATTAGGTACCCAGATGCAGATGATGATTTGTGGCTCAAAATTAGTTTCGGAATAAAATTGTTCTTCAGCAGCAAATTTTATCAACTTGTGTTCAAGTGGCTTCACTAAAAATATGGATCATCATGTTCTATAATCCCCATAATAGAAAAGGTATGTTTAAAGTCTTTGTTTTTTCATCAGAAGGAGAAAAGCTCATCAAACAACATAACAAAAGAAGTTGGCAAGTGCTTCACTGATGTTCTTTTCTGCATGCTATCCTATACCTATACTTTTTCTGTATTAGGAAGGCTGATTACACTGAAAAGCTTTTCATCTCTTACTTGAATGACTTCTCTGTGGCTTTCCTGTATGACAAACACAACCGAGTTCTTTTCTTTTCAGTGAACCTGGACTTTTTCTTCAAGACTTCTTTTGAAAACCTGATGTTACTCTTCTACAGGATGTAAAGCTTTGGTATAGTCATGTGTAATTTACCCTTAACCTCTGTGAAAGTACCTTGTGGCTGTGTGGAATGGAGTGAGTAAATATGCCTGTGAGAAAAAGAGAAAGAAGATTTGTGGCTAATTTTTTGACAAAAGATTACATTAACAAAGTTAACCTATTCTAGGTTCAGCAGTCACTGTAACTCAAAAATATCTTAACTGCTAAACTGTCAACAACTTTGTATCTGATAAATGCCAGCTGTGACCACAGCAGCCAGTAGCTATGATTGTGGTCTCCAGTGGCTATGAACTGGCTGCAACCACAGTTGAAGCTGGAACTTGGCCCCACTGAGGACCCTTACACTGAGAAGATACTTAATGAGTCTAGGGACTTGCCAAACTCACAAAAACCTGCTACATAAAGTTGTCATTCTTTTATGTAGAAGCACAATTGCCTTCAATAAACAAAGTAATTTGAAGACACTTTGTTGACAATAATCAAATATTTATAATCATTCAAAGACATAAGGGATCCATGTCTTTAAAAAGAAATCTGCAGATGGATATGATTATGCTTCACTAAGAAAAGGATGGGTTTCTCATATGCCCTGAAAAGAAGCCCAAAGATGGAGTTATGTCTATGCCAGTGGCTAGAAATTTAATGCAAATGTGACGCCAATGAGGGCAACCTAAAGAGGAGGTTGGAAAAAGTAAGACTGCTACACCAGTTCTGGGTTTGTGGTTGCAAGGTATGTGCCAAAACTGAGACAAACCCCATAATTCGCCCCAAATTTTACTCTTGTTAATTCATGGTATCTATAACAGATAGCAGCAATGCACACACAGCGGAGAGAAAAAGAAACAGACACAAAGCAAAAGACGAGATACAATCGCACATGCAAGGATTCAGTGTTGGACAGAGAAAAGTAAATGTTTTGCCTATTAGTCAGTTAAACGGTACATATTAGTCTTTTTATGCATTACAGTGTTTTAGTTCCTGCTGAGTTTTTTTTTTGCCTGTTGTTTTGAATGGGGCTTGACGTGCTGATGTTATGATGCTCGTTTACATTTTCAAGCTAAAGGTCAGTCTATGTAGAGTACATTCTGTTCTTTATCCTTATCTTGATTATATCCACGATAAGACTCTGAACAGGGAAACCACCATGCATGTGAAGGTCTAATGACAAAAGTGTCTTTAATTGGTACGGTAAACAGCAAAAGTGAAGTGAAGCTTGATCATTTCATTGTGTATTTTCATATTGATCATTTCAAACTAAAATATCTTTAAGTAGAAAGGATCAAAATGTTAAAGGATCAGTCCTATAACACTTATAGATTGTGATCTTACCCCAAAATGGCCAGAAACAGCTTTGTCCCTTTGTCCCCTTAGCAGTCCAGAGGAACAGAGTAGAGCTGAGGCACGTGTTCACATGCAGAAAAAAAGTGTATTTTATTCATATTCCCTCAAAACAGAAAATATTTATAAAAAGAAAGAGTGGAAAAAAAGTTTTAAATGTGCAAAATGTGTAAAAAAGGCTTCAGTTCAGTTAACTTCAGGCAGCACTGCTCCTCAACAATGGAGGAGAACAGCCTTTTATAGACCAGCCAATCCACTAACCTATACTACGCTGGAGCACAGGTAAGTTGACTTCAACCACCATTAATTATTTAAAAATTTCCAAATTTCCAAAAATTACCACGATAAACTCCATTTAACAAAATGGTACAAAAATATAGATTTTATTAAGTTAACAGTGCAAAACTTAAAATACTGATTAGATTTGGCGGGTACTTAAATTAAAACATCCTTGCCACTCCTCCCACAATAGTCCCTCCTGGAACCTTTGTAAGATGCTCCAGCTTTCTGGGGACTCTTTTAGCTGGAACACCTGGGACCAGATCACACAGAAAAGGGTAAGTCCAATTTCCACACACACGATTACACCATTTACTTTTAGTTTTACTTATAATTTGCTTTCTTTTGCAGCTCTACACCTCCCCAAGAGCAAGACACACACACACACACACACACAAAAAAAAAACA
>JAPSES010000001.1:3500918-3513718 GCA_029822895.1 Maxillicosta whitleyi
CACATTTAAACTTTGTTGTTTGTTTTTTCAGAAAAAAAACCTCAATTCACTCTTTAACAGCTGCTGTTTTTGTTGATGTTTTTCATTTTGCATTCTTAATTAATATTATATCTGAGAAGCTGCACTTTTTTCTCTTTTTTCCACTGCCAATTTTTAATCATTTCTTGGCTAAAGAACTGACTGATTGGTTAGAGAAAGTGTGCTGCTTTGGTAAAAAACAGAGAAAGGTCCACTAAGACTTGGACAGAGAGACAAAATATGTTTATAAGCATTAACCTTTACTATCTTCAGTTATGATGCTTTGATTTCCCACTGATAATCACAGATGGTCACCCTGCCATCTTATACTTTACATGTTGTGTGTTGCATGATCACTGTCAACTCATACTCACTTGGCTACATTGGAAACATCATTCATTCACATAAATATTTCCTCTGCATATACTACACACAGTGAGTAATCACAACAATATGGAAGCAATTTATTATTATATACAGTAAATTTAATCTCCAGGGGACACTGTTACCCATCCAATTTGTTATGAGACAATAAATAAACTGGCAAAGGTGCATAATTATGAGTGGTAACTTTATAGGTATAGCTGTTTCAATCTGTAAATCACTTAGATGACCGATTAATATTCTATCGAGTATTGTGTTCTCCTATCCAGCACTGTCACACCTACCATATGTGATGTTACATCCCTTCCCGTGACATTGCATTATCATGGACAAGGCTGTTGTATACAGAACAGAAGACTGTATACAATTTTATTTAGTGAAAATTTGTTTAATAGCTTCATGAGTCAAGTAGAGTATAATTATATTAATAGCTTTTTTGTCGACAAAGTGAATTATAATTAAATGGTTAGTGCTAGTAAGTCACTGATGTAGAATACATATTGATTGCCATGGCCATGTCCCTTCTATCAATGCCTAAATGTGAACGATGGCTTACATTGTGTATAAAAGGGGCTTTCATTTATTTAAGGTCCACTATGCCAGATGTGAAGTACGCTGTATTAGAGGTGTGATGCCCTGAAGCGGTCAAAGTAAATGAAAATCAGTTAAAACCAGCGAAGGGAAACAGCTGTTGTGCATATGTTTTACTGGAGTGAAACAGAAAGCTGATAAGTATAAGTCAGAGGGCGATCATGAAGGAATGGAATCAATTGCATTGTTTTTTACAGAGTGAAATTTCTCACATAATCTACGTTATATCTTTTTTTTTTTGGTTGCAATTCATTGCTTCTCGTTTACGGAGGCTGTTAGAGTTGAGTTGTGCCCAAAGGGAAAGGTGGACATACAGGTGGAATTACTACCCTAACCATGCCACTCGACTCGCTCATCTCCTGCTACAGGTGTGTTGTCTGCTTGTCTGAGGGAGTCAGATCTCTCTTTGTTCTCTTCCCCCATTATTTTGTTACTCTTCCAGGAAAGGTACGCCTTGTCTTGCCAGTAAGGCATAATTTGCAGATGTCACACCCCATCTGCTGAATCCAGTTCATGTCAGTAACTTGACTGAAATAATGTTTTCACTTGAGTAAATTAAAAAAAAAAAAAAAAAACTCCTGTCTGTAGAAGAAAATACTATATACAATCCACAAAAAGTACAATAAACACAAAAACATGAGAATCCTTGATATAGAGAAAAGATAAGGTTAAAAGTTTGTAAGTGCTTCATTTTATTTTTTTGTTTTGATTTGATTTCTTTTTAGAATTCAATGCCTTCTTATGTGGCATTTGTATACACTGCACTTTTACAAGGAATGAAATGTTTTCTGTTATGAAAACTCACATATGACTGTTGCACAGGAAATACTGTAGTGTTTTAACACATATAGGCGACAGATAACACTGGGGTTCCCCACATCACCGGATGTTGCATATGAACATTCAGCATCATATCCTGCCTTCCTCTCATTGCTTTACCACATCACATTAAAGAAAATGTACACGCGCACACAAACACATTCAGCAGTCAGATACTTATTAATTTTGAGTGCATTCCCACTCAAAGGTTCAGCTGAGTAGTTTCCTGTGGTGTTTCAGTTTTGTTTTCTCTGCTACTGTACTTCACCTACTTTCTAGGCTTTTTCTTTGCAGATGCAGAATCCTCATTTCACCTCCTTCTGATTTTCTAGACTGTTCTGTGCATAATGTAGGCCATGACCTCTATTCAGCATTTAACTGAACAAAGTTTACTAAGCAGAATTCAGCAATAATTAAAACACTTGAAAAAAACTTAAATCCAGAAAGAGAATGAAGTCTGTTTAGCTCTGTCTGTATCTGACTCAGTGCCCAGTGTGCAATAATGACAGAAGTAAAGCACACAACAGTGATCTGTGGGATAAGCTCTAAGAGCCTCCATACACCCCTCTTCACTCTAATTGACGAGTGTAATTTGATGGCACTCGTAACAGAGTTAGAAAGCAATTAGCGTCATGGCCCATCGGCACAAACAGTGCAGAGAGCCCACCTGTGGGTCACTTTTTAATTTGGTGAAGTGCTTAGTGCTTATCACAGGACTCTGTCTTTGATATACTCAGTAGATGGTAAATCCTGTTAGAGCTAACTCCACAAACTACTCCACCAACCAATATCCATCTAATCCACTGGTTAGGAGCTCACAAAGCAACACAACAAATTATTAGGGTGTCATCTGGCCTAGGATTAAAATCCAGACTCCTTCGCATAAAAAGAGGAGGAAAAGTAGAGATGAAAGGGAGGGAGGGAATGGGAGAGAAGAGGGATGAGGCAATGATGGGGGAGGGTGTTTAATTAAAGCGACTGATCCGTGCTGTTTGTTGAAGGACTAATTGTCTTTCCCCCTGAGGAAGCTGTTTCCTCAAGGAACCTCTCCAAATTACACTCCAGACGGTAAATCCTTGTTGGTGGTGAAGACAACTGCAGTAACTAAAAAGGAAAGAATAATTCAAGGAAATAAGTTTATTTCAAAACAATAACATCACACGAGGAGATACTCTTTGTTCCTTTTGTTCCTTGCAGATATGGTTGGTCCCTGGTGTCTGTGTTTGTTCTAATTAGGCCAGTGTTGTTGATCTTGTCAGACACTGTGGTGTCCCTCTTTTTCCCCGGGGAGAGTGTTTAACATGCAGTCCCCTGGCAGGGTACTTGACCCAGAATGATCTTTAACCTCCCATTACACCAGCTTGAATTTCCTTACTTAGCCATGCTCCTCTGGTCCAAATATCAGAACGGGTGCACTGCTCTGTAATGTTGCCCTTAAGCAAAACTCCACATGACACGGTATGTCATTCAGTTTTCATCTTTCAGTTTTCTGAATTCAGAGTAATATTGTTGGAATGATTTGAAAGGGCACACACAGACACACACATGCACGCACACACGCGCGCACGCGCACACACACACACACACACACACACACACACACACACTCACACTAAACAAAACAAACATCAGTGGGGCCTAACGAGCTGTAGTGAGATGATTTTTCCCTCTAATAGATAGTGTACAGTATAGAGTAGGTTTCAGGCCTGTTTCTCTTTAATCAGTTCATCAGAGCATCATCATGTTCCCAGTGTTTACATTTCAGTCTCTTATGATCAGACACATTTGGAATTAGGTAAAATTATACTTAGGTATATTGAAGTTACCTTTGGATTAGGTCTCTTTTTGCTCAGCACATTTTCCACTGGACTGTTTCTCATCAGGACCACTGGCTCTGACAGTGAAACAACTATGATAGCCTTTCCTTTAGTGTCCTCAAGTTGTCATTTAGCAAATTCTGACTGACACAGAGTGATTTAGCTTCAGGCAAGGCAAGGGTAATTGAGCACATCATCCACAGGCTGAATAATGGAGAGGCATTATGGGAAATTAAATGTGGTTATGAATACGATGAGTGAAGAGTAACCTTTGAATGAGGCTATTCAGATGGGTCAACATTTCTGCAAGAACAAAAACAATACATGAGATGTGGGGATTAGTATTTACATCTGATCATTTTACAGACATTGGGACTATTTCTGTCAAAATAAACAATCCAACTAAGTTCATGCAATCAAAGAATCAATATATTGGAGTACGGTTGACCTTTGGTTGCTTTCTTTGTTAATTCAGTTATCATCAGACTTTTGTAATGAAAAAAAAAAATTCTATTACTAACTTTGGAAATGCATATATTACACTCTTGTTATAGTCAAACTTTGGTACTAATAGATGTGATTACACTGTATTTGTCTAACATATGATGTGAAGTCACATGTTCAGTGTCAATTCAGCATCTGATTGGTGAATGGCAAACTGTCACTAGGCAGCTTAAACCAGTCAGATTTCTGAAAACCATGCCCACACAGACAAAGCCAATCCTCTGGTCTCTGCTTAACCAAACAAAACCAACAAAAAAGTGAGCTGAGAGATCCCACAGCACTGGACAATGGCACAGTGGAGCCTGGTATGGATGTGGATGTAGATGTGAGTGTAGTGACAGACAGACAGAACAGTCACATGTGTGTGTTGGTGTTACAACATCATCATATTCTGACTCATAATCCCATCCCGAGTTATTCAAGTACTAAATAACTATTCAAAACATAGGCCAGAGTTCTAGTGGGACATAGTTTTTTGTACATAATGTTGCATACACATGGAGTTAAACAGAAGAAATCAATACTGCAGTCAACTGTACATTTAATCACAAGCACTCATATTGGATAAAGTGTAGTGGTCTCTGGTGGGTTTGTTCTCCTGCAGTGCCTATGGTCTGTGTGTAGACACATGAGCCCACCTGGCACCCTTACAGTGTTTCCAGCATGGGCTAATGCCTTTTACAGCCAGTTGCAGCCTGATTTGGGTGCAAGAGGAAACATAGCTGTCATCGGAACACCCTTTACTGGCCGAGGGTCTTGGTGATAAAAAGGGGGTGGGCTTTTTGCAGCGATTATACTTTCATAATCCCAGAAAAGGCTGTGCACTCGCCATCATGAATGAAGTTGTAATGTAATACACATATAATGCAGTTTTTTTTTTCTTTTGTTTTCTTTTTTTCACAGGAAGGACATGGTTTTGAAAAATCTACTTAAAGAAAGTGAAAAGTACTGAGATTTGCTTCAACTCTGCATGGAGTGGGAGCAGCAGTCACAGATGGTGAACAAATGTTCTTTTGAGGGAGCGTTGCACAAGACTTGGTTCTTGCACGGCCCAGCAGTGAGCTAGCTCTGCTGCAGATGGTTTGAAAAGCAGCCACGAACAAACACGCTTGAAGCAAACATGACTTCTTTCAGCAATTTGTGATGCAATGCAACTGGAAAAGTGGGGTTTGTATCTGCTTTATTGCATTTTTCATTTTGTTTGCAGCTGAGCACTTACTAAATCATTTCACTTATTGATAGAATTGATCAGGGCGGTTTAGACATGAACCAGTTAAACTAATCAGCATCATAATTTCAACATCATCATGAATGTAATTTAATTTAATGTTGTAGTAGCATTTGTTAACTTCTCTACAGATTCCGTGTGCATTTATTTATAATTAATCTATGCCCAGTGTTATTATGGACTGTGTATGAAGCCTGTGAGCTGTTCTGTCTGGTCAACATACCAATTTTAGAAGAAAAGTAATAAAAACATTTAAAAAGACTTTAGTCAAACTAATGTTATTTCCATTACATCTGGGATATTTCATCTCACACTGAATTACAAACCAGATTTGCTCACCAAATTGCGACGCAGGCCATTAACACATAATTACGTGGTGTGAATAATGGCTGTGTGTTTGAAATACAAGCATTTGGACAGCATTTCATTTTTTTTTTTTTATGTCTTCTAAAATAACTGAGAAAATGAATGGAATATGTCTGAGAATTGCCAGAAGAGGTAAACAGTGTCCAAGTACATGTGAGCTGGCAAATATATTTTGTTTTGAAAAAACATTTACAAATGTAATCTACTTCACTTTCCTTTACTCCCCCACAAAACCAACATGCATTTCAAATCAAACACTTGAGTGTTTCATATTGCTTAATACATTCCCGGGACATTACAAAAAAAAACAAAAAAAAAACTTGTGCAAATAATATTAAAATTACAAAATCACAAAGATATTATCAAACATCAGTTGTGGTCAAGTCATCCCTCACAAAAACTCAATGCCATGCCCTAGTTTATTTTATTGGTCGTTACGCTAATGTGAGAATATGCAATGACTGAGAATTCTTCTAATGAGTCAGTTAAGATTAATAACAAGATTGGACCAGGAGCAGAGGGAGAGGGGGGATAGAGGAATGATGAGGGTCCTGAGAGGGTTGCCCTTGTGTGCAAACAGTGATACTCATTGTTTTAGTGAGTAGGTGTTTTGGTCTGGATTGGTAGGCCCAGTGCTGTAATTGCTGGTTGGAATGTCAGCCTGGTTAGAGGATGTGCTCCAACTACTGGGTGTCATTGTCTATGTGAACTCCAACGCCAGAACTCTGGAGTCACGAACCACAATTTGGATTAGCTTTTATTAGCTAATTTAGCTCCTCTGTCTCCATGGGAAGGACACAGAGCACAGACAGTCATTTGACTCACTGGTTCCAACCATGTGACGTCTATGTTAAGAATTAAGCTAATTCTTATATTCATAGTAAATATACTTCGAAGTGTTTGCGCATTTATATATGAATGTGTGGTAGTGTTTTGCGTAGGTTCAGCTGATTATCTGCTAATAATTTAGTGAAATAAACCTGAGCATCATGCAGACCTGCCACATGTGACATATACCTCTGAGACTGTTCTGTTGTGGGACGTTTACTCGCAGACAAAAAGTAAGGATACAGCTGCATTAATGCTGTTAAATGTCACTAAAATTAAAGATTCAATATGTAACACTTTATTTAAATTGAAATTATTCATTTTTTCTTTCTAATCTGTGAGTAGATCTTAATAGACTTTAAACATATGCACCTTCTCTGAGTTTCTCAATCATCTATAGTCATGATAAGTAATTTTTATATCAACAGTTTGAGTTACTGGAATCAAATCTCCCAAAATTATTTACTTTGTGCTCTGTCTAAGTGCCTCAGTTCTGTTTATCTACAGCAGCAAATATCTCATAAACAAGCAGCTCTCATCTTAAAACAGACTTAACAGCACTTGATGACAAATGATACACATTTAAATAACGGTCAACTGAAGTATCAAATCCTTGTTTTGTGTCTTTAATTCTTTGAATAAACTACTGTTGATAATTCCAAAGTAGATTAAGCTATTTTAAATATTTTGCAAATATAATTTTGCTTATTATGACATGACTTGAGTTATTCATTTATTAGGTACGCTACTGCACAAACAATTACATATACAGGGTTAGTCGGACAAAATGTTCTAGTGTTTCACAGAAAATCTATGTTCAGCCTTTAAGCACTAAATAAACTAAATCTTCCTGCCAGTAGAAGAGGCTCAAATGCACCAAAATATTTTACAACTGTATTTATTTTAAACTGATTTGCAATGTAGTTATAGTTAAAGCCCTAGATTTTTCCCAATCAGTGATTAATTATTCTACCTGTGGCCCAAAAATGGAACTGTTATCCATAAAGAAGCTAAAAAAAAAAAAGGTTTACTTCATAACAAATGCAAACCATATCTAGCTTATTGTTTTTATTTAGCTCCAGTGTAAGAGGAGTATGACTCTAGCCACTAATGAAAGTGGAAACTGTGATGAAGATTAAGAATCTTTGGCACCATGTTAGACTGAGAGCAATCTGCCATGGACTGTAAAGAATAATCATCATATTAGTTTTGTTCGTAATTAAATACATTTTTATTTCTGTGAGTAACTGGCAGGCAGTATAGATGTGAATGCCCACAGTGTGCAGTGATAACGTCTCTGTCTCTCATTCAGTCCCTCTCTCTTCCTATTTCCCTCTGTCTCTCTGTCTCTGTCAGACGAGCAGGGAGATTCATTGTTCTGCAGGAAATGCTCTCACCATACAGACAGCAGGATTGTATACTCTAGATTTAACCTTATAATAGCGTCACCAGCATTTAACCAAACAGCTTCCGTTTGCTTTACACTGAAGCCACGTTAGAAATACAAATTAGTAGACAAAAGCTCATCTGAGACATATGAGGAGATAGAAATGGGGAGGACACAGAGCACTAGGGGTCTTTTTTTCCTCCCAATATTTTTACTGTGCTACTTTGTTTCCAGCTTACAAGAAGCTAAGAGGTAGATTAGTTTGACATCTCCTGCCTTGAGGCCTTCAGGTATACAGACACTGACAGGGGCCACAGGGAAAGCTATCGCTGTGTTCACCACTTGTAAAGACTGACACATATTTACATGCATACACATGTGGGGGGACTCACCGTCTCACTGTCATTCTCTCCAACACCAACTCAAATACACACTTAAGAGAGCAGAGGGAGAATGAGGTTCTCTGTAATGGATGGTCCAGGTGTTAGGATGTTGTGATATGGGAATTTCCCCAGGCCATGAAATATGCCTGTCTATAGTGAAAGGGCCAATAGTAGCCTGTAGTTAGCAACATGTGTCCAGAGGAAGGAGTTTTTACTGGCCAAGCAGCACACCTGCTCTGTAAATATTCTCTCACTTCTGACTCATCTACTCCTCCGCTCTGCTCATCCCTCTTTATAGAGACATTTCCTCCTTTAAAGTCAATTCGTAATCTTTACATCATTGTCCTTTACACAACAGTTCTCACAGTAAATATCAAGGGCAATTATAAAAAGCACATTTGTCTGTCACTATGATTATTTTTCTAATGAATTCATAATTTGCCAGTGACAGATTTATTTATCCAGTAGATGTTTCTATCTCTGTCTCTCTCTGTGTCTGTCTCTATAGAATGGCCCTGACTAGGCATCCCACTCCCAGCCTCGTCAGTACCTCCCTCGTCCTTCTCATTTCATTAGGAATCACTCAGCACTTCAGAGAAACATTCAATTACGCTCCAATGGTAATTAAATGTTCCTCAAATGAGTTCATTTAAATCATCTTCATTTTGGCTTCAGTCAGGTTTTTAATGCCGAGTGCTCAACGCAAGGCTCAAATGAACTTTAAGTGCCTCATCCGCCGGGAGTGTTTGAAGGGCCATGCTCACAATCGTAGTCAGATGACATTTTAACCAGCTTAGCAGCGTAAGAAGTGAGAAGATACCATTATTAGAAACAGATACAGACTGCAGGATTCAAACACGCAAAGACCTCAACACTATTGGTTATGATACTGGTGCACATTAAATCAGGGGATGCACATTTGCAGGTCGGAGGTGGCTCTGATTAAGTCTCATATTCTGAATGTGGTGATAAGTCTTTTTGCCATAAGAGCAAATGTGACATTACCTGTGATTACTTAGCTCACTACGTTAGATTATTTCTGATTTGACATGGGTAATAGGACTGCTGATAGGAGGAAAAAACTCATCCACTCACGTTTCAGTACATTTTCTTACAAAGGTTTACAATGTATGACAATTAAAGACATGAATGTCATTGCAAATCCAACAATTAGAAACAACTGAAATACAGGAGTTACTACATTACAGGATATGAACGGAAAGTTAAACATTATTAGTCCTCACCCACACCAAACTTTGTGCCCTCTCCTTCCTTTTAATAGTTTTTCTTACAGTAGACAATGCACCATTAAAGCTATAGCTTCGGTTTTATATCGGTTTACTGCACCCCTCACAAAGCTGCAAACTATTTTCTTCTGATGTTAACTTCTGAGTGTAACAGTATTCACCGAAAATAAACTTTTAATCGCCTCCATTGTGCGTTAAAAGGTCTACCTCCTACCACAATGGACCAACCCTGTACAGACCAACATAATAAATGTAATAATTATGTGTTGGTGAAATAACTGTAAATCATTTAATGACCCTACAAGGCGAGAGTTATTTTTAAAAGGGGATTCATCAATATTCTCCAGGGGTACATGAAGAAAGGTCAGAAAATCTCTCATTAGGCTATGAGCATGCGCATGTGTACAGCTCTACGTGCATTTGTGTAAGCATGCATGCATTTGGGACTAGATTTGTGCCATTGTTTTTTTTTTTTTTAATTATTTACTTGTTAGTGTGGGTGGTATGATTGGATTGGTGTAGCCATGTTATCAGAAGAACATGAAACAATGGGGTAAACATCTGTAAATTACCAATACATAAACATGCATCTATTTGGTTTCACTTACCAATCGACTGGTGTCTATGTGTCACCCTAAGAATGATTTACAATTATCTTTGTCTGTGTTCTGTTGTTGTCTCTGAGGGTTTGTGCTTTCTAAGCCACTAGAGCTGCTTAAGACTCAACAGGCTTTTTGACATCTCTTGTTATGTAACCAGCCCCTATACAAATTTTGTGACTCTTATCAACTGTGGTTTTGCTTTAAACAGGCTCTTGTATATCTTCACTGAGTCGATGCGCTGTATTGGCATATTTGACAAACACTGTGTTGAATACAATGCAGAGATGGTCTCATTAAGTTCAGTTTAATGACTATGTAACAGATGATGAATGAACAGAAAAAAACACTATGGAAAGGTTTATTTCCAGAAGTTAAATAACAAAAGACACACACACACACACACAGAGAGAGAGAGAGAGAGAGAGAGAGAGAGAGAGAGAGAGAGACCCAAACACTCTAACCATTCCTCTTTTATTTGTCTTCCTATTTTCACTGACTCGCTGCTACAAGTAGTGTTTCCAGACATTTTCACTACCTTCTCTCTAGTATTTCTGAAATTTCAGCTCACTAGCACTCTGTAACTGCAAAAATTGTACTTTATTGTTACTTTCAGTTCCAGGCTATTGTAGCTTAAGGCGATAACAGCTGAGGGGTGGAGGCTAAAGACTTGCCGGATAGTTGCATAAGAGGTGACAACTCCTACAAACATTGCTGTAATTCCTCCTGAAGCTGTATAATTGACAGGACTGGACTCAAGTTATTACAGTAATATATACAAAACTATAATGTCTTTCAGTCTGCACAAGAGCAGGTATGGTTTGAAATGATTGTGTTTTACCAGCATGGGAACCAAGTGTTTTTGCTCCTTCTTGTATAAAAATTGTTATTTACTTCTACCACAATAAAAGCACACAACAATACAAGCCAATATAACAACACAGTTGCATTTATGAGGGCAATTTTCTACATTTCTGGTGTGCCTCAGTGCAAATTATGATTCTCTTTAGCTTGATAGAAAACTGTTATTGTACTGTAAATGCAATTATCTTTTAATAGTGATAAAAATTAAAACAACACATATATACAATGCCATGCACTGACACATGAAGTAAATAGCTATGCTGAAGCACTACTCACACACACACACACACACACACTGAGAGATGAAAGTCTAAACTGTGTGAAAGCAGTGAGGACGTCCAAAGGAGATAACCCTGTAAAGTTGTCCAACAGTTAACATTAAATTGCTATACACATTAACCTTACGCATGACAGTAAACCAATACATTATGTTCATGTGAATGTAATTATGGCTAATATGCAAGCCACCCTGCCAACTCTTGTGCAATATTGACCAGTCCTCTTCGATTAGTTCACATGTGGTGAGCAGAATAGGCCACATTTATGGGCCACAGTATTAATTAGCAACCATGTTATTTAACCTGACAAATATTCACGTTTTTCAGGCAAATAGGACTAAACAATAAAGATTAAACCTCAAAACTTAGTCACCCCTGATCATGTGACACTGAGACAGTCCAGAAAACATGTGTGACTCTGCTGTTCACAGCAACGTTATACATTCACTGGTTTACTGTGGGTCCCTTGCCATCAAGCCACAGAAATGATCCTTGCACATACAACAGAGTTACACACAAAGCCACTGGCTGTAGGCTATTACATACTTTCCACCAGAGTCAGAGGGGGCATCCAAAATCCACCGCAGACAACAGATCTGCTCCTTTCTTGACCTTGTTTTGTCTGCCCTGTCCTCTGTCACACCCTTCTCAGCCTCACCCTCCTTCTGACTAATGGATTAAGGTAATAATGACATGGCTGTGCCCACATTCTGTTGGTAGGGTGAAAATTGATATTGCAGGTTTGTTGTTCTCACTAAACTGTTGATGAAAGTGCATCGCCCCACAGCCATACAAGCTCTACGAGAAATGTAAAGTACAACTAGCGTTTATGCCTTCAAATGAAAGTTAAAGCCCTGCTGTATTTGGATGTTTGGTGGTCGTATATCATATTAAATGCTGTGCGACTCCATTCATTCACCTATCAGCTTTCATGTATTCACCAACGCTGATATGGATATAGTAATAAGCTCAGGTTAGGGGGCAGATTACAAAAGCGTTGGAATGCAAAGTGTCTGATTAGATGGCCTTATCAAGCCCTTTCTGGTCCAGGCAACCCCCTCCTACTCCTCAACACCATTATATACACATAGGTAAACAGACATACAATAAACAACACAGTGACCTCTGCTCTCTCCACTCAGTCATGTCTGTCACTCAAATAGTTCACTCCAAATGATACCTTTAATGATATGGTTATTTTTTATGGATTTAGCTGAATTACACATGTTTTTTTTTCCCTCAAATGATTAGCTCGACAAATAGCAGTCCCAAACACAGTGAAGTGCACATTTTGCTAGGTGTTTTAGAAATGTGAAATTAAATAATAAATAATGTCGTCAGATAAGGTCATTTCTTGGAACTTCAGTCAACCATGATTTTACCCTACAGTAATTCTGATTATGGGGCAAAACACAGTAAAAAAACAAAACAAAAAAAACAAACAAAAAAAACACATAGACACACACACACACACACACACATATATA
>JAPSES010000001.1:3519141-3554561 GCA_029822895.1 Maxillicosta whitleyi
TATATATATATATATATATATGTATATATATATCCCTCCTACCTACCCCACTACCCACTCATACACATCCATCTACTCACTACTTTGCTAGAGTAATGTGAAAAGTTAATTTCCGCTAAGAGAACTGAGATATTGAATAAGAGGTGACCAAGTTTTTGCAAAGAATATTTAATTTTTTGTCATTCCAAAATTTATTTCAATATAATGGGGCTCCTTGTTTTGGATAATCCCTTGTGGTCCAACTAAAGCAAAAATGAATTTAAAAGCAAAAATATGGGTCATTTAGCAACACTAATCTGTCAAATTGTCTCTAAAATGTCCCATCAGAGAGATTCCATATATTGTGTTTGGACCTTTATCTGGACCAAAGAGATACTAGAAAAAGTGTATTGAGTTAAACATGGTAGTTATAAAAGAAAAGAGCATGCTGTAATTTAAAATATATGATTTTATTCTTGTCGATATAAGACTGCTGAGGAGAGGGCATGGATTTGGAGCTTCCTTTAGACTGACAATAAAAACCACAACCCAGAAGTCGTCATAGCAGTATTATTCCAACATTAAAAAGGAATGACTCCAGAAATGACACCTAATGTTTTACATCTTTGTTACACCTGTATTATTCTAACACTTCATCGTGTGAACTTCTCCTTTCCTGGTTTGATAAGTTCTCTTCACAACGGGCCGATCCTCTCCATGTAGATCTCTCTCAGCTCTGCATCATCAATAACTTCAAAGACACAAAAGCAGCTAAATTAGGTCCGCCACTTTCTTCTGTCATGACTAATGAGCTCTGCCTTCGTTTGTGTATTAGTCTCGCTCTGCTGTGGCTGTACCCCAGGGAACGGGCCACTGCTGTGCCTTCCCATGAACAGGTAAGCCCAAACAGATGACAAGACAACAGAATGGAAATAGAAACAATAGGGTTCTGGTTGAGTTTTGTTTGAAACACACACAGAGTTATATAAACTCACAAGCAAATGCATCCGTTTACCCTTTACTAGAACATTAGGCACATGTTTGGCAGTTTGCCTGAAGACTAATCTATACAGTGCAAGTAATATGAAGAAATAAGTCCAGTATTTCATAACTGGTAACTGTATGTGCCCACAAGTAATGAACTTCACACACACACACACACACACACACATACACAAATCTGAGATACAATTTCCACTTCATATATATATATATATATATATGTATCAGAGAAAAACAAAAGAGACAATCTGAACTCCACTGTCAGACAACCATAAGGAAGTGTTGATCTCCTTATGGTTATGAGATTCTGGCTCATTTTCAGAATAATCTTCCGCAGCTTTTGGAAGCAGGAACATGACTGATTCGGCCTATCATTAAATAGAATGCACCCAATACTAAAAATACACATGGTTGCAATGATGAGCTCATATACTCGGAAATAGAGAGACAGACTATGATTATAGGCTTTTGTCACAGGAAAGAAATGGTAATTTGTCAGCACCATGTCAAAGGAGGCCACAAAAGAAATCAACACTGTGACTGGCCACTGGGACAAGGCCTTAGAATAGCTTAGCTCATGCTTTTCCCAAACAATTTGTATTATCCTTAAATAAGTCACTACATCGTGCCATCAGTAAATGGCATTTTATATTAATGCAGGCACAATGTGGAACTCCTACTCATTAAGTATAGATTCACTACTTATGTAATTTGATTCTCATTGATGAAAATTAGGCTCACACGTTGGAATAAAGTACAATGAGGGAGCATTATGTGATTCTAAAAGTTACACAAAGCCTCTTTACTTGCTCGTATTTGTCTGTGCCACACTAATAGTGAAATAAATGTGTTTTGCATGTACAAAAAGTAAAAAAATGCTAAATCCACCATGAAACCCAACGATATTCAACAAGGTCGATGCAGCTGCCAAAATATATATAAAAAACAAAACAAAACAAAGAAAACAAAAACAAATCCATGTAGTTGAAACCAAGAAAACTACTCATCAAGACAAGGAATACACACACACACACACACACATGCACACACGCCTGCGTTGTGCATGAGTCAATTATAAGTACGAGACCTCTGAACTGGGATAAAGTGCAATGTACGGCAGTGGTTTATATGGCTTCACTGCAATACTGTGCTTAGATAAAGTGATTTTATGGCTGTTAGACATAATATCAGTTTGGATGGAACATTGGGTTCACTTGGCTTTACTTCCTCTGACTAACTGCAGTTATTTTGTCATTTTCTACAGTCGTTATTATTGGAGTATGCTCACACTTTAAGTATACAAACAGCATTTTATGTCCAAATGTGTTTTATAAAGTAGTTTTCACAATCTAGTTTTAATATTCCTAGTTTCTTTGTCTGAACATTGTATTGTTTGTGTGGTGGAGGGTATTCCCATGCAACGTCATGTCCAAAAGGTGGCAGTGTTGAGTTTTGTAATGGTGCGCAAAGCCATGACAAATATCTTCAAACCACCTTTAATATTTATGGTTGAGTATTTTTCAAGTTAACATTTAACGTCATTTGTATCCATATAATAATAAATCCATAAAAACAAACCAACTTGGAAGCAACTTAAATTGTTTTAATAAATTACACTTAATTGATTCATGTTATTATTGTTATTATTATTATTATTAGTATTATTATTTTCTTTACTTTTATTATTATATTTTTTCAGGGGATGCTAAATTAAATAAAAAAATACTGAATAAAGTTCATAAGAAGGTAAATATTACAAATGTAAATAAATAAATAAATAATGTAAGAAGTGCGTGAAATCACCTATTTATCCATCAATTCATCTGTATATTTAACATAACCTACATTTTACTTTTTTTTCCCCCTTTCCGCCTCCTTTCTTGTGTGTTTCTTTATATTCTAAATGAGGTTTCCGATTGTTAATGAATAATGAATAGATAGAATCAGATCAACAGGAACTCGTTGAATTCCAAATAAATATAAAAAGGTACAATTGTGATTAAAATGAAAACCATAGCAGTCAAAGAGTTAAGAGTGTGTCATCTGACAGTCAGCTGATGGCCTTTGACAGTTGAGAAAAGTTTTGTTTCTGTAGGCTACTAATATGTTAATTAGCTCTCAGACTGTGCGACCCTATTGGCTCTTCGTCCGAGTCAATTTCCCATTTCCAGCCTGACGTCAGGGCAGCTACAATGCTCTTAAACTCATCTGCTGTGTGATCCCTCTAAAAAATCGCCCCACCAGTCAGCGGCTTATAACGTGCGAGGCTACATTTGACTCCCTTACTTTCGGCTTTTTCCCCCCTCTCCGCTTGCGCAATGCACTCATGAAGAAACGTGAAGTGTTAAATGTTTGAAATACAAAACCGCCGAATTTCATGTGCTGAAAAAGGACTCCGCTACTCGTGCGCGCGGCACTGCTGTGTCTGTGCAATAGACTCTGCAAAGAAAACTCCTCACACACGCCTGCAAGTCTGAGGCTGCACAAGGGACGCTGAAAAACTCATTTTTCGTTTTTAAGACAAACGCTTAAAAAAAAAATCAAACTGGCTCACGTTCTTCCCAACCAGCCCAGTTTGACAGCTGCTCTTCACCCCATTTGGAGGACTGTCAGCAGCAAGAGGATGGCATCAGAGCTGGCAATGAGCAACTCCGACCTGCCCACCAGTCCCCTGGCCATGGAATATGTTAATGACTTCGATCTGATGAAGTTTGAAGTGAAAAAGGAGCCGGTGGAGCCCGATCGCAACATCAGCCAGTGCAGTCGCCTTATCGCCGGGGGATCCTTGTCTTCCACCCCGATGAGCACGCCTTGCAGTTCGGTGCCCCCTTCCCCAAGCTTCTCGGCGCCCAGTCCGGGCTCGGGGAGCGAGCAGAAGACACACATAGAGGATTTCTACTGGATGTCCGGTTATCAACAGCAGTTGAATCCAGAGGCGCTGGGCTTCAGCCCCGAAGACGCGGTCGAGGCGCTGATCAACAGCAGTCACCAGCTCCAGTCGTTCGATGGCTACGCCAGGGGCCAGCAGTTCGCCGGCGCAAACGGAGCAGGAGGCACCATGGCCGGAGAAGAGATGGGCTCCGCCGCCGCAGTCGTGTCGGCAGTCATCGCCGCCGCAGCCGCTCAGAACGGGGCGCAGCACCACCACCACCACCATCACCACCACAGCGGCGGACACCACCAAGCACCCGGCGTCCAGTCCAACGGCACCTCCGGGACCAACCACCCACACATGCGCCTGGATGACCGGTTTTCAGACGAGCAGCTGGTCACCATGTCCGTGCGGGAGCTCAACCGGCAGCTACGAGGGGTCAGCAAGGAAGAAGTGATCAGACTGAAACAGAAGAGGAGGACCCTAAAGAACAGAGGTTACGCTCAGTCCTGTCGGTTCAAGCGGGTCCAGCAGCGGCACGTCCTAGAGGGAGAGAAGACGCAACTCTTGCAGCAAGTCGAGCACCTAAAGCAGGAGATCTCCAGGCTGGTCCGGGAGAGGGACGCGTACAAAGAAAAGTATGAGAAGCTTATCAGCAACGGCTTCAGAGAAAATGGATCCAGCAGTGACAACAACCCTTCATCCCCGGAGTTTTTCATGTGAGTCTCCACATTATCGTGAAAAAAAAAAAAAAAAAATATCAGATGAGTTACTCAACCCCGCTTAAAAAGTTTTCATTATGAAACCTTTTTTTTTCTTCATTTGGCACAAATGCCTAGACCAAGAACTAATTCGCCAACTTTTTTTTTTTTTTTTTATAATTTTTTTTTTTTTTTTTTTTTTTTTGAAAACAAGAGTTTGCTCAAGTCTGCGACTGATTTTAGATTTGGAGGGCTGATCATCTGTGTTTTTAATTTTGGAGAGGCATATTCAGAAAATTTCCATCTACTTTTTTCTATCATACTCAGTATATTATACATAGCCTGTTTGTCAAGATTTTTCATCGTTGCTCATTAGATTTGCAGTGTTTGAGTAAAATATGATTTTTGAAAGTTGATCCAACTTTATGCCGCAGTATACGAAGTGTGCATGTGAGCACTGAGTATACTCTGAAGTTCATCAACTTGCCCCTTTTCATCATTTTACTTTGAATTCAGTGTACAGTTATCTGTCAAACTGCATCCATCGACAATATGTTTTGGGTCTTTTTTTATCTTTCTTTTTTTTGTCTGCCAAACTTGGAGGATTGCGAGCCTGCCGTTTTAACGCCACCTCATCTCATACGTTTGCTTGTTATTGTGTTGAGCAACAAAAAGACTATATCCATTACAAACTATTCATTGTTTTTAAACAGATGTGTTATTGAACTGCCCTGCATGCTGGACATGTATGGTATTTTTTTTTTTTTCTTTCTGTGCTTGAAGATGTCCTTTTTGTCGGATGACTCCAGCATGGCATTCATTCTTCATTTATGGCCTCTTCACTTTTTTGGGACAGCAACAAAAAAGTGACAGGACTTCCCACCCCTTGTAATCTATACAAGTGCATTTCAGCTGTGTTGAAGTGCACGACCATCGGCTGTCATTAAGCTGCAGTGAATGCGCTATGCATTCCTGATGGAAGTTGATCGGCGGGGATCCGGTGCGAGGGGGAAAAAAAGGAAAGACTTCACTGTTAAGGAAATCACCTATCCCTTTCCTGGAGGTTTAGTCTGTTGCTTAAAGCATATTGTTATTTAAAGATATTCCATTGTGCATTTGACACCATTTGAATAATTTTTTTAAAGTATAATTTAAGTGAAAAGTTTTAAAATATAAGTTGCAAAAGACAACGTATTCTACAGGTTGAAGCTTATAGGACAATTAACACGGAGAAAAGACTGCACAAAGGTATTTTTTTATATTGGTTTAGAGAAATTGGCTCGGCTCCAGTTTATACAATGAGCAGTATTGTGTAGTGCATAAACAGCGCTTTTGCAGCATGTGCTTCAAACAGAAGTGTGAGAGCTCTATTGGTCTCCGCCGAACATTTCATTATTGTATTTCATAAAGTATTGTTGGAGAAAATAATTCTCGGAGCTGGAGTTGAAGTAAATTGCCATGCTTTTGGAAATATGTTTCATGAATGAACTGAATATTTTGGACTGAAATGCACTAAAAATCTTCGCCTGTTATCATGTAGAAGTTAAGGAAAAGTTATCTCCACAACTTAAGAAGATAAGTTTGGCCTACTGTTACGACGTAAGCGTAACATTTTCATACTTTATTATCAGTTTAGGCAAAACTGTTGTTTTTGTCTTAAACACTCAGTCAATATTTGCAAAGCAATAATTATTATTCTATTCAATAATGTCTGGACATTGTTAGATCGTCAGGGATTGACACCCTGCATGTATAAAATGAGGGAGTACCATTCGCCATTAAATCTTGAAAATATGTTAATTAATCTTTCATCTTATATATAGTATATATATATTTTGCTGTGCAAAATTATTTCACTCACTAACCATATGTGATGTTCATATGTGCTCGTTTTTTTCATTTCATACAATTAAATGATATGCAATAAATGTATGTAATTGTCTTCAATAAGTTTCTCACTTTTCTTTTGACGTGTCCACAGAATTTTTTTTACTGTGATTGAAACATGATGGATTCAGAAAATAGATCAAAATGTCATGGAAATCACTGCACTGTATTTAAACACTTTCTATTCACTGATGCCACCCTATTCATGCATTTTCAAGCAATATAAGAAACACCTTCACAGAATTGATTTTTACTCAGAACTTATTTCTAAATTTGCTGGAAAAAAACACATTAAAGTTCAGACACTTTATGTACATTGACGCATCACACTAATGCACCGAAATGCTGAGATACAGGAACGTTGTAACAGATGAGGTAATGAAAACACAAATAACCATTACAACACACAATGCACTACAGTTTAATGTTTGTAATAAAATGTTATTGTGTTCACGTTCTTTAGCTGAATATTTGAATCTTTTCACACTCCAAACCTAACTGTGAATGGAAAAGTATTTTAGCAAATAATGCTGTTAAAACATAGACTTGGAGTGTAAAACACACTTTTTGGGGGTATTTTTTTAAAAAAAATATTATTATTTCATGCCGTTTCATTCTTTCAGTTTCAGTACCATTTTCAATCATCTTTACACCAGTAATGTTATTTATATACAAATATCATTTGTACATTTTAGTCCTATTTTAAGTCATGAACATTTCCTGGTCTGTGTTTATTGAAGCCACATCTGATTTGATTATATCAAAATTTATTAACATATGGTAATATGGTATAATAATTGCAATGGTTTGTAACCTATGTGTTTCTCTTTGCATGTGTGTGAGAGAGTGGGTGTGTTTGTGGACATGTGTCCGTGAATATGCATGTTTTAAACATGCAGTAGAGTGGATGTAAGTGTGTGTATTTGGTACGTCTGTATGACTTGTTCTCGTGTCTGTGTATGTTCTAGTATGTGCAGTTCTATGTGTCCTTTTTCCTGTTGTTTGTTTATATGTTGTGTGTTTGGACACTGTGTGCTCACTGTCATTATTAGCATGCCACTGTTTGGCTCTTCCATTTTCTGGCTGCATTAGGTTATCCTGTATGTCAGAGGGCCTGGATGTTGGCCTGGAACAGACAGCTCTCAGACAGGGGTACAATGAGGGTACAGTCATGTCAGGCATGTAAGGGGGCGCTGGAGAAGGTGCCAATGTAAGTCAGCCACAGCGGTGGGCAGAAGAGGCTCAGCGCTGCTGCACCCATGCAGTCGTGCATATCAGCCGCTGTTTAGACATTATTGTAACGTCCCTCATTATAACTTTTGAAGTGTACGACACAATGCTAAATAGTTTTTTCCTCTTGAGTAAGACCTTGATTTTTGGGACTAGGAATAGCCTTGTGGGCACCGTCTCAGAACATTTTGCTTGTTGAAACAGGAAGACCAACGTGCCAAAATATACTCTGAAGGAACACAAAGGTTTCTGAGGACAGACGTTCCAAAACACACTTAATTTTTTTGTGCCTTAGCCACAGATCGTGTCTCACAGGCTGCTAACAGTCAGAACACCTTTCATAAAACTTATTCACATATGTTAACAAAGCAAGAGACACCAGTGGTGCTTGCACTTTAAGATTTTATACGCGTTAAATTTATATATACATTTATAAAAAACAAAAGTGTGTGAATCATGTGTCAGTTATGTTGTGTAGATTATCAAAAAAAGGGAAAGAACAGCTTTAATCCCACACTTGTATCCACTCTGTTTTTTGTGACTTCTTGTGCTGAGGTGTGTGCTGCTGCTGTGGTGGCTGATTTGCCCAGAGTGAGGGGAGAGACTGAGACAATAGTCGGGCTTGGGCTGAATTAAATGATTTTGCTGATGATTAATAGTGGTGTGGGCCACTGGCTCCTGCGATGTAGAGATGATAAATCGTGAGTGCAGCTCCGTGCAGCTGTGCCAGTGCTGGGTCTTAGCATGCACACACCATGCAATTTACAGCCAAGGCGTTCTCCTTCTTCCTCAATTTATCTAATTACATCTATTTGATCTAAACAGTAGCGCTGCTATATTTTCATATTTCATATTAAGAACAAGAATGTGTTGAATGACTTCAGGAAGGAAAATTGTTGCTCTGCCACTTTTAAAGAACATGTTGCAACACACCATTTCAAAGAGAAAATCATTTTTCTTTACTGAGGAATTGGCTTTCCTTTCCTTCCCTAAAGACCGTGCATTTATGTGGTGAGTTATTTTCATGTGTTTTGAGTGGTATGTTAGAAATGAAAACTTGGTTTCTATATAAACTGCCTTGTTAGGATCGTTAGCATATTTACTTTTACTGTTTCTCTGATGGGACGGACCTGTTATGTCCATAATACTAGAAATAAGAACATACACGCCATGAAAACCTTAAAAAAAATAAAAACACACCAGTCTCTGCACCAGGAATAACAAGAACACACAAACAATAAATGACCCTACATAGATTTGCCCTAGGTTTTTGTTTCTCAGCTTAAATGTTTTGTCTCCCTCTATTCTGGTATTTTAAAACACTTCAGTCTCTAAGTTAAAATGACATTTGCATGGAGACAGAAACAATTTGCAAAAGCTGTTTCCTTTTATATCTGTGGCACCAGTGTGCAAGGGTTATGTAAGTAATAAATCTATTGATCTTCTGATGATACACTCTGTGGAACAGTGGCTTTATGTGTGTTGACAGCATGAGATGCAACACTGTGTTCCTTCAAGTACTAGTATGTCAGTTTACAGATCCCAAAGTTGGAGCTGGATGTGGGTGTAAATTCTTACAAGCTTTAGAGGATGTTGGAGAAAAGGCCAGAGAGGATCTGATACTTGTGTTTGGTTGAGTGCGAATCTGTATTTTTTATTTTTTTTTTTTAAACACACATCGGCTTGTGTGCAAAGTTAAATAGTGATTGTGTGTGTGTGTGTGTGTGGGTGGGTGGGTGTGTGTGTGCATGTGTGTAAATAAATGTGTATGTGTGTGTGTGCATGTTTATCTGTTGTGGTCTTTTGGAGAAGAGGATGAGCAGAGGTCAAAAGTTACAATGCACAGGGCTGCTCTCAAAGTCATCAGAGTAATCCCTGCCCTGGAGAGCACATGCTCATTTCCTCCACTCAGAGCCCACTGAATGAGATGTACAGCACATGCACATCCGACATGGTACAACACACAGTAAACGCAAGACTTCAACTTCAACTGGCTGCCAAATTTCCTGTATCTTGGTAAAGTCTGAGAAACTCACTTTTGACAAATAAGTAGGATTTCAACAAAATCTCCTAAATTTGAGTCAAAAAGAGTGTGAAGTACATATGGTTTGTGTTGTGTGTTTTGTCCCAGTGTGTGTGTAAAACCATAATATTTGACTGTTTGTCTTTATGACTTCATTACACATCATTAGTGTAAATAAAAAAGGTATGTACGTGCAGTATGCTGCACAGATGTTGCATAAATTTGTACTATGTGCAGAACCAGGGCAGATATGGCATGTGATAATGGTCTGTCAGGCTTTGTCACATGTCACCAAATATTTATGATTCCTCATCATGTAGCTGACGAGAGTAACGTAAGTATTGGAATACTGACATGAGCAGAGATAAATGAACACTGTCACAAAGTGTATCTCATTTTATTCTCACGCATTAATCTATTGTTGAACTGTGGGTGTTGGAATCATAACAAAACAAAGATGAAACTTAAAAATGATTGATCCCACTAGTATCTCACTTTTAGTGTTCACATTTGGGATACGCACACACAGTTATTAAAGAACCATACATATAAGAATGTACTAAAAAAATAAATAAACAAGTGTAGTTATCTAATATTGAATTGAGGCTAACTTTCACTTGCTTCTTCTACTTACAAGACATATGTTGGCAAAGTCACCAAGCTTTATATAAAAAAAAAAATAATAAAGAATGTAATGATTGACATTATATTCCTGGTGACCGACCAGTCCAAATTCATAGCCCAAAATAAATAAATAAATAAAATATTTTACACAGAGGTACATCACAGGGGCATTCACTCAGAATTAAACACCAACAGGGATGATTTTCTTTGGCTTTTTTTTATTTTTTGTTTTTGGCAGAGAGTCACAGTGTGTTTCAAATAGACATTAAGAGAATACGCATGGTGTCATTAGAGGGTTGTCCTTGAAAGACTGGCTGCAGGTTATGTTGATAATGAGGTGGTTGGGACTTGCTGAAGTAATTTTATATGTCTGTAAATGGACCCAAACCAAGAGACTGTGACTTAAATAAATTCAACACTATCTCTTAGCAGTCCCATTTCCCAAAAGGTGACAGAGTGAAGAAAAAAAAAAAAAACAGATAAGTGATTATATTATATTATGTTATATTTTAGCGCTGATCTTTTTTTTTTTTTTTTTTTTTTTTATAAAAGAAAATTCTTTACAAACACAGAAATTTACTGAACCACAGCATGGATTCATTTATGTGTCATGTTTTAATTGCAGCATAAGTGAAATTTCTTTCTGTAGATTTTGAAAGTGTCCTTTTTGAGAAATGTAGAGCTGTAGCAAAGCAATTTTCATGATATATAATCCAATGAGAATTTAGCCACTTAGAGATGATAAATAACCAATATTTATTGGATGCTTTTTGCAGAGACGTTTTTTTTTTTTTTCTCTATATGCTTCTCCTTTTTGCACCTAAAGTGTAGGCCCTTGCAATGAGTTAGTAGTGAAGACCTACAGATAATTATATCACATGCTGTGCAACATAAACAAGACATTTGCATATTTTAAAGATGTAGTTTGTGTTCCCACATCCACTGACTTTTTCATGTCAATCTGTGATATTTGTTAATGCAGATGCCCTTTTTACTTTCCTCATTTCATCCTCTCATCACTGCACATTTTCTGCAGAATACGTCTATATTATATTAAAAACAAAAACATCTCTTACACTTGATTTTGATGCAGTGTGATGTGGCTCAACTTGCTGTTTTGCTGCAGTTTCTATAAACTCGGTTGAAGTGATTTACTAGAATTTATTTGACAATATCATGATTAAAAATTTCCTTTACTGCAGAGTATGGATAAAGTATTTCCACCTCTATCATCTTCCACAGTATTTTAAACACACCCTTGTTGGCATCCTCGTACACTGAGCTAAGAGCTACGCTAAAGCTTTCAATTGTGTTGAAATATTTTATAGTGAGTATGAATAACTCATTGGACCTAAAGAGCTACAGACACACACAGTGAGTATGAGAAGTGTTGTGAAAGTGTCTGCCATGAAGCAGAAGCAGTGAGATAAGTAGTAATTTTCACCCTCTACCCTTTATTTGTCTCAATGCTAAATTCCCTCACAAGTAATTATGCAATCTGAATAAATAAGCAGGTGTAAAGCCTTGCCATTACACTATTTTGCCTTTTCTGTGTGATAGCACAATGTATGCTTAGATATTTTACTTTTGTCTCTTGTGGTTACAGTGTTTTGATGCATGCGTTCTGCCTGTAGAATCTATTTGCATGCAAATTTTTACATTTCCCTCTGCTTCAAACGCTTACTATGATACATGTACTGTATTTCACCAGACAGACAAGGTGAGAGAATCCCACTCGGAATAGATCTACTTGTTTCTTTGTGGTTGTTTGTGTGGGTCTGTATATATGTGTGTGTGAGACAGTGGATGCCACAGAGTCACACACACTACAGGAAACACAAAGGGGACAACAAGAGACACCTTGCCTCGATAATTATTTATTCATTCTCATATATTTTGTCTAATCTTATGTGCCCCTTTAGGTCATCGAGAAAATTCCTCCATCTGTGATTTCAAGCCCCACTCCTTCGTGCCCTTGGTTTCCTGAGGTAAAACACTTCTGACTTGATCTCTCTCAGCTTTTTTTTTGTTTGTTTTTCTTTTTCATGTAAGTTCTGTTGTATACAATGTGCAGTGTCACTTTTGTAAAGTAAGTCTCCAAATTCCTATTTCTCTGACAAGTGGAGCTGTGTTTAGAATAAAACCATTTCTATATTACTAGTCATTTTGTTTCAATTTTCTTTAATATCACATGCATCTAGATTAAATATTCATTAATGTTAGACTCTAATAGTAAATTGAAAGAGGCTGTAGACACTGCATATGGTATTAAGTGTTTTAAAGCATACTGCACATGCCAGTAAAGCTTCCATAATGGATATATAATGTACTGTAGGTTGTCAGTTCCAATTCATATGCACATTCCTTTTTTATGTTGACAGTATCTCTCTCCATCACATCTCTCCGATAACATAACTTTACAGACTTCTGTATGCATTTTCCCCACTGTATTTAAATCCATGAAGCAAAACAGATATGAAGTTTTCAAACTCCCTCGATCAACAGCCCAACTAGCAGATTATAACAGCCCCATTCAAATGTAAATTACCTGTTCAGATATTGTGTGAAAAAGACTCAAAAGGAAAAGCAGAATGTTGGATGGCCGGGAAGGCAGGGTGAAGAATAAGCTTCTACTTCTGAAATCAATTCTCTGAGACAGAGAGGAACCTGGGTAAATGTATATTGCAAACCCAATTGTTCCTATAATGGTTTCTCTGATTGTTCCAAAGCTCTATGATGTATTTGGTCATGACACGTGAGGATAAGAGGAGCATTGAGCTTATATTTATGATTTTGCACCTCAGTCCAGTAAAATGTACAGTATGTGTGTGTGTGTGTGTGTGTGTGTGTGTGTGTAGGTGTATTTGTATCCAGTGTTATTTACTTGATTGTGTCTAAGTGGGGCGTGGGATCAGTAACTGGCTCTTCTCCAGGTCCACTTAACTTCAGGAGGGGAAACAGGACAAAAGCCATCAGGGATGACAAGGACAAATCATCTTTAGATGAAGTGTTTTAAGTGCTTTGATTCTCCTCCCACGTCATCACTGTGAATTAGATGCCCTCTGCTCGCTGCTAAGGAGTGTGGAATATAAACAATGCCAGGGGAACGGATGTTAAACGAATGAAAGTGGAAAACCATGAGGGTGTCTATCTTAGTCAGTCTCGTAAATCTCGACTCCCTCACCACGCCACTGAGCTCCACCGATGTTGCACTCGGTCGATCTGCAAGCCGAGCTTAGAGGGGCTGCGTGTGGTGTGGTCTGGTCGATCCTGTTCTTAGCGGTTTCAACCAAGGCAGACGTTGCAGGCAGAGCCATGTCTTTGTTTTATGCAAATCCATGCATATGAGGAGGGGGGGAGGGCGATGAGCAGTCTGGCCACGTAGCTCCAGGAGGACAGGCTGAGTGATGGAGATGGAGAGCCAGGTCTCAGTGTCCTTGCCTGGGGAAACAGTGTCCTGACTCTGGCCTGGACTGCGTCGACACCACCAGGACACTGTGTCACCGTGCCTCTACTACCACTGAGAGAAAAAGATTTGTCCGGCCATAAAAGTATTGACGTTACAAGATGTTGAGTTAGGCTGGAGGTAAAGAGAGGTTAACTTTGGTGTGAGTCTGCCAGTAAGCCTTATTTGTGACTGGGGTGTGTGCATGCATGTGTGTGTGTGTTACAAACACAGGCACACCTCAGGGGTTCACTATGCAAAAAGACACTGGAGTTCAGAACCCAGCAGGGAGTTGAAGGACCCAGAATATGCTGACAAAGATAAAATGCCAGGTGTGTATATGTACTGTAAGTGTGTGAAATAGGCTGTGAGTGTGTGAGCTGAGAACAAATATAGACTAGGAAAGCAGGGTTATGTGTGTTTATGTATGCGACAGTGTACATGCATGTGTTGACACAAAAGCATACTGTAACAGGTAGGAAAGGCCACCACCCATGTGGCTACTGAATATCAGGCTGGTTTACAAGAAACCTGCTGAAACAGTGTCACCCACACACCACATCTGCTTGTAAGACTCCACTTCTCATAAGTGTCTGGTCTTGTATGTCCTTCTATCAGTACAGTATTTGTACAGTAAATTATGTTTTGTGTTTTATCAATGCTGTTGTGCACCCATCCTGCCTCGCTAACCCTATTTTAAAGCTGCTTGCAAATGGTAACGGTTGGTCGGAGGCTCCTCTGTTACAGTGAGCTCTATTTCTGGGTGCCAGGATGTTGGTCTCAGTCACCGGGGGCAGATGAAATTGATCCAGATTGACCTGTCATGTGGAGGAGAAAATGAATGAGATAGAGAAGGGGTGCAGAGGCCATAGAGAGAAGGGGGAGCAGCGCAAAAGTATAAAAACAACCTCCTGCTCCATATGGGTCAAAAGTCAAGGGATGATTTATTCAAGACTGGGTGTTATGCCTCCTTCCCCCACCTCCTCTCTGCTCCACCTGCCTCTCGGAAAGGAGTGAGAAACTGGAGACTGCTCAGGAGAAGCTGACTATATTTAGCCTTGGTGACCAAAGACACTGTGGTCTAACTTTAAAGTTAAAAATACAGATAGGCATGTACAGTGAGATGGGCACAGTTTTAGTCACTATCATGCACAAAATTCCTCATCTTGGATCCACTCAACCTGAAGATAAAGTGTGTCTTTACACGCCAGTGTATCAGCTACTGGGTGCTTATACAGTATTTTACTAGAAGTCTTTATACACAGATGTATTTATTCAATTATTCTTCATGACTGTTTCATTTTTTTTATAAAGGGTTTCAGTAATGAAATGAAATGTTATGTTATATTGTAAGTGGTAATTTTGTGGCAGATAAATACAGAGAGAAAAGCAAAGAAATAAAAAGAAAGAGAAAACAAGCAAGAGCGTAAGAAAGGGAAAGATTTATAGCCACATTTGTATGTGAAGTGGTACTAGATTTAGCCTTGTGTGTTTGGGCAGAGCTCCACTTTGCTAATTATTTTCCTGTGGCAGAGTTCTCAGCATGGCGCTCCTCTCTCGCTCTAAGAAAAGAGGCTCAGCAGTAAGTGCTTAGTCAGCCCTACTCTGGGTGTGAGATACTGTTGAGTCTCTGGTGGACTGTCGGGGAGGCGGAGCAGCACGGGATCAAGCCATCGTAAGGGCGACGGCTTTGAGAAGAGGGAAGACCCATTATCACCCCTCAGTGAGAGAAAGAGTAATAAAATACTACTGATGCTGACCATGAATGAGAGTTCTGTATTCTATCTGTCTCAATCCTCATAATGATGAGGCACTCAGGCACTATTACTGGAGGATTTTTTTTTTTTTTTTTACATGTCTGCTTAGGCTGGTAGTACAGTATGTGCTGACCAGATCCCACTTACGGAGGCAAAAAAAGGAACCCCAGTCATTCTGGAGATAGCTATTCTAAAAGTCTACAAAGCTGCACTCACAAGCAATTAGTAAGGGCATGGACTTCAAATGTATAAACACATCATAGTTAGTTTCTGTTCTGCCTTTATCTCAGTGCCAATCTGTCAGTCATTCAGAGCAGTGGAAACTATCTGTGTACTGTTTCTCTCCTCCCACTCTATTTATAAACCAATGTCAAACTTGTCTTTCTTTCTATCTGTAACCCTCTTTTTAGAGTGACACGAAGTTCCTCCTCTTCTGTCTGCCCCGCTATCCTCCAAACGACTCTCCTCCGCCTCCCAAACAAACTTAGCTTCCTTCCCTCTGCCTCTGTTCCCAACATCACTTTCCCTCCCTCCCTCCCTCTCTCTCCTTCCCCCTCCACCCTCCTTTCTGCCTCACACTGCACCTGCTTCCCTCCTGCTCTCTGCTCCCTCTCCAAACGTCACTTTTCCCTTGCTCTCCTCCTCCACTCCTATTCTCCCCCTCGTTAGCTTGATGAATGGCTTCACTGCAGGGAAAGTGCTGATTTTCATCCCTCTGTCTGATTTCTGCTGGCTGTTATTAATTTCAAACACTCAGAGAAAAGCAAGTGAGTCAATAAATAAGGAAATGAACACACTTCATCCTGCCATACACCAGCTCTTGCAGTCATTCACCCAGGGTACAGGTCGTCTTTGGAGGCCAGGCCTGCATTTATACTGATAGAGTTTAGCTCTGCACTCAAATCACAATATGCTTCAATATTTTTAAAGCAAAACTAAAAGTCACCTGGTACCACTACATCAGATCGAAATGGCGTGTTTCTGAAGGATTTCAGTGTCTCTCTTTATTCAGACAAACAAGACCGGCGGGAGACAGGGACTATACAAAGTAAAAGCTCAGAAGAGACCTGCAATGTCCCCTCTCATCTTTCATACCACCGCACCATTTAAGAAATGTATACAGAGAGTTACAGTATGAAGGAGGATAGTTTAGATGCAGGGTGAAAGAGAGGCAATAAGCAGCAGCAGCAGCGGCCTAACAGAGTTATTGCTGCACATTAAATGATGTTGTCCACACAGTGTGGCTCGAGCTCTATGTCTAAGTGCACATTACTTACATTGCAGCCTTAATGCATTGTACCACCCTGTTAACATCAAACAGAAAAAAAAAGCCTTTTTAGACAGCACACTCTGTTTCTCGTTGTCAGAGAGAAACACATGTACCAAAAGTTGTTATGCTGGATTTTATGTGCTTAATCAAAAGGAGTTTGTGTATTTAATCAGATTAGGATCACCATAAGGCATGCACAGACACAGAAATTAAAGCTTGTGATATCAGCGCCTTGTTTACAAAGTGTTAAGACAAACAGTCTGGTGGAGTGTCCCATTAATGCATGTGTCTGAGACATCCACATGTCCTCACTTATGTGGTCGGCAGTGAGGGTTACATTTCCTCTGAGGCAATTATATTACCGGTAGGACATAAATAAACATATTTCATTAGCACCAACACTTCTGTAATTTCCTGATGATCTGTATGTGTATATAACAATGTACATAATTGTTTTCTTCACGCTCTGAGTATCTAAAAAAAAAAAAAAAGAAGAAAAAGAAGGGTGTACAATGTCACAGAGAAAAGTGTGTGAGGTGGTGAATGGATGTTTCTTTTTGACCCAAGTTCAGTTCCACACCAGACTTTATTTCAGAACCACAAGTAAAATTTGTGCCAAGAGAAGTGGTTTGACAACTTTGGCAGTTAATGGATTCCCAGAGGCCCACTGCAACCTTTGTATATGTGTGTATAAATATTGGTAAGAAAGATTTGAAAAGTTTCTGAAAAATCTGCAACATCATTCTGTAAACCTGGAAATGTGATTAAAATGTACACAATGGTAAATGTTGCATTAATTTTATTGTGATTCTGAGGAAGAGAGAGGAGAGGAGGATGAGAGGAGAGGAAAGGAGGATGAGAGGAGAGGCAAGGAAAGGAAAGGAAAGGAAAAGAAAGGAAAGGAGGAGAATTGTATGTATTAGTTGTAGCTGCAGGGGTAGTGGAGCCTGTATGTCTGCTTCATGGGTCTGTGAACGCAGACATAACTATTGTGTTTACAAGGCTGAGTTGCTCTTACTGTTAAATTATTGGGGTGGGGGCACGTTAAAGGAGGAGAAAGAGAAAGAAGGAGCAGGGGGAGTAAATATTTGTTCGTCTCTCTCATAGTTCTGGTTAACCAGGCTGAGGAATGCTCTTTGGATTTTCTAATTACAGAGTTTGGGTATAGTGTCACCCTAGAGTATGTGGCCTCAGAGACCTGAGAGTTGGGGGATTCTAAAGACACAATATCATAACTCAGCCCTAAAGTGTGGTGGTTGAGGAGCAGCACACTTGTCACTACTGTCGTAGAGGCGTATTACGTTAATGGCCATTTGCCGTGAGGTTACTGTCTGAAGGCTAACAGGCACACCAGGCCAGACCAAGCTGTGAACTCCGTTGGTCACCACACTGTTGTCTTTTTGTTTAGCTGGAAGGGTGTGTGACCCCTGGGAAAGAATGTTGTGGCAGAGACTAACACGGAAATCACAAGAGACTTGGAGTCCTGCTTTGCAACTCTTTTCTGAGAAATACAGAAACTCTTCTCATTTTCACACATGTACGCAGCCTCTCTATTGAACATACACTGTGGCTTCACCGCTCTGCAATGCTCTTACATTTTTTCCCTCTCTGCAACCTGGCCATTAAAGGAGAGCGATGAGTTCACAGCTGATAGTCTCTGGTTGCGAAGAGCGCAGAGCAGTGTAGGATGACATTATCGGAAGCGGCTGCATATAGATACTAAAAAAAAGAAGACACAAACAGAAAGAGAATACTATGGCGCACTTCTCTCAGTATAAACTTATGTCTGCTTGGATTACACTAATGACCCCTGACAAACCATAATAAGACACATGCATCTTTATGGATACTAGCCATGACCAAAGGAATGGCCCTGTGTTTACTTTCCAGTTTAACATTCTGTAGTATGAGACTCTTGATAGCAAAAATAAAAAACACCATTAGTTTCCTGCTGTGTCTTAAAACCAACAGTTCATTTAACAAAAGAGGAAAAAAAGCATATGCATACAGGCAAATGCATTTGAAGTACACAACCCAGTATTCCACAACTGCCATTAATGAGAGTGATGTGAAAGGAGGGTGATGGAGAGGGACAAAGCTTTCCCTCCATCCCTGTGGCTGAGGCAGAATAGTTGTGGTGACGGGTTGTGACAGCTGAGGGAGCGAGGGAGCAAGAGGGGAGTATCACTCCAAAATCCCCAGGAAACGGAGCGGAGGAAAGAGTAATTTAGGATGAACTGCCTGCTGTAGCCTCGCTTAGTCAGTCTGGTTCTGTTGTCTTCTCTGCTTTGAACACAACACTGTACACACAAGCTCTCACTCTCTATCGCTGACACACATGTACAGAACATGCTTTGGGTAACAGCTATTTATTGTAATGATTCTTTTATTAAGTCTCTAGTCATTACCTTTTCATAATGATTCAGCCAATAAGTATTAATACTGGCTAGCGGCTGCATCCTTTGGGTCAAAATTAGACATACGTCAAACATATATGGCATTCCAGAATTAGGTGCACGTGGGACCAGCGCACTGACTCTCATTTCCTTCCCCCCGTCTCTTGATAGTATCCCTAATAGACCTCTCTCCCAGTGGCACACTGCTGTTGCAACATTCACCTACTATTGCTTTAATGAGATGTCTGTGTCGTTGTGTGTGTGTGTGTATGTGTGTGTGTGTGTGTGTGTCTGTATGAGTGTGTGCATGCATCTGTGTGTGCCTGAGAAAGAAAGATGTTAGCGATCCTTGTGGCCCTGTTTATCTCCACCCTTGTGTTGAAGTAGAGGGGGGTCAGAGGCAGGGCTGCTTGTATCCATCTCCATTCCCACGGCTGCTGTCTCACAGGCACAGTGGTCACAGGAGGATGAAAAGACTATAGATTTTTTTCCCCCCTCTTCCGTACACTCAACAGAGCAGGAAGATTAGACAGAAGATGAGCACAGCCTGGCCCATTCAAAGCAGCGTTAAGCCAAACACTGGAGGCACCTGACCCCAGCTCTGTGGTTCATGGAGCACACACACACATAAACACACACATACACACTCACATATACAGAATTCTCTTGGTTCAGTTTTCTGGTTCAGAGCTTGGTCATATATAGGGTGTTAAACACTGATCCTGTGACCTCTGCATATTCACATGCTTATTGCGTACAAGATGCATGCAAAACAGAGAAAAAACAAAAAAAACAAGCACTCACCCTCACTTTTCAGCAGCCCCAGATGGAGGCTGACAGTTGCTTATGTATAATAAGACATTTTGGGGAAAACGTGATAGACAATGAGGTGAAGCAAGTCAGGAGGGAAGAGAAGGAGAACCATATGGGGCGGGAAACTGAAAGACAGGGAAGACGATGCAGGCAAAGAAGAAACATGATGATAGAATTCAAAGCTGTCTACATGAGCAATTAGAATAATTTCAGTTTAATATGAGACAGGCTTATCAGTTTCAAGTTTAATCTCCTCCTTCTCCTCCTACTCTTCCTCAACCGGAATCCACAAGAGGCACTCATAACTAAAACCGACGCAGTTTCTATACGGCCGCCTCCTTCCCCCACTTTCCTCATGACGACCAAATATAAACATACAAACATGCAGTTTCTGAACAACGGCGTCTCCATCCCAAATTCTGAGTTTGATCTGTGTCTGTTTCTCTGGATTATTATTTACCTATTTCCTTAATATTTACGTGTAGCTGTGTGTCTTTTGGACAATAGTTTAAAAAAACATAGGCATGTCTTGGTTCAGGTCAGCCTCTCTTTCTATTTCTCACATCACCTACAACATACACTAACTGTTACGTGTTTTACCTCCTGATTGAAAGTGACTTTTGTTAACATTAGATGAGAAAAAAATATGGCGATGCAACAGAACACACATCAGAGAAAGTGTGGGCGAACAGTGATGGAAAACGAAAGTAATGCTGGACTGAACCATTTGGTCTTTCTGTATAGTTTGTCTTTCATTCTATCAATTAAAAATAGTAACTAAGGCTTGTAATACATGTCGTTATGGCATGCATTCACTAAAATTTTATTTACCGCGATGATATGGTTCCATGTAAAAAAAATTTTCACCTTGTTTGATATGAATAGGAATGAAGTCATAGTTGTGTTGCTTGGGAACAGCGGGGGTGGACCATCACCCTTCCAACTGTGCAAGATGACAATTTGACTTTCATCTGTGTCGAACCTGACATTACTTGTCACCAGATGGTTGCAGTGAGTCTTTATGGATCCAGCAGCAAGAGATTGTAACACTAAACTAATAAATTAAGTTCTCCCCCTTGAGACAAAACAATCTCACATTTGATAATAGTTCAATTCCTCATGCGAAACACTTAGAACAATCTGTGGTCAAAGTGTTGACACTGTTGCTGACGTTGATGTGATGTGACAACCGACTATAAACTTTCTGCTGCTCGACATACACAGCTGTGGCAGGAAATGGTCAGTGTCAGTTATGGCTGAGGGCATGCTGTGTTACTTGTACAGTGCAGCCTGGTTTTAGAGCATTCAATCAAGTGTGAACCAGCGGCCTGTTTCTGTTACTCACACGTGGCTCCAAACTGCCTCTGTCAGCATCTGTGTGCATGTGAAAAACATGGGAAAAGAAGAAGAAGAAGGGGAAAAACGCTATATAGAGAAGTAGGTCTTTTTCAGACACACGATGAGGTGTGGTGTGAATTACTAAATAATTACAAATAAATAATTGTATCATAATTGACCACAATGTTAGCAGATGTTTGCCTCTGTGAAGTGGTTTTGAAGACATGAATAGACAGTACCTGTGTCTATACATGGAAAGCTTTAATGGGCATGCCCAGAAAAAGGCGGCAAGGTGGCAGCGTGTCTGCGTCATTTGGGAGGTTTGCTGTTGTCACGGACACTCAGAGGGCAATGTTCCAGTGAACAGGAGGTGGGTGCAGTGACATAAGCAGGGCGCAGTGCCCTTACCAAACACGATACTCTCACGACACCTACATACGGAGAGGTCAAGGGCATATACGAACTGGTTTACACACCTACATGCACATCCTGTTGTGGCATGTAAAACATCTGTCTATTTTAGGGCATTTTTGTCTTGCAACATTTCTTTGCATTTCATATTGTATGCTTTTCAAAGTAGACACGTCTTTTTTTCAGTTTGAGAGTACATAGAGTACAACACAGAGAGAGTCTAGTTCCATAAACTTGGCAGCATCCTGCACACACACTGTGTGAGTGCTGTAAATAGCCAGAGTGTGTTGTGCATCTCTGCTGTGTTTGGACCTATTTTAGAGCTGACACAGGAAACAGGGCCATTCTGACAGCCACCCTGCCAGCCGGTACTGCACACAGCAGCCCCGGAACCTTCTGTCACACACACATATACGGTACATGTGCATATGTGTGTGTACACGCAGAAGCACACACTCAGACAGCCTGCACCAATAATTCATCCACCTCATAGACTTCCACGAATCATTTAATTTCCTTTGTACGTCAACACTTTTTCCCATCCTACTGATCTATTCCAGTATTCCGCCGACTTAAACTGGAAAGATCTTTAACAAAAACCCCCTGCTGCATCACTTGGCGGTCCCTTTTCCTCCACGCATCCCCCCATCTTGTCTTTAGCGTTGTATATTTCAAACCTTGCAGTGCTAGGGTTATTTCACTTTTGAGCCAACTACAGAGAATCTAGCTGCTTTTCTGTGTTACATATCTATGCATAATAAGCAAAATGATAACTCTGGCAGAGGGGAGCTCAATTACCCAAGACATAGGTTTCTTCTTTCAGCTACATGAGACAGCTGGAGACCTGACGCGGTATGCAGAGTTAATTTAAAATTAATTCATGTTTTTTTTTTTTTTTTTTGCTTTATTGTTTCTGTAATGAAAGAAGCTCTGTGACAGTTGTTTCCTTTAATTTTCTTTGTCCACCAGGGTGATGTAAAGTAATTCTGTATCTTTGTAATTAATTCAATCACCAAATATTTTGAAGCGCAGATAGTGAAGCCACGACTCAGTACGTTTAAACCTAAATGAAGCTGCATTTCAGTGATGTGACAGTGCTAGCTCATTTAGGGACCATAAGCATACAGACATAAATGCCTCTTCAAAGGCTGAAGCAGGTTCCACTTACCAGCCTCTCACATTTGGGGTGGAAGATAAATTCTGCAGGCTGCCTCTGCCTTCCTATGTAATTATGTGCATGGTGATGTGCTTTTACAGCTTGCCTAACAGTCGGAAATTATCTCCCGGAAATGAAGTCCAATTAATTGTGGCACTTTGCAGGCGTACGTGTGTGCAGAAACACTGTAATGACACTTAACGGGAAATTGGCTCCTGTTGAAATATTTATTAAATAAGACGCGAGGTGAAACAACATTTTATGATACTGACAAAAGTGGCTTGTTCTTTCAAGTTTTTACAGACATATATGTACAAATCCGCTGCCCCCTTTTCATTTCAATTAACAGGTTACAAATATATTGGCCAGTGTTTAAGATGTACATTAGTGAGTTGTAAAGTCACTGGTTTTATTCCTACAATTTACCTGCTTTTTTCCTTATATTTCCTGTCACAGTCTCAAAAAAAAAAAAAGGTGAAATGCCAAAGGAGATATTTTACTGTGAAATAACAGGGACATTATTTTGAAGGGGTTCTAGGCTCTAAATATTGATATAACCTAAAATAGGAAAGTCTATAAAAGGAAACAGCGGTCTTTTAGGGTCAGTGACATACTGTGTCACGCCACAGTAGCTCTCCATTGTAGGACGCAGTCTGATGACTCAGCACTTTCACAGAATAGCACCTTTTGTTTTTGTCCCTGGAAGTCTGGCTGTTTTGCCCAGAACTACTGTCCAGACAAAAACCCATTCATGAATTTGATTTATACCTAAAAATTCTTCATTTATTCTGTGTCCCATTATTCCATTCATTGACTTAACGTTTCCTTAATTCATCATTTCAGGAAATTTCTAAGTATTAATTGTACCGTAGGAGAAAGAACAGATATGATCAACAGCTGAAACCATTGTTAAGTTTAGAGAAAACATGTACATACAGGTAATTTCTTCATCTCCTTCTCAATCACTACAGCTAATTTTGGGTGGTTTACATAGATGGCTCGTCAGAAGAAGCCGTTAAAAGAGACATAACTTTGTCACTTTTCACAGGAAATGAGAAGTTTCATGTATCAGTTTTGATGAAAGCTATGAAAAGACTTTTCCATTAAACATGACATACAGAGTGGTATTTCAAGAAGCGGAGGCCATCTTCATAATGCAGGGTTAGGAAATAACTTACTTACTCTTTAACATCACATTCTACAAGACAGGATTTCATAAATGTCTTCATGTCGATTTACGTGTGTGTTTGCATTTGCTGCTGCTGTATATTTATTTCTTTATGTTTATAGCCCTTGCATCCATTCGTTCATTACCTGAGGTCATTCTGCTCTGCTTGGTTACACGTAACTGCTGGATGGTTGGTGTGTGTTGCTGTGTTAGGGTCTACTGTAGACCCATTCTGCTTGGCAGTATGGCACGTAAATGGCAGTGGAGTGGTGTGAGTGTCAGCCGGAACGTGTGCTTGGCAGGCAGTGGCTATGCTATTAGCAAGCGCTAACAGTTTTATTATTAGAAAATAAACGGTGCGCTGCAAAACTCTGAATGTTATTAGCACCTCACCATCTGGGTCTGACAGCTGTGTTCAGCCACCATCATGGCTGAACTGCTAACAGCGATATCTGAAATCTCCACTCCTTATCTACAGTACTTTCACTCTCATTCTGCGTATCCTTCGATACCTCTTCCTCTCTTGCTATCGCCCTTTATTCATTTTGCTGTAGACATAAAGATGGCGGAGTAGATAATAAACAAGAACAGTCAAATACAAACATTTATTTTACAGCTTCTGACACACACATAGATAAACACATCGGGACGTTACACTGACGTATATTCATTTCCTAGAAACTTTTTCTCACCATAACATGCCAAACTATAACTGTGAATCTGCTGTCAAAATAAAATCAGAAAATCTAGTCTAATCTTTTTTTTTTTTGCCATGTATGTTTTTCCTCCCCCACAGTGCAGTTTTTGGGGTTTATTTAAACAGATAACCTGCTACCACGGGCCCTGAGCACCCCCAAAGCCTCCTAGGTCTACTTCTTGCCTCCCGGTCTTCCACAACAAACCCAAGCAAAAGGAGACACCTCAAGAAATTAACACTCTTATTGCAGACACTGCAGAAAAGCTTACCCTGCAGTGCTTTTCTTTCTGTAACAGAAAATACTTTTCTGCACTAAAACAGGCCAACTCCTTCTAGGGGTCTGTCTACGGTGCTCGACCTAATCTACATGCATACTTACCTTCCTTATATTTAGGGACGTCGCTACCAAGCAGCGTGAAGGACTCTGGATGGCAGAGGAATCTATTTCACATATAGATGCACAGGACTACCATACAGGAATAGGAAATAGAGCAGGGAAATAGTGTGTTTTCAATTTCACTGACCCTCTTTTGTTATTTGCCATGGTTACCAGCTGTCTAATTCTATATATTTGACTGTTTCTCTTTACTGCTTCTGAAAAAAGCTCTAACGATAGATAAATGCTTTTCTTTTCTACTTCACATCTTTCTTCACATCTTCCTTCTTTCTTTACAACTTCTTTCTTTCTCCCTTCCTTCCTTTTTTCTCCCTCCATCCCTACTTTCTTTCTTTCTTTTTTCTTTCTCTCTCCATCCCTCCTTTCTTTCTTTTCTTTCTTACCCTTCTGATTCCCCCTTCTTTCTTTCCTTCTATCTCCCTCCATCTCTCATTTCTTTCCTTCTATCTCCCTCCATCTCTCCTTTCTTTCTTTCTTTCTTTCTTTCGCTCACTGACGAACACTGGGTGTACTCAAACAGGATTTTTTGGGGACCGACCCATGCCTTAACTTTCCATGACAACAAAAGACTGTGTGTATACTTACTTTTGATAAAACCTCTGCTTTCCATTTATGGAAGAAAAAAATAGTGCTACAGCATGGAATATAAAATAGTTATAAAACTGAAACCCATTCTGTTTTTCCTCTGATTTAGGGCAATGATGGGATTGGATATCTACATGCAATAATGGGAGTAATTTACACATCTACCTTAGATTGAATCCAGAATAAATGAGTCACTCTGTTCTGAACCTGTTGAAATATGCAGCACAGATGCTTTGCAAGTATGTTCTACAGCTGTACATGAATAAAGTCTAAACAAATAGTTTCTGAAGTGGTATTAAACACTCAACAAACAAGCACATTCATTTCAGTCTCCTTGAGGTTTGCAAAGAGACCATTTCTTTTTGATGGTGTGCGTATTTGTGTGAGTGTGTTTATGCAGCTAAAAGTACACATCTGTGTTACGTGGTTAATGCACTTGACTTGAGCCTAACCACAAATCAAAGTGATGGCTGGCGAGTACCACAGAGCAGAAATGAAGCAGATAAGTGTTGAGATCAAACAGACCTTACCCAACTGAAAGCTCCCCTAGAGGGCAGGAGGGCTGCAGAACACACTCCTCAGTGTACGTCTGCTTTAGTGGAGAACACCCACAACCGCTAACGAGGTGATAACATGGAATGATGATAAGTTAACGGGAGAAAAACATCAGTTATATCACTTTTCTTTGCTCTTTCTCTGTGTTGTTCGTGTTTATAGAATGTTACTACAGAATATGGTATCAGTACATCAGTGGCTGTATTAGATCTTAGACTGAAGTGAGATCAGAGCTGAAATGGTCCAAACATAGCAGACAATGGGAGTCTGAAAAGAGATGAGGAATGGCATTGATGAGAGATTTCTGTCACTGGGTTGGCTGGAAGCCAGAGCCTAATGTGGACTGTGGAGTGTTAGAGTTTGACAAGACTGAACGTTGTTTGTCTGACAGCAGCTTACTGCTCTGTGCCCAAGACCAGACCAGATCATATCCAGACCTCTCGTAATTCAAGGATTTCTTGCCCCTTCTCTTCTCTTCTCTTCTCTTCCACTCACTTCAGATTCTCCAGTTAATGGTGCCATCCCTCCTTTAATGTCCTACTGTTAGGCTTCCACTTTCTCTGTCTGATTCCCTCTGTCATTGTCTAATTCATCTCAGGTAGTCACCGTCCATCCAGGAACTGTGTTTTAGCTGACTCTATTAATGACAGGGTGGCAGAATCAAAGACAGCTTTGTAACAGTAATTCCTCCCTACCGACAGCCAAATTGTTCTGAGGGAGAAATACTGACTTATCTTGTCTATTGTCCCTCCGGTACAAATTCAACCACTGAGAAAAGAATACAATAGTACATTTTTACACTTGAAATAAGGCTTGTAGTCAGCTCCCTCTCCTTTTGTGTTTTGTCAGTGTAATATTCCAAAGTTATTTAGGTTTCAAAGACGATAGATTTGATAAGTTATGTCTCTCTGGGAGGAAATATGCCGTGTGTCAGGGGGTGTATGTTGCAAGTACTGCATTGAGAAAATGTTATTACATAAATGGACTATGCAAGACAAAGACTTCGATATTATCATAATTAAAAGTGAGCAGCACCATATGGTGAGGGAGAGGAGCTGCACATAAACAATCAAATTGAAAGCCTCTTAGTGAAAAGAAATACACAAAATGCTCATTTTTCAGCCAGAAGAACTGACAAAGTCTGAACCTACACTTTTCCATAACCTTCTCCTCTCCTCCCATCTCCTCACCTTTTCCTCCACTGTCCTGTATGTGAGTGTACGCCTGGTCAGTGCCCTGGGCCTGCTAGGGGTCTACAGTATGCTCCAGGAATAGCCCAGTCACGTGGCAGCTCTGTGGGATCTGTTCCCCTGGCAGGAAGCTGTTATATGGTTACAGTTATTTTTGTTGTCTGTCTGGGGATAGTTTTTACTGTGCTCCAGAGGATCAATAATTGTCATAAAAAGACTGTGTCACCCAGTGCCCTCTTTGAGCAGGACAGTGAGGTGGTGTGTGTAGGTTAGGGAGGTATGTGGATGTATTTAGGTTGCACAGACCTTTACATCTTTACAAATGTTGTAGGTGTGAACGGTGTGTGTTTTTAGCTGACTATGACAACGGAAAGTGGTCTATGATGTGAGATGACAAGAAATGATTGTGGTTTATTTTAAAGTTAGAGCTAGAACATGTGGATATTTTGAAAGTGTAAGGAAATGATTTTTTTACAGTGTGGTATGTGAGGTTGAGAGGTGTTTTAAATGTGTTTGATGGGTGTTTGATGTAAAGACAGAGCGGTGTGGATCAGTCACAGCATGCTGCTGAACTGACCCACACTGATCCCTTGTATCATTTTTGAATCAGCTCTGCTACAGACCACCGTGTACCTTTTTGACCTACGTTGTCTGTCTGCAGTCCTGTCTGTGTGTTTCGTCTCTGGAAGGCCACACCACTTCCCTGTCTATAGCATGTCTGCCTAGTATCTGTGTCTCTCCTATAGCGTGTCTGCTGTATACAGTATATGTGCCACCACAGCCCGAAGCTGCAGTCAGCCCAGGGGACTCAGAGAGGAGGTCCTATAACAGCGCAGGCAACGGAAGCTGGCTCCCAGCTAATTGGTTCCTGTGTTAGCGGCACACAGAGACGGTGTCAGAGTCAGCACTTTCCCTCCTTCTTCCCTCCTTCTCCATCCTTTTCCCTTTCTCCATCCCTCCCTGCCTGCCAACCACAGATGCCGCAGGTTTGACATCCCTTCAGGACACATGCCTGAGCTAATATGTACATTGCTGGATGTTTGCACATTGACAGTGAATTTGGGTGTGTAGCTGCCGTTGCTGCTAGTCTGAGTGGCTAAGTTGATGTAAATAATACATTCTAAAAATTTTTTTTTTAAATTTAAAATAAGAGCGATAAGATCAGGGACAATGAGTAAAGTGAAAATTAAATATCTTTGTTGCAACTATTCTTTCAGAAAAGCTGCCCTTTAGTTCATGTTTCCATCAGTTGCCTGTTTTTGTCCTCTGTCCTTTGTATCTCTCTCAACCTACAGCCATATCCCACCTACAGTATGGGCAGAGCAGATGAAGGTCACTACAGAACAGTGTTTATGTTGCCCCTCCCCCCAAAATACACTACCCCTCCTTCTGCTGTCGGTCCCAATGACAGGGAAGGTAGACTCTAGACCAGGTAATCACAGCTTGTAGCTGTCTGTGTTCTACAATGCATGCGTGTGTTTGTATTGGGCACAGATGCCTTCTGCGTGTGTGTGGCTTTTCATACTGAGAGGAGACCACTGTGAAGTATATCCCACTGAGTTGGAGTGGGTTTGAAGAGAGCAGACCTGTTCCTGCTCTGATCACAGAGTAGGTGTGCGGCCGGCCACAGGCTGCAGCCGCTGTGTGTTTATCATCGTAGGATGTCCTCTCACAAATAGGTCTGAATTTTGCAAGCCTTTCACTACCTCAAACTAAAAAAAGTATTATCCTCTGGGTTCTATGTGTATTTTATGGTAGCTTACATTACAAACAAACATAGACTAGACATTTGACAGTCCCATGTAATTTTTGGCAGATTCAGAAGAGCCATTATTCTGTTTGTGTAGTTCACCACAACAAAGTAAACACGTGTTGTCGACTAATTGTTGTGACAATTCACTAGACTTTAACACAGAGGAGTGAAGTTTAGATTTTGTATCTTATGTTGTTTTCACAATAGAACACACACACATTTAGAGAAAGAGCCATTTTCACGATGTGTAAAAACAGTATCATGTTTGTACAGTAATTGTTCCCTAACTATTGCAGCTCCATTTCAAGGTATTTAAAAATAACCAGTAAATATCACCGGTGCTTGAATTGCCAGAAGCACATACAGTGTGTATTTGAAAGGAAATAAAATATGATGTTTATGAATGTTTTGCAGGTTTGATTAATTTCTCGTGGGCGGTGAACAATTTGCAGATGTTTATTACACTTTATTCCTGGTGGCACTATGTTCACTACCGATCATATTTGTTCATTCAGATTAGTTACATGTGAACTGAAAGTTGAGGAGACAGACTCTGATGAGAACAGCCTCTATAGAGGAGTGTGACCTTTTAGGTGGTGAGTCCCCCACTAGACTCCTTGTGTGACAGACACTTGTCTCCTGTCATAGTGCTTTAAAGTCGTTGTGGTCTCTCTCCAGCCCGTCGACTCAAATGCTGACCTCGTCTATGAGGGTGGCAGCCAAGCCTCGGCCCCTTCACTGCCCCAATGCATTAAACATTGATAGACCTGTAAGGGAAGGCTGGAGCCTGTCTCCTACTGAGGTCTGGCCTTTGCCTATAGCAAGTCTCTTTGGCTGCAACTTGTCTCCTTTCCATTTCTTTTCCCTCTGTTTGATTTACATCTGTTTTAGGGCTGTGGTTATTTGAGTGTTGTCGAATGAAGGTGTCTGCAGCAAGACTTGCAGAGTACAAGGAGATACATCAAATCTCAAGAAATGAGAGTGATAAGTGTCTGCTTCTGCCTGTGGCCAGTTGCAGCAGTGAGACGTGACTTCCTGGAAATGACTCTGTGTGTATTTGATTCCTGTATTTGCATCACTGTCTATGTGTGGTGCATTTATGTTATGCATTATGACTTACCACAGTGCACAGTTATATGAAAGGAAGTGGTAGGAGACACAAGACGGCGAGATACTTTCTTTATCAGTGTTTGTGTGTACGTGTATGTGCATATGTGTATACGACACTGCCGCATATTGTAACATTAATGCAGTTTTGTTTCATATTAAAGTCACATACTGGCCGAATAACACACTATAACACATATAATCAAATGAGATCAGTTAGGTATACATTTGACATTTGGTCCGAAAATTGACGTTGAGTTATTTCAGTGAATACAAAAAAAAAAAAACAACAACACATGGTCAGTCCAGTGGGATATCTGCCCCTCAACCAACAAGTGGTGGAGTTCAGCAGCGTACCAGACCTGATACTGAGTCCTGTTAAGAATGTAAATGTATTTATAGAGTGCAATTTGAGCAGGATACGGGGTGGACTGTGAGAGAACGAGATGTTGTAATCTAGCATGTGTGAGAATTGATGTCTTGTTTGTGTGCGAATCCACGACGCCTAAGAGAGAGCACGTTTGTGTTTTTGTGTGTGCGTTCATGTATCCATTACTATGTGTGGATGTTTGTTCCTGGTTGGAGTAGGCTTGTCTTAATCACAATCATGTCTGATTATGTGGCCGTAGGGTACGTAGGGTTTACAGACAAAATCAGTGTTTTGTGCTGGTGAACTGATGTATTTAAGTCCTGTGAACGTCTCCTGGCAGATCTGGTTTGGCCCCTTTAACCTACATATAGGCCTCAGGCAAACTTCTATGCAACATGGCGAACTACAGTATCGCTCTCCTCTGCTCTATATTACACGAAGTAGAGATATGATACAATCTAACCACTCTGTAACACAAGAAAAAATCAGATCCTAATAAATCAGTGCAATAAAAAAAGGCTATGATTTTAATAAAAACAACTCTCAATTCATAGTATCAATTTCAGATAAGCTTGCAGATTCTCGCTAATTTGTGGAGCTCAGACCAGTTGTCTGCTTCAAGGAGAGAAAATCACATGAGAATAATCCTAAGTGAAATAATCACAGCTATAAGCAACAGCAAACGGGGATGAATAAATAAGGCTGACTAAATAAATGATCAGTGATTGTTTGGCTCTAAGTGCTGTTGCTGTAGCTCAGTATCCTGATTTAGTCGAAGCCTTCAGCCATCCCTCAGCAGAGCTATGGTCTTAGCGGAAGAGAAACGGCTAAAAAGCCCCATTCTTCTTCATACCTTCAATATTCAATGAGAGCGCTAATTGCACCGTGCTGAAAGAAAGAAAAAAGGGAGGGAGACGAAGAGGTGGGAGGGATCCACTGGCTAATGGTCTGTAGGGGGAAAAAAATAAAGGATAGAAAAAAGGGGGGATTTTAAAAGTTAGACATATCCTCAGGAGGTTCCTTCCTCTGTGTTTTTACCTGTGCGTCTCTTAGCAATAATGCTAATGCTCATTAGCCAGTCTGTGTGATATCCGCAGCTTCACGGCTACTGTTAGCGACCGTCACCGGGAGCACTGTGGTGAAACGAGTGCATCCAGTGGTTACACACACACTCCTCTGTTGTCAGCCGGAATCCAACTTCTCCTTTTTTTGTTTTACCTCAAAAGTTAGTTGGAAAAAAATATCTTGGAATATATTCGCTCAAGGTGCACCCGTTTGTGAAGAAGAATTGGGGAATGCATATGCATTAAAAAGTCTTTGTGTGTATAAAATGCTAGCACAGCACTTTAGCCTTCCCTCATCTTTCCACCCCCGTTTCTCCGTTTAATCTTTGGCGCAGTTATAATACAATAAGTCCCTATAATCACTGGATCTCCTCCTCTCGACTTACCTGGGATAAATGAATGGGTTTGAACAGGGAGAATAGGTAAAAACAAAACAATGCAAACTTTGAATTCCACATGATAAAATGAAAGATGTTAAAACAGCAGAACACTTAATGAGTTTTACTTGTGAATATGCTGCAGATTACCACAAGGGGCACCATGTACAGGACGTGTGTCTCAGGTACCAGGCTGCAGTGTCTCCTTCTCCTCTCCCCTACAGTCAGCCCTTTCACTGTCCCCTGGTATACAGCAACTGAAATACTGCTGATCGGAAGTTTTTCTCATAAATCATGCCATCCACCAAACAAAGCAATAAAGATGTTTGTTTGCATTATTGAAGGAAAAGTATTGCCTTAGGTCAGCTTTAAGCAGTGGTGTGTGTGTGCATGCATGCATTCTTAAAAATACATGTTCGCTTGGGTGTGTGCCTGCCAAGTATTTTTTCAAGAAAAAAGTAATTTGCTTAAGAAAAGCATATTTTGTTAAGTTCACTTCACCCTTTTTTTTTTTCAAGCTGAAGTCAGTAATAATATTTCTGATTGCTCAGCCAATCAGAAATTAGCTGTGTGTGTGTGTTTGAGTGTGTGGTAGGAGCACCGGGATGTATATTGAACGCATGAACATGGTAGAAATGTATGTTTGACTGCTGGTCTGGGCTTGTGCAAGTGTTTGTGTGCTTTTTATGTTCCAGTTTTTGTCTTTGGGGATCATTTACAACTCTCGACAATTTTATAACAGCCCATTTAGTGCTATTTATATTGATCATAGAGGCTGCCAAGGCTCAGGCTTATAATACAGGCTTTTCCTGAAATGCACTCTTTCTGAGCCTAAAGCTTTTTGCTTCTTACCGTATGTAGCTCTGTTACCACCGTTTGCCTTTCTTCATTTAGTTTACTTGTTTATTTAGCAGGCTCCTTTTCTCTGTTGCACATAACCCCACACAATTCCTTCTAGATCTTCCAAGTTTCAAGAAAATTAGAATTTTCGTAATTATATATTCATCAAATAGTTAAATGATGTCTAAGCTCCAAGCTTAACAAATGGGCATTTTCTTCTTTTATTGTGTTTTGTGTACAAATTTTCACCATAATGTGCACGCCTTGTGGATGGAATTTAATGAGTGAATACTTACACTCATCTCAGAATACAGATATTAACAGTGATATCACCATAGTGATATAGAAATGTAGATAAATACTGTTTGTGTATGTGGTGTCTCATTTTCTATTCAATTCAGTGAAAACATTAAAATCATTCAACAAACAATTATTATTATTATTATATTATTTTCTATATGTAAGATCTATATAAAATCCTGGATGAAATTTGTGTATTTGATAACCTGGCAAATGGTACAAACATATGCAGTACCTGACATATCATTTCCGCCTGCTTCCTAATTACAGAGAAATTTAACCTAGGTCTCTATCAATAGGATCTTCCACTCAGTTGGTCAGTCAACAGCATTCCAAGTTAAGCTTGAACCTGGTACACTCATTAAAACCAAACCCAAGAACTTGGTTTGCGGTCCTCAAGGCTCGCATATAATTCATCACTGCATGTGTTTGTGTGTGTGATGAAAGTGTATAGGCCCATCCCAGTTGTGCTGTAACTTAACCCTGATCCATGGGAGTCTGTTCTGGGCTCTTGGCTCTGCTCTCGTGGCCTTCAAGCATTCAACACTTCATTTGAGGAGGAGTTTGTGAGGGGATTTGGAGTGCTTTGCATGACCGGCAAACTCTTGTGTCTTAACTGAGACAGTTCCAAAAGATCAGAGTTTCTCCTGTTTCCAAAATAATCTCGCATTTTGCCACATGCATTCAAAGAAAAAAGGAGTAGAAAGGATGGTGGAAGTGGAACTTTTTTGTTGTTGTAGTTGTCTAATTTTACAAGTTTGTACTCTGCCTTCTCATCCTTTTCACTCATCCCTTCTGTCAAAAATTACTTATGGTAAACGACCTTCTGTAGAGGGTTAGCTTTTGTTATCTTAGAAGCAGTCAGATAATTTTTAAACATAAGCAGACTCTACTGAAGTGAGGGAAGACAGCAGCGACATGGTTAGTGGTGTGAGAGGGCGCATCCTGGACTGGGAAGCTTTATGAGCCCAAGGGGACCATAATGATGATGGCTTTGAGGCCTTCAGCTGCTCCCTGGGTTAGGGTTAGAAAAGCATGGATGACCGGGACAGGATGCCTGCTTGGACAAAGTTCATCCTTATCTGAGCAGAGTCTTACCATTCACAGTAGCCAGACCAAAGTGAGTTAGATTTACCAGCTAGAAGTAGATAAGCATTCATGGATGCAAGGATTGTGGTGTGCATATATGGCAGTAGAGCAATTATTTTTTGTAAGAGAAAAATATATAACAATTATATATTGTATTGAATTGTATAAGTATGCACAAATGTGCTATATGCTCATATTATCATCCCAAAATGACCGTACAGAGGCACAAACACACCCACATACAGGCTGGCAAAAAAATATAATTTCCTGCTTCTCACATACAGTACCTGTGGCATATTGCTGACAGACAGATGGCTGTGTGTTTGTTTTAGCAGCCAGGTCTTTGGATGTCTGGAGGAAGCTCTGGGAGAGCAGTATCAGTGTTTAGACAGATACTACTATGCTGAAAAGACACACTGTCCTCAGGCCCTTAGGGCAGTGCTCACAGAATGAAGCAAAGGCCAGGCAACACGCAAGTGCCCACAGAAAACTGAAAAAAGACACTGACATGCATTAACCATCAGGATATTCAGTGCTGATCTTATAGGAACTGTGAGCTGAGCCACTAGGTCGGTTTTAAAACATGCCCATTGCACCTACGACCAACTGTAATAGGCCGTCGGCATTTATGACTAATTCTATTTTACTGCATGTTTGCCCTTATTTTCCAAGCTTTCATTGTGACAGGAGGTGGCCCACTTGGCAGCAGTTTAAGAGTGTTTTATGGAGTAATCCTCACTGTCCCAACCTCTTCATGGTAAGGAGTTAATGGGACCAGGTTGAGGAGGAGACAGAGAGAAGGCGAGCAGCAAAGACAGGTTTAGACACAATGGGAACACACTTGCAGACCTGCATGGGCATCTGTTTCCACCGAGATCCCACTGATGGAGAGCAGAGACTTCACCATCTGCAACTCAAAGCCACTGAGAAACACACACAGGTGTATGCAGACAGACACACACACACACACACACACACACACACACACACACACACACACACACACACACACACACACACACAC
>JAPSES010000001.1:3555791-3566138 GCA_029822895.1 Maxillicosta whitleyi
CGCAGAGGAAAAGGAGAGGTAGGTAGCGAAGTTTCTGTTGCCACAGATAGTGTATCATTTCTCACCACCTCAAAAGTCACCGGAACGCGAGACTGCAGCTACTGCCGCTGCTGTGCAAACGAAAACACTAACAGACTCAGAAGATCTAAAATGCCCGCTGACATGTTCCGCTGAGCGAGCTTACATAATGAATGTTGGTTTTCAGCAAACTGTCTTGACAATGAATTAACAGGATTTATTGCGATGGTACATAGTGACCCAGGCTTTCTGCCGCTGGAGACAAAACACTAATGCATCCAGTTATGTAGGTGTGCTGCCTTTGTAGTTATGTACACTTGTGTGGGTTGTGGGAAGGTGTTTTATTTATAGTTATATTGTTTGACATTTCTAAAAATGTATTATTTGAGAAATGGCTGTATTGAATTGCCTTAGAGGAAATGTTTTCAGGCCTATAAACAAATGTTGATACATGAGAATTTTCAGTGTAGTGTAGTATTTGCAGGCCGAACATCACAGACGGCTCAACACAACACACATACGACATAAAAAACCCCGACTTTCCTACCCTGTGTACATATGAAAATGAAACATCCTGTTCGTTATAATAAAAAAAGTGCAGCCTTTATGCAAGAGAGAGGGTATGTGTGCTTGCAATGAGTGGATGCACATTGTAAATAAGTCAGAAAAACAGTTGATGTAAATGAAGAATGGCTTCATTGAAGTAGTTTCAAACCAAATATAAAATCACAGAGAAAAAAAGACACATTTTACTACCAAAATACTGCATGACCACAGAATTTGTTCTGCTCTGTTTGTTTTATCCTCGGATTACAGCAGATGGTTGTTATTGACTGCAGTCTTTGCTGCTGGAGTGGCAAGGAAAATGAAATCTGTGATCACCTTTAACAGAAGTGTATTTATATCCAGTTTTTGTATCGTGTTCACGTGAGAAGACATTTAAAGATCTATTAGGATTACTTACTCTTTGCAAGTCTACAATGTACCCTCTGATGTGTAATTTCTTGTCTTACGGTTGTGTTTGTTTTCATCGGTTACGTGATTGTCCGATATGAGCTGCACCTTCCCAGCAGTGCGGAAAGAATGGTATCTATTTCTGCTCCTTCCTGCCATGGTTTAGTGCATGCATCCATATCTTACCATAACCTCAATCGTAGTTCACTCTAGACTCATATCTCTGTCAGCCTCACAGATGAAACACTTTTTCCTGTTTGGTTTGTCCAACCTGTGCCAGCTCTCTTACTGGCTGCACTAATGTTCCTATATGTCAACTCTGACCCTACTTAACTGAAACCACTACTCTCAGCCTGGTCCGCCTCAGTCACAGGAAGTTGTGTTCTGAACTCACGACCTCAGAGATGGTTACACACATAGGGAAAAAGTGAAAATACACTAAATAGGAACATATATCTTCATACTTGCAACACATAACAGTCTCTTTGGGACTCTGTAGGCTTTGAGCACTACAGTGTACGTTTTAAATGACATGAAAGTGAGAACCTGTCAAAGTAATAATACAGTTGTCAAGAAAATAAGAGCTCAGAGAACCGAGGGGAGGAATAAACATAGCGAGAGATACTAAAGGCAGGAAGTAAAAATAAAAACAGAGCAGTAAAGAGAGGTGATATTAGAGGACAAAATGTTGGTTTCTCTAGGCTATATATAATTTATGTTTGCATTGTATTGTATAGTAAACCTATTCCCATTTAGATTAAAAAAAAAAAAACAAAACAAACAAACAACAACTTAAGGGTTTGTTCGCCTCTGGAGTCTTTCATTCACCCATTCAGAGATGTTTTCTCCTCCATCCTCCTCCATGTCTGGTGTACTCCTAACCACTACACTCCCACACGGAGCACTGCAGCTGAAGAGTGAGACGACAAGTAAAAAATTTAAAAAGACAGGCCTGCATTGGCTTAGTTACAGAAGCGGCAATATGCAGCTAGTAGGCGCTCTGCCCCACGCTGAGTTTAAGGGACAGGAGACGTGAGCTCCAGCAAAGCCCTGTCTCCTGAGTCATGATGCTGAAAGATCCAAAGTTGAACTCACTGACAAAATATCTGTTGGGAATCTTTCATGAGTGAACAATGTTGAAGAAATAAAAGAGGAAGATTAGGAGGAGAACTTGCACGTGTGCATCTCTATGGGAGTGCACAGGGGAGACAAGTTGAGATATGAAAAAAAAAGATGAAGAGACAGAAGATATGAAGGTGGGACAGACAGCACCGCAGACCACTAACTGTCTCAGAAAGTGAGGGTACGACCGTCTCCATCAGCCTTAATAGAAACACGCACCAGCCCATTATAGAGAGGTGTTTTAGAATAAATCATCTAACAGGCCCCTTTTCAAAGCATTACGCTGTCAAACCTAATCTAAACTACCTCTGTCTGCTCTCTCCTCCCATCCCACACCTCCCCCCATCCTCCCTCCCTTAGTGAGCAAAGCCGTTTGCCGCCTCAGGCAAGGGCTGGGAACATAAGAGCAAAGTCACAGCCGAGCCGTAGATTGGAGTCACCACCACACTGTCTCCTCTCAGACTGCTCTGCTTCACAGGAACGGGCCCACATTGACAACCCCGCACTGGGTTAACTCCATCAATATGTGTTTGGTCACCCATCAAAAACTCAGGCCTCTGACACTAAACTTTATTCCTTCTCCAAGTGTGGAGTTTCTGTTTAATTTGTAAGTGAATTTGTTAAGAGTTTTGGAGCAGGAATTTCTATAGCCTTCGAGAACAAAAGGGAAAACAAGTTAATGGTCTTTGATGTGACCACTGCTGCTGTGAACATGGATGAGAACTGCCTTCCTCATGTCTCCTCTGTGTCTGTCACATAGTGTGGTTTTTACCACAAGACACATCCCCTATCCTTCTGGGAACCATAAGGGCAACCTCTATGACAGAACGGCAAGCAACAAATAGACTAGCACAGAGACTCTAGCCAAAAGAGAGGACTTTAAGAGAGGCATGGAGACTGATACCTCTTATGCTACATTTGAAGAGACTACACGTGTCATGCGCAGACTGGTGTATATATGTATTTATTTATTGCCTGCATATTCAGAATTAACGTAATTACCTGGCAGAGCTTCTGATACATGATAACCGCTTTGTACAGGTTTGCACTTCCGTTCTCACTTAAGGACAAGCCCCATTGATCGGTTGGATATGGGGCAATAAGCTTTGTGTGTTTATCCATGGCTCCCTCCAGTGCTGAAGCAGGCTGATGCTCTGGGTGCTGCTGTATGTGTGAGATGGCCCGGCCTGCTGACTGACAGCTCTGGATAAGGGATAGAGTGTCTGCCCTCAGTGCCAGCACAGCTAGAAGTGATAAACACCGGCAACCTGATCCAGAGACAAGAGACGCCTCTGCCTCCGACAGAGTTCAAACTTAATGCACTTCTATTCTTCTTAGCCAAGTCCAAATTTGCTTGGCCCAACCTTGTACGGCCTGAGATGGCCTGGCCAGGTGGAGGTCAGTAGAAGCTATTCCAGCAGTTTTTCACCACTTCTTATTGGCTCCTTCCTTTGCCAATCTATCTCATTCCCAGTCTGAAAGACCATCACAATTTTAATCTGTCTGCTGCCACTGCTTTATAGCCGGGCCTTTCAGCCTCCATTATTCCACAAGCTTCTTCTATTCAATATTCCTCTTGCACCAACAGGACCTGAGCATTCTCTCTGGTCTGGAATATTTATGGAAAGTTTATTTTATCTGTTTTTATTGCTACTCTTGTGCAAATAGGCCCCCATAGAGTCCCTGGTCCCTGCCCTTGCAGTAATGGCAATGTAAACATGGGAAAGTAATTTGAATTCTAACAAAGTGGAGATTAGCTGGTGACAGTTTGTGGCATGGGCGATTATTTCTAAAATAATCCTGTTTTGATATGCATCTGCGTCCCGGCAGGAATTTTCAATTTGTTTTCCCATTGCTGCATGTAAACAAGCTCTAGTGTCTCCTTATCATGGCGTCGCACGGACAAGGAAAGAGCGTATGTCTGCCTCTCCCCCTTCCTTCTCCCATCTCACCACATAACCTGTCTCCTGCAGCCTGCATCTGGTCGCTGAGCAGCCGCGCTTGTCTGGGTTTCAACAAGTCTCTTTATCGAGAGCAGGTAGGGGGTTTTATGTGTGTACCTGCAAGTCATTTGCAAACATGAAGTCCTCAAAACGCACCGCCTGAATATGTTCTGCTTGAGGAGTTCTGCCCATTCCCCATCTGAATAGGCAAATATGCAGCTTGGCAAAATGGCCCCCTGTCTGCCAAAGGAGCCATCCAACCCACAGGCCTGGGGCATGTGATAAATGTTTACACTTTTGATTGTCAACTAGGAGTTAGAGAAAGAATTGACTATTTATTTGAATTACTTTCATTAAAAAAACTTTAATTTAAAGTTACAAACTTCATACAAAATATTATTGGAAAATGAACTATTATAAAGGCAGAGCTCAGGATGCATTGTCATAAGTTTGACTCGGCTGTGTCGAACATGGCCTCTATTGTAGAGGTTTTCATTAAATTGATGCGGTGCCAGTAGATGTAGAAACATCACAGAAAGTCCAGACAGCAAGATATTAGCTTTTTACCCTCCCTTCATGTGGACAGAAAGCCAGGTTGCTATTTATCTCTTTCTGATTGATTGCTCCTGCCTGAAGCTAATCAGCATGTAGCTCGTTGCGTCTTAATGTTTATGGGGATTATGGGAGGATAAACATGGTAATCCCCAATGTTGTGCAGGACTTCCAATTATCACATAGCTTCACCAAAAATAAGGTCGCCATAGATTTAACCTATTAATGCAATATAAGCCAGCCAACATCCCTTTGCTGTTAATTTTACCCAAGCTAAACCTGACTCTACGCCCACAGGAACCTGGCTGGCAATCAGAGGTGAGTCATCTGTGCTTCAGTGGGTTGTGACTGGAGCTGACCAGCTAGGTTAGGCTGTGGTCACTGCCGTGAGTGAGGCAGGCTTCCTTACAGATAGAGATAACAGGCAGAGGTGAATGTCTAGTCCATGCTGACAGTCTGGATCGATTAGGGATGGATCACTTACACGCACCGATCGTTACAACCCCACCCCAGCGCTCAGGTGGAGCCATGTAGTGACTCACAGCAGCACTGAGAGGTGATGTTCCTGACTGAATTGTGCCCTTGCCAGACGCCGGTTTAAAACTCTTTTTTATTAAGGGATGCCAGTTGGTTGGCCCAGTTGATGCTTGGAGCAGGTCATTTTTTTGTGTCTGAAACTTTTGCCAAAGCACCGTAAAATCTGTTCTTGACAAAGATTACATGATTGATAAACCTCGACTTTTCACGCCATTAAGGGAATGTGAGTCAGAAGGATGCAGAGTAGCCTGGCTCACAGTGCTAGCCACCTCCATATCCGCCCCTCATTAATCTACTCTAATACATTCACTGCAAAGAGCTGCTTTCCCAAGGAAGAGCAAGCAGGCCTTAAATTACAATACAGAGGAGTGGAATCATTACTACCTTTAATGTTCCCAATCTAATTGAGGCATTAATTTAAGTAGAGTCTCTAGCGAGGATTATTCATAACTGCTTTTTAATTTAGAAGGGTGATCAGCAGGAATATTCTGCATATCAGAATCCCTTCTCTAGTTTCCACTTTCACTGCATTTAAAGCCCCTTGACATTTCCAGGGTGAAGTAGATAACAGCAGCGCAAGCTTTTTAACAATAAATACAAACACTTGGGCAACGCTGCTCTTTTGACATGCTCTTTTCTCATTTTATATTAAACACTGTGTGTGCTGCACACAGAACCAAACTTAACAATAAGACAAAATCCACCATGCTTTGAAAAATATGTCTTATACCAGTATTAAACAGTATCTTATAGAGAACTATTAGATTCATCTACTGTGGATGTACTGTTTTATTACGAGACCCTGAAATAATAAAGGTTTCACTACTGGATTTTTACCTCTTTACCAAAGTTTCTATATTTCTATTTTTCATTGATTAATTTTACTGTTAGGTAGAAAAAAACATAGCACATACCATAAGCTGCATTTATGATATCTATTTTACTTTTCAAAAAATAAATTCTGCAGTCACAGTTCAGAAAACAAACAGTTTCAGTTTCTTTAAATCCATTAAACAAAACATTTCAAAACCACAATTAATTATTAATTGAATTCTGTTGTGTATCTAAAAATGTTTCTCATACATCTTATACAAATAAAGGGGTAAAGTGATAACCTTTAAATAAATAAATACAGAATGAGCAAACATAAGTGCTGCTGTTTAATTGTCTGTGTCAAAACGTCTGATCATAAACAATGAACCTGGACACATTGGGAGCCCCACAGGAGCTCAGACACTTGGGGAGGTTAATCAGTAATTCAGCCTTATTTGTCTCAGTTTTTACGATGGCAATCTTTCGGCCTAAAACTTAAAACTTCAAGAATACTTAAACCTTAACTGTAGACAGACTGGTTATTTAACGCACAATATTTTGATTTGTGTGAAAACTAATTTGGTTCAGCTTCATGAGATGTACATTTTCCTCTACCTGTGTTGACAGGAGACGATTCTTCTGCAGTTACACAGCCAAGAAACAATGAAAGCAAATCTCTTTCGTCATCAGTGCTATTTGAAATGTTGCCACTAAATTGCTTGTGTCTTTGTTAGACTGGCTTGTGAGATGGAACCTATGGAAAGTGATAGGGGAAAAAAGAAAAAAAAAAGATGCATGAACAGTGAAGTGTTTTTGGCATTAATGAGTTTTCACAGACTGCCTTGTCCCATTTGAAAACACTTACTTAAATAATGTGGCGCAGTGGGGAGGCTTATTACTGAAAGAACTCCATATTGAACCACAGCAGACAAATTTGGCAATAGGGAAGAAAATAGCAACACAGGAGACACCAGCATCCGACTTTTGGGGCTCTTTAAAAACACACAACCAAACCAGAGCGCTTCAGGGAGGATTTTGCGCATCCACAAATACATGTATTCATACCCAAATACATGTGTATACACAACCACACTGCTCATACCCAAAGGGAATTGAGTCACATACATTGATATCGTCGGTCGCAGTCCCCCTGTGGCACTAGAACCAGGCATGGCATGCCATCTGGAGTTGGGAGGAGGGTTTGTTAGAGGGGTGTTGAAACCGAGTGGTACATGCTTCGACCGTGCGGCTGACCATCTGGCTTGGCATACTGTGTATCAGTAACTTTGAGCAATCCTGCAATAGAGAGGAGGAGGGGAGATAGATGGATTGAGACAGAGGGGTAGATAGCTGTAGGGTTAAAAGCAGCCAGAGCTCAGTGCCACCAATTTGATGGATGTATTCTGCATAGTGCTCTCTGTCTCTCCTCGCCTATCTATCTTTCTTTTTTCCTGTGCGAGTTGAGAGAGTAAACTCCGTTTTGAAATTGGTACAGTATCTGCTCAATTCTTCACCCCCTTTCTACTCGTAGACTCCTCGTTGTCAGATGAAAATATAAATTGTTTTATGTTGGGTGCTGTAAATTATTCATTCCATCTAGTGAACTAATTTAAACAACTCAAATCTTAATTTATTTTCTCTGAAGCGTACAGAAAACAAGGGAGGAGATTGGGCTTGTGGGCTGAGGTGGCTTAAGAACTTGACCCCCCGTGTGTGGGACGACTGCCAAATGCAGACAGACATACTTAAAGCCTGCGCAGCTCAAAACTCCTTGACCCTTTTCTTATCAAACAGAAAAAGTCTGAGACTTAGAAAGACAGACAGGGAGCAGCAGAGTGAGGAAGAATGAGATAAAGAGGGAAAACAAGGATTTATCTTATGGGTTTATGTGTGGCCAGATTCATGTCTGCATTGAGCCAAGTGAGGTATCCACTTCCCCTTAATATTTTATAGTTTCCTTCAAAGAGGTCTTACTGCCTGTACTAAAGTCTCTGCATGGGTTCAGTGCAAGAATTTGGACTTCTAACTTGGAATCCTACCCCGGTATAGTGTTACCGATCTCCTTCCTCAAATACTTTATCTCCACAGAAAAGTGACTACACAGTGCACCTTAACCCATAAGTAGTGGCGTCTCTTAAAGGGTCAGTGTGTAAGGTTTAGGTTGGATCTTATTGCAGAAACACAATATAATATCCATAATTATGTTTTCATTAGTGGTTAATCACTCAGAAATAAGGCTGGAGTTTTTGTTACCTTAGAACAAATGGAGACCGCTATGTTTCAGCAATTTTCTTCTAATTTTTTCCTGTTTTGTAGCTTTGAGGTCCGGTGCATTCATCTGTTGTTTTGAACCCTCTCTTCCATAGTGTGCCATGAGAAGTCACCAGGTGTGCCATGGAAATTTATCTAATTTCACCTGATTGGTTCTGTAAGCCCACAGTGTGATACAGATCCATAAACTGCACACACCAATGATCCAGTCTATAACAACAGTCTGCTGCTTCTGTTTGCAGGATAAAAATAAAAGTGAACTGGCCCCGATGTGGTGCGTTCTATTGATAATGCTCCCTCAGTAGTGATGCATGGATTAGTGAGTTACCCACGAACCCCAGGTATCGGGTTGGAGCAGGAGGGATATGCATCCCATAATATACAACAGTATACAACAGACTTCAATCTGGGGGCACTATAGTTTTTGTGTCATTTTTGTTCGGTGGTGAGTCATGTGATTTTTCTAATGTCAAATATGTGCCATGTTGCAAAAAAGGTTTGCCATAAGGGATGGTGAGGTATTCACTGGGTTGCAATCTCCTACTTAACCACTAGATGCCACTAATTATCATATTTTGATTATATATTTTAAATACTTGGAGGCTCAGGATGTAATCCACTTGAGGAAGCATGTGTCTGGTTGACTCTTTCACTTGGCTTTCTCTGCTTCACTATCTGTGTTACCTTGTTATGTGAAATAGCATTAACATTTAATCTATCAAATGCACACAAAAAATGACAGGTTTTGATGAAAATGTGTGTTCTGCTACAAGGCTGTCCTACTTGCTTCTTTGTGGCATTTTCTTTTTTGTCTTTGCAAAAGAATTCTCACAGCATCATTGGCTTAGCGCCAACAGAGATGAATGTAATTAGCTTAAGAAAAACAAGACAGAAAGGGTTTTTTGTTGCCTATTTCGAAGGATAATGGGTTTAGCAGGACCTTTCTTCCCTACTAGCGTAACTAAAATGAAGTCAGGAGACGGATCTGGATATGTAAACTACACGTAAACTACAAGACGAAAAATGGGACGACTCGGTCCACCTATCAAAGCTTTAGTCGTGTCGGTACGGTGACTGTGCTGACAAGCAAAACTCTAACTTTTACTGACTTACTATTGCTAACATCAACGACTACTGGAATTAGCACTTGAAGGCTCACTATTTCCCTGACTGCTCAAAGAAAAGCAACATAAGAAATGTGAAAACTCATATGTATGGAATGTATTCATGTTGGTTCCCAATTACCGCCCAGTCAGAGGAACTACAGGTTTTCAAGAAATGGATCAAATCTGGTATTGCTTTAACTTCAAAGCCGGGGTAGGGTATAGAGTTCCTAAACACATCATGAATATTGCAAGATTGTAAAGTCACTCTTTCTGAGCTGAAGTAGAAACTTTTGAAGACCTCCACTCCGCCTCCGTCAGCCCCCCAACTTACAGTAGCTGAAGGGATGGGCAGTCCATTAACTATTTAAATGCACACAGAGATGTGAGAAGTAGTGGCCAGCATTTTAATGAAAAACAGAGAGAGGATTGGCTCCTGATGGGACCACTCTGTTTCTGATTACCATTACTACAGCTCAGAGTTACATTTATAGGTCTGGATGTGATTAAAGTTACATTGATATTTTCTTTTCTTCTTTTCAAGTCTATGCGTGCTCTTTTCCACTTAACCAGATGTGCAGTGGATATACTTTGTGGCAGCTCCATTTTTAAAACAAGACAGTGACAAAGTGCTATAAAATCCAAATAGGCCTGACAGGTCTGACGCAAAAGTGTCATCTATCCATCTCATTTCATCTGAGGGCGTTCTCGACTATCCGTCTTTCGTGGTCCTATCTTTGGCACTGGGCTAATAAGGAATACCTAATATTAAAGCTTGGCGAGACCCGGTCAAGGATTCAGGTTCAAGGCAATACCCACCTATTCAGAGACACACTGCCCGTTTGGGAAGGGTGATGAGGGTTACAGAGTTAAAAGATATAATTCCTTCACTCATTGACTCTTACTGACTATAATTAGGTGGGGGATTGTATAGCTCCATGGGGATAGATTGCTAAAGCTGTCACAACTTGATGACATATTGCACATATCAAATCCCTGCAGTCAGAAAAAAAAGGGAAAATAACATATATATA
>JAPSES010000001.1:3572301-3587750 GCA_029822895.1 Maxillicosta whitleyi
TTTTTTTTTTTTTTTAACAAAAAAAAAAAGCACAATCATAGATATATGAAAAATCTAATTTGCGTCAAAGTTTGTACATTATGTGTCTGTGTGAGTGGAGTCATTTCCACACAACACAGACACTAATGGTCAAATTATTGTGGCTGCACCTTGACCTCTCTTTCTAAGTCTTTTTCAACACTTAAAGTCTAGTTCGTTCCTTGACCCTTGCTGGGGTAAGCTGCTTTCGTATAATAAGTGGACATAAGTTAAAGTTAATTGCCATGTCACAATGTCACAGACAACACAGACTCACCCAGGCTACGTGTGGGGGGCAGTTGTAAGCCGATTACAGAGACCAGATGTCTGTGTGTTTAGTTTTGGCTTTAACCCAGACAGGTTCAGGTCAGAGTAGCCGGTGCAAGTTCCTAGGAAGAAAAAAAAAAAAAAACAGAATCTATGTTATGCATATCCTTCTATTAGAAGCCTTAGTGTTCCCAGGTGCTGATAGTTACAGTAATGAAAACCATATCATAACAACAGCGAGAGCATGTAGTACAGCATATGTTATCATGGAGGGTGAGAAAAATCACCCCATAACTTCTAGACAGTGCTTCACTAACAGGCAGGCTCATTTTTTGCATAACATTAAACTATAACCTTTATGTAAATAATTTAAAGTGCCACTTGAATTATTCATCAAAAGTGGCTATAAAGCTAAGGGAGCTCTCTATATAGCCATGTTCAATTTTTTAATGTTCTTTACTGTAGTCACTAAATGTATTTATTGTAAAAGACATTACTGCACTGGTTTGTTGTTGCAAGGATAAATGTATAATGAGAATGTATATAGTCTTCTGAAAGCACATAAGGGCTCGATGGTTTTTCCACTATGTCTACATGTTGTGGTTACATAAAATGCATAGCCCGCTTACAACGTTTAAAAAAAAAAAAAAAAAAAAAACATACGTAGAGTTTCTGTCTCATAATCCTGCAAAAACAGATCAGCTGGTGGAGAAAGAAAAATAGATCTTAATTGTATATTGTTTCAGCTGAAGGATCACAGTGGATATACCCCCAAAACTAGTGTCAGCTGTTTAAGTTTTATCGTATAGTAGACCTGGCTTATTCATTGGAGATGGATGTGGCTCAGGACACTTCTATACTAGCTTCCACAAAAGATTCAGGACCTGAGCTACCTCTTTAGTCCCATACCTGAAACTGGAGGCACCCAACTGGAACAGACTTTTGTCACCCTGTCACCGTTTCTTTTCTCTGAGAAATATGCATGTCCCCCTGGGCATCTTTGGGACTGCATTATCTGTGTGTGTATTGTGGGAATGTCAGGACCTCCATGTATGCGGAGGTCCAACTCTGCCCTGGCTGACTCTCACTCTTACCACACAGACAGATTTACATGGCATAGGCAAGGAGCTTTGTGCATTATGTTGGAGAAGTATGAAGTCCCCTGATGCATGCTGTTGAACAGGGCTGCGATGTGTGATTTATGAACCTGGGCTTTTGAAATGTCTTGAAAATGAGCACCACATCTGAAAATGTAAACATAGTATAAAGGATTGACCAAAATGCCTTTCCACAATGAAAAGATTATACAAAATTACACAAATTACATGAAAAATGTGAACTGCTTCAGTTATAATGTGACACAAACTAAGAACGCTGTTTCAAGTGTTTCTGATTATTTACTTTTAGCTTCATTTACTTTCCTTTACTTTTCTTCTGACTCTTAAAGACCATGTCCTTTAAAACTGAACCCGACCGTGCATAATTTTTGACCTGGGGAATATAGGAAATATGGTAATTTATTTTATTTGGAAAGATTTTGAGAGTCTCATATTTGGTAATATGATATTCACCACTTGTCTTATATTCAGCTTTAGTTGCCTAAATGTATCCTAACCTTGAATAAACTCTCTTCCTTGCCTTCACATAAAGTAAGACAGGTCAGCTATACTGTTAGATAATATAAAAACCTCACCAGTGTAACTGTTCGTGTTTATTTATCCTCTGATTTTATGAGTCTTTGCTGTATAAATACATTTTAGTAAAGCTAATTATGAATATTTAATAGCACAAGACCTGCCAATAATTTATAGGGGGTGGTTTTTAGAGCACTCCCCGACTAGACTATGTAAACTCACTTTTTGTGATAGAGGAATTCTTTCCACTTCCACACTATAGTGCTTGTACACATCCAGTTGTCAGTTCACTGGGTTGAAAAGTGTAGTGTTTTTTTTTTTCCTCCGGAGAAGCAGCACAGGGCTCAGAGCAGGGAGCTGAGGCTTTGTAATCACTGTCCTGTCTCTACCTCTGCATTTCTCTGTCTGTGTTTTCTGTTAGTATTGGAGCTGACAGCCTCTCACTGGAGGAAGAGCTTTGAACCTGAGGGCTTCTCTTTCTACCAAAGGCTAATCGCTACTTCAGAACAGGGGACTGCCCCTAAACAAACATTTACTGCTGTAAAGACAGGGTTGGCCCCTAACGATGTAGGTCAGCAGGGCTTTTTACGGCAAGGCCTTTATGGAGACGGATGCCAGAGATGGACAAATAGCAGGACATTAGCTGTCAGCAGCACCAGCAGGAGCCAGATCTGGCCGCACTTTAATAGCTGTTTGTTGGTGGAGAGGAAGAGGCTCATAAAAGAGGAGACTCTTATCTTCTGCGGACCCTGTGTATTTGTGTCACAGCCAAGACTGACCACAATGAAACACAACTAGTGCCGGCCAGGCCAGAGATGGACTGCACTCCATTTGATAATTGCAGTGCATCCTCATATTTGCATGTGCCACAGGGCTGAATCCTAATGCTGCACTACCACAGGCATCTAGCCGCCTTTATAGTACACGCTACCACGCTTGATTTGTCAACACTGTAAATACATCTTTCGTGGGGAGTGTAATATAATGCTATGATTTTTCTGACAGCATAATCAGTTCATCCAACAAGGTTTTATTTGGTGACAGCTTTGAGGGTCTTTCTCTGCCTGAGGAGCTACGCTCTCCCACTCCACATGCTCACACCTTTAACGACTTCTTAAATGTCACAGAATGTCAGGTGGAGGTATAAAAGCAGAAGACCTCCTCCTGCTTGCCAGTGATCCTCGGTAGTTTTTACTACGCTACAGTGCTGCCGGGCAGGACATATGCACTCAGGTGTGGCCCAGATTTCACCGGACCGGCTGGTGACATGATTTAATGCACTTGCTACTAAGGAGCCAAGTGAGAAGAGCTCTTTGTCAGAGGAAGAGCACTGATTGAACACAGCATGGCCTTACAAATGTATCCTTTGTGCATGCTACTTAGATGAAAATCATCCATCACATGTGGTTTCATACAGTAGAAGCCTCAAGATTATAAAGCATTCTCTGTAGTGGGTCAAGCTGCTGCCTCGCAAACACCACAATATTTTTTCTTCATTTCACAAAGATTTAAAATTACTGTAGGTTGGCCGTACATTCCCGGGGGAACTGACTACTGCTGTGATGAAATAAGCATAAACTCTGCTCAATTTTCCATTGAGCTAACCAGGCAGCTCATCTCCATTAGTGTTAGTCTAACCAGCTCCGCTCTGGATCTCTTTAGCTGTGATCTCGCCAGAAGCCAGCTGGGTGAATGTGTGTGTCTGTGTGTGTGCCTCTGCACACGCTTGTGTGATTTTGCGAGAGCTCAGTACTCTGAGCCCTACAGCTGTGAGAGATCTGAGTGTAAGGCCATGATGGGGCTCCGTTAAGCTCAACAGCGTGAGCCTGTATCAATTACGCTGCAACAGCGATATGGACACAGCGTGCGGTCTTCAAAGACAAAGACTTATGACCGCCCAGTGTCTCCTCAGCTCCTCTGACCACAGAGTCAGCTGGATAACCTTCAGACAACACACACTAACTAGGGGAAGAAGGACACAGAATGATCACTTTTATTTACTGAGTGTATTTACCTTCTTATGTAATACTGTAATGAAATTGTAGTTGACAATTTATTGTCATGCAAATAATTGTAAAGCAACAATTTATTTGCCCTTTTCTGTTCATTTTGTCAGTAATACGGTATAAACCAAACAATAGGACATTTATTGTCAATAATATAATATTTATATTCAAACAGTACACCTAATGGAGAAGAAGAAGGAGAAGTAGAAGAAGTAGAGCCCCTAAACACTGGAAGACATAAATAAAAATGACATTCCTATTTGCCTTTTAGCTTTTGTAAACAAAAGTTGCACAGGGAAGATTTGACAAAACTGACATCAATATACAAAGCCTATTACTGAGCCTGAAATTACTGGTAATGGCAGGTAAATAAGTTAAGCTCTTCAAGATGAAGGGGATGCAGAGAGATTAAAGGAATGTCAGTTAAATTTCTATGTACAAATAATGATGAAATATGACATTTCTGTTAGCTTCATACGTACAGCTGTTTCTATACAGATAAATGGAGATGATTATACCAATTACACAACATAATTGCAATTGCAATGAAGGCAATTATGTAATAATAGTGACAGGCTTAATGTCATATTTAGAGCTAAATCTATAATAGTTATTAATTCACTTATTATAACTGTCTGCAATTACACTTTCATAATATGTGATACGTGTTATTGTTTTTCTACTTTAAAAGTTACATGTATATGGAGAATGTAAAACACCTCTGTGTAGTCATTTTTGTGTCTTTTATGATTGATGAGAGAGAGAAAAGGGAGAAGGAAAGAGAGTTCCTTCAAAGAACAAAGTGGTGGCCTGTGACCTGCCTCACCTCTTAGTGGTAAAAAGACTCTGTGGCCCAGCACTCTTTGAACGGCATATGGATCCAGCTCCTGGGCTGGGGACTAGAGGTATAGATGTATAGATGAGCTATAATCCATGTAGGTCTTATTCTACTCCCAACCTTTTTTCCAGTACCTTTGTACCTTTATACCTCTATATTCAATAGCACTCCAAAGACAAGCTCACACCTTTGAGGACTCGACTAAAGTTGGAGAGATTCTGTCGGCAAAACTGACATGCATAATGTGTGTGGTATTTTCCTCCACTTCTGGTTAAAGAAATGACTGCCATATCAACCAGTCAGCTGTGGACTATTGCAAGGGTGTAGGTATGCACTGTGGGTGTGGGTGTGTGTGTGTACAGTGTGGTAATGAATGAAGGTAAATGGCGGGGTATGAAGCACTTCCCATCGTAATTTCACACTTGTCAGCTCTTGTGAGGAAACTTCACCTTTACACAAGGATAGCAGAACAGGCCGGTCCAATAGAAAACAGAGAAAATTTGTCTTTGTGTTGTGGGATAAATTCTCTATGCAAGAATTTCCCTTGCATATATTCTACTATCAGACTGCACTCAAACAACACACAGTCTTCACAATACATAGAAGGTATTTTAATTAATATGGTGAGCGTCACAAATATTTTAATGAAAATATTTATTGTATTATTAGTGAGTCTTTTTATAACTGGCATTACTTGATAGATTTACATACATACAGTGAATGTAAGAGTGTGTGTGTGTGTGTGTGTGTGTGTGTGTGTGTGTGTGTGTGTGTGTGTGTGTGTGCGTAAATAGAAGGAACTCCATCCTGACAGGAAAATTTATGTTCCAAATATAATGAATATACAAATTGCACATTATTTAAAGGGTTAGGGTTTATGATTAAACCAGAAGGTGGAGAGGTGAAGATACAATTAAATCTAGGTTTCAATGGCCACCTTGACAGAACTCACTGTGCCCTAACGTGAACTGTTTTTCATTAATAATCTCTGTGCGTTAATGAGCCGGGTCCATGCCTAGAATTGTGGGATAAAAGGTGGCTGTAACACCCACCTGCCAGGGGCGCACTTCTGAGATATTCTTCAACTTCACACAACTGTTCCTCTATAAAGTGTTTCAGTAATGAGGCAGCCAAAGGAGGAAAGGAAGAAACACCTGTTTCATTTAATTTACTGGGTGAAGGTTGGTTTATGCATCGTTTTATGAAATGTTCTGTTGTTTAATATATCCTGCAAAAACATTTATCCTCAGTGTAAATTTAAGCTGCAATCTGTACATAACGTAGTACTTCGCTTTGCATTAGACATGTTAACCCAGTTTTTAGGATTCAATATCACAGGATTTAATTTTAAAACAGCAAAGGGTTCAGACTAATGCAAAGCAAATGTGCATTTCTGTTGTGGGTGTTAAAATGTGGAATTCTTTGGCAATGGAAGAGAAGAGCTGTACAAATATTTTTCAGTTTAAGAGGCTGTATATGGAGAAAATAGAACATGTAATGAAATAATTGTGCTAATAGATTTTTGGATGTGTTTATTTTCACTGACTATCATGTAAACTTTTTAACTCTAATAGTAGTAACGGCAACTTATCTAATGTAAGCAGATGTTTAAAAAAAAAAAAGGGGGGGGCAGGTATTATGAGTTTTCTTCATCCTGCTCTTTTCAAGTCATTTAGATTGGAATGAATAAATAAATAAATGAATGAAAATATTCTCAATATTTCTCCTGTGATGCAGCTTGAGTGTAAACTATACTATTTTGCAGTAGTAGAATGCTGAATTCTATACTAAAAGACAATGTTTTATTGCTCCTATCTATTTTGATTAAATCATAAAGTAATGTAAAAATTAAACACTAAAAAGAATAATGCATGGGGTTGGTGAAACACACTAAACGGAGTCATTTATACACGTCAGGTCCTATCTATTCAGTACACTACATAAGTTAGTGAGAGTGAAAGTGGCACTGAGAGTGCGTTTGTGTGTGTGCGATGGCAAGTGAGACAGAGCAGGGGGAAGGAAAGTGTGAGTAGAGGGAGGATATGAGAGCCTTCTCCGGGGACCTTAAACAAACTGACTAAAGTGGTCCTGTTTTCTGATCAGGCACAGAGAGGAGAACACTTAGCACTGCTGGAGACACTCTAAACAGCCACTGAGGAATTAGCCTGTTACTGGGAAACTTCACAGCTCCTGCACTGGGCCGTGTCCCCGACTAAGTAATACAGAAAATAGAACAGGCAATAAACGGCAACAAACAAATGCACATATGCACACACTCGCCTATCCCCCTCCCACTCACACTTACACAGGTGCATAAGGATGCTCTGTATGTATGCCAATAAGCACAGCGCTCATGACGCCTGTCTCAAACCAGCACAGATAAACACGTAAACACACAGAACACAAGCTACCATATGCGCTGCACTCTCTCGGAGGAGAACCGGCAGATAATGAATGGGCCCCCTCACGCACTCCAGAAAAGTGTCGCAAGTGACTTGAGACAAGGAAAAATATGTTTTCACTGAGGAAAAGGAATGACCTTATTCCTTCTCCGTGTTCGTATACAATATCCTTTTGCCTGCATCACCAGGTTCGGCCAAACAAAGATGAGCTTAAATTTAGGCCCCATGATGTCAACACAAACACAGGATAGAAAGTTCATGTTTAATTAGGTGTCCCCCCTTTTCTAAAGTTCATTTCAATTAGTCCCACCTCGGCCCCACTTTCAGGTCTCAGTGATTTGTCAATGCCTCAACTTCTATGTAGTGCAGTGTGGTCACAATGCAGCATGTAAATGTGGCTGTGTGTGTGTGTATATATATATTTTTGCATGCGTGTTTATGTTGTGTGTGTGACCCTAACAAAAAGGGACTCCTGTGCCCTTGACATTTCCTTCTTGTTCTTATGATGAATTGCAGGGGTTATTTACTAGTTCATAGGAGAGATTCACATATCCCTGCTTTGTTCCCAAACACTAACAAAGAATGCAGACTTTCAGAAAAATAACAACTCTAAAACTTTAGCTGACACTTAACACTGACAGGGATACGGGTTAATAATAATCATTACAACGTGTACATTTATGATCCATTTATCACTGTTTTTTATATTACGAGTGGAAATTATGTGTCACAGGATGTTTTGTATGTAAGTTTTTGATAGACAAGGTGGAGAATAATTTTGTGTATGTCATTATTTGGTAATTGGCTTGTAAAAACATATAAAGAAAAGCGGAATTTATATTGTTGCAAATCATTCTGACAGTTTATGTATAGGCTTTTTGGTAAAACTGAACCCTTAAAATGTAAGGTATATTAATTTACTACCTAATATTTCATAAAACACATTAGGGAAAGTGCATGCAGTACCACTCACATGAACTGTACATCCGTGGATATAGGTGCTGTGGTTAGATGGCCTATATGTCCTATGTAGGATCCTGAAGGTGTACTATGTCTGCTCTGTCCATTTTGTGACACCCTCACATAAGCCGATCAATCAGCTGTAATGAAACCCATCAGGTCACCTTTGAAATTTATCATTTTTTTGTGTGCGTAAAATGAAACGCCCCGTGATGGTATGGAAGGCTAAATTTAGATTACCTATATGCAACATATCTCTACTCCCCCCTACCAGCAACAAAAGAAAGAAAGAAGGGGGGAAAAGGTTTATGAATTATGCTGAAATGCAGAGCTTATACTGTATACCAGTGCGCTACTGACAGGTATTATCAAAACACTGATTTGATTTGATTTTCTAATGTTTAAGAGAACATGCAAAGAATCTGAAAGTTTTAACATATTATGCACATCAGCGGAAAAAAAAAACAAAAACCTGAGCAATCACCTGACTGTTTGACTTATCTCTTTCACCCTGTGGTGTGTCTCACTGTGTTTCTGTCGCTTGCAGAGGTTTGAGGTACTTAGCATCTCTTGTTTGCACACAATCCGTCTGTGATTATTGCCCGCTTCAGGCTTCATGCACAGTGATGTGTCTTTTCACAAAGCAGCCTCATTTGCATAGCTTTTGCCAAGAACCTCTCAAAATCTTAAGGAGAGTGCTTAAAGACGAGTTATAGATGAGCAATCATAATGACAGATCGCCTTGTTTGTGTTAAAGGCAGGCTGTGTCAGTATCAGCAAAGTCGCACCCAGTAAATTGGCTCTTCAAAACAGAATAGCTGCACGAAAACTTTTATCAATTTGTTTTGATGCAGTTAGGATTACTTCCAACATTTTACAGGTTTTTCCATAGCAGTTCGGGGCTTTTTTGAATAGTCAGGCCAAACCTGTCTCAGTGCAATCAAGGTCCGACGACACGGTTCATTTTCTGCAGATGGCACACAAAAAGTCCTTATTCGAGCATTTGCAAAGAAATAGGCTTTTCTTATGTGTTTGTTGATTTGTTTATTTATTTCTTTATTTTGTTGTTGTCATTTTTTTTCTGCTGAACACAGCTGCTCGGGCCCCTTCATGCAGAAAGGCCCAGTATGGCTCTGTCTGTAAATCGGAGTCCGGGGGCCACGAGACAGAAAACGAGGGAGAACCACCCGGTGAAATTTAGCGCACGATGGCTCCCAGCGGGCATCATTTGGGGACCAAAGAGATTTTTTCTTTTCCTTTTTCCTGCATGGTGAGCAGGTTGGAAAGCTCAACCCTAACATTGCTGCTGACACAACCACTCAGGGACGGCTGTAACAGCTCTCTTAGCATGGCACCTGTTATTGAGCCGTCAGAGAGAGCGAATGAGAAAGAGAGCGTTGGAGAGGGAGGGAGAACAAGGAAGGGAGAAGGTGTGAAAACAGGAAAGAGTGAAACTCAATTGTAATTTCAGGGCTGTCACAGTTGTGAGAGCTGGTAATTCCGCTGCCGTATTGGTGAGTGTACATGCTAGACTGCCTCTCGCTGCAAAAGACTGAGGACATCCTGATCTCTTCCTTCACTGTGCAGCCTACCTACATTTACATTCATCTAGGATCAGAGTAAACAAACTCATTGTAATTAGATTCACACCGGGCTACAATGCAAACATACAAAAGAGTATGCATTTATAAAATGGTCACACTCCAGCTCCTTATATTTTGTTGCTTTGTGTCTCAGGTTAATCACATTTTCTTTCCCGTGTCTCCTTTCTTGAGCTATTCAGTCTGGCTTTTATACAACTCTTTTTTCATTGCCTTTTTACGCTAAGTAAAATTGGCTTTTGGATTTTTTTTTTTAATGATTCATAATGCTTTCATCAAATTAATAATCATTATTAAGACCGCCTCACTAAGATAAATGACCGACTGTAGAAAAGCCAGCAATGAAAGCAGATGCATTGTTTTCAATACTGAGCCTTTTCATTTGTAATTGGTTTTCTTTTAAGACGATACAATAAAAGAGGCTGAAGAAATTTAAGGATTTCTATATCAAGTTAACACAGCAGTTTGTGGCAGAAACAAATACTGACAGATACCGAGAAATAAAAGAAAGAGTGTGTGTAGGGGTGGGCTGTTTTATTTTCTTTTGGAACCAATCATCAGAGGTACACGGCAAGTAGCTGTCCATTCAAGCAGAGCAGTGGCGTTCCTCTGCAGAGCAATCAAAATGGATTAAACCAACCACGCTCCAGCTGCCTCCACGCAAATCAGATATGCCCGTGATGATGATAATCAATCCATAATAAAATAACACAACATAAATCTGATAGTGTTGTTCCAACAATTTTAATAACATAGATTTAAATATTGCCATGTGCAGTGGAGTGATTTATTAATGAAAAAGTGCTATCAAGCTTATATACACCCCAGTTCTGGTGGCTCGCCAATAATACCATTAACTGCATTGTTCAAACTCATTATGTGATGAGAAACACAATAATAATCGCAGGACTACAAACGCACAATTTCTCCCATTGAGCTAATCACTTTTGCTAGCATTATTAGTCTCTCTTCCTCTCTGCCTCTCTCTCCTCTGCTCTCCTGCTCACTTTGTCATAAATCCTAGGAGAGGCTGGCATATAAATCCCTAGTGCTGAATTAGTATTGTAATTTCTGGTATCCATGCATGCTTTGCCAGCGCAGGCTTTGCAGTTATTAATCTGGGGGGACAGGTGCCATAGAAACAATATGCTGAGCGGTTGGCCTGGAAAATCGTCCGACCCCACCCGTGCCAAAGCCCTCAGTGCATTGAATTAGAATTACAAGGTATGGACCAGGGCCCAGATTTAGTAAGCATAAAAAACCTGCGAGATGACAAGGTTTTATATGCGAAGTCTTCATCATTACCATTTAAGTTAAAATTTACGCTTTTCAATAGATTTTTTCTTTGTTAAATGCAACTTATAAATTCTACTGAAAATTGAAGCAAAAACATGAATTCTAGGTTACTAAGTTACTGAATCACTGACGAATGGCCATCGTGCCTCTTTTGACATCTCAGAGTGTATGAGCCGAGTTGTTTTTGGAGTCCCATTCCGTGTGATATCATGTGGTTTACCACCTCTCTGACAGAAAAGCTGTTAGGCTGCACATATGGCCCACTGACAAACATGACAGATGAAACACTTTGTTTGCTTTTGTTTAAGCACCGGCTCCTCTCCTAATACAAGCCTTTTAAGTGATCAAAAAGGCCTGGCAATATTTGATGTTGTCTACGAAGAGAGGGGGAGGCAGAGGAGGTGTCATTCAGTGATATACAGCTCCAGTCCTCTGTCACACAGTGCAGTGTCTGCTGGGAAATAATCTGACATCTTGTGCTCGACACATCCAAGCGATGAGTAGAGAAGGAGTGAGAAAAAGGAGGCAGGGGGAGAGAAATGGAAGCTAGAGAGTGATGGGACAAGGAGGCGAGGGAGAAGAGAGGCCAAGGGAAGTGGGAGAGCGAAGGGAGAGAGAGACAGGGAGAGAGAGGGAGAGGGAGGGAGAGAGGACACAATCAATTCAGCAGCCCTGTCTCCATCATGTCATCGCCTGTCAGCATAGATTTAAGAATGAAGCTTTTGAGAGACCTTCCAGAGCTACAGTCTGATCAATGCACTGACAATGGGGGCCCAGATGTCAGTGACATGCATCACACAGCTGCTCAAAACACAACCGACCCCTTTCTGACCACATCACCACAACTACCAAAGGCTTCTGCCCTCGAGTTTGGAACGGAACATGGCAGACTTTACACATTTAGACCGTTGCCGTTTTCTTTTAGATCACCACAAAAATACAGGCTTTTCTGCAGCAAGGTGTTAACCTCATGCCTATAAGATGAACAACGCAGAGAGAAAACTGGAAGTGCATATGGACAAGACCATTAGAGGAAACAGAGAGGCAAAGATGAAGAGAGAGTGACTGGGTGAATAAATCGAGTCATTAAGCATGTGTTTGTGGGAGCATGGCTCCCATATGACAGTGCAGGGTGGCAGGATGCTTCTGCTGTAAATAGACAAACAGATTGGCTTGTTTGCCTCTCCTCTGGGCAGCTTTTGGCTTTTGGTTTCTGGGGAACGCTTAGGCCTCCCCTGGATCTCTGGAGAGAAAACTCCTTACGCTGTATTTCAATTTATAGTGTGGGTTCTTTTAATTAATCTACACCACTGTCAAATACTGGGCTCATTTTGAACGCAGAACTCAGACCATTTAGTAAATGCATTTCCACATTTAACTGATTTTAAAAAAAGTGCCCCAAATTCAGCACTGCTTAAAGGTTTCACAGGGAAGAACCATATGCTTGTACAGTAAGCAAGTAAGCAAGCTCTGCAGTTTTTGCAGCCTGCAGGATGAATAAGTAAACTTGCAAACACCCTAAAGCAATGCATCCTTGTTCAGAAACACACCCAAGAGTGAATCTCAAAATAAACCTAAAACACAACAAATATTACACTCACACATCATATATATGTAATATACCACCGCTAATTGCTATATAGAAATGCTGATCAGGTGATCTAAAATAATCAAATTTTAGGAAAATTCCAAACTGTGTCTCTGTCTTTCTGTGGCTTACTGTGAATGCTGATTTTATATCCTAATAAATAAAAATAAAATATTTATCACAGTGCAGTTCTGGCAATCCTAACTATATTTTCCCTAAAATGATCGGATCGTTATTATCCTGACACTGGATAAAATGCATGGAAAACTCCAATGGACATATTTGTGGTTTATGCTGACCCAGCCACAGAGGACATGTGACTTCATGTCTGACCAGAACTCACTGTGTGCTGTCAACCTGCAGGTCAAACACATTAGTATTTACACAACTTTAACAGACATGACCTACAATTAAGAAAAGATAAATAAAAGATAATAAATACAATCGATCTACATTTTCCATTGCAAATCTGTTTTTTTCTTTGAGCATAAATGTGCTTTTAAAAAAAAAAAAAAAAAAAAATATATATATAATACTAAAAATTAATAATATAGCTACTTTGTCATGGTGATAGTAAAAATCTAGTGCAGAATGAAGTGTAACAAATCATATCTGCCAACTAAGTGGAACAAATTTCTCTCTGGCCAGTGGAAAGAGAAAACCACGGTGACTCCATCTCTACAGCGTCGAAATGGAAAATCTACCTCTGATTTCAAAACCTTATGATAATGTTGAAGGAAAAAAAATACTGTTTCACACATGACACTAGGGTAAAATCTAGTCTTTTTTTTCCTTCTCTATCTGTCTCTTAGACGTACAACTGTTACTCAACTGCCATTACTTCCGTTCACGTCAGTGCTCTCCAGCCCTCTCACTCTCTCCTGTCTTTTGATTTCAGAGAGGAGGGCAATCGTTACGTGAATGATGGTACCCATCAGTGTAGTGCATGTGTTGTAAAACTGTCAGCTACTGACAGATTGACTGACATGGTCAACCCTTCGATCACCGCCGCAGAGGAGGCAGGGCTCGATGGAGAAGGATGGTGTGAAAGTGAAAGTAGAGAGACAGAGGGAGAGAAAGGGTGAGGGGAAACAGGTGCATGTAGAAAGTCGTGTTTTATTTTGTTTTGTTCTGTGAGCACTGATCAAATCTGGCACTAAACTCAAACCATAAAGCAAACATTGTTGAATTTAAAAGAAGGAGGGGGCAAAAAACGACTGATATATAGAAAAGTAGTGTTCCCATGTAATTTCCAACAGCTGTTGATTCAAAGGGAAAAACTTTATTTGGTCCAGATGGTCTCAGTCAGTGGCAGAATGAGAGAGCTGACTTCATTGGCTCCAGCCATGTGTTTTTCCTCCTGATAGAAATTAAAACGGTCGTTCGTTTGTCACCGCTCACTACACAGCTTAAAATGTAGCAATGAAACGTTCCTTGGCGATAATGCACCATAATTACTCAAACGCCTGTTCTTTATCTGCAGCAGAGGGAGGACAGAAGGAACATTTTCCTCGGATGAGATTTTAAAACGCAGAGCGTGCCCAAGCCACGGCAAAAGATGGAGAACACAGTCAAAAGTATTGTTCTTTTTGTTCTATAGAACGCCATAAGTCTGTCATCATCTTCCTCATAGCCATAAAAATGACAGTACAAGTGTTATGTGACCTTTTTTTTTTCTTCATTTGGAAACAGCAGCTTCCACCGCCGCCGGGTGAGCCTGAGTATCTCTCCCTGCAATCAGACATACACATGCTGTAGTATTGTGGCGTAGCAAGTTTTGGGGCGTGATAAATGTATTTATGTTAGCAGTCTGATGGGTATTGATCTCCTCGGTGGCTCCTCAGCAGCTGAACATTATGGGACCCTGGAAGGGAAGAGAGTGGGCGGCTCTCTGCTAGCACACATCTTACACCTCAGAAATGAGGTGAAAAACTCACTGCTGTGGAGGTGTGGGAAGGTTAACAATGGCCTCTGACTGCCAGTTAAATGTAAAATCAGTCATTTACCAGAAATAAAAGTATGAATATCTCAGCAGTCACCGTTAGAGTGATGAAAGTATGACAGTGATTGAGTCATGGTAGCACAAAACTGACACAGAGCAACAACAACAAAAAAGGCATACACACACACACACACACACACACACACACACACACACACACACATATATATATATATATATATATATATATAAAATAACTGTTGTAGATCTGATCCTTAAACTGTGATTTTAGAGCACAGAGTCTTCTTCAGGATCCTGACAGTATTAAACCCTTCAGTCCACACAATGAAACTCAGTTTTAGAGGGAGGATCAACTTTTGGATCAATCCTCAGAGCGCCATCTGCTGGTTAAACACAGGAACTGAATGGAATAAACATCACTATATATATTTTTTTCTTATCGTTTAGAAATGATCTGCCTCAGAGACTACATGTGCTAAATTTCGAATATTTTAAAAACACGAAAAAAAATTTACCAAAGTGCTGATTGTTGTATGATTTTAATGTATATGATGAAGTACTATTCCACACATCCGGGGGGAAATGGAACGAGGCATCAGAAAATACTTATAGAACTTATGACTGAAGTGATGATGAGAACATTTTGATCCATTTGTTTCCACAAAGGGTTCATTTCTTGAAGCAGGTGTATAATCACAGCCAGGTGCATCTGAACCACATAATGTGTGATGCTTTGAATTTTTTGGTCTGTTATAGCTTTTGGGAATGACTATGAATAACAAAATATGTACAACCAAACAATTTCTTAACATAAATTATCACATATGTGCACAATACAATGTTTTTGAGCGTATTCTCTATGTGACATTTCCTACA
>JAPSES010000001.1:3587850-3621203 GCA_029822895.1 Maxillicosta whitleyi
CACACACACACACACACACACACACACACACACACACACACACACACATATATATATATATATATATATATATATAAATGTGCTGTTTAGTGCTTATGTGAACGTCCACGGGGGAACATGTGTGGGCTGTAGTGATATGACCATGAAATATAGTAAATGTGTCCTGTGGTTTTTTGACTCACAGATCTACTATAACACCTTCGTCCCTGTGGCTTCACATTAACTGTGAAAGCTGCTCAGTGAGTGAGTCACGCTATAGGAGTGACGCTGAACGTTCAGTTGTACCTGGATTAAACCTGGCCGCAGAATGACACCACTCATAATGCTGTGTGAGAAATAAAACAGACACCCTCTTTTCAGCTTTCATTTCTATATTTCTTTTTTGATCTCTCCGTCTTTGTCTTTTCTTGACCTTTCTTTGTTTTAGTGCTGACAGATGATTCATTAAGCCTTTTTTAAATCCGTTCTTAACCCATAACGACCCAAACGCCCACTGGTGATCAAAACCATCTACTAATGTAACGGTTTAATTTATGTTGATCCACTAATCCTATCAATACATGTAAAAAAAAAAAAAAAAAAAAAAAATTGGTGTAAAATGCAGTTATTCATATTTTCATGGTCTTCAGATATGACCAATTTGGAGGTTCAGAGGCTTCGTTGTTACCGTGGAAAACTGTCATCTTCTACATCATTGATTCACCAGTAAAACCTATGGAGTTGGACTTAATGACAGTGGATGGACACACTGAGTTTATGTTTAGTTAATGATAGATTTGGTGAAATTATATAATAACCCTTAAACTTAATCTGAGCTATTATGAACATCTACATGATTAGTAAATTAAATGGAAAATACTATATTTTCACAGAAACCCCCCCCCCCCACAAAATACATAAGATAATATTACAATAAATGGTGATAAATCACTTTAGGAAGGTTAAATAAAAAGAAACAATTTGGGAACTGACACAAAAGTAACACTGAGCCCTTATAGATTAAAATGGAACAATACAATTTCAGATGCATCATTCTGCCCTTTGGCCTCACAGCTCCACTCTACAAGCTCTTTCAGAGGGAAAACGGTCTCATTTGTTTAGGAAACTCATGGTTTTAAAATATTTTCTGACATCAAATAACTTCTCTAAAACTTACAATCCTCTTTTAATTTGAGAGTTATTATTATTATTAAATTATTCAGTTATTATTATTATTGAATTATTCAGTTTTCAGAGCAAAACCCACAAAGCATGATTTCAAATTGCATTTAATGCCTTCATGACTAATATACGATGAAGCAATTAAACTATGTAATTTGTAAAAATATGTCATTCTCATTCATAGTCTTTGAAAAGCATCTGGTCCAAAAACGTATTAGAAAACTTAATGCACACTTAGACACTTTTGAGAATGATATATAATTGGACAATGAAAGCCATTGTTCATTTGCAGAAATAGAATTTTATGTCTTTCAAATAAAACTTGAGTAGATTCATCTCAATAATCAGCCTGAATATGTTTTTAATGGGAATAAAAGGAAGAGAGAGAGAACATATGATAAATGCAGCATTTTTGTCACATTCTGAAATTCAACATTTAATTAAACACTGCTTTATGGGAGTAAATAAAAAAATGATGAAATTGCTTCTTTTTGAATGAAAAACACATTAAAAACTCAAAATGAAAAAACTAAAAGACCAAATATTATAGTCTCATCTGAGGTCAGGAATAGACTTTGCAGTTCTGTGCAGATGCTGCTAAGTAGCCACAAATTGTGAAACACAAAATGAACGCAGTGACGCTCTCATTGCGGCTTAGTCTATAAACACAGGATCTGATTGGGTAATCACTGTCTCCGCTATGGTCTCTTTAACAGTAAATTCACTCCAGTGAAGGGAGGAGGGCTCACTAGAATAACAAAATATCCACAGAGATAAGAGCTGCATACTCTGTGACCCACTAATAATGTTTCATGGAAACTTCCACAGCAGTCAGTGAAGAAGACGGACCTTTAAAGACCATCATGATAAGAACTAATTATCTCTATGTATGCTTAAGAGTTTCTACTATACTGAATCTTAGTTATGAATGAGGAGTGATGATGATGAACACAGTCATACCTTTCAAGACACAGCTCTATTTGACAAACAAGATTACGTGACTTAAAAAAAAATCACCTGTCAGAGTCATTGTACATACAGTACAAGCAAAAGTCTTTGATGAAAATAAAATGTCCATCTAGATATGGAAACTACACCCTGGCTGCCTTGTGAGTCATGTGCATGTTGTGCAGCAGATTTTGAAGTTTCACATTAACAATTCATGTTAACCTCTTTAACTTAAATGTCAGCATTAGAGAAAAAAAAAAAAAATAATCGCAGTATTTTTTTTCTGTCCTGAAACTTGTGTGCATGAATGTACTCTTAACAAAAAAAAAAAAATGCAGTTAGTGAGACAAATGGTCTATGAGCAGGTGATTGGTAGCTGAAATACAATTATTTGCATTTCAGGAAGTGTGTCAGCCATGAGGGGACTGTCCCAAGACTGAACCACTCTTTCTGTTCTACTGCCCTAATCTCATATACGTATTTGCATGCTGAAGTATATCTGTGACATGGATATAGTCTGGAGCAAAATCAACATTAATACAGCACATTAAAAAAAACACACAGAATAAAGTAGTTTTTTTTAAAAAAAGTACTAAAATGAGAGAAAAGCTGACTCTCCAGGAAGCTTACACTAGGCAGTATTTAAGACACACTTTTCTATATTGTTTTTATTTTTCCATTATGTTACTCGATGATATGTTATCTGTTTCCCTCTTCCAGTAATATTGCATTATATTTCCAATATTCATGGTTTGTTTTTCCGTCTTTCACAGATCAAGGCTTCATGGGCTTTTTAGATGAAAAATTATCAATACAAGATGAAGCATCAGCAAAAAAGCAGTGACACATTGCCAACATGCTCTTGTTCCCGGTGCCAGCATCAATAATTCAGCCACTAGCTCATAACTTTATTTTCAATGCATAATTGAGGCCAACCAATGTTTTCTTCAGCCATTTATATGTCGAGTAATTTTTAAACAATAAAAGGAGCAGTCCATTAAGCTTTTTATGTCTTCTATTTTTCATACTTCAGTTCATGATTGAAAGTATGGACAATGGAAGCTCTTTTCCTCTCACTGTACAAGGGCTCGGTTTTGTATGTGTGTGTGTGTGTTTGTATATACACACTACTGTTTATAAATATGTATATGAAGGGTTTTCTCAGCAGTCATTGAATGTAAGCATCAAAGTCTTTGAATGATAACGATGTGAGAGCTGTGGTGAGTAAGTGTAGAATCCACATTTAAAAAATGTGGTTTGGGGTCTTTGGGTGGGCTGAGGTTTCTGTACCTGGATATATGTGTGTGTGTGTGTGTGTGTGTGTGTGTGCGTGCTTATGTGAATGTGCATGTTAAATAAACTTATACCCCCTCCTCATTTAATTTTGTCATTATAGTGGAACTTTTTTGTTATTAGGCTTTAAACTGTATATTCCTTTATTTTAAAGACTAGGAAAGTCTTTTCTTTTTGTGTGTACTGTTAGATTTATCTTGACCATGCAACATCATTTTGCAAGAACACATTTTTTTTTTTTTTTTTTGCAGTTCACACATCCAAACAAAAGGAAGACAGACCTGAGTTGATAACTTTACATTGTACAATACTACTTCTTTATCTATTGTCCTATTATATGACCTTACTATGTCTCATTTGTTTTGTACTACTGCTTAATAAATATTGATTTACTATTTTAATTACATGTTAATCTCAGAACGCATAGATGTCAGGGTTATGACTCTCTCAAGTCATACTGCAAATTTCCTGTTTGCAAATATTTATTGAGGATGGCATCCTGAGAGGGCCATAAAAGTGAATAGCAATCATTAAACAGAGAGTAGCTGTCTACCATATCTGCCCAAGTGTCAATATCAGCAACACAGTTTGACCCATCTCCTAATCAATTATTTTTACTCTTCTTTTAAGACGTGTGTCAGGACACAAGAGGTATCACTTCAACATGCTTGTTTCATGTTAATATCAGTACTAAAATATTTTCCTGAATAACAAGCACAGGGACTATGTTTTTTTTTTAAGTCCACTGTCAATGGTGCCTGAAAGAAGCAGTGAAATGATGCTCAAATATTCCTGTTTTGACATCTTGAGGCTAAATTTTACACACACACACTGATGTATACTTAGCCTTTTTAAACACTTCTGTTTCATTTCAGAAATCCAACCTAGCTGTTAAAACACACAGTCTTTGGAAGCTGCTAATGATTTCCTCACCATTCAAAAAATAACACTTTTGTAGCTCAATCCAGGGTGACAGCTTCTGAAAAAAGTTTGATGTTGTTCGGTAATAACACAGTGATGTAAAAATCTTCACTGAACAATAAACTGACTCATTGTCTAAATATAATGAAAATATAATTGAAATTTCTATAAACTAAAATGAATAAATAAATTGATCAATGAATGTGTGGTGCATAAATCACAATCACAAGAGTGAATATTAAAAAAAAATTAACAATAAAAAAATTGTACTACTGAAGGGATTATCTTTTTGCTGTACATTTCTTTAGTTCCCATTGGCATTAGTATGTGCCAAGTATGTGTCACTGTTATCAGTAATGTTTAACTATATTGTATGTTTGTAATTTAAAAAAAAAAAAAAAAAAAGTAAACTGAGGTATACTTCATTCCCTATTGACAGTAGGTAAATTAAATTAAAATCTTATCACTTGCTGCACAACAATGAGTGTTCAGTCTGTGTCGTCCTCCCCCTCATCATTTTCAGTCCAGCTCCTTTTTCTTGTGCTCTTTCTCTCTCCTACCAAGGCCTTTCACTGTAAATACATATTGACACTGGGAAGTTATACTACTACTACTACTACTACTACTACTAGTACTACTACTACTACTGCTACTACTACTACTACTACTACTACTACTAATAATAATAATAATAATAATAATAAAGTAAAAGTAGGCAAAGCTGTAAATAAAGAACACGGAGAACACTTAAGATATGGCCAAAACAACAGACGGTAAAATATTTACTTTAGAAAAGGTTGCTCAAAGTGTGTCTTTGGGAATAATCCATGCAGTATGTAGTGTTTGCATGGTTTGTTCCTGAGATCAAGGTTGCTGGTTTAATTGAGCCTGCACTGGACCCAGGGCTGAGAGAGCAGGCAGAGGCGCATCGATAAACTATGAAATGGTTCCAATATGGCCAATCGATGAGGCTTTGTGAGCAGCTCCCTTGGGGCTTTGATTTTCCTCTCAAACAACAATCCAGGATCTCTGCTCTTCAAAGGCAAACTCCATCTTTGCTGTTATTGTTGTTGTTGCTTCACCCATGTTTGAGTGATGTCACTATAGTCGATTTTATCCATGTCCATAAAGGCTCTCCCACACTTGAATCACCCAGGAAACGGCTTTTGTTGGTCTCTGCAATGGTAACAACAACCAATAAAGGTCAATCTCCCATGGTAATGGCCAATTGGGTTTGTTCCCATTATTGGCACTCTGAGCCGTGGTCAACAGATGGAGAGCTGGCATCACTGACACAAGTTACACTCCAACCTTAAGGAGGTTTAGCTCGGCCTCTGAGCGCTGTTATACGATTCCTCTCGTTCTCTCCCTGATATTGTGTTGGCCTCTACATCATTCCATCATGTGCAGATCCTGTATAAGTACACCCGCCGTAGTAGCGTCACAGGAGCGCTGCCAGTGAAGGCTAACCGTCTAACCATTTCAGCTAATTGCCTCATTAATGATTCACCGGTGTTAGGCTGCTCTAGCACTTCGCTGTGGGGAGCAAATTGTTCTGATTGGTTTGCCTCTGTCAATTATTGATGAGGCAGTGAGCTGAAGTGCTAACACCTGGCTTTGGAGGTCCAAATGGCCCTGCATTCCCATCACATACTCCGTTATCACATACCACGGGACCACATCCAGTCTTGAAGGCTAGAGTCTTGACTGTTGGTGTTCTCAGAGAGTGGATGTAGCATGCCCCAGGGCGATGTCTGTGATCTCAGTTGTATAGCTCGTAGAACATGGCTCACTGCTGCATAAAAGGTGGACAGTACATACTATAGCTTGCAGTGATTTGTGTTGTGAGTGGTGGTGGAAGACAATCACAGACAATGTCACTTGTAGAAAGGCCAGAAACATAGTTGGACCATAATGCATTTATATTCTGTATGAGTATGTTGCCTAAAGCTATGTCTATAAATACCACTTTAATAAGTACATACAACAATAAAACATCAAATGCATCTTATTAGGAGCAACGTAGGTAAGTAAACAAATACATACATAAGAGTGAAGAGGAGGGGGATGTGGAGGTGAGGCTACATTTTCTTTTTTTTTTTTTAATTTTTCCTCAAGTTTATGAGTTTTAATCTCATAGAATATTGTAGTTTTTCTCTTTAAAAGAAGCAGCATTAAGCTTGTAAATTCGGGATCTTATAATTTCAGAGAAAAGTGTGGGAAAGGGTGGGATTAAATAAATTAAATAAATTCTACTTCATCCCACTCCTTTTTGATTGTGCAAATGAAGTCATGTATATGTATACGTTTGTTTTTTGTCTTTACTTGTCTTGTTGCATATTGGAAATAAATAAATAAGAAAGAGTTTTTTCTCAGTAATTTCAGTTCTTAATTTCTTTGAATATTACCTGTATAATTTTTTATTTTTGGTTAAAAACATTCTGTATATATGAGCATTCCGTCCATATATACATATGAACTGTAAAATGAGTAAATAAAACATACCAATTCAGTGGGAAAATGTCTTAGATAATCAGGTCAGGTTTTAGTATTCACTGCTAGTAGATGTTTAATGTATGCAATACAATGTCAACAGTTATTTGTGGTGATGTTTCTGGTGATTTACAATGGACCGTCCTTACAGTAGAGACGCTGCATTCACTGTAGTGTCTGTGCACAGTGGACCACCCACAAAGCACTGCTTCTGGTGATATGAATCATTTTAACAAAAACCTCATTATTTTATGTTTTCTTCCATTTTTCTTAAATAAAATAGATAATAAAACCCTTTTAAACAATAAAACCAAGGTGGAAATTCACATGTGTTATAACTAAATGTGCTCGTCTCTTCTTGGCCTTAATTGAAGCTGATTAAAGAGTCACCCCCCATGCTGACGCCACTGTCACTCTGAATCTCAGCCAAGTGGGCTTGCTGTGTACACTCACAGGGTGGTCACTCCGCCTTTGTTTTCGTACTGGCACAAGTGACAGCAGAGCCCACCCCCAGCCCCAAATACTAGGACTGTGACTCACTGTGTGTCACTGTCAGCCCTGGATCGTGAGACAGAGTTTAGACTCGGTCCAGTATTGCTGTCCATGTTGCCTTCAGTCAGTGTCTCATCGTGCACTTTGTGTGTGTGCTGAAAGTACTTGAGCATCTACGAAACTCTGGTGGTCTGAGTCACACTTTAATGACTTTTCCCCCCCTTTTCTTCTCCTGCCCAACCCCTCTTCTACTCTTCCCTTCTCTCTTTCCCCTTCTGTTAACAGACGACTGAACGACTGAGCAGTGACGACATCGGAGCTGTTGACCAGTCGCACGAAGACACCTACAAAGCACAACGTTCAAAAATGACTTCCCTGAAGACCTGCTGAAATCCCTCCAGATCCTTACAGTGAAATTCTTTAAAGCCGCGAGCTATTCACGTTACCCTCCCTGATATTTTACCTCCAGCTTTTTTCTAGGAAATATGGAAAATCAATTCAAAAAGAGAGACTCTCCAAAAGATTCATTGGGAGGACTATTTTATCTTCGGTGGGAAGATCACAGATGCATGCTTCTGTAAATAGATCATAATGAAACCCTGTTCTTATTCCTGATATAGGAAACATACCAAGACGTTCTCAGCATCTCATACACCTTCTTGACTGTGGATAGAGTACTCATGGTTAACTATTTTCCATGTAAACCCAGTCTTCTTCTTCTTACCTCCCCAAAGACTATGTAATTTTCATTTTAAAATATTATTTCTCTTCTCTCTGGAGTTCTTTGGACGATAAAAATTGTACTTCGTCATCTTCTTATTCTCTTTGCATAACAGCCTAGTCTTCCTCTCCACTATCCAATCTAGTTCATGTAAATAGAGATGAATGAAGACAACAGCATGGATCAGACAATAGTGTATATTTACCACCTCACCGATACATCACAAAGCTCAATATTGTGGATATTTCAAGATGTTTCCACCAAGTTTTAAATACTTGAACTTGTTTTCTGATAGCTAAAGACATAGACCCAGATATCTAAACATCTGTCCCAATGTATTTGAGTAGAAGCATAAAGAAGCATTAGCTATAGGTGATGCTGTTGTTTGACTTCCTGACAGTGATTTTTTTGTATTATGACTCAATCTGCCAGGAAATGGTCAAACTAAAATGGAAAAGCAGGCATTTCACACAAGCCATTAGCTGGACTTGGCGAGTTTTTTATTTATTGATATATTATTTGTAAATGTCATTTTATTTTAGATTCTTATTTTATATTTTTCTCCCCAATATATATACCTATTTTTTTCCAGTTGCAATATCTGCCCTCCACAGCCTCTTATGAGGGATATTATTATAGGGAGTTATTATTTACATGGTTTAAACATTGCGCCGATCCTGAGCCAACACGTGGGGAGAAGAACACCTCAGTGACCGCAATGTAGACATGAAGACTCTGACCTCCGTCTTCTACTGACTATGAAGAAAACCAAATGGACTCATAGATAATATGCCAAGCCAATGAACAGACAACCGGAAAGGTTATCCCTCACTGGTGAAGATAGAAAACCTTTGCATGGACAACAGGGGAAATGAAACCTTGTTGAACACCTCACCTCCACTGTTGTGCATCCTCTACCTCTCAGTGTGTGCTGTGCATCAAGGAATTCATGACTTTTCTGTGACCCCTCTACTGTCCCTGCAGCCCACTGCTCCGCTGCATGTCCCCAGAGTCTCATGAGGAGAGTGTTACTCAGTGATGAATGCTACTGATGGATGCACATGGCAATGGGGAAAATAAACGCTTGCTCACTTTGACACAAACAAAATCACACATCCAAGCACATACACACAGATGCACAATCATACACAGCTTCACTCAGATATGTTGCTGTATATATATGTACAGTATATCCACTATGTATAGTCTCAGATGCTGTACTTTGCATGTTGACTTGTAGATGGAACGTGACCATTATTCATAGAAGAGGATGTGCAGGTAGGCCTAGTCACTCAACTGACTCTTTAAACCAATGCAAGCTCTTTGTCAGCTCTTTAGTTTGCTTTTTAGTAAATATTAAGTGACACGAGTGAAATACCTTCACCTCTTCAGTCTTATTCTTGAAAGGTCCTCTTCAGCCAAACAGCGGTGCTGGTAGGTTTTAAACTCTTTGAAGAAACATATAACCTCACCTTTGATGTTAGACAGAACCTGGCCATAGTCAGCCCTGATAGGGGGAGGAGGGGCGAAGGCGAACTGGGGCACTCCAATTAAATGGCAGCACACAAAGTGGCATGGGGCATCCTGCCAGCAACTGTCTATTCATCCTACGTCAAAGGGATTTGCACATCTCAGTGAGTCAACGCATTGCCAGAAAAGTCCAAGAGAGATCAGGCTAGATTGGAGAGAAATGATTGGCGAGAAAAAAAAGTATATTTTACCCAAAGTTTAAGCGCATACTGACCTCAAGTGACCAAATTTTCCAATCCACCTATAGAACACACTTTCCAGATCGACAGCTTCTTCTGAGAGGATTCATCACCCCTTGACCTTAAACAGCTACAGCATCAGGCAGCTCTTTGGGCCGTAATGACCTCACGTCCTGTCTGAGGTTAACTCTGTGTTAATGAGCGTGGCCCTCAGCTCAACCAGATGTTCAGCCTTGTGGTTAAAGACCTGTTCTATCCTTCTGATACTTTAATTCTTACCCACTATGGCTGGACATGACTACACTTCACTAAGTGAAAGATAATACTGAATTGGAATTAGCTTTAAGCCCTTGATGACAGTCGTGTTTCATGCTGTACCAAAAATCACAATCTAATCAGTGAGGCCTGTATTAAGACTTTAAGTGACTTTACATTTAGACTTCCTGTTTTTTAAGCACCCTTGTGATGCCAATTTAATGTATAGAAAATTTACTTAATTCATATATTGTTAGAGTACACAGAATCACATACTGTTAGAGTATTTACAGTCAGAATATAAACAAACATGAAATTAAGGCTTACGTCTTAGCAGTGATTTTTTTTTCTGTTTTTTTTAAGTAGAAGACTTAAAGGAAAGGATGAAGATGTCACTCAAAACTGAGCAGCTGTATGCAGTATGAAAGAAGACATTGAGCAAGCACTGATCTTCTCTGAGCCTTAAGGCTTTCCACTTTCTTAGAAGTGAAACAAAGCCATATTTCTGCACAGCTGTAGGCAACGTGTGGCAGACCGATTTGTTCTTCTCAGATTTTCAATACTGTGTTACTCTGTGACCCTGACTACAATCAGGAAACCAGCGTAGGACTACACCTTCATATACAAAGTGTATGCCAGTGCACACAAACATATAGCAGCCCATCCCTTCTCTTTTTTTTTCTCTATCATACACACACACACCATGCTAATCTAAACAGCAAGGCTGTATGTAAACAGATCGTCGACATAATGGGATTGTTCAGTGTGCAAACAATAAGCTGTTAGAGTAATCACAGGTCAAAGATATATTACCCAGAGGGCCACGCTGTAGGTATATTAACATGATGGATATGTGGTAGAGAGGAGGGGGCAGGGATATGAAAGATATAAAGCTCTACTGATTCAGATTTACCCCCTATTGGGCCCCGTCCGCTGCCTTTCTCTGTTCAACCTCCCTAATATGGGCCCCTCTTAATCAGCCTTCCTCTCTCTCTTCTTTCTCTCTCCCTTATTCACACACCTCTTTCTTACACTCTCGGTCCTTTCCGTTTCATCCTTCTAAGAACTCATCCATGTCCTGTTCTAATTTTATTGCCTCCATCCTCTCCATTTCCCTCTTGGTTAGGATAGATATAATCTGCTTCCCTCAAAGCGACCCATCCATTTCTGTGGTGGGTTTGAGAATAGGATAAAAAAGAGCTACGATCATGTTTTTGGATTAAGCAAAGAAGAGTCTGAGTGATATTAGACCGCTGACATGTATCCGGGCTTTTATCTAACATAGAGTGGAGCAGAAAAACATGTGTAGCATTAATTTAGATACAGTATATTAAGTTATATTTATAACTGTAAGAATGGTTTCAATAGTGACTTTGTGAATGAAGATGAAGCATACCTCATGTCCAGTAATCACCACTTAACTAAGCTAAGAGTATGGTGCATATGTGCTTCAAAGAGAGCCAGCGTGCAAGTGGCATGTCAGTCAAGATAAATCTTGTGTAGCTTACTCCATTGCACATCTAGCTTATTAACTTATCTCCACTTTATTTGATTACCATCTAACCCATTCTCTCAACTGGTTAATAAGTCTATGTCCTCCTGACTAAACACTCCATTAGTGTCATCACCGGCAAGCTTGTGTGTACTGCAGACGTCAGTGGGCCATTGGAGCAGATACACATTGAGGCCAAGTGACAAAGTAAACACTGGGCTGAACACTGGGGAGGAAAACAACCTGTAAGACAGATGATAGGTACAAAGGTCTGATGATGACAGTAATAGCAAACCATTTTTCTCATCCACTTGTAGTTGTAGAGGTGGGTTTTGTATGTACAGCCCATAAACACAACGCACTCTGGGAGATTAACATGTTAAATTTAACCCTGACTTAACTGGTGACAAAATAACACATTTATTTTTACCAGGGAAAAAAAATAGAATTCACTTTTGTTGCCTATGCAGGGAAACATTTACAAGTGCACAAATTCAAGCTGTTTTCCTTTCTCTGTTCACACTCCACACATACTAAGAAACAGAGCGCCTGTGTGTCTGTGTCTGGTGGGGTGTCACGATTAACACTGACCTCAAACCAGACATGATTGGGGTAGTGGGAGTGGGGTGAAAGGTGAAAGGATTACAGTGAGGCAACCCGGGACAAATGCTCTGCTCTGACCTCTGACTCATATGTACAATCTCATATTTTATGACATATTATGTCTAGAGTACATACCCCCTTTACTAGAAGTGATTTTATGTTTTGGAATTTAGACTAAAATCATGAAGTACTAAATATTTGTAATGAAGTACTTGAAGTGCTATAGAGTCAGATATTAAAGCAGAGAGGATGAGTGTTAGTCTAATGAACAGACAGTTACATGGGCAGAGTAGACCTCCTTATGTCACGTAGCTAATGACAGGGATGAATAATAGAGCCTTTTAAGCCCTTAGTCCCTCCTCATTCTGGCCGGCACATAAGCTTGTGGTCTGGGTGAGCAGTTAGAATCAAGCCCCTTGCTGGGATGAGATGGGCTCCCAAGAAGATTTGGGGGAATGGAGAGAATCGGATTAACCAAAATGCCTCAATTGGAATAAATGCTGTAGGCTGACCACAGTGTAATACCGCTGATAAATGCTATAAACCAAATCTTTAGCATCTGATAAGATAATGGAGGAAACACATCCTTTTAAGAATGATTAGCTGCGGTGAAAATAGCCGGAACTGGTTGTATAAGAATGCATCCAAGTCCAAGCAGGCTGGGTTGATATAAGCAGTGGAGACTTTTACAAATATCCAAGTTCTCATTATAGAAATAAATAAATGGGGAAATAATAAATCGCCAGAAGCTGTGGACAGGTGGCATTTCAGCCTGCACCGTTTAGCTGTGCAGTGTGGTTTCTGACAGCTTGATTTAGTCTCCTGCACCTGAGCCAGAAAAACGAGAGAAAATTAAGAGAGGAAAAACAGCTAAACTAGATTCCAATTTACCTGCTTTGAAACAATTGATGAGGCTTATGGAATACACAGAACGGCCCGAGCTTATTTTGATCACGCAAAGATTATGTGTACTCATTCAGGGTTGGGTGCACAGGGCAGTTAGCGTGGTAACAGTAGATTATTTGATTTACCCTAATGCTGCCATCTGAGTCTGGCACTTTTTTTTGGGCAAATCAGTCGTTAGGGTGTAAAAGGGAGATTAAAGTGACTCAAGGGGAGATGCTAGGGTGCATGCTGTTCTCCCTGCTGCGAACAGGGAGTAATCCCTCAGTTTTAAAGAAGTGAAAAGTTTGTAGAGTCCAGAAAGTTATGCATACATCCCTTCTGGCCCCCCTACAGAGCAGCGAGTGTGAGACAGCAGGGGATAACCATATGCTATCAAAGTGTTCTTCAAAGCTGCCATCTTTAGTCCACTAAATTATACAGTATCATCACATATACCTGACAAAAACAGAAAAAAAACATAATTATGCAGCTCAATGTAAAAAAAAAAAAATACATTTTAGCAAGTAAATGAAACGTCGCCTTTATACACTTATTTATTTAATTGCGGGATGACTTTGTTTAAACTTTGTTTAAACAGTGACCATGTCCCTGTAGTGTGGGTCAGCTCATGATTTTGTATTTACATGCTTTTAAAATACTGCTGCTGGTGGACAATTAAAAATTTATGATTCCTATCACAATGAGCCCCTTCACTGTAACCAGAGGTTAATTTGCACTCGCCCCTCATTTCAATTGTACTCTAGTAAATGTCCACATTATTTCCCACATGGGCCGGGATGAGGGGTTTGATTATCCAAAGGTAGGCCTTGGTTGGATCTCTTATTGTCAGAGGGGTCGTAAGCTGCAGTAACAGCTTCTAGGGTCTTATTGCTATGGTGATCAGCCCCTTGCCACTTGGCCTTCGTGACCCCAGTCAGAGATAAGCTTTATGGGAAAGCACATTAACATGCTCCAGCAGTCACCCCCTCCTTTATCAAAGGCAGTTCTGTGAAATCAAGTGTTTATAGACCCCCAGTGAGGCTGTAGTGCTGCTGATTGCCTATATTAGAGGTTGAGTGTAAATGAGCTGGAGGTGGACAAAGGACCTGTGCTAGTGGGAAGGACTGAGTGTGTGAAACTGATGTTATTCTCACTAACTGAGCAATATCTTTAATGACTGCAACACCCCATGAGCAAGTTACCACCCCCAGGATTACAAATATTGTCTGCAGTCTTAATAAATCCATGTCTTCCATTCTTTCTACAAAAACTCACACTCCCTTAATGTAAGAAATTTTTAAATGTGCATAAAGATATGATGTAATATATTTTGCAGTTTTTTTTGGAGATTTATTATATTCCCGTTACGGTGTACTCTGTGTACAAGATTTGTCTTCTAATGTCTATTTCTTTGTGTTTCACTGATTACATTTTATTAAATGATTTTTTTTTCTTGATTTTCCTGCATACTTTATGTTGAGATGGGCCTTGTCCTGCGGCTTTGAATGAGACATGGCAAAAAAAGTGTCAGTAGTGTGTGCCTGCTTACAGCCTGATCACTGGTGAAAGATCCTTTCAGTATGTCTGCAATGATGGATGGTGATAGCCCTGTGTCTTTGTACACATCAGGGGGCTCTACTGTTGTCACTAGATAGATAGAGGGAGCGAGAAAGAGAAAGATGTAGCCGCAGCTTAATGTCCTTCTCTGGTGCTGTGCATGCTCTTTCCTATTTGCTTTTCCCTTCACGGCACGGTTAACATCGTAAATTAACCTTTCCAAGCCCCCTGTGCTCAGAGACTGGTGCGCAGTACAGACAAAGGAAAAAAAATAGATTTGTGTTATGCAATGCGGTAGCACTGGTCAGGGATGTAGCCTGTTACGAATTGAGCTATTCCTTATTCAGTGGTAGGGTATAAAACAAGATACTTTGTTCAGACAAATAACCATTCTATTTTATGTGCATGTCCTGTGTACTCTGCAAATCAGTATAAGGCTGCTTTTTGTTCTCCATTCTAGAAATGTAAATGAAACACATGAAAGAACTTGTATTGTAGACCCCTCTCTTCTTAGTTCAAGTCTGTAAATAGGATGTAAATACCAAACAGCTATGCATGCTAATATACAAGCAATTTGTTCAGGTACTTTTGTAATCCAGACTTCTCATATGGCATGTAATGATGAAAAAAAAAAAAAAAAAATCAAACATGAAAACATAATAAATTGTGACCTCGGCTATGGTTTGTAAACAATTTCAAAACTGGAAAAATATATGTCTTTGCTGTTAATGTTTTCTTACTGATAACTAATGCATTGGCCTGCCATTTACTACAGTGCTCTGCTCATGTTTCTTGTTTATCTTTTTTATGTTTCATAAGGTAGGGCTGAGGCAAAAAGGACCATAAATCACTGGTTTGTGGAAAAGTTGGGTTGGGGAATAACAGAGTGAGGGAAGAAATGACGGTGTTACTCTTTGTAGTTTTTCATTGCTACTGCATGTTCACATGCATACAATTAATAATTAATTACATATCCTTAGTGTCTAACACAGCCGATAAAATGCCATGATTAAACTGTTTAGCTTAAAAGCACTACAAACTGGCCTGTCCTTTGAGTTTTATCACCAAAAATAAGTATCACCAGCTTTAAAGTGTGCCATTTTTTATTTAAATGGTATGTTTTTTGTTTTTTTTTTCCGATATACAAATGCAATACGACGAACGAGGCTGGTGCAACAAGCGATTTTGACTCATTTCAAATGATCCAAATCATGACTGCAAGGGACTTTGAAAACCTTTCTCATTTCTAATATTATGTCCAATAAAAACAATTATCTATGCCAAATTTGCCTCTGCCCTAGCAACTCTAAGCTGACATTTTATGGAGATAGTGAGGGATGAAGTAAGAAGAAAATCTTTTTGAGTTCTGAGAGTGTTTATTTTCGACCATGTTAGAACATTAAATCCCAAGGCGCTCATGGTAGATGGAAGTGTCTAATTTTTAACCTGTGCTAAAGATATTTTAAATTTAATAAATAATTATTGTAACAAGAAAGCATTCCGTGTCTTGTCTTGACCTCTTTCAGTGTTTCATATGATCTTGTTGCTGAAGCCTTCCTCTGTCTATAAGGGTCAGTTTGGATTTTTGTTTTTTTTTTTAAGTGGGAAAATCCATATGAGATCTCTAGTCAGTATATAAGGGTAGAAAATGTATTATGAGATTTTTTTTTTAAATCAAATTTTAAGAAAACCACCGTGTTCCAAAGAGCATGGCTACACATGTACTGTTGTAGCTGTAATAAAGAAGCAACAGAGTGTGAGTAGACAACTTGAAATAAAGAGCTATTTGTTTTTATTACGTACATTAAAGGTTATATTCAGATTCAGAGTCAGATTAACTTTATTGATCTCTAGGGGAAATTCATTTGTCCTTCAGCTCTAGAAAAGATGGAGAAAAAAGCCTCAGGAGGACAGCTCCAATGTCATGTAAACTCAGACAGGAAGTAGCATAAGAGCGCATCACTAGTGTAGCACCAATATGGCTGAATAATTTAGCACAAATGGTTAAGTCTGTAAGAATTAGACTGAGAAAGAAATTCAATTACCCCCCAAACTATGTGAAATTGGTGCAAACCACTCGTAAATATAGGTGCCGCTGGCGCATCAAATGCTGCTCTCAGATTTGTTGCGTGTCCGTATTTTATTTTGGCGTGAGACATTTTGCACAGGGTTTGGCTCTAGTTGATATCTTAATGCCATTCTTTATTAGACAAGACAAAATGCGCCACAGAAGTCAGGAGTCTGTTTTCCTGGCACTGTCGTTACTTCCTGTTTTTGCTTAGGTTGGCTGAAGTTACATTACAGCAGATTAAAACACTGGTATCTAACGGTCGTGAGTTGGAACATACCACACAAAATATTCATTTAAAAATCAATATGGGATTTTTTTCCCCCCATCAATACAGCTTCATAAAATGCAATATTGCTATATCTATGTAGATCGTCTTAAAACCTTAATAGTTAATGTTGGGAACAGTTTATGATAGCTAACACTGCCAGAGACAAATAACTCCATGACAGCTAAAAAAATGTCCTGCTCTGGTTAGAAACAGCAGAAAATAAATACATAAATACTTTGCCACCTACATATTAAAAGAATAATCAACATTACATTTAATGTAAGCTATATTTATAGTATGTTGCCACTTTACCCTGGTGTCTCCCCAGGAGGAAACGGAAGCAATTATATCACTCTGTTCAAAGCCAAACACTCCTTTGGCAAAAACAGTCATTTTAACTCACAGAACTTTTGAGTTCCTGGTCTACCGCTGCCGCAGTTGGTTAGCTTGGTTGTGTTATTGTGTGACTTTGTTGTTTTAAAGGGTTAGCTTGAATCCAAAATAATGTGTTAAAATAACAACTAATCAAAGATCGGCCTCTCTGAGAGGAAAAATTACTGGTTTTTTGTCAAAAAGCGGCTTTGAAGACAGTGAAATAACATCTCCAGTTCCAAGATGGAGAGGGCTGTACCTCCTATAACCCCCTTTTAACCTCATTTTGCTCATTATATTCCTGCTGAAATTCAAAGATACCAAAGTCTCACAAAGAATGACCTTTGACCCCTGTCTCCCAGCTGTGTTAGATTGTTCATAGACATTCCTTTTCACCTTGACTTTGGCCAAACACCTGACTAATGATTATTAGATCTCACTTAAACTACCAAATGTGAATCCGCAAATGTCATTAACCACTAAAGAACAGGAGCAGGAGTCTAAGTTAGTGAAGGTTATCAGACTCAGTCCTCATTATTAAAAGTGTCTTAGAGTTGCAGAGAATGCTGCAAGACATGGCTGTTTGTGTTTTGTACATTTCAACAAATTGTTCGCAAGAGGACACATTCAATTAGTTATTTCATTATTGCCCTAGGTGTAATCAATTGACAATGCCGATAACGAAGCCACATCAATTTGTGAGCCGACTCTAGCACATTTCTCTAAATGATTGAAGAGCCGTTCTATTTTTGAGCCTCATGAGTCCTTGTCTGCTTTGGTATGTCAGCAGAAACCTATGTAATGCATCATATTATCATGCGCTGTACACCATGAGAATCCTTTCTGCTTTCAGTGTCATGGTCAGAGACTCAGTGTAAACTCTCTATTCTGCAGGGTGCATGTTTCTATGTTCCTTCAGCCCCCCAAACCCCCTTTCCCCTTGAGCAATATATGGCAAAGAAAGAAAGGAGCACTCAGTTTCCCTCTGTCATTTCCCTTTCTCCCCTCCTGTAGCGTAGATAAACAATGCAAGTGACAGTCTCTCATCACTCAAGAGGCTGAATCTCTGGCCCTGACCCGATAACATCAAGTGTGTGTGTCACCTGTCAAGTGGCTTCTGTCACACTTCAGTGGGAGCTCAAAACTAGACTGTATGTGTGTGTGTGCGGCTGTGGGTGCATGTGAAGTCGATTGGGGGATGGTGTTGTGGGTTTAAGAGTGCCTGTTGGCATGCAAGCGCAGGCCTCTCTAGGCATGAGTGGAGTTAAGAGTGGCGAGGTGGGGTGGGGGGGGGGTGCTTGTGAAGGTATGCCAGGAAACTGAGAAAGAAGAAGGGGGAGGTGTAACGACCCAAATGAGAAGGACTTGTGCAGACACTGTGAAACTATCTCATTTTGTAGGCTCCGCTAGTCTCATTCTCATGTTCAGAATGAGCAGGGTGATCTGGGAATGCAATTATTTTCACCTATAAAAGGCAACATATGCCAAGATCATAAAAGTTCTTATTGGACAGTAATTTATTAAAGCAAGTCATAGAAATGGAGAGAGGTAGGGCACAAGCTATAATATGAAGGTGTCGTTCTGCTTCTCATTAAGGCCCGAGTGTCAGTGAAATTCAATACCCCAGGAGCCTGACAGAAGAGGGATGGATGAGCTAAACAGGAGATGTTCTCTCTTTATAAGATCTTGGGGAAATGGGAACATTTAGATGGTCCACATCATGATAAAGTTCCAGTCTCCATTCGTTTACTGTCAGTATATATGCATCCAACTATATAACTGAAGAGAAGGGAAGTAAAAATAGCTCATTAATGAGTTGCATTCTCTACATTTGACCATAAATATTACTACTGTGTTCCTCCTCAAAACAGAGTACTTTTAGCACATGTATGTGTTACTTTTCATTTTGCATTGTTTCAACCTAAATGATGTCTCTTGTATCCTTGAGTGTATATAAGGCATATAAGACACAGAAAAAAAGGACAGTGCAGAAAGAATAAGGTCTGTTGTATATACATTAATAAAATAAAAATAAAAAAGTCAACTCTGTGTATAATCATACCTGTTTGCATCTCACACCACAGGGATATCTACTATATATCATACATCCTTGGTTCATGGAGTGTATTTTTACACACCGTTCTCCTCGTCCATCATCCAGCTGTTCAAAGGTAGGTTTCGGCCGCAGAGAACAGTGGGACATTTCTTTGGGACCGACAATAATCTGCATCCTCCAAGCAGCAAACAGCTGCCACGAGTACAGAACTGGCATCTTCTTAAATGGATGAGTGATCCGAGACAGTGTGTTTGTTCCTTTATTGTAAATGTTTAAATCATTGTTGAGCTCTGAATGAGTAATAATAAGCCATCATTGTGATCCTCACAATACCGAATAATGTGGATTAGCCAATGGGGACTAGACTGTATTGAGGAACTTATCAGCATCTTCTCATTATCTAATACACAAAGTGCAGGGGGAGACGCTTATGTCTGTGGCACATTTTACCCAGAACAATGGAAGCGTGTGTACCTCTGTTCATTTGATGCACAAAATAAACGAGACAGATATATGCTATTGTCTGGGTGTATTGTAATGGTAAAATACAGTTTTTGTTAATGTAAATGATTGTAAATGACTCTTCTTTCAGACAAGCACGAGGGTTTTTGTATCCTTTACTGAGATAAATACCATCACAAATGAGGCTGGACAAAACAAAAGCAGAACACAAAAAAACAGGCAGTTTTCATAGGGGGAAGGCAGGGTTTTGTGTACGCCTATTGTGTAATGTCTGGCAATGTGTTCAGATGTTTGTTGTTGTCTTTCACACTGACGACCGTTTTCTGACAACAGTCACGCTGAATGCAAACTGGAAAATGTAAGTACACACACACACACACACACACACACACACACACAAACATAGAGAGCATGAAAACATGCATAAACTGATGGATATTCTTAAACGATCACTTATCTCTTACTTTTTTTGCAGCTCATGGGGACAAATATCCTCCTCCAAATTCCTTTCTCTTAGATTCATCAAAAGCATGAACGAAGCTAAAGAATAATCTACAAAATGATGAGCCTCAAAGTTGAAATTACAAATCAGAATCACACAAACACACACACACATCTGCACCAATCTATATCATTATACAAACATTTCACTGATTTTCATGGTGTCATAAAGCAGCCAGTCAGTACAAATTCACATGCTTATGCCAAAGTCTGGATATATATTGGCATTATGTTAAAAGACATTTGATTTTGGTAACTTCAGATCCTATATTTTCCCATAACCTCTATGTTGTGTTCAATCGTGTATTGATGTAAACTTGGTCAAGGTTGTGCAGGCCAGCTGGCCAGCCCGTCGAACATGTTCAGATCATGTCTGCTGAACTGTCCAGAGAACACAGACAACTCTAATCCCTTGTTTGCATTGGAATCAATTTCATATTGATCACAGACTAATAATATAATCATACTTGTATTAATATCAGATGGCATTGATTTTCAAACACTCATTTGTTATATAAAAGTAGCATAGTTTGCAACGTGAGAGAGGTAAACACACATTAAATCTCCTTGTCATCGATCCTGATTCTGTGTGTCTTTCTGGCTAAGATACAGACAAGACTATGCAAATTCAGAACCGACCAAATGAAGGAGGCAATTTGAAGTCCAGCAATGAACTTCATTAGTCACAGGCATGCACACTTGAACATACAGATGCACATTTAGAGACAGAACTCACATAGACACACATATGCACATATTCACAAATGCATGCACCTCCTGGACATGTCTCATTAAATTCAGGTGAGCAGATTAATTAAAATGATATTTAAATCCCTCTGGTCTGTAATCTGCACCAGTGGCATGTATGTCACACACACACTTATGCACAAACCCACATATTCAGGTATGGCAGCACCGTGCAGAAACATCCATCAGATGTATACGCAAAAGTATATTATTGTCTTCACGTCAAAAAACATTTCGTTTTTTAACCACTCATCTGAAGTGATCCATTGGGATTTAAATTGAAATATAATTGATTTAATTAAAAAAATTTCCAGTGCAAAGCTTTTTATTATTCGATAATCTGACCTTGTGTGTCCCTCTTCCAACCCCCATCCACTCAGCCTGCTCATCCACTGCACTGACCTTAACTGCAGCTGTAATTGTTAGACCAGAGGTACGCTTTGTTAGCCTTCTGTAAATTCTGTAATAACTTTACTGATTGCCTGGCTCTGATGTGGTTTGAATGGCTCTGAAATGTTACAATGAAGATTAATCATTAAAAAGAAAAGGGGAAAAAAAGAGGTGTGGTGCTTCAAAAGGAGAAAAGGCTCATCCTATGACTGTGATAATGACTCAATGAAATGGTGCTAAACAGGAGCTGAATCCACAGTTGGCATCAAGGGAAAAAAAGTGATATGATAATTAATATCAACATGTGATTTCTAGCGGCTCAAATTCACCATATTAATAGCAAACACCTGAAGGCAATATCAGCACATTGAGAACCTTCCTGAACACTGAATCAGCCAGTGGGTGATAAACTCAGTGCTCTCTCTATTCTAGTTCTCATGGGGTATTTATATATATATATATATTTATATGATATGAAGAGAGTGTCACAGCATATCAAACATTAGAGAACATTTGTGTTATGTGGGTGTTGGTTTTTTACATATACTCACCTACTTTCCCACCAATCACATCAAGATAAGAAGGAAACTGAAACTTGAGAACTTGTTGGTGTGTTTCTATTATCATAGCGGAAATGGTGACACGTGTTAGGTACGCATCAAATTTGACTGAATTTGTGTTTTTGCAGTTTTTATGTTTCTGCACTTATGAATGTGTGTTCACTACAGTAAAACACACTATGCTACAGACTTACATCAGATAAAAAATTATGGTGAGCATGACAAAATGAGGGGAAGAAATGAGAATTAAAAAAAAAAAAAAAAGAAAAGAAGCCATCAACTGCTGCGCTGTGGGCCCTCTCGTGACCTTCACCTGCTGCAGAGGCAAATTGCATTACAGAATGACATGTCATTCATCTGGGCTGCACTTGGAGGATCATTTAGCTAATTTAATGATTAATAAGTTTAACACCTCTTAATAATTTCATTTGGCCCTGTGATTGAAATCCTGGCGAGCTGGGCTGAGCGCAGTGGGAGGCAGATGAGAATGTCTGGGACTGAGACTGTCTGTCTGGAACTGAGCAGAAGAGAGAGAGGCACAGAAAGCAAAAGATAGAGAGAGAAAGAGAGCGCCTAAGAAAGAGAGAATCTCCCTGAGGACTACAGATCAGTCTATTACCACCGTGACCTTTTCCCTCCACTGGATATGCCATTAGAGAGGAAATCTGAAAGTAAAGCCTTGATTAACACAGTTATCCAACATGTTGAAAGAAAAATGGAAAAGAAAAAATATGTTCCTTCATTAGGAAAATGTTCTGCATTATTAATGTTAGAGAAGCCAGGCTAAGTGGACCTCAGAGCATTACTGATTCTTGGTTTAACCAGAGGTGATCACTGTAGAGACTCACAAAGTCTGTACTGTTCAACATGATTCTACACTGACGACCCAAGGATTTACCAGAACCCTTTAGACTAATCAATCTGCAAACACATCTACATGAGAAAAACTGACATTTAATTCAGGCTTTTCTTTCTTTCTGCTGCAACACCCAAGTTATGACCTTTTAACTCTTTCCTGACTGACCACACTGATAATACAAATGCACCTACAGTTTTCTAAATAAACTGGAAATTTGTCTAAATACATATTGGATTCAAATGTGTACTTTTCCTTTTCTCATCTTCCTTATGCAGCATTTTAGGTTGCAGTTCTCACGTTGTAGCTACTCTCACATTGAGGTATCAGAAGGAAATTATGCTCTCCACTGAAACTCATGACCATTTTCTGGGCTGAATGTGAGCAGAGTGAAGCCAAATTGTGGTAAGATCACAGTCAGATCAGAGCTCAACACTTCACCAATTATGTCGTAGGTGGGATGATCCACAACCAAAAACACACCAACACACGTGTTACACATGCAAGCAATCCAGCCTAAGAGACACATATTTCATGCTTCAACTGCAGTTTCAGCTCAGAACTCATATCTTTTTATTTCTCAGTTCCCACAGAGTCAGTCAATGGCAGAACAATGGTCAAAACCTGAAAGGAAACAATATAATGAAACACAGCCTGATGCACTTGATACAAAATCCTACATCCTGGTGGGGTAGCTATTAAAAGGCACCTTGTTCACTTCTTTTTCAAATCAGAACACGAGAAGACATTCACAGAAAGCTTTGATGTGTAACACGGGACAGAATCATGTTCACCATAGCATTAAATTCAGATTGGATTTAAATGGGACTTTGCCCCTTCTCACCTTGGTGTCCACATCTCCTGATAAGCCCATTTGCTGTGGTCCATGTCAACTAACTAAACAGCACCCCCAACGCCATCTAAAGACAGAGTGACCTTGTCCCTTTCTGCTTCAGACCACACACTCTGTCCCATCCTCATCTCACTCTACATGACCCGGGCCACCCAAGGTCATGACAGATCCTCCCACGTTTCTTTACGTCTCCTTAGAAAAGCAAGCTCTGTAGTGTTAGTGTGAATGCGCAGCTAAACACAGAAAGACCTCCAGACAACCTTGAAGGCACTGTTCCAATCTATAGAGCCAGCAGGTGATGCTTATCTATAGTATGGCAGGAAGAGTCCTCTCTAATTGTGTGAAGCCACATATTGTCACGGTGGACAAAGAGTGTCTATTAGGTTCATGATATTAGGTCCAAGGGAAGCAAACCAAAGACTGTGACATGTGTCAGAAGCATCCCAGCTGGCATCTCGCTGGTCTTTGTGCCAATTTCCAAAATAAATGTTTCTTATATGGCTGTATAAAGAGTTCCAAGTACAATATACTGTATCTCTGTTTAAAAGATTCATAAACTAAACAGTGTGAAAGACTTTGCAAGATCAAAACCGCAGGAACTTTTTTTTCTGTTATGTAAAAAATATTTTTTACATGCCACACAATTCCTGGCCTGTAAAGTTCCTCCTCTCTTCAAAACAAGCCGGTGTATGTGAAACATGCACAGGGCTGTGGAGGGACACACCAAGAGGAAATGGCTCCGATCTCTGTGATCATTTGGGTTGGATGCTGACACACAGTGCATGTGTGCTTAAAAGCAATGGTGAAACTCAAACCTGTTCAAAAACTACCTAGAAAAATAAACACAGCCCCCATTCCAAATAAATGTCTGTTTGGAATGAAATGTTAGGCCAGTAGTTTGGCTTTGGTTATTACCGACAGAAAGAATGGAATACATTTTGTAAACGGACTTTTCTTAAAAGCGGTGCTCGAGGGATTCTCACTTTGAGGGTGGCGCAGATCAAAGGTTGTGCACTGCCTGTTTGTTAGGGCACACTACCAACAGCCACATATCTCTGGCAGCAGCACCATTTCTCAACAGGGTGCACCTGGAGAACACTGAGGCCAGTGTTTTGGCTACAGACGTCTGCAGCCTGGCTTTCAGCACCTTCTCTCCCCCTTTGCTGAGACTAAAGCAACTGCTGGAACCTATAAGCACCATTTAAAACACTAGTAAACTGCAAACTCACACAGAAGATGTACAAACCAATAGACGTGCAATGACATACAAAATGGATGCAAATGCAAAATTGGAAGCAAACGCTTGTGTGCACATGCAGGCACAAACTCAGAGAAGCACACACACTTCCACTGATTTGTGGTAATTGCTATTTAGTTGGGGTAATTATTGCTTCTTTTCAACTGAGTCGTGTTCAAGTAAAGGGGGGTTAATAAGTATTTCATTTCATTTAGCATTTATTATACTATCAGCAGCTTTTCCTCTTCTGATTGGTGTTTATTGGCGATGCACTCAAAATAGTGTGGCGGCCCCGGGTGTTTTTTAGTTTCTCATTTCTCTTTTAATTGCCTGCTTCCACCTGTAGAAAGAGGAGTGGAGAGGTTTTCCCCTCTCACTGACGAACACAGTAGGCTTTGAGATGTCAGCCGCTCTCTTTAACAGGCCAGTGACAGTTTCTTCCTGTCACAACTCTGACTTCCTGTACAAACATAACCTCATTAAAATTGCCACCCTGGTCTGTGGGCGGGCCTCCTGGTCCTCCCCTCCAATTAAGAGCAGTAAGGGCTGTCGCACTGACAACTCCCACTTTGAGTTAAAATCCAAGCGCTCTGGGGGCTAACGCCATGTGTCAAAACATAATTATGATCTCACCCATACCTCTGTCCAAGAGAAATGAGGGAGAGAGCGAGTGAGAGGGAAAGAGAAAGTGAATGAGAGAGAGGAGGGGAGGCAGGAAGAGAGCAGGCTAGGGGTCGGCAAATAGAAGCAGCGGAGGGGATAATGAACTGAGAGAGATAATGAGAATAGTTGACCATAACAGGTTAACACCCCTCCCCCGCATCCCTGTGTCTTCATAATAAAGTGTAATATTTATTCTGTGTACACCTGGACAGGGCAAGGGCATGCTCATCACATGTCCGTCGACGCTAGTTTCTCACAGCAGCGAGGGTTTAAGTCAAAGTTCGAAAAGTCAGAGCCCGCCCATGTAAAGGATTTCTGGAGATGACAGTGTGATACTGCTTGTTATCCTCTTCGCTCACAACTCAACACACACAACAGACATGCATCCATGTGCGTGCCTTGCAATCAATCCACTCCCTCTCAACTCTTATCCCAGCGTGAAATGCGAGACATGTTTTGCATGCCAGCTCCTCCCGCTGATAGGAGTTAACCTCGTTTCATTCCAGAAGACAGGAGACAGAGATGAGGAGGCCAGAGAGATGAGAGGATGCAAGAGGGAGGTCACAGAGGACTCTGACACTGAAGGCAACCCCCTGTCTGCAGCACACAGCGTCACAGCGAGGCCTGACTGACCCCGTAACAGGACACTGCAGGGGCCAACACAGTGCAAGCTGTGCCCACTGTCACAGCTGCCAGTCAGCCAGGTTTGATAACTGACAAATTACCTCGTCGCATGAACCACACACTGATAAAGAGTCTAATTAAACCTCTATTTTGGCAAATTAACAGTGTAATTATTACAACTGCAGGAGACAGAGATCCACCGGAACCATCTTATTGCTCTCAGTAGAGGATATCCTCTCTTCATTGAATATTTTAAAACCCCCTCCCCCACTTTTGTCCTTCCTCTCTCTTGTCCTGCATGATGGAGGTGAGATGGGGTTGGAGACAGAAACAGACAGGTGTTCAGGTGTGTGATGTTTGACACGCTCACACAGCATGCGTTCATCATAGGGAAGAGACGTGTTTGACAGCAGTGACTCCCTGACCATGATTACATTATCTCTTGGTGTGTTTCTGAAGGTCAGGGGAGAGTCCCAGTTAGTGAGCTAAAACAAACAGTAATACCAAAAGACTGGAAAAGGAGAGCCAAAGACTCCAAATATACTATCTGTGAGTTAAGCGGTTTGAAAGAAGAACCTACAGATTTTCAGAATGACGAATAATATTGTGTGACATTTTCATTTATGAATTAACCTCTACTATTGATGATGACAACGCACTGTTATGATGTCACTGTCACACTCACAGCAAGAACTAAGGACTTATAACCAATAGGAAACCCAAGGATGTTTATCTAACTATCAGACATGAACTATTTATATCTGAACAATGACAGCTAGAATAGAATAAGTTCTCCCTTTTTTACCTAAAGTTACAAAAAGCATTTAAGAATTCTCAAAATGGAAAATTTTTTACTCAAAAAGTGACTGATGAATAATATTTTTAGATACAAGATAAACATACAGGAAATATGCGCAAAATCCCATGAGGTGACCCCTGACCCCATGACAAGAAGCAGCACAAACAGTTAGAAATATCTGACGTGTTGAATAAACCGCGTATAACACGTCAGACAGTTTATGTAATTAATCTCATATTGTCTGAACAAAAGGGTTGAAGACATGTTAAGTGCAAACGGACGCCACACTAAATACGATTTATAGAAGCTGTGTTTTTCTCCGACACTTTTGTTTTTACTGCTGTATAAACTTCAGATATATTCAAATTGTATCTTAAAACACCAACTGAAAAATGTACATGAGTGGTCATTAGAAGTTTTTGGAGGGAATAGAATGAGGCTAAAACAGCAACTGTGACTCTGAGAAACATTTGTATTATTGTACATTTTATGGACAGGTTCACATATTGGCAGCAGGGGTTTGGTTTAGGGAACGATCCACAGCTGAGTTTATCAGGAAAAAATGTAAAAAGGTTTGACCATAAATAACCCATGACATATTTATTGATATTTGAAACAAATCGCTCCTCATAATAACCAAAGTCCTAAAATTCTTAAACCTAAAAGCTTCCTGGAGATGTGAGAGTGATTGACCTCTGATGGCAGTCCTGACTTTTTTTTTTTTAATTTATTTTTAATATTTTTATGTGCATCATCCGCCCTAACCATCTCTAATCTACTGAGGAATGATGAAATAAATAAATAAACAAAAAATTCAGAAACCACAACCTTCAGTGACAGCTTACATTAAGACTAGAGTATATATCCATAAAAGCTTCCTGGGGCAGCTGTGACTCAGGTGGTACAGAGGGTCGCCCAAAAACTGCAGGGTTGCTGGTTTGATCCTTGGCTCCTTCTGTCACTATGCCAAAGTGTCCTTGAGCAAGACAGTGAGGGCAGGCTAGCTTTACAATAGAAACTCCACCACCACTGGTGCTTTAGTGTATGCATGAACAGATCAATGTGAGGCATGTTGTAAGGCAGTTTGGATAGAAAAGCATGATATAAATGCGGTACATTCACCATTTCTTTGCAAAAATATTCGAAGTCACCTTGGGAGCACCCTCACAGAGATGGATCCTGATCCCAGCATGGTCTAAGCAAGCAATGGCTGCTGGGATCAGGCAAACAATGCTTAAATATGATCAAATTGGCACATGAATAAAAGCCAAAGAGTAAACTATATAAGAAAGCAGCACAGATTTGACATGGAGCAAAAATGTCTGGGGTGGACTGTGAAAATATAAAGAAGCACATCATTTAGGGTTAGGGGAAAAGATAAAAGATAATCCAAGTGTTCAAACCCATTTTGAAATGCCAGTCAGAGGCAAATTGCATAATACAGTAGCTCCTCCATCTCATGGGTATTTACACAGTCTAACCTGGCTGGAAGCAGGAGACCACTCAGATTAAATATGAAATATTTGTCTGGGACCTATGAATTATACAAAGCTTGGCATGATGATACAATTATTTACCCATTTTGGTTTTTCCTTTGCTGTTTCTTTTTTGTTTAATATCAACAAACCAAGCAGAGCAAAACAATAAACATTAGCTGAATAGAGATGTCAGTTACAGTGGCTACAGAGCCATTATGTGGCATTCCCCCTGGGGTGGTAGTGTGACTGAAGAGGGGGAACACTGGGAATAAATGGACCCAGTGTTTGTAATGGAGAGGAGCGTGGCTGCTAGCCAGGGATTTGAGTTAGCAGGCCTTGTCCTGGAGAGGAACACTTCACAGTCTGCCAACTGGGGCTGCCCGCGCAGGGAACGGCATGGGGAGACCCTCTTTTCTCCCATCTCCTTATCCTTGTGTGTCTCTGCATGTGTATGTGTGTGTGTGTGTGTGTGTGTGTGTGTGTGTGCATGTTGGCCATTGTGTAAAAGAGTGTGCTTGCGCGCTCGCGTGTTTAAAGTAGAGTGATTAAGGAGAGTCCTCTGGAGCACGCTACTCGGCCCTCCTCCCTTATGTAGGCTGACAAAGAAAGCGCTGGTCTGGCCTGTTCACAGCATTTTCAGCTTGAGCTGCAGGGTAGCCATGGCAAACTTATGTTGAAATGCCACATTGTAGGAGCCACTACATCTCTGCTGAGAAAGGTCTTTATTGGGCGTTAAACTATCGATTTTAACCATTTGTTTTCAGAAACAGTCAACCGATCGCATTCTACCTTCTCGCATACACGCATGCACGCATATGAGCATAACACAAACACACACACACTAATTGCTGTAAGTGAGTGAGCGTTTGGAGCGGGTGGACAGGTCTGGCTGAGTGGACGGTTTCACGCGTTCATGCACTGCTGCTCCAGCAGCATAATGAGGTGTGACGCATCAGACTAAGTGGCTAATGGGGTGTGAAGTCATTAGAACACTGCCTGTATCCCTCTAGCCTTCCCTGTCTCTAACACGATCTCTCTATGCAACTCTATCTCATTTGTTTTTTGGTATTGCTACCCAGTTCATCTATTCATTTTTTGTGCTTTTTGAGGTCTGTTCTCTTTTTCATATCATAACTCCATGACAATCTGAGGCTTGTCTTTAATTCCTTGTTAATTACTGTATTATACACTGTATGAACTGTATACTTTGCTCATTTTTCCTTTCTCCTATTTTTTTCCCACCACCTCCTACCTTCTGTTAGGGGTTTACACAGTTTATACAGTTAATGATCTTGAAGACAGCCAAACGTAGTTTATGCAACTAATAAACTATACTGCATGGGATAAAATGTGGGGAAAGAAGCAAAAACAAAACTGAAAACTCCTGCAAAATGGCTGGCAATAAGAAAAGACTTTTTAAAGAAACCACAAGCATAAAAAGTAAATGAGAAAAAGTTCTGTTTTAAATAGGAAGTAGGTTCCAAATGCAGCACATATACATAGACACCTATAAACAGTTGAACATAAGCATGCGCGAGTAAATGGTGATACACATGAAAAAAGTAAAATGGAGAGAGAGAGAAAGAGAGAGATCACCATCTGTTCCCCAGGATCAGACTTAGCTGTAAACAGCTTCGAGAATAGACCGCAGACTGAAGACAGTGAAACTAAATATCTTTGTCCTGCTGTCATTCTTGCATTTTAGCTCCCTCTAATCTTTATTTCACTCTTTCCCACTAGGGTACAGACACACACCGCCGTGTGCCCTTTGACCTAAAGCATCCAACAAAGGCACTGAGTAGAACATCACATAACATATGGCCTGTGGTCTGAAATAAGGTGTCTGGACTCTATAGGTTAATGAATTGAACTTTTATTTTTCAGCACAGCTATCAATATTTTACAGATACTGTAAAGATCATGTACACTGTATGTAATGCTGTTATTAATATTAAACAGGATGGCATAATCAGGCAAAAAATTAAAAATATGCCAAGTTCTATACAAACACATATACATAGACATGATTTATTTAAAAAAAATATACATGATTGTCTTCAATCTCAGTAATACTAGTTGGCAACTGTCCACTGAGATCCAAGAGTACAAGTAAACCATCAGATCTGCTAATCTTTACAATCTGCAAAGAGTGTGGACTTAATAGAGACACGGAAAACAGAAGAAACTGAGTTCCCTGGTTGCAAATTAAGTGTGTCGCTGTGTGAGAGAGCACATCTGCAGCTGGTAACAACCTCCTGCGTAATTTCATTAACCTTTATGCAGAGCACTGCATGTACAGATCCTCCCAGCAGATTATACGCACTAGAGTCCTCCCACACATTTACAGAAAGTTACAGCTGTGCTGTGTAAAGGTGATAATCTGTAACATTCTTGTTTTTGGAAAAGACTGTGTGATAATCATTCAATGCTTTAGTGATCTGCGCTCAGTATTGGCACTTGCCCAATGTAAATAGCAGCACTCAGTGAGTAGTACAGCTGACCCCAACAGAATAAAACAAAATGAGTTACATCTGTGTAACCTTTTAAAAGCAAATCTTAACATTTTTAAACATCAATCACTATTCTATAGCAATAATTATCAATCACAGCAATTCATTATATTATCATTATTATTATTGATATTATTATTAACTATCAGGGACTTTGTTATATATTATTATATATTATATTGACTATCCAGTCACTAGTCCTTACTCTTTATCCTTTATTCCTCTGCTGTTTGAGACAGAATATCCGTTAGTGACTGAGTGAGAAAAGAATGAAATAAATTATGACATGGCAAAGAAAAGACTGTTAGCACATTTATTACCGTACGAGTGATAAAAACAGTATGTATAAGGAACCTCCTGTTAACAATTTGCTGGTTTAGATTTAAACACACTCTGCCAATGAGGACACACACCTACACACACACACACACACACACACACCCAACAGTGAGAGAGGAGAAAAGTCTTAGAACACAGTGAAACATCATATTCCCTTGACAAAAGCAGACACTGTCCCCAGGCGCTGATCCAGGTTAACTTTCACATTCTATCATATAACAGTGAGGTCAGGGGCTGTGATAGAAGAATCTGATTCCACACCAGCCCATGGTGATAGCCCTTCCCAAGGAGCATGTCTCCTCCCACCAGGGAGAAGGAGATAAAACTGACAGGCTGGGAGCTAGCATGAACTGGAGGAATCAACAGTTTATAAGACTGCAGACTCTTCAGAACTCCCATCAGACCTCATCAGGATCCCCTGCTTTTGTCCCTTTAAAGGAACATTGCAAGGCTCAGTCCATACACTACCAGTATAGAACATCACACTGAATCCTTTTTATAACCTGCACTTGGATTTTTTTTTTTTTTTGCATGGATTACCAATTTCTACAAGTGAATCTGGGATGAAATTTTGCATTGCCAGTAAATGACAATGTACACAATTAAAACAACTGAGTGCTTGTAACAGTTTTGCATGTTACATTATTCAGAAAGTCTTATAAACCATTGGCTGTTGGGAAATATAATTTAAGAACAATATGTGCTGTAATAGTCAATGAAATGTGCAAGACTTTAACGTGTTGTAGGTGTTATCCTTCACTGTAGAGCAGAGGCTATATTTATGTATTGCCAAATTAAAACCAAATCTTTTCACGTGTATTTACCCGTTTGTCCTGGCCATTGATTTTCTTCTGATCAACAAATCAATTACCATCAAAGAGTTGTAGTTTTTTTTCCATAGAAGATAACTTATCATAGTAACCTGATACTATTTTCTGAAGGCCAGCTCACATACTTGATATTTATTCAGTATAGCCCCATTCCAGTGTGAATAATGGTATTAATTAGTTTCTTTAAAAAGCAAAACTTTTCCTCACACCTGCCTTTTTACTGCCTAGAACTATCTTATCCCCTAACGTCTTATGTATGTATGTTTTCCCGATATGCAAATTCAACCCTGAGATAATCAAACACATTTTTAGATAATCACATAACAGAAAACACTTATCAGATAAGCGTGTACCAAACATAGAAAACCAAATATTTTTTTCTTTTTAAAAAGCTATCACTTACTAGATCTATAGATGTGTCCAGCCCTCCTGCTCAGAACAAACACAGTTATTTAAAAAGATTTTGAGCTTTGCCTCTGCACATTACTCTTGCTCAGCGATTATATCAACCACCTATTTTTCAACACCACAGCTGTGGAATTCCTATGAGCCAGCCAAGTTGGGGTGCATATTTGTCTAAAAATTATTCACTTATATAAGCACAAAACTGCATTTTCTAACAAAATAAACAAAACCAATTGCATTTCCAGTCCAGTGCACCTTCTACTACCAGGGGCCATGCATGAAATGTTAAAGCTGACCTGAAAAAAAAAAACCTCATGTTAATTGTCCTTGGATATTTGAACCTAGGTATAAGTTAGCAACATAAGCAACTTTAGGCAATGGTTTTGTTAAACACAGAATTAACTGTTTGTCATCACCTATTTACGCCAACCAGACAAATGCACTATTAATACTAGCTATGCCATGTCAACGAATACAACTGATTTGTACAGTACATCAACCACTGTATGTACAAATATTACCATATTCAATATCATTTATTACCTCCGCCAAGGAGGTTATGTTTTTGCTGGCATTTGTCTGTCTGACTTTTAGCAAGATAACTCAAAAAGTTATGGATGGATTTTGATGAAATTTTGAGGATTTGTTGCCAATGGCACAAGGAAAAAATTACTAACTTTTGAGGGTGATCCAGAAGAAATCCTGGATTATGGATCACTTTGAATTTTTCATTAACATTGGGGTCAATGGGGCCAAAAATGTTGTTTCTCAGTATCTCGGTTAATTATTGACCAAACCTAAT
>JAPSES010000001.1:3632315-3642825 GCA_029822895.1 Maxillicosta whitleyi
CTTACGTCATCACGTCTCTACCTAGAGCCGTTGGAGATGCTGAACATTGATTGGCTCCCGAAAAATAGGGTGGAGTTGCCGATTCTGCCAGAGACCCGAAAGCTGTGAATAGTGTGCTTTGCCAGACCATGTGGAAGCCGTGGGCGGCTGACGCCACGGAATGGGCGGGTCCAGGCTATGTGGATGGTAGAAGTGCGGAAAATGCTGGCAAACTCTGATCTAAAAAAATATTCGCGATTACAATTTACATTAATCTAATCACAATTAATGCGTTAATATTCCCAGCCCTAGTTGGAAGATAACACCATTGCCACCTGCCTAATAATGTGTTGTTCCTTCATTTGCTGCCAAAAACAGCTCTACCCTGAGGCATGGCCTCCACAGGACCCGTGAAGGTGTGTTGTGGTGTCTGGAAACAAGATATCCCTGTGAGTTGCAATGTGGGGCCTCTATGGATTTAATTTGTTTGACCACCAACTTCCTGGTCCTTCCTTCCCCAACAAGCTCTGTAGTTTTGGAGATGCTCTGAACCATCACTATCACAATTTGGCTCTTGTCAAAGTCAATCAGACTCATACACTTGCTTATTTTGATGCTTAACAGACTAAATGTTCACTTTCTGCTTAATATATCTGAATTGAAAGGTACCTTTGTAACAAAATAATCAACAGTGATACCATTTCAACTGTTAGTGATCATTAATGCCATGGTTGATCAAGATCCACTAAGTGTGTGTGATTATCTGTGTGTTATTACCAGCTTTTGTGTTTAACACCATCCTGAACAAACTGGAACAGCAGCCTTCACATCAGGGTAAGTGAGATTGTATCAGATGGTGAAACCAATCAAACATGATGCCTTTGTGAAATGAAAGCATGAAGACAGGGGTCATTACCAGCCTTAAAGGCACACTGTATCTCTTTCACCCCAAAAATATATTTTTGCCTGACTGAGTAACAAGTGAATTCTTTTTGACAGAGGTTATTTCTTTTATCATGGAACATGTGAGAACTTAAGCTCTATTTATTGGAAACTAAACATCTGACTTACTGGAACTGCATACAAGGGAATATCCTTGCCAATGTTGTGTATGTGTGTGTGTGTGTGCATTTGTGTGTGCAGTATATATCGCTCTCAAGCTGACAGAGCATCTGCATCCTGACTCCAATTAGGAGAACAAACCACAGGGATGCATACCCAGTATCAAGAGTTCAAAGGTCAGCTGACAGGAAGGAGGGAAAAAAGGGAGCCAGACAGGCAGCATGTACAGTACGTACAGCAGCAGAGTCAGCCTTCTCTCTGCTGACTGGAGCTGACTGCAATAATCAGACATGAGCTCTCTGTCTGTCTCTCATGCTCTCGCTTTCACTCAACATGTCCCTGCCACTTCTTCAGTCCGTTTCCTCTTTCCTTCTCTCTTCCTCGGTTTTGTTCTATTTATGACTTCCTCTGAAATTTCGCCGTCTCTTGCACACTTATGTGGGCCATAAATCAGCCATTGAAAAGGACAGTGGACAGGAGGAGAGAGAGATGGAAAATCAGAGGGAGGCCTTCGTCGTCGTCTGAGCAACCGTTTAAAGGTCCACCTGAGAGCTTTAAAACTGAAACCTGCTGGAAATATTAGCCAACACAGGCAGACAGGAGGTCCAGCAGCGCACAGCATTAGCACATGGCACTGTGACAACCCACCCGAGTCACTGACGCTTTGTGACATTACACCAGACACCTCTGTGTATTTTTAATTCTTCTTACGGTTATTTAATTGCAATCCATAATGTACAATAAGAGCTGTAGCTGCATTTTGCACTTATTATGTAATGAAATGCTCTGCAGTGTTGCAGCAGTTTGTTGGCTGCTTCAGCTGCTTCCAGTGTGTGCGAGCTTGGCCAGACCAGTTCAGCAGATGCATGCAAGCGACTTCTATGGGACTCTGGGGTGATTAATTTTTGAAGTGTGTTGTAAAGAGCGATGAGATCCATAAACAGCAGAGTACACAACAGGCAATCCCTGGATAGTGATGGTCACAACACAGCTCACAAAGCACTACGGTCACATATAACCACAGCCAAGCATAATATCTGAAGCCTATGGTTAAAATCAATAGCGTCTTTAACATATTTGTTCATTTTTTGACAGTTATGGGATGGCCCTCTTCTTAATCAATCTCATAAAGTATTCTGTGTCTTGTCTTAAAACATTTTTAACAGGTAAGATCATGTAATGGTTTCAGATGGAGGATACAGATGCTTTTCCCTCTGCATGATTCTCCTTCAAACTAACACTAACATGCCCCAAAGGGTCTCTTTTTAAAACAACACAGTACTCCTTCAAACAATACCCCGCTAATCTCTGGAAGAAAAAGAAACCCTTGAAAGAGAGAGGGGCACTGTTGTTTCATTAATATGCCCCTGAGAGTACGGTGGCAGTAGGAGAAGAATAAGAGGGGGGTGAGGGGGTGGGGCTATCAGCCCTCATCTGTGAGGAAAGCTCCCCCTTCCCTCGAATCTCACTAGACTGTGCGTCCATCAGGCCTCATTACTCTAATGGTAGTGGCAGTGATTAAGGCTTCCTGGCTGCAGACCCCTTTGTTTGTTCGCTTGTGCTTCCCCTCCATAAAGATGGGCTTCAGGATGCCTGTGGCCCAGCTTCCCCTCCTCCTGCGAGGATGCAGTGCTGGCAGACCCCCTTGGACCTTAGAGTTATCACAGGAGGTTGGGACAGGTTATCATATTTGAAGAGGAGAAAGCCAGGAACCGCTCAAGTCCTGCACACACACTGATAATATGGCTAGTGGGAGTATTTAGCTGCAACAATGCATTCTGCCTCTCTCTCTCTCTTAAAGCATCTCCTCTTGCGGTTGCATTATGCATTTGTGCAGTATTTATTGTGCGCTATGGTTTATGCATAAACACACACAATACCAGAAGTACATAATGAGATTTTTTTTTTAAAGTGTCCTTAAATACAGAAAATATAAAACTCCAAATCAAAAATAAATATCAACTACTTTATTAGTAAGAACAAAAAGAAAATCTAATAAAAACTGTAAATCAAGAAATGCCACCATGAAAATCATGCATGTCTATATGGAAACATATATATCCTCCCGGTTCAGATTAGATGAAATCTCTATTGTGAAGTGGTTACTAGAACACAAAGTTAAATACCTGCCGTGTCCTGTATGTAAGATAAAGAAAGTTTTCAGCAAAGGTTGCGTTGGAAGAACAACCTGTGAAACCCTTTCATTCTCCATTACATTAGGAAAAAAAAAGTGTAGACATTCATTGTTCTTTGTACAACGGTACTAAAGCAATTCTGTCTCTGGTCTCAGTCAAGTGTGCAGTGATGTGAGGCACTCTGCCTGGCCTTCTTCAGTTTCACTCAATTCAGTCCTCTTTCTCACTGCTTCATTCATAATGGATAGCTCTTTGGGTTGCTGTCACCAAGAGTCTATCATTGACTGCAAAAACGGCTATGGATTTCAGAGACAGCTGCTGTCACGTACATTAGATCAACTTCCCCTTGTATCCGATAGGATAAATAAGTTCAAACTTGACAGTTTTTAAACAAAATGCAACAGGGTGACCAGTCTGAGGTCAAGAGTAAAGGAAACTGCTTTGAGTTGAGGTAGATGCCAACCAGAGTGAATGCAGCTACAAGATGACAGGACCGAATAAAATGGAAAAAAAGTGGAAAAAAAGAAATACAGCGAACAGGGCACAGATCTCTAAGATGAGTTGCAGGCACAGGCATCAGGTGCAGTTGTTTTATTGTTCATTAAGAGGTCAACAATGTCTGTATCTCCTAAAAATGCCCGTTGTGACATGCACTCACAGCACCATCTACGCAGAGCCATCAGCTGCCAGACACAAAAACTACAAAAAAAATGATGACCATGCAGAACAATGGATGTCATGGGAGACCATAAAAATAACACGTTCACAGAAAGAAAGTAAACAAGTACAATACGTACACAACGACCATGTGTAAACAAAGAGCAGTATCTATTTGTCCCACATCTGAGCTGTGAGAGGCAGAGGACCTGCGCACAGCTGTTCTCCCCGTGCTGTCAGTGAGCTTCACCAGGCTGGGCCCGTCCCAGAGGCCTGTACTGGGAGGCCCGCATGCAGTCTGACATCTGGACTACACAGGAGGGAGGGATCACTACCATTCTCTGATTTTTTTTTTTTTTTTTATCTTACTGCCTCTCTCTCTAGCTTACTCTATCAGTCTCTGTCTTTGTTTGTAACTCCCATTCTCTCTCCTCTCTTTTCTTTATCTTTCCACAGAAGGGTCCACAGGTCGCAGTCACCAGGGAAAGGATGATGAACAGCACTACAACTGAGCCAGCTGACTCTTTAGCAGCAGGACTGTCCCCTTGTTCCTTTCATCCTCTTCTGTTCTTCACTTTCTCCTTTTTTTTCTCCTCTCCCCAAATCCCCTCAGTTCACCTTTCTCATTCTACTTTGACAGGGCCACAGAGTGAGGGAGCTGTGGGACCCTCCGTATGGGCAGCCTCACAGGTGAGTCACCAAAAAACAGAGAAACATTAAAACAACTTCATATTGTCTATCAAAGTTTGGTGTCAACATGAGTTAATTTAATTAATTTAAAGCATCACTCCCTGTTTTCTGTATTTCTTTTCCATCCAGCTAAAATACCCAGTTTTGGTTTTTTTTACACTATTGAAGGGGAACCATCTTTCAGTATAACTTAAGTGCTACAACATCCTATAGATGGTGTCTGTGGAGTCAAGCAGTGATTAATGATATTCAGATCTTTGTCCTTTATTGACCTCTGTGTAAAGGTGCACATTCCTCAGTTTACATCTTCACTTCATCTAATGAGCTCAGCATCACTGGCTACACTGACTTTGTTTCCCCTCTTATAAGAGACAGAACTTATGCTTAAGCCTCAGAAACGCTTTAAAGAGCTGCCATAACCTTCTGTTATTCTTCTGGTTCTTTGTTCTTGTCTCTTGCTTGATAAGGCATGCCAGCCGCCAAGGTCACACAGACAGGAGGGGGGAGAGAGAAGGGGGCTCAGGGTATTCCTCTGGTGTAAATGAATATAGTTCTATCTCTTTCTAGATGAAGAGGAAGAACCTCATCAAAATGTTGTCTCGTCCCTTCACAAAACGAGACCACATTCAAGTCAGATGAATGAGAATTGTCACGCGCAAAATCATAATTACAAGCTCACATATTCCCTCCAGCACTGGAGAACAACTTTATCAGGCACCCATTGGTCTGTTCTTGTGTGTTAGCTAGGGGAGGATCCTCTAAGCCCTTTACTTGTCTGCAATCTGCGATTGTTGTATTCCAAGGGGGGTATCAGGGCTGAAAGGACCGAATTTAACAAACCTAATTATCATGCCTTAATTAGTATCAGGGGTAAACCTCGGTGGGACACCTGCAGACTTAATTTATATCCTGACAAGCCAGGAACAAGTGTTAATGTGCCGTATTTATGATAATGCCCCAAAGTGTGCAGGAGGAGCAGGAGGAAGCTCACCTCAACTCTTCCAGAACAATGTGAGAGGCAGGTAATTACAGGAAAAGGGTCTGAAGTGCTCAGGGATCAGCAGTGCCAGTGTTGATACATAGCAATAAAATAACAGCACATGTCTCCAGTGCAGTGATGACTTAATAACTGGGACTCGAGCTGTTTGTATCTCAAGGGATTAAGAATTAAAAGAGGAAAACTTTTTATTTAAGTGCTTTAATTTCTACACTCATGGATTTTGAAAACAAAAATAAATACCAATTACATGATAAAGATGACAGAGGAATCATTATGAATGTTCGGAGTTATGCGTGTTATGCAATTAAAAAGGCCTCACATTGTGACCACAGCAAAGAAATGCTAGCCTTCACAGAAAATTCTGCTACCACAAATAAATGGGACAATTGTTGTCCTATTAGTCAAAAATAGATGTGCCGTTTGTCTGTTGCGCTACCACAAGCATACCTTTGCAATCTAAAAAATAGGTTAGCAGGGCAGGGAAGAAACCTGGAAAATTGTGCATGTAGTGTGTTGTGCCTCTATACACTTTTTAAAACCACTACAGACTTCCGTCAGGGCTCGTCAACACACTTTGCAAAGAAAGCAAGCAGAGGACATGCTTCCTCCAATCAACTATAGAGGTCAGGCAGAATCACTGCTCTATATTACTCATACAATGTCTGAAAAAGTGCTCATAGTAACCTTAATAAAATAGATATAATAGTTGAAAAATGCTCAAATTAAAAAGTCGGTGACAACTGGGAAATGCCCTCTTTGACTTTATGTAACACATATTTTCATAGTGACCTATTTCCTTTTTGTCCTGTTAAATAATGATGGTGCAAGTCACACATTTTAAAAGGTGGAAATCCTGAAACATCAACACATGAATAAAAAAAAAAAAAGGTCTTTTGTTTAACTTCAAAAAGCCTCCTGTGTGAAATGGTACATGCTTACTCTTTGGTTTACACTATATGACACTTGACACGCACTTTCGAAAATAACATGACAGACCTTGAAGTCGGTCATGTGTGGGTTATCGTTCATGAGCAGCGATAAGGTAGTTCCACTTTGCTATTTTATGCTTTTACAGTAGTTCTATCATGGGACAAAGTTTGTATCTTCCACTTGTCAATGATGTTTGATGTTTTTTCCATAAAAAATATTGTCAGTTTATTTTGTGAAAGACAAACAAGTATATTGTTCTTATCTTAATGTGATCTTTTAGTTTCATTCTCATCATGTATTGAGAACAGTACTTTGTACTTTCACACCACATTAAAAGACCATTTTGTGATGTTTTTACTTATACGGTGACCTAATTTTCACTTGCTTTGTCTTAAAAAAAAACTCTAAAATCTAAACTAACTTAAACAAGTTTGTAGAGGGAAGAAATACCAATAAAAATGATTCATTTTGTATAATGAAATGTGAAAATGAGTCATTCTATGATCTGTAATTATACATGACTGTGCACAGTGACTAATGTTAGTCTTTATTTCCTGGCGTAATCTAAATTCAACTTAATCTACATGTGATTTCCTGTTGTAAAGTTCAATTTTATTTATTTTTTTTATTTTATTTTTATGCTTAAATTGCATGGGTGGTACTGAACTAAGCAGCATATATGGTCATCCTTATTTTTAGTGAGAAACATAGCAAACTATCTCACTTCTAACAAAGTCCTACATCTGGTGAACTGTCCTAGCTCAAAGTTGTTGTCTCTTCTCCTGAGCAGGAAAATAGATGCCCTGGAACTGTGGACGATCCATCATACACTGAAAGCAGAGGTCATCAGAGAGATGATCACATCTAAGTGCGTGTGTGTGTGTGCGTGTGTGTGGTTTGGTTCGGTATACGTGTGGGATGTGTATGTGTGTGTGTGTGTGTGGGGGGGTGACAAGAAAAGAGGTGATTGTGAAGGTATTTTTACTTTCCACTCTGTGGGGAGCTAAATGTAAAAAGTTTTTCTAATCTAAACCAACAAAACCAAAAACCCAGGTTTGAATCCTAAACTGTTTTGTGGAAAATTATGTCATATACATGTGAGGAGAAATTGTTAAACACAGGCGGTATTTCCAAGAACCAGCATCAATTTGCTCAAATTACTGCAATGAGCACCGTAATTGTGCAGGTAATGAAACAAGTGAGAATCAGAATGAACGCTTTCTCTGATGATTTATGGGTTTCATGTTTGAGTGTCTGCTTTAGTACCAGACTGCCACTGAATAAGATGTTTTATTGCAAGTTGGTACGTCATCGTATAAAACACCATCTGCTAGTGGTGTCTGAGGATGAGCTCGAATTCAGCTGTTTGGAATTATATAAATCAACTGACTGAATGATTTTCTATTTTTCTTTGTAGCAGTTCAGTTTATTTTACACTTATATTTGTTGGCTAAAACTCTCTGTATATTGAGCTTCACATTGTCATTCACATGGATAAACAGGGACAAATGTTAGAAATAATGTTATGTTCTCAATTAAATGTCCTGAATAAACTGTTCTCAAAAGTTTTTTAAATTAATTTCAAGGAGTTGGAAGGAAATAATATGTGTAAAATACTGACAAAGCAGATACAATAACATTAAGTCTGTTTTTTTAAGGACTGTGCATGTGGGCTGGGGAAAAGGCATTGCTCCAGTCTGAATTTGTTTTGCCATCAGTCTAATTGCTGCTGGAAAAAGACTATTATAGAAGCTCTTGGTGTGTGTTCTCATGTTCCGTGTCAGCGAAGTCTGATCCAAAGTCCAGAACTCCTCTGTTCAAACAGACCAGGGTGATAATGGGCATGTTGGAGAATAGGTTGCACTATTTTCTACCAGCACTAGGTGAATAGTCTCACACCAGAGGCGGGACAAGTTCCTATTATCTTTCCTGCAGTCCTTAAGGGTAACAAATGAGTGAGTATGAACTTACGACTAAAACTGCTCTGTCTTTACAGCTGGTGACAGCGTGAATGTGCTCTTACTGTTTTCAGTGAGTCCACGCCTCAGTTTTGCTTATTTTTTCTACTTGACCTTTTACCTTGTCTTTGTCCATTTTTACAAGCATAGATACTTCTTATTTTTACTTGCTGCTTCTATTCTATAAGTAAAACAGAGGGGGTTCATACTGAAGGTTTACTGGTTTGACTGAAGACCTTGTGGCCTTTGTCTGTTTTTCTTTTTGGGTTTATTTGACCTGAAGGTGTTTCTACATGAGATTACACTTCCTGTAACCTTCCGTGCACTGTCTTTGTAGAGCAGCAGTATTTATGCCAGTATCAGGTATTGACAGGTAGCCATGAGGCCCAGCCCTGGGAGCTCTTTGGGCAGATTGTAAGCAACAGAAAAGCTGGATTGAGTAATCAGGCTGTTGGCAGGCAGACAGAAGCCCTCCAGTCAAGCTGAACTGCTTTAAAAGCCCTATCCGCTGTTGCTCCCCTTTGCGCTGGCAGCTTATCACCCAGACAGATTTCAGGGGCCTTGAGCCATGCAAGGAGTCCATCCACGTGTGAGAAATCCCAGGCTTTCGCTCAGACAATATGACCCCCTGCCTCAGAGAGATGGAGATAACTCTTCAGCTCACGTCACCGTGAGAAAAACAAAAACTTACTATCTCCTTGGCTGCAGTTACTGTCATCCACATTTATGGAAGAAAGGGGAAATTGGCTCTCCAAATACAGCAGTGGAGAAGTTTACAGTTTCTGCCTGGGGCTGTTAGAGATGATCCCTCAGGGAATGGAGCCAAGATCATGATCACTCCTTCACATGACTGGTTCCATGTCAATAGTACTGTATGCACACACATACTGTACACATACAAGATTTCTCTGTCTGTCTATCACCCACTTTCTCTCACACACACACACACACACACACACACACACACAAACAAACACACACACACACGCACGCACGCACGCACGCACAACACAACATACATGTGCACTCAACACCTTCCCTCTGAAGGTGCTCTCAGTTAATCTCAACATTAATTATTGACTCTGAGTTTAATTTGAAAGGCAGACACACTGTAGGCCAGGGGACACTGCTTTAAATAATGTATACGGCCCATTCAGAGGTAATCATATTGTCATTGATTAATATACATTGGTGCTGTGGAGCATACCTGATGTGTGTGGGAGCCAGGCACTGGTTATGATAAAACTTGGCGCTAAGAGCTGGTGTCAGGCCGAGAGCATCTCTAGGGTCCCGTCCTCCTTGTCTGATGTTTCAATCACAGCTTAGGAGCTGTGATGCATGGAGGCATACACTATCAACTGACTGGATAACACGAGGAGCCCCAGAGAATTACCATAGCCAGAGAAAGATAGGCTAGGAGAGGGATGGAGAAAAAAGAGAAATACAATAGGAGAGACATAATAGGATAGAAAATCTAAGGTGGAGGTGTAAAGAAATTAAATTAATGATTTAATTTTTTTTTTTATACAATTCATTTTAAATTAATAACACATAATTCTCTTCTGAACTGAGTGGTCTGTGATAATATTGTCCCTGAATGATTTGCAGAAACAGTACAGTATACTAGCCATCATACATACTAGTAGAAGGAGGAGCTGCATATTGTGAGGCTGAGGGATCAGGCTGGTAATGAATTCCCAAATTCTTACACTTGTGTTGACACCCAGATGCAGATGCCATGTCACCCTAAGTATAGTTTAAACAAACACAGATCTGCCCAGAGAGGAGCGAGGAGCCGGGACCGCTCTCCAGAATGAAAAATTCATACACTGTTGTTACCTCGACGCCATTCAAAGAGCACAGAGTTCAAAAACATGAACCAATTACAGCCTAGAACTCAACTGTCTGGACACAACACATGCATTTTGATAGACATAAACTTAGACACGCTCAAACCAATAAAAAGTCATGCTACACGCTCTTTCTCTTATGCACGCGCACGCACGCACGCACACACACACACACACACACACACACACACACACACACATAGAGTCTCTATCGGATAGATAAACAAATCCTGTCCAACTCTCTCCTCC
>JAPSES010000001.1:3642925-3660057 GCA_029822895.1 Maxillicosta whitleyi
CACACACACACACACACACACACACACATAGAGTCTCTATCGGATAGATAAACAAATCCTGTCCAACTCTCTCCTCCTTCAGGAGATTGTGAAAGCTTTGGCAAGCTTGAGTGAATATGTTGTTTTTGTTAATACATAAAGATTAGGGAAATAGTCTCTAGGCTCCTCTCTCTCTCTTTCTCTCCCCCCCTCTTCTTTCATCCTCCTCCACCCTCTCTCTCTGAGTCTGGCAGGAGAGGTGGTCTTGTCAGACAGCTTCTCTCCCACGTACCCATAGAGCTCTGAGAGGTGTGGAGCAAACAGGCTGAATGCTGGGAGGCTTCTGTCTCTCTTTCTTAAAACCTTTTGGCTGCTGGAAAATACTCTCTGACAGCAGGCCTATGTGTTCTGCTGTATGTTTGACAGGAGAGGAAGAACAGCCTGCACCAGATACAAAATAGCACCACAGGCAGATGCTTAGCCAATCTGAGAAAGCCTCATGGGTTGAGTAAGAAACAATATTCTACAACTGAAGAAGGGCAGTCAGTTATATGTGGTTTATTTGAGGCTGTATGCGGGGCTTTTTCTGCTTCCCAACCACAATGATATGATACTAGGTAAGTAATGGGGAAATGGTGACTTAACCGAAGGGGGTGGTTGAAAGAACGCTTTCTTATCTCTGTCTTGTGGTATCGCTGGAGTGGAGGTATGTGTAAGAAGGAGCATGCAAATGTAGAGCATTGGAGACAAGGCCTTATTTCTCTTCATCAGATATATTTCTGCAGTAGATTACAACTGACTCAGTGAATAAAAAAACATAGCATCTTCTTTGACCTGGTCTATCAACAGTTTACTTTGTTATCTGAACATCAAATGTGCTACAGGTTTTTTATTTATTTATTTTTTTACACCAGTTGGGTAAGATGCTCATAAGAGGTCAAAACAATGTGAGCTCCACCTGTATGTTTAAAGAAGACTCAGACCCAGAGCATCACTGGCAACTACCCTCCAACAGCGCTCTTTTAACTAATATCTATATCTCCGCGGGCCTACAGTATGAGCCACTTCAGACAGCCCCTGAAGGAAAGCTTTTTATCATCCAAAGTGAGGAGGGTAGAAAGGCCAAATCACATCAGAGGCAACACCAGCTGCACATAAAGAAGTTCTCCACTGAACAATGGAGCTGCCATGAGCACCACCTCTGTCTCCCAGCTGAGCCGTGCAGCCAGAGCTTAACCAATCATTGGGGTCAAAGCAGCCGCATGGATGACCAAAGTGCAGCCACCATAATCTAATTGTCATTGTATTGCCTTCCAATGTAAAAAGCATCTCTTTTCAGTATCATGAAGGGATTGGAGTGTGGATGAATAGGCCTGAGACTTGTGTAGGCGAATTTAAACTGATTTAAGGGAGTCTTGTATGGTATTAAAATGCACTTTGGAGTAGTGGTACAATGGAGCTGCCATGGAATGATACAGCGGGGTAATCAAAGCCCAACATCTCCATCTAATACGAGTTTAATATTATATTCAGACACACTAACACACTGCCAAGAATATGCTTAAAAGCACAGGTTTGTTTAACCAGTGGAAATCAGAGTGAAGTAATCACCTATATGGCATGTATGGGACCTTTTTAATGAAAATGAAATAACAAGTGTGATCTACAAGAAAAGGTGGCAAGTGAAAGGGCAAATGATAGAAAAACAGAGAAACAAAGAGAATAAAGTATCTAAATTAATCTCAGGTCATGATTCAAGGTCATTCGGGAAAGCCATGTGTGCCTCCCGCTCTCTGTTCTTTCTACCTATCCTTGGGTTGTTTTACAGCTGAGGTGCTCTTTGTCTATTTCTAAATGTGGGGGTGATTGGCCCCTCGCTTTATCTCTTTTTGAACAATTTAATGTTATTCACCCTGGTACAAATTAAATCTCATCTACCATTAACCATGAAAAGAAGAACATTCCTTTAGCGAACTTAATGACCATCTAGATAATTAAAAAAAAAATCCATGTATTCTAATTTTCTGTATAATTTTAGGTCAAATTAAGTTCCTTTTAACTCATTTTCAGTCCGTATACACCATCTATACAATTATCCATTCTCTTGCTCATTGGTTTTCTTCCCACGCTCTTTTGTTAATGCAGATGGATTTCATTTTATTTACAAGTCAGTAAAGTGCAGTCACATCTCGTGGACAAAGCAACAGTGTCAGTCTAGTCTCACATCTCTCTGGAATATGCACACATATTTATAACACCTCTCAATGGTGATGCCAGCATCCATCTACGTACACTTAACCGCAGCCTTCTCCTTCATTAACCAATGGCACCTTTAGCTTATGGTCAGAGCTGCAGGAGTGTCTATAGTGTAATGAAATTTACGAAGAAGAGCCACTTGGTATGCTAGCGATGCGGCAGCAGGTCCCTATGCTCAGTGAAAACCACACACCCGCTTTTATAGATTGCATAATGGCTTGCATGAAAATGGTTTCTCACTAACATAAATCAAATGTCAAAATACAACCGGAGCAAGACAATTCCCGGGGTGCACACATGGACATACGCACTCACACAATGAAGCACACACACACACACATACACGAACAGCAAATACACATGCTCAAAAGAATCAGCCATCCAAGGAGCTCATAGTACTGCTTATGCAGATACATGTAGTGCTTAATAGCATACATAATAATTTATTAAGAAATGTTAAATATTCATCAATATTAAATTAATCATTTATAGCAGATCTTTAAATTAAAGGGTGTCCTTGAAGTTTTAGATGTGAGGAGTGTCTTCACAAAGAGCCAAACCCCTGTGGACATTTTAAATCTCTGATGTACAACATTTGGACTGCTATTGTATAATGACGATATCACTTTGATATTGTCTCTGAAAAGGAAAAAGAAACACACAACCACAGAACAAATGTCCCTGTAAAAGTCATTAATTGCTTGCGCCATAATTAATAACAACCCCATGTCTAGGAAAGTGGTGACACCAGCACTGTTGGGAGTGCTGTCGGGTAAAACTGTTTCTTAAAAAAATTGGTGGGAACTGTTATGATAATGACACATCTTACTGTCATTGTGGGACTGCAACAATCCAGTCATTTGTTTGAATGTTCTTCAAAATTTGTAAACGTGTAATATAATAATGACATTTTTGAAACAACAAATACATTTCATATCAACATATCTGTACACTGTACTGCTGTAATAGTTCAATAAACAGTAACAAAAATGATATTCATATGCACATTGAATGATTTGGATGGTTTATTTTGATACTGGAGGTTCAAGAAAAGACACCAGCATTTGGTTTGATGAAGAGTCCATGATGATGATTTCTTTTGGCTTTTTCCCTTTCGGGGTCGCCACAGTGAATCACTTTCGATTGTTTTTTTGGCAGAGGATTTATGTCAGATGCCCTTCCTGACACAACCGGGCTTGGGACCAGCACAATGAGGCTTGCACCCCCTTGTGACTTTTGACATGCATAGCGTAAAGAACCTTCCCAAGGGATCACCTGGGTCTTGGACCTGCTACCTTCTGCACATAAGTCAGTTTCATTAACCACTGAGCTACCAAGTCGCTGATGAAGAGTCCATGAAGACAAAAAAAAAAAAAAATCTAAATGAAATATCTCTTCCTATGTATTAGCCTGAAGACCAGACTTTTATTGCCATCCACCCCACATATATATAGGCCTTCAGCAACATAAGAAGTGAAATGTAACCACATGTATATCATCAATAAGGAAACATTAAGCCAGAGGTGTTAATTAGTTATAGTTTTCAAGATACTGTATAGTATCTGGTAAAATGTGAAATTCTATGAATTCATCAGTGAATGGGTCACCTAGCAGTCCTTTTTAAAAACAAGGTTTATGCACCACAACGCATTCCATTTTTACATAAAAAAAAGGCAAACTATATTGATGTATTATATAAATGTACATAAACTTACCTATATCTACCTAAACTTTATCTTATATCATGACATTAGCCACCCACAACTTCTGTCATTTGTTTTCAAATGCATTCAAAGTATGTGAAATCTTACACACTTATTTCTGAAGCAAACAGTTTAAAAAATGTAGACCAGTGTAATAAATAATGTTGAAATTACACGTATCTGCTCTTTTAAAGTACAAACACAGGCAACTTTTTTTGACAAATGAAGATGAGATACACGAATCCATCTGCACCTCTGACAAGTCTTTCTACAATCCTAATCAATATCTCTATCAGAGCTCATTTAATTTCTCCCAGTCTGCATGAAGTAAGTCATCACACTGTATTATACATCTGTGGTCATGAAGACAGAGGAGAGGAAGGACACGGCTCCTTGCCAGGACACACCGGCTGGTGCGGCTGCATGGGACACGCTGTTACACAGAGGCTCAATGCCAACCACACCTGTGCCCACAGAGGCACCTCCCTCTCCAGGGCACACTGAGGTCACCTGGGTACCCTGTCAGCCACACCTGTCCTCCTCCGCTTCCTCAGCCTCACATAGGTCCTTGTGGAACCCCCCCCCCCCAGATGGAGTAACATACAGTATGCATGCATGATTAGTTCATCTGTGAAGGGCAGCTAATGCAGTGAACATTCTTCACACAGAACGGTTTCAAAGGATTTTCCAGCCGCTAGTTGTCCCGTGGTAACAGTTCCTCGTACTCATCTATAGCATTTGTCTTATCAGTACAGTGTAAGGCCTCAGGCAACGGCAGCAGTGAACAGGGTCGCCCTATCAGTATTGGTAAAAGTGAGGTTCGGCACCAGGTTAGGAAAAAAGGCGGCTTATAAAAGATTATACTCTCATGATAGCAAATAATCAGGAGCTAATTCATTGTGTGGCCTGCTCTCATCGCTCCTTAAGCCTCCCTATTAGGGGGCTTACATCTACATTTGCAGCTGATGAGAGCGCTTTGCTTCTCTTAGATTTAAACGCCGCAGATGGAGACAGAACACTAATATTAGATTTAGCCCTTATTTCCCCACTATTCGTAATAGTTGTGGATCACATAAAGTCAGTTGTGTGATAAATCCAATACCTAAAGGATTGGTAGTTTTTTTGTGAGAAATCTGCAAAGATCAGGGTGTTTCTTCCAGATCAGATTATCTTACCGATAAAAGTAAGTGGCAGGTCCAGAGATAAAGGGTTTAGCCCCAATTCATTTCCCTTGTATAAATCCTTCCTCTCAGTACAGGTAAAATTTATTGGAAGTATTTAATTTATCTTAAGTGCAACAGCAACGGAAATGTTCTTTTTTTTTTTTTTTTTTTCCACACGGCAAATGCTTAATGCATTATAAAATGATGGAGACTAATGGACGGAGGTGCATTTTTACAAATCACAAAACTCCATATGTGTCTCGCTCTAATTAGTTCTTTTATCATTTCAATGACAAATTTTGAATTGTGTGCTGCAGAATTTCATTATACCCATACATGGATTATCGTACCAGCAGGAAAACCCTCATCTATGTAGCCCAGGCTTCACCATAAATCAGGCTAAATTCCCTAGAAAGAAGAATGCAGGAGGACACTGCACCCAGCACTAAAATAGTATCACCCAGGGCTACTTCTGATTGAATGTTTTATCACAGACAATCCTGAGTGGCGGAAAAAAAAACTAATTCATTCATCCTGCTCAAGTAAAGAACTATAACAACCATGTAATTCCTCAGAGATTTTGCCGTTTCAGAGCACTTTGATTTGTCATGTTATTCATGTCTTTTCATCCTTCTTTCTTCCTGCACTCTGCTCTGCAGTGCGGTGGGTATCGTGTGCTGTAATTCAGCTTTTTATAACCCCCCTCGCTCATTCACCTATTGAGTATCTGCCACTGTAGTACCAGGGCCACATGAGTTCATCACTTCGCCTCAGTAAAAGGATACAATAAGTATGTGTCCAGGGCAGCTTAGGAAGGGCACGGATATCCATCAGTAGTGCATATGATGGATAACGGTGGTGTCTGGGATGAATAGACATGCAACACAAAATACAGTGAGGCCAAAACGGGCAGGAATATACATTACATCCATTTAATCATCCACGCGTGTTAGAAAGGCAGGCGGGCCTTGCTTTCTCTATTCCTGCCGCCTTCAAAAGCTTTGCGTAGATTGATTATGTACGGAGAACCAGCGAGCATAGCTGCAAAACACCTGCCAAGAAGAGGAGGCAGGAATCTTTTTCACTGGTATACAAAAAGCACGCAAGGAGACAGTTAGAAAAGAAAGAATGGATGACTGCTTTGCTGCTCAGATGAATGGCTCTGAGTATGCTGATGGAAATCTAGTTCCCAAGTACATGCAGCAACACCAAATGTACCACACTTTGTATAAATTTGTTGTCTTTTCTCAGTTTGACACTTGTAGAATGTTGTCCACTGCAACCTTGATGAGGTGAGAGTTCATTTATCTTTTCAAGGAACTCTGGAGGCGAAAGGTCATCAGATATTTGAGGTGAAATGTCAGAGGATATCAGAGTTTTTACAGCTGTGAGAGAGTGGATCCTGAATAACTATCCTGTTAAAGGAAGGAGGTCATTAGGAAGGAATACCAAAACATGGAAAACTGATAAGGTGCTCACTGGGTAAAAATCTCATCATCAGCTCTGAACACGTATCTGTCATGATGCCCTAGGCCTTATTTAACCTCCGAGCTAAAATACTCACAGCCTTTTACACCCACATGAAACTGGGCCATTAAGGTCATCCTGGATAAATGTATTCATGAAGTGTGATCTGCAGTGATGGAAAAAAAAGAGACAGCAATGCCATAGACATCTCCGCAGTGATGATGTGATTGATGATGATTAGAGATCTTGTCTTAAATCGATTTTACAGGGCATGTCATCTGCATTTCATTTGCAGAATGAGTAGCTGTTCTCAGTACTAAAATGTAAACATGTCTTAAGTCTTTAGTTCAGTTCTAAGTACTGTGCCATATGTCATGCCTATAACACATTATATGCTTTTTCCTTAACCTGTTTAGTGATTAAATGCTACCACTATGTATGGAGCTGGAATTTTGAAGGACTAAAACAAAACTGTATGTGAAAGAAAAAAATAGAAGACACAAGGAAAAACAAGGCAATAGGACGAGGAGTAAGCCGGAAACAATTTTGTAGGACTTGAAACGGCACTTTGGATAAAGAGAAGAACAGAAGAACTTCTTTTATGTTTCTTTTATGAGAGGATGAAGACAGAGAGCAGTCAGTCTTTCCAATATACATGGAAAGGTTGAATTGCTCTTTCATCCAGATTCAATGACACTCACTGCTCTGGAATACAGATAAAAAACATGCAAATCAAATATCTATTCAACCATGTTGTTTTAGTTGAATGTTAAATCTAAGCATATACTGCCATGCATATCAGGTATTCAAATATCCAATGTACTGATGAGTACTGTATTACTCAAAATAATGTGTTATATTATTTTTTATCTTGTTTCCTTAGCAAAAAGCTTTAAAAAAAATACAGTTTAAAAAAAAAAAAAAAACAAACAAAAAAACCCCCCATTTTTTAAGTTCTTGGTTTGAGTGGCATGGCAGTGGACTGTCTCACAGCCAGACCAGAGAGCCCTGCTCACCTCTGACTCATCTGGGAAGCCCTGAGGTTGAGCTGAGGGAAGAAAGAAGGCTGAAGGCAGGGCAGGATGAAAAACGAGGGTGTCACAGCATTGTTGCAAGGTTAGCACACCCGCTAATGGAGCTGTGCTGGGGCAGGGCGCCCCGAGGATCGACCCCACCAAGGGGGGCATGTACAAGCCCAAGATAAACTACTGTAGGGGGCATGGCACTGCCCCAAGCCCCTCTACTGCCCGCTAAGCACTCAAACACACACATACCCACTCACACACACAAACCACCACCGTGGGCTAGAAACACCCTCCCAAACATTTATAGCTGACCATCAGATGCAATACTGAGAGATCCCCACTGCTCCTCATAAAGCACAGGGTTTGACACAGCACTATTCAAAAGCTGAGTAACACTTGAACTTCACTCTGATGTGCAGGAGGTAAAGTGCCATATTTCTCACTTCATAGTTCTGAGTAACTTTTTTTTTTAGTGTTTTACCATTCATAAATGATGACATCTACTGGCAGGTCCTTTTGAAAGTAGACACACTGAAATGTTCTCAATTCCATGCAGAGATAACCACTGAGCAGCCCAAACCAATCCTTTTCCTCAGAAAAATAAACCTCTCACATAAGGAGGAAACAAATTGAATGAGCACATTTGGAGTCAGAGTGTGAAGGGACCACTAAGTGGTTCATGTTTCAGAATAATCTGCCAAGCACTGCTGCTGTCCAGACTATTCATGTTCACTACATTGAAAACATGCCTGTCCTCTGTCTTTTCAGCAGCATAGATGATTTTAACACAGCCAGGTAAATCCTGATTATCCCTAGAGCTCAGAGGGTACTGCAGACAGCCAAGAGAAAAATGAGAGAAAGTAAAGAATGAGACATATGGCTGACATGCTCCTGCTGTGCAGGGTTGCACTGCTGAGCGGTCAAGGGTGGGGAGTTTCAGACAGAGGGGACATGAAGAATGACATACCCTGGAAGATCTCTCTCACACATGGGACTCAGAGTTGACAAAGAAAGCTCTGTTTGGCAGAGTGGCAGCCATTTTAATGACCAGTTTATCACTGTTTGTCAGGGGGAGGGAAAAAGGAAAAGATGGAAAGAAGGAAAATGTTCCCCAGCAGGCATTTAAGGAGACTGACTTCCTGTCAGGAGAAGAAAGGAATGCTGACATCTTCCTGTTGGTGGCTCACAAGCACTTTTGATTGGCCAAGAGGGGATACAGATGGGTCACTAAGCTATGCTTTGATTGGACAGGAGGATTGGGGAGAGGTCAGTGGGGAGAGCAGCCAGTGTCAGGTCTAAGGTAGGGGGTATAAATTAAAAAGACAAAAGCCGTCAAGCAATTTGAAATGGACTTAATGCAAAAAATGCAAACTACTCAAATTAACATCAACTGGTTTTGACTGAATAAACAATGTTAGAGTACATGACATCATCAGGGAGCAGATGACTACTACAGGTTATGTTACAAAAGGTTATAGTAAACAATGTAAAAGTACTTTTTTTCCCACATAAACCTGTTGTGATGCATTGATCATACACTGTGTACTGTCAACTGATTTTCACATCTTCTGGGAAAATCAGACAACATGCTGGGGAAAAAAACTAGTCGAGTTGAAAAAACTAGTTGAGTTTAATGTTGACTACATGCTTCCATCTTCCATTAAAGGGATACGCCACCCCCAGACGAAATTCAATGTATCCCCCACACTCCCCAGACTAAATAAGTGTGTGGAAGCATTTTCCTGATAACCCAGCCAATGTCCGAATCCATGACAACTGACCACTGGCTGGAGACATGTAGTAACGCATAGTACATGCATCCTAACGTCGCCAAACAAGTGAATTCGGCCAAACTGAATTAATGTACTTAATGTTGCCCCCCAATTACTTTCCGCGTACTGTGTATTCACTTCGATGATGAATGATGCAATTTACAGCGCAAAGGGCTTGTCTTGCTCATTTTGTATGGGAACTATTTTTCTGTGCGGAGAAACACAGCCGACGCACACCAAGGACCATCAGTCAGTGGGAGCCCCCATGTCCCCATGTCTTCAGCAACACAGCGTAGCAGAGTTTGCCGGAGATTAAACCAGACACGTCTTCAAACTTGTGAGGTGAGCAGATTGTGACTGCTTCGTTATTTATAGGGTTTATTACTGAGCAAAAATGGTAAAAACTAGGGCTAATAATAGCCACGCAGGTAACGGTGGTTTCCTGAATTGCCAGGTAGGCTACGCTGGGTTGCTGAAGACGTGGGGGGTGGGGGCTCCCTCTGACTGATGGTCCTTGGTGTGTTTCTCCGCACCGAAAAATAGCTCCCATACAAAATGAACAAGACAAGCCCTTTGCGCTGTGAATTGCGCTGTCATTCATCTTCGAAGTGAATATACAGTACGCAGAAAGTAATTGGGGGACAACATTAAGTACATTAATTCACTTTGGCCGAATTCACTTAGTTGGTGACATTAGGATGCATGTACTACGCGTTACTACGCCAGTGGTTAGTTGTCATGTATTTGGACATTGGCTGGGTTATCAGGAAAATGCTTCCACACACTTATTTATTCTGGGGGGTGTGGGGGATACACTGAATTTGGTCTGGGGGTGGAGTATCCCTTTAAGCTCTACACCTATTTACAAAAAAGGCTAAATATATGTATTAGTACAAAATTCTGGAGATTTTGTGAATATTCCAATTTCCAAGTCTTTTTAATGCAATACTTAGAAAATGCACATAAAATATGTAGTGGAAATAGGAAACACAGCTGATACAAGGAAAAAGAAAATGAGAAGCTAAAAGTGAAAACTGTAAACAGCAGCTTCATCAGCAGATGTGAACTGATATATACCCTGCAGGACATCAAATATTGTCTCTCTCTTTTGGTGTGTTGTTTTGAGGGTTGCCTCTTTAGCTGTGACGTCACAGCTAAATTGAAGCAATTTCGTGTGTTTCTGAACATCAGATGACATCTGACAAACAGAGAGCGTCTGCTTATATGCGTCTGTGTGTGATCTGTATCGTTGTGTCTGACAGTGTGAAGTGGCGTGGGTGAAATCCTCCCTAGTTATAGGCTGGATTGAGCCCTCCTAGGATCCAGCAGAGAAAGGCCTGTCCAACAAGCTTCACCAAAGCCTCTGTCGCTGATCTAACAAAGCCCCTCTTATTCAGGGCAGCAGACAGAGGCCCACAGGGAGAAAACCTCAAAGACTTTAACAACACCTCAAACCCCAGCCTCCATGACGGCTTGTTTCTTTCATTACAGAGCTCAAACGGGGGCTGTGTGTGCCAGTGTGGGCATGCCCGAATTAAAGAGAAAATAAGCCTCTGCCCACACATTATCGCTCACATGGCACCGACACCCACAGGCCTTATTGCGTGGAATTTTCCAGAACTAGCATCTCATCACCCAGAGTAATATGTTTCCATGTGTGGTGGCAATTAAATGCCCAAAACACAGAAGTGGTAACAGAAGCCACACCGGCTCCTGTGTGGAGGGGCCACCTTGTCTTCAGGCTTATGAAAACAACAGTACAGTGCTCATTTACACAAAGACCCCCGCTTCTGTTAATATATACCAATAACAAAAACTTAGATAGATACCACTATGAATAAAATTATTTATATAAAATGTATTGGTGCTGATGATCAGAAAATAGATTCTTCTTTGTGAGCTCCATAATGTATATAGGTGATGTTATCTTCTATGTTGTGTGACAGCAGACACTAATACTGACTAATACTGTTTTACCTCCCAGTGCCCAATCTAATTTCATTATTGCAACTGTAAGAAAAACACTTTCCATAGTTGGAAAAAAAATATATTCCACAATACAAGCAATCAAAAGCACTTAAATACTACTCTAACTTGGAAATCTAATATCTTATGCAGGAAAATATTCACTTGTGCCAGAAATTTAAAACAGACACAACGGATGACTGTCCATTTAGTATTTATTCTGAATCCACATGTGTAGATGTCTGCTCCAACTTGCTTCTCTGCCCATTTATTTTATCTGAAGTTCTGGACCATCAATACCCAGGAATAAGCTCCTATAGGGAAGCCAGTGTTTTTCCATTCATCCTCTACGCCTAATTTCGTTTTCCCCGTTCTCTGCGTCTGAGTTTTCTCCATCATCACTGAGTTCATTGACAGTTTTAATACTTTTATCAAAGAAAATTTTCCAAACACACACCAGAAACAATATATTCTATCAAACAAGGCTGTCTAATAGGAATTACTCCACACTGTTGAAAACGTAATCACACATGTACACAGACACATCACACTCTTGGTTTTCCAGCAACCTTCACTGAGATTTCATAAGAAAAACACCCACGGATGCTGTGACAGGACACATTCAACTTCCGCTTTCTTCAAAGCGTCACTATTCCGATAATCTTTCCACCCACCTGATACCTCATGAGCAATGAGCCTTAGCAATACTGAAAATGGACAGCAATCTATCATCAGCAAAGAGATCAAGCTGACAGCATTGCACTCCTACTGCTCTCAGAAAGTGCACAGCTACAGTCATGCACAGCACGGCACCCGTCAAACTCTGACCCCTTCATACGCTGATGGCATTGTGGTGTTTAATCATGGTGAGAGACATTAAATAAACTGAGGTTACACAGACTGATGTAAGAACTGTGATGAGGTTCGAGCAGAGTTTGGTCAGTAAGTGATAGGTGTACAACAGGCTGGAGAGATGGCAGTAGAGTATGTGTGTACTATGGGCTGAAGGTGGGAAGAAGCTCTCAGGTCTTATGGTTTTGAGGGACAGTGGGATAGTGCTTTGGGGACAGTGGGGTTAATAGTCCAGGGAAGACAGGCCTGGCACCAGCATGTTATAATAATACACTTGGCACTTGGAATGGTGTCAACCCCTTAATTCCCCCCGGGAGAGAAGGACACAGCCTAATCTGTATTCAGTCCTGACATTGTCCACATCTGATATGGAACATTAGCCCCTAAGTCTCTCTATAGACTAGTGTCCTTCGGTTTATATTACTTTATGTTAATAGAGAGAGAAAACTCCATGTGCTGTCGTTTGTCATTGTTAGCAGGGGTGCTCCCTGAGCCTGTTTGAAATGCATTTGTTTAGAAGAGAAAAGGGGGAAGGTAAACCTGACCGCTCGGGGGAACCTCGTCGTTTCTCCATCTCTATTGATCTTTGATCCAACCACAGCCCTCCTTCCTTTCCTTGTCCTGCGGGTCACACTCTTACTTCACCATCTCTGAATAAAGTCACCTGTAAGCTCCACCTCACCATGGTAGTTCACAAGTGTGTACATCCCTCTAGTTTTCCATCAATACCAGTGTCATTAAAGAGAAGAAAAAGAGAAATGAACAAACAAAAATACAATTCTGAATGCACAAAATAAAACATGTCCAAAATATAGATTTAACACATGAGAAATCTGTTTGATGAATCCTTCCAGGTTTACAGAGAAAATGATTTACTATAGTAGGAAACAAACTTCCTCCTGATATGGATACCTATACATTGTGAGGAATAACACTAACACCTCCCATTTGTGCCTCAGCACCCCCCCTCTTAGCTTTCTCCTTCCAAATGTCCCCCGACATTGCCCCAACACCACATTGAGAAACACTACAGAATTTTCAAAAAAAAAAAAAAAAAAAAAAAAACTTTGGAATCTTAAAAAAAAAAAAAAAAAAAAAAAAAATCAATAATAAATAATAAAATATAATCATATATTTCACCTAAATAAACCATGAACTGAGCAGTGACCTGATTTTAAAGTCATGAATAGGTTAATTCTGCAGATCATCTCTGGTCTCAAGTCAGGTTAAACCCACATTGACCATTTATCTTTTATGAGAATAAGATGAAGAACATGAACCACAATTGGCATAGTTCAGGCAAACAGTATATTAGAAAACCCCTATTTTTCCAGTGCATCACCAAACATAAAATACTGCCAGCTCCACCTTACCATGATAGTTCACAACTGGGAACATCCCTCTAGTTTGCCATCAATACTAGTGTCATTAAAGGGAAAAAAAAAAAAGAAAAAAGAAATGAACACACAAAAATAAAATTCTGAATGCACAAAATACAACACATCCAAAAGATAGATTTAGCACATGAGAAATCTGTTTGATGAATCCTTACAAGTTTACAGAGATAATTATTTACTATAGACATGAAAAGCATGCCAACATGAATAAATATGTTCTAACTAGTTGCTTTACAAGCGATGAGCCAAAGTTACATCGCTACTTAATGCAGCTTGTACGGTTTTATTTGAATAAAATAAGATGAGGGAATGTCTGGTAAAGCTGGCAGAGCGAATATTGTTCAAATCTGAGGATATTCTCTGACTTCTGTTGGAATTAATTCAGCTAATTGTCTTCAGCCCAATTAGAGTCTATTCCCCTCTGCAGTCTGGTGAAACAGTCCTGAGCTAATTGGATTAAATCTTTATCATTTCCTGGGAAACACAGAGAGAAGGGGGAATATGAAGCAATGGTACTGCCTTTTTTAATTAAATCTAACCTAATGACTGTGCTTTTATTAACATCCAACTTTTTTGCCTTTCCATGCTGTAAACAGGGCTGACTGGAAGGAAGCAGGAGCCGTTACAAAACTAATTTATTGATTATGATATATTCTCTTTAATAATACCTATATGTGATCACCAAAGAATGTTTATGGGTTTTCCACACGTGTCATTGTGAAGCACGAGCAGAGCACGACAGCCTCATTGTAAACCTGAGAGTGCATAGTACAGTAAAAAGCATGTTCCTGTGTACCTACCAGCCCTGCTCATCCTCTTAAATGCCAATAATAATTAATGCTGTTACAGCAGGATACTTCTGAGCCTCTTAAACTCTGTTTTATTAGTGGCCTTTAGACAGGCCAAGTGCTGCTGCCAGTGCGGAGAAAGCCGACTTTGTCTATGCGCACTGGGATAAAAGCGATGAAAAAATTACAATCATTATGGCTAAAATGACTGAGGTAAGGATTTTATCATCACGTTTTAGATTATATCCACATACCACTTACAGTATAGCTCGTGAGAACATCATATTATGTTCATCACATGACATCTCATCAAACTCACTGCAATTAACTTTGTCTTTTTACTGTCAAGAATCAGCGCTACTAGTCGTTCACCTGCTCCCAGTTCAGACTATAAAAGGCATCTGAGATAGTGTCATGTTCATAACTACACATTTTCATCAAACGTTCAGGGACTCACAACCAGGGACAAAACCCTCCTTAATGATAAACCTTTTATTTAGAATTAATAGCCACAAAGATTCAATGTGACTGTTTTATGTGTTAGAAAGAAAGAGTAGTTAGAAGAAGCATAATGAGGAATTTTAAACATTTTCTTCTATCATATACGTAACTGAAACAACGGCTATGAAGGTACAATAGACAGCAAAAATACATTTTGTTGTTTGCTGCTATATGAGCAAGTTCATAGTGTATTAAAAAGGGCTCATGTTATTTGTTCTTTCAAACTGTAATAATTTAACAACACAACAGTTGGTGTTTGTACCATCATAGTGACAATCTATGCAAGCATAAGTCCCATTCAGTATTTATTAGTTTATTTATTTATTTTAATTGAAGCATAGTCTCAGAGCTAGCATCGTGTTTATTTATACAGCAAGCATATTGCAGTAAACACAAGATTTTTTACTTCATATAATGTTTACTTTGGTTGAGCTACACAAACTATCTGTGTGCTTCTATGAAAGTGGGTTCATTTTGGTATCTGTCACTTTGCCAGGTTTTTAGACCCAATAATAACAGAGAAATTTAGACATACACCCCCCCAGAATATATATATACTTTTGACTTTTGGTCTGAGCCATAACAAAATTAATGAATTTTTAGTAAAATATCGGGGCCAAAAATAGGAATAAAATTGGGACAGGAAAAGCTACCGAGGTGTCAGTGCATTTTATCTTGAACCCATGGCTTGAAATGGTCTGATTTGGTGCTTTAAATAAAGACCGTGTTAAATCTGATGATCCTAGTGGTTTTTCTAATCCAGACATGTGGGTTTTTCATGAATTGGCTTGGTCTCATCCCAGGTTTCATGTGTAACCCATCGTATCCACTGGCATTACACACAGAACCTTCCCATTTAAACTCAAATAAATCATGAGTGATTTTGCAACTGTGGTCATTTTTGTGAAACACATTGTTATACAACACGTTGTATAATTAATTAAATTCCGAAAATGTACCTGTGAGAGAAGAAAAAGATATTCAGAAAAATATTAGTGCATACATTTTGTGTCCTTTTTACCATGTTCCATGCAGATTCTTGTGTAAACAATATATAAATAACATAAAAATGTGTTTTATCTGAAAAATAGTATCTGTTTTATCTCAGTAAATATTTATTTTTTAAAAACAGACCCATAGTGCTTCCAAAGTTACTTCATAACATTAATCTACATCTGGTTTGATGTTTAAGCCCCATGTCCAGTTGTTAGGGACCAGTTTTATAAAAGCACATAAAAAAAAAATAATAATAATGTTTTTACACTGTATTCCTGACAAATAAAATAACTATAAAGCCTATGTACAGAATAATCTAAAACATCTTCAGTATCTCAACAAAAAAAATCCTAATAATGTAATATAATCCTATATTTCACCTAAATAAAGCATGAACTGAGCAGTGACCTTTATTTTAAAGTCATGAATAGGTTAATTCTGCAGAGTATCTCTGGTCTCAAGTCAGGTTAAATCCACATTGACCATTTATCTTTTATGAGTATAAAGTGACGAGCATAAACCATCATTGGAAAAGTGCAGGCTAATAGTATATTAGAAGATAACTCTGTTCCAGTGCAACAGCAAATACAAAATCCAAAGCAGTGGTTATTTGCAAGAGCCATAGAACTGTGAATAAGTATAGTAGAAGCAAAATAATCTTAACACTTGTGTAGTGAGAGACAGTTTGGTGAAAGTTGAGACAGAACTAAAGCATATATGGATGCTACAGCTACTGTAAGTAAGTACACAACAGGAAAAGACATAGATAGTAAAGATTTTTTTTCCAGCCAAAGCTTCGTCACAACTCATCAAGGTCCAAGATATTCACACCATATATCTCATTTTACTGGTATAGTACCAACGAGATTCAGAAATATCTGCTGCCCATAGAGCCTTATAAACAAGAAGATTATGGGCGCAAGTGCAAAAACAATTCACAGCACAATTAGAAGATGAAATCCTTTCTTTGTGCATTTGTATTTGTGCCAAATGGGTGAGTCACTGATGGGAAAAGATATACACAAATATGACACTGTGTCAGTTTGAAAACATGTTTCTCAGAGTGTTTCTAAGACTGCAGGTACAAGGTATCAACCAGGCAGGATTTCTCCAACAAATGCCTGCCAGGGATTTTTATTAAAGTAAAGAATGAGGTGAAACAAGAAACGGCAAATGCAGAGCAAGTAGAAACAACTTACATCTGAATGTTATGTGTAAGTAATGCATATGTGACACACAGGGCATTAGGTTTACCATTTCTCAGTCTT
>JAPSES010000001.1:3660157-3681161 GCA_029822895.1 Maxillicosta whitleyi
TATATATGTGTGTGTGTGTGTGTGTGTGTGTGTGCGCGCGCGCGCGCATTTTTTTTAATTTACAGCAAATAAATTAAGGTTTACATGAATCAAATGTGTGTAAGAACTGTATTAGACTGAAGCAAAATGAACTCATACCAAATCGTACGACAGTAAAAGCATTGCCACTGAATTGTATTGTAGCCCATTTATCTAGATCTGCACCGAACTGGCTTAAAAGGCAGAGCTGCACACCGTTCCCCAGCATTAAGTTAACATAAAGCCCAATCAGACAATGTATTAAGCTGATAAGGGATGTCTACCTGTGCTAAGCAGTAATTCAATCATTCATTCAATCATCTCTCCATATATACAGTATATACTGTATGTATGTACAGACTCGCATAACATCGCACTGGACATTTTCCGGCCTTCAACAAGGTTCAGTGCAGGATTAAGTGAATATACTGTATGCACTCTGTACTGTCAATATGTACAATGCATGCATCCACTTAACCTCGATACATAACAACCATATGTGCAACAATCTCCTGACCACTCAGCTTCTTCGCTTCAGATTGAAGAGTTGCTGTATTGATTCAAAGAAACCCAGCCACCTTCCCCCCTCTTTAAAGAAGCCAAGTCGTGTGTCCAGCGCTGCTCTGCTCTAAGAATCGTTTCCTTATAGTCTCAGTGGGAGAGACGGGGGAGAGCATCTGGAAAAACAAACAGGAAACCCAGTGAGAGGAAGGCCGGGATGATATACAGCCAGTAGGGAGTACTGCAGCTCACTGCCATGGGAGTGGACTGGAGGGCAATAGGGAGCATGGGGGGGAATGGTCCGCTTTATACTGCATGCCTCATGAAAATATAATGAACAGGAGCCAACGACCAAACAGCCAGTACAGCACTGACATCTACACATGCAGAAACACGGATAGACGCAAGTACAACACAGTTATAGGGGCAAATACACACACAGCTAGGCACTGAATATTTCACACTACAAAAATCTAAATCTCACTAAATGTGTTTTTCTCCTTTCTAGTCCCAAATATCTTACTTCAAGATTTTTTTTGTTGCTTAATTTAAGCAAAAAAATCTGCCAATGGAACATGTGAAAATGATCTTGGTAAGGTTTATTGAAATAAGACTATTATATCTCACTTAGACTTACCCACACATACTATATACATCAAAAATGACAAAGATACACTGGTAAGATGTTGATTTAGATTTTTGCAGTGCAGATAAAACCTTTGCAGCATGTGTTATTCAAGCAGATCAACACCCTTATTATAATAATATGCATTCCATATTGAATACTCCTCTCATATTCTTACAGCTTTTGCTCAGTTATTTTTTACATTTTTTTTCTCTCATCTTTGACGTTGCTTTACTAAACGATGCTATACTATATATAAAATGTACTAAAACGTACCTTTTCAGATGAAAAATATTCAGGAATAACTACATCAGTACATTTGTTTTTGCAGTATATCAAAGGTTTGAATACAGATAAATCTGTATGTCAGTGTCTCCATGATCCTTTGCTAACATTGACATTACATGAAACAGTCTCATTAGAATTAAGACACAACGTGAAAATGTGCCACAAAATATCAGATGAAAACATTTTTATTTAATCTCTTTGATTGACACAACCCTAGAGGTAGAAATTACACACTGTGGGACATTTTATTTTGTGTCACAGTCAGATATAAACACACACAAATACTCGAGCTGGGTTTCATCAAAGTTTCTAACTGATTACTGACTGATTACAAGTGTTGAGTCTAGTGTTTAGACTTGGTTAGAACAGATGGTAAAACCTACGAAGTAGACATGAAGGGAAAAACAATGCTGTAATCACTTAGCAGAAGAACGACGGACAGTTATTTGTGATGATGATGTAATTTCAGTGGGACACGAAATATCTAAGCCATGTTATTTCATGCCTGTCTACACACACGCTTCCCTACAGAAGTGTCTCATGTTGACAATCACAATAGGATGTCAGGGATCTGTTTTGCAGCTAGGAAAATGTTTCATACATTTATATATATGTATAGTATATGAATATATGACACTGCACAGTGCACGGAGCAGAGGGAAAGCGATCAATGCAGATCATAAACAGAATACAATAAAGCAATCCATTGCCATTACCAGCAAATGGCCATTGTATTGGAGGCCTTTGAGACCAAGACATGAATTGCTTCAGTTTGCCAAGCAACTTGGATGAATGCACAAACAGATACACAGTATAATGTGCCATTAATATATAAAAGGAAAAAAAAAATTAGCACTCTATCCATGCATCTAGAATATTTATGTACACACTGAACGTGTTCTAAAATGTTTTTACAAAAGTGGGTTAACACTTGGATCAAAACAACACAATATGTACTGTACATGGTTGCACTGTCCATCAAGTGGGCACACACCATGCAGCTACTGCACGTAAATACACACACACACACACACACACACACACACACACACACACACACGTACTCCTGACAAGCACTCCTCCTGCGTGTGCCTGTGAAACCTGAGTCTGTCTTTGTCACACTCCCAACATCTGGATCTGGTAAGGAAATTAACAGCCTGGCCATTCCACTGTCATTTAACCTGCAAGCAATCGAGCCATGTGTTGAAAAGTTTGCTTGGATATTCATAGGCCTGCCTGGAAAAGTGCCTCATTTCCATAAATCACCCAGCTCCCTCTGTTGAGTGGCAGTGCCTCGTTGAAATATTCTTCCCGGTAATTTATATACATAGCATAGTTAACACACAAGTTATTACAACAAACCATGGAAGTATTCAAAAATGTATTAAGGATGAACACGCCTTTTTCTGCAAATTACACTGAAAATAAATGTTAATATTATTGGTGTGAGTGCCAATAATTCAGAAAGTAAATATTATTCTTCTAATTTTTATGTTCCGACTATTATTCCGCTGTCTGCAGTTTGTCTTTTTTAGGAAGACATTTTTCAGGAAGAATTGTCCAGTTATTTAAGCGTTTAGATCTCTGTCCTTGGAATGCTGTGGACACCTATTAAATAATTCAACAAAACAAGAGAGGAGTAGGTAATAGAGCTGAGGCCTAAAGTAACTCAATCAGAGCTGGCTGTCTGATGTTCCCACCCTTGCCCCCAGAACTCACACAATAGATACGCCTGCCACTCTCTGAGGTCAAAGGCTGTTTGTTGACCACAAACCACATTAAAATTGGTTGTTCTGTAGCCATGGCCAGGGGAAGACCACAGGGTGGTCAGTGTAAGAATCTGACTTACTATGTAATCATGTTACACTCACAGGACCACCCACATATGTCAACAGAATGAATATACTTTCACAGAAACCTACTTTTATGTTTGAATGAGGTCATGTGAGGAAAAAACCAAATTGTCTTTCAGCGGTAATAAATTACGAAGCAGTGTGACATTAACAGTTATTTTCCTTTGACATAATAGAAAGTTCAAAGAAGCGCAGTAACCATACTTTTCCTGTCAGTTTCCTTTGACAGCTTTCACAATTGGCCCAGAACACGTGCATCAGACACACGAGCCACATTACAGGTGTTTTCTTCATTTTTGCATAACGTGTTCTTTATGTGACCATGCTGCTTAAAAGTCAACTTTTAATCTTTAGTAATGACTTTACTGTTCAACAGAACACAAGTAAGAAAAAACTGCCCCCTGAATACAATAAAGCAGCAACATGTTGCACCCACAATATCTTTATTAATCAAGATAGAAATAAGGTCATGTCATTTTTGCAAGAATTGACACAGAATTTTTTAAAAATAAATTCATTTTAAAAACTTGTTTTATCAAGATGAAAAATTGCCTCAGTATATCCATCATGACAGTTCACCAAAATGACATCAGAGGATTTGTGTGAAACAGATTTTTGCTTTGTGACACTTTGGAATGTAGCAAAAATGATGGACTGGAAGTACTATTGAATTTTGCACAATATTACGCTCTTATTTATTTATTTATTTATTTATTTATTTAATTTTCACATAGTAAAAACCATACACACAAATACATGTTGATCAAAAAAATTGTGATATATGGTAACCAAAAAAAAAAAAAACAAGGGGCTTAACGAGTGGCAACCTCCAGATTTATAACTATTTACAACTGCAATTAAAATATATTTACTTAACTATAGTAGAATAAAAAACATGAAATACATTGCTGTAGGATATAAGCTATGACACCTTGTGATTGAAACAGAGGCTAAGAGAACAGGAGTAAAGGGAGACAGAGTATTGGTGAGGGGAGACAGAGCGCTAGTCCCAGAAACAGACCGCGATCAATTAGTCTAGCTCTACAATAGCCGGAAATCTCATATTGGGGTCATGCATTCCTTATCAGCAAGTGAATTTTCACATGCCAGATAATGCTCTAATGATTAATGGAGTTGAATGAATAATGGTGGAGAAGACGAGTGTTATTTTTACCCTGTGGCAGCTGGTAGCACACACAGTTAACCTAAAAAGTGAGGATCACACTTAAGGGCACTTTCTTAAGTCCTCCCACACATGTTGAGAGATAAAAAAGAGCCTTTTGGTACAATTAATCTATTTTGTCATAGATTTAATAAGAGTCATGCAATGCAAGTGAACCGAATTCAGCCAATTTCAAAGGGATTCTGACAAGAAGCAGAGAATGTGCTTGGCATGTAACAATATTGAAAAATGTGTAAAAGTTGTGTCTTGGACACATTTTAGGAGTGTGTGTATATTCAACCCAGTGATTTAATAATCAGGCAGTTCAGCGTTGCATTGTGGGATAGAGGTAATAGTTATGGCTCCTCTCTAAGCAGGTGTTGTGTGGGTAAACTGGCACTGGTGGACATGCCACTCTAATTTCATTGACAGGTTTATGACCTTTTATGTGTCCCAGCTGCCATGTTTATGACGGGCTGACTGTGCGTTCATGTTCAACAACATTAAACATGCATAAGCTAGACGCCGCGGCCTACCACATGGAATAGAATGCTCTCTCCAAGAGCCCTGAACATCTAACATGTCTTTGGGAGAACATAGATGTGATGAGAGCTATAAAAACAAGCAGAAATTGAAAAGCAGAATGACACATGAATAGATGAGAGCTGGTGGGATTCAGATCATAGATGTACAAAGCTACAAATCTAAGTCATCATGGAGTCTAATTTTATGAGGCCGTTTGGCTCACCAACACTACTGTATATCTGATTAATCTTACCTAGACAAGGTTAGAGGAGGCAAGGTGGTTGGACCTACGGCATTGGGAGTGTCCATCCTGCTGACCCAACAGCATGCTGGGTAATTAATAATACCTTTGGGAAGTTCTCCCAAAAAAAAAGGAGCTGTTCTTGTTTCTGGAGTACAGTAGAATAGCCCTTAGAAAAAGAAGCTAAAGGGGAAGGGGGATGGTGAGGACACAGCAAATGATTTATAGACCATTGTTGTTTGGAGGGTATTTGGCAAGAGTTCCTGTTCTTATCGAGCATGTAGGCCTCGGTCTTCAACAAGGCTTTCTGACCCTCCTAGTCCTAAATCTTTTAACTTTCACCACTAAGTACTAGATAAGACTAACACAGCTTACATTAAAGACACCGTTTTAAACCTGCTGTTTTCTTATATTTACATTATTACATGGATTTTGCATTGATATAATTCGCTACATTTTCAAATCCTACCTAATGTACTTTTGCTTTTCAGTGTCCCTTACACTGAGGTTTTATAGTTTCAGTAGATATTCACATTCGTACTCGCTGTCAATTTATAGGAAAAACTATTCTGCGAGAGAAAATAAGAACAGAGAACGAAGGAGAGATGGTAAGAGACAGAAAATGCACAAGAGAAGAAAATGCAAACGATAAAAGAAAAGGGAAACGTTAACTCTCCCCTGTGATTTGTCAGCGATAAAGCCAGTAAAGCCAGTGGAAGAGGCATCAGTATTGCAAGCTGTAACAATACATGTCAGGATCATTATCAGGCTAAAGATATGATTAGAGTCACATCACGCTGTGCCCTGCACTCTACTCTCATGAGGAATATATTCTTCTCTGCTCCCCTTGTTTTCTCTTTCTTTTAAATTGTGATTATAATTTGGTCCTCTGGAGGGGTGCCAGGAAATAAACTGTTTAGTGTCACAGCCATGCCTGAGCAGGCACGCTGTGGCCCCGGTCCTGCCTAGGGACAGGTGCCAGCACAATGCTCCATTTAACTCCACAGTCATGTAAGCTCTGTGTATTTTACCTAAACAGTGCAGAGATGTCCCTCTTAGATGATTTTTAAGGATGGGTAACGTGGTTTCAATGTAAGTGATTAAAATGAACAGCAACATTTAGATGCGTTTATGTCTTGATTGGATAACTGGAAAAAGTACAGACGTCAAGTGTGATTGTGAACCGGATATGCCCTGTCTGTAGTCACCCGGTCTGTATTCATCTAATGTGAACAGACAAGGACCAGGGTAAGGTACAGGAAGGTACAGACTTCCATTTACTCTCAAGGCTCATGTCTGCTCAAGACCTCTGAAGGGTTTAAGACTTTTCACTTTATTAAAAGTAAACACATATCTAACAGAGCTGATGGAAGAGTGTTGAAACATGAAGCTGTTGCCTTTTTTATTTGAGATGTTTAAAACCCCAGAGCTTCAGAATCCCCAGAGCAGGATCACAGCAAATGAAAGTAGTGGCTCCACTAGATGAATACTATTTGGTTCAATGTGGAAATGTATCTTATGAAAGAAATGCCTGTATTTTGAGTCTCTTTTTCTTGAATCCTTCCTATGATAACTGGATATTGCAAGGGGGGAAAAAATGAAAACAAGGGTTTCCTAATCAATCATGTAATGTGTTATAGTTATTCTAAATCATGATCTGTTCACAAAAGAATAATGGAGCCAAATTGTAAATTTATTGAAGCCTGTGTTCCACAAATCACCCAAGGGTACAGAAAATCAATATTTTCATACAGAATCTTTCTTTTTCATTCAAATCTGAGAATTGTAATGTGTTGTGCTTCTGTTGACATTTCATATGCTGCCATTTGTATTTTAAACTTTTTTTTTTTTTCACTTCAACGTATCGCATCTGAAGTCTTTAACTGAAGTAGAACACACAAAAGGACAACGCAGGGCTGTGATGACAAAAATGAATCCAAATGTGGTGGAACATGTCGCATTTTAATAAGCACAGTCATAAACAGTGCCAGTCTCAAGAAATTTTATGATTAAATTTCATCTACTTAATCGCTGTAGCCACAGTGTTCATAACTCAGCTATATCAGGACAGCTGGGATGCTGTTCAGTGCTGTTTAGGAAAGGAGATAGAGGCCTAAACACCACTTAGTGAAAACGACTTATTGTCCCGTATCTTCTTATTAGAAACATGTATTGTGGTGCTCATGCATCACAACTAAGGTGGAACGGACATAGGAATATCATGGATGAGGCAAATAAAAACAGATAGATTCGCATTGCAGGAAAAAAAAGAAAGGGGGGACAGACAGAAGAGACTGTCCTTAGAGCAAAAGAAAAAAGGTGGAGCAGGAGGTGGAGGGATGCTTTAAGCTGATTTATATCAAACGGTAATAAACTGGGCATCTCCCCCCCTTCCTGTTTAATATGCGAATATGCAGAGCATCCCACTCCTGACAGCTCCCCATTAATAAAAGCATGGCTGGGAGCGCAGGTAGCCATAGCTCATCTATATGAAAATACATGATGATGTTTTTACACAGAGTCATCTTTTAGAATGGAGTCCATGTGCCAGAGCAGGGCTGATCCTCTGAAGTACACACAGCCATAACTCTACATGCGTCTGTAGTTCTGTCTAACCTGCACTGCAGGTGAATGGAATCAAATAACAATGTGACTCAAGCGTGACAGAAGCACGAGGGAGGTGAAATCCTCTCCAAAGACTGTACATCAGTTTCACACTCAACAAATTGTCTGCCAAGATGGCGCCAGACCATATGGTACACTGCCATTTAACCCCACTAATTAATGAAACCATTCTCTTTATGCACTAATGATGGATGTCCTTGTTAGACAGTTTTCACTCTCAATGGGCAAAAAGTTTGTACAGTTCAAGCAATTCATTTAAATTATACGGTGCCCTGAAGAATATGAGACATCCACTCATTGCAAAAGTACTTTGTATTTATCCAGAACAATCACAACAATGTACGAACAACTGTTTCTTATACGTAGGTCACCTTGTCATTTTAAAAGTCACAGTGTAAGAAATGAGGAATGATTCATAAAAATGTAGAGATGGTTCTAGTGAGCTTTTTTTTTTCTGTTCACGTATCTCTTTTCTTGGTAACAAGACCATAGATATCAGACAAAGATTCATTTCTACAATCCAAGTATTCTTATAACTCGCAAATGTATATTACCTTTGGCCGCTTTCTCCCAACAGACGCCCCCCTAAGGAGGAGCGAACAAGGGAAAAAAGGCGTACACATGGAGACTGTGGACGTGGTATGTCCAGCCCCTGGAGGCCCTGGTAATACCCACTCTTAGTCCATGTATTTTACATGAACAATCCTCAGAGGGCACAAAGAATAGGAATCTTACACTATTTAAATACAGGATTTGGGACATCAAAGCCGGCCTGATATTGGAATAACAGAAATAATTAGGGATATGGAAGTTGCAGAAATAGCCACATTTCCATAAGATGATAATTAGTCCCAGGGCTAGCTGGGTCGGGAGAAAACTGTTTGTGAAGGCTCTGTATCAGCAGGAGGCATACAGCTGGCATTCCAGGTAATTACATGACAGTGGTGTATTAAAGCTGAAAATACTGATTGAAAATTGTATTCCATTTAATTTTATTTCAGTGTTATTCCATGTATACAGAACTGAAAAAAACATCCAAGTGCAATACTATTACAATGGATTAAAGCTGAAAGCAAAGCCGAACACTGAACTAGGTTAACACACTTTCATTAAGAGTGTTTTCAGGTAGGCAAGCGGAAAATGTGATTAGGATATTTAAAACAGTACTTCATAATATAGAAGATCATAGCATATTCTTTTTTATGACGCTTACTGACTACAAAGGCCTTTAAAACATGCATGCTAAATGATTACGTGACTATGTGAATCAGTTGCAAGATGAAAAAACCTGAAACCTCAATTAGCCTAAATGTTGAATCAGAGGAGACTGGGCCACAGGTCTACAGCTGCACTTCTTCCTGTGTGTAGTCATTTGCTTTGTCTTGTTCTACTTACAATTATGGGTAAACAGGGAGGGAGTAAAATCATTTTATTTTCTCCTGCTGAGAGGGATGTTAAAAGGGGCCAGAGAGTCTGTCTCCTTATCTAATAACCCTGCCACAAGCTTGCCAACACAGGAGAATCCTGGCAATGAGCAGGGAGGGAGTCACAGAGCCATTTAGAATCCAAGCTTGGCTCAGTCAGTGAAATCCACACTGCCACTGGAAGAGCTATGCTGGTAGCTACACGTCTTTCCCCACCTCCTCAGAGGAAGCATATCTGACACATCTGGCAGCATCTGGCAAGCATTCGAAAGTCTTTTGATATTCAATTGCTGAGCATAGTTTAAATCACAGCACAGCGTTTTAATACACAGACATGGCATGAAATCTGATTCATTCACACACGTTAAAACTCTCTCCAGGGACTCATTCCAGCCCCAAATAAATGGAAATTTTGTTAAGGAGGAATGGAATCTGGAGGGTTGTGAATGTTTTTCATGTTTGCTGTAGAGTAACTCATTTGCCAAGTGTGTACTATCAAAATAACCAAGTCATCCTGAATTAGTACAATCTACAATCTATGTGTGTGTGTGTGTGTGTGTGTGTGTGTGTGTGTGTCAAGTTTGGGTTGTCATCCATTATTCATTATATCATCACACATTATTTTGGACCATTATTATTGTCATTTCTGTGTATAAAAAATTAGAAAAGTTAGTAAAGATCATCAACACATGTGCCAATGGCTTAAAAATAACACTTAATTAAGAGGTCCACTTGAAACCGATAATAATAAATAAACTAAAAAGACATTTAGTTAGTTCTAAATGTTGAATACTTGTTAGGTGGTGGCTGAATGGGGTTTGTGTGCCTTATTCCTATAGGACTAGCTGTGGACTTGTGGTAAATTGTCAGGTCATCTGTCACCTTAATATCAAGTAAATCTATAAGTGAAAATTGCACCATAAACAACTTAGTAAACGCAGAAGTCCTGTAGAAATACTGGTTCCATGAGAATCAACATCTGTCTGATTTGGTGACTTTTTTGTATTTTTGCTGCACATCATTCAGCCTTTTTTCCAGTTTAGTGCTGTGAACGCTACACTGGTGAAAATATATTAATGTTCTAAATTATTTGTAGTGCAAATTCAAGAGGCTCAGATCGCGATATGACATGCATAACGTCAGTAAAACTGTAAGTGATAAATGATGATAGTTTCTAATTCCGAAGTGAAACTACACTGTAAGCAATGTCCCTTATGCACTTAAACACACATATACTCTGTAATTTCCTTAATACCGATGCACCTTTTGACCTTGATGACTCATAAATCTTCAAATGTTTAGGTCTTCGGAAAAAAGGTTTATGGGGAAAATTATGAACCAGTGAATAAAAATAATACAGTATATACCGTATTATTTTTATTTATTAGTATTTATTATGCAATTATTAAAAATGAAAATAATTAGACTTTGTTTGTATTAGGATACACAACATTACACTGGTATGGGAATTTACAAATTTCCAAAAAATGTAATTAGCCTTTATTTTTGACTAGAATATATATATTTTTTTGTATAATTGACTTGTTCTTTCATCTTTTTATTTAATCAAATTACATATAAAGACAGCTTTTAGGCTTCCTTCACCTTTTTTAAGAGCTGTCTTCACACAACTGTCAAGTGGTGAATGAAAAACAGCACTGGCAGCTCTTATGACAGCCCCAGCAGCCAGGGAGACAGTGTCCCCTGGTGTCTATAATGTCTCATCTATACTGGATCAAAAGTCCTCAGAGTCACAGTTTTGTTCCTCACACCAACCTCATAAACATATTATTCCAGAATCATTTATATCTCAGTGGCTGCCGGTCTATTTTCAACCAACAGCTTTATAAGAGCCACAGTGATAATGTCCCAGCATTTGAATGGTGCCTGTGTCTTCAATCCAAACATCATGGAGCAATTTGATTTTTCTGGTCAGTGTTAAATTAGACCTTCTTGTTGGCAAAAGAGAGTACTTTAAGCACCAAGAATCATTACGGCAGTCAGTAGAGGTAATAAACATCCATCATAAGTCTGGGTGAGGAGGCTCTTCAATCCTCTATTTCCAAACTGAATTCATTACACCACTTCCATCTTAAATAATGAGTGATTTAAAAATGGAGCAGGTTTTGGCAACTGACTCCCAGGAAGCAGGCGTCAAGGTTTAGAAAATGTTTTAAAATATCTCTGTGGTTCAAGGGAAATGTTGGATCACACTAATTTACGTGTGAATGGAAGCTGTCCATCCCTACGTTTAGAGCCCACCTCCTTATGAAAGTACACCTGTTGCTTAACAGTAGTTTGAGCCATAGATCCCCAGCAGCCCTCTGGACATTCTGGCCCTTTGTGGTTGGAGGAGCAGGCCAAGCCCTGGACATAACGAACTGCTGACTAAACGCAGTCTTTGTTGCTGGGTGGGTGCATGTGACATCACGTCATCCCCCCGGGGCTGTGTGGGATCTAGGGCAGGCTCAAACTCTTTGTGTGTCCAGAGCCAGAGCACCCTGTGCACACGTCCTGGATCATCCTGCCATGTCACCTCTATTGTGCGGAGGTCTGGACGCACTACCCTGGCATTGTCTCACTATGAGGTAGTGTGGGAGAAACGTTCTTTGCCTGATGTGGTCAAGAGCTGAGCAAAACAGGTGCACGGTAAAGAGAAGGACAAACGCACTGAACCATCTGAGATGCAGACATCATCCACAGAGGAACACATTATAATTACGGGTCAAAACTGTTAAAAAACAATTAGTTTTCTCTCTTAACAGACACAGTATTTAGTCATTTTTGCAGGGTTTTGAGAGATCACTTAATCTCAAATTTGATTGGATGGAAGTTTTTGCATTACCTTGGAGCTCATTATGGAATATTAGGAGTGATAACCTTTAAGTGCTAAATTACTGCCCGTAGGCTCATTCGTACCATCTCCTTCCACTCTCAGTCCTCGCTCTGTCATATTCTTTGTCTGATTTCAGTATTACTGCACTTTCCATTCCAAAAAATGAAAAGACATTAGCGCTCATATTAGATCTTTGTGAATAACATTGACTTCATTCAATGACGCAGAACATGAAGACCACAGTCAGCGTGCCCTATTAGTGGTGGGCAGGAATGCAATAAGTGGGACCATAAAGTCTGGCACAGGTTCCCCCTGATGCAACCTTCAGCTCTCCAGGCGCAACAGCACCTAGACAGATCTTCAGAGGAAAGAAAAACGGCCACATCCCTTGCAGTCAGACGTATTTGCGACTCTCTCCTGACACCAATCTTTTCCACTTGGATGGCCTATCGGTGTCCTATTTTTCTGAATCTGTTATTTCCATAATCCAGCGGGTGCCATTGCCTAGGGTTAATAGATGAGCCTGAGTGTGTGAGATGGCAGGGCTTTGTAGCCCCTAACGAACAGTGTGCGGTCTGATGAATGACATTTGGGCTGCAACCACGTCACTTCTTCCATTAGCAAAGCCTGTCCCAACTCCGCTGTATTGAACCATGGCTTTCAGCTATTAGCCTGATGCATGACACAGTCAATTCCAGTTACGCTTTAATAAGTGAATATTTATCTTAGCCTGTTCTCGAAAAAAAGGAACAGGCGAGAAAAAAATGAGGACAGAAGTACCAGAATTGTTCTTATCACTCTACATGCTTGCATACATGTTAGTTTACCCATGTTTTGGGGCAGTTTATTTACCACTTTTCATCTCCTCTAATGAGAGCCTTTTGGCTGCATTTCAGTTTATTTATCACCAGTGAAAAAAGCTGCCAGGTTTCTGATTCACATTGGACTATTACAGTAAGTATACAGCACCACACAAGAGACTTTTCCATGCTGTGTCATTCATTTAAGCAACGTTAATCCATCCTATTATTATATGGGGCTGGAAAACTTTTACCCATAATGTGAAAAAACTACTGCATGTATATTTTTATGGTGATTTATTGTGATGAAAAATAAATGACAAGCTCATCATTATATACTTGGACCAAAATGCAAGATCTGAATGTGCAGTTAAGTTTTGTATTTCCACCCAAAGAAATAGAGATGAGACCGGATGTGACAACCTGGCTTCGATACTATATAAAAATGTGAGACTGTGGCAGCGAGCATGTTTGAAAGAATGAAATGTGCGGCCGAGTAGAGTTGAGTGCCCCCTGACAGGCTATCAATCATAAGGCTTAAGCCACTCAGCCCCTATCAGTACGGTAATCCATACCCTCTGATGGCTACCCTGCACATTTCAATACACGCACTATACAAAGACGTATTAACGCATATGCACATCATACTAAGTAGAAAATATCACTCCCAATGACATGACACTTGACTTACAACAAGGTCGATGGAGAGTGACAGGTAAAAAAGTACAAATGAATGTTTAAATTGATTAATGAAAATATCAATCACTTAGAATCTGAGCGTCAAACACGCCACCATCCAGTATCCTCTCAAGTGTCACACCTTGAGCTTTAAGACACACTTCCATTCGTCACATGTGACAGATTTGTGATTCCGCTTATGTACTATATAAATCCACAATCAGAGAGCTTTTTTTTTTTTTTTTGTGACAACCAAACAGCCAAATATTCAAGCGAAACGGTGTAAAGACATTATCACAGGATGTTGTGGGGCTCTAAGAGTTGCTTAGAAACTGAGAGCCAATCATCATTTTCTTCTTTATTGAGCCACAGGGGACTAGTTTGGAGTTAATTGCAGTGAATCCAATTTTTTAATTAAAATGAACATCATGACGATCTGAATGGATTGGGATTTGTTATTGCTCTTTCTTTCTCTCTCTTCCTCTCATTTTCTCTCCCCTGCAGGACAGCTTGAAAGAGTCCTGTTGTTTTATTTTAATTGGGGCAGTGATGTAATTGGCCTACTCCATGCTGGTCTGTTCAATTTAGATCCTGGTATGTGTGTGAATGTGTGTGTTTAAGCATAAGCAGAGGCATAGAAGGTGTAGACGGCTTGGAGAACGACAAAACAGAGACAAAGTGAACTGTAAATGAGATAAATTGATGAAATAAGGAGGAAATTTTGAGTGTGAAGTTACTTTTTTGGATATTGAGTAAACATAATTTTTCATCCTTGTATTGTGTTAAAAAAAAAAAAAAAAAGGACTGAAAGGGTTTGGATATAATCAGGGGCATTTGTGAAACAGCCTATAGCAGATATGCCCCGTAGTGAGTTGTATCCCCGCTCTTTCTAATAAAGGTCAATGTGACAAGAAGAATCCTAACTAATACAAAATGACATCAAGCAAACAATAAAAAAGAAGAGGTCTAAAATGTGAATTAAAGAAGAATGGAAGATGTAAAAGCAGAAAAAAAGCAGACATGACAAAGAACAAAAACACAGGCATGTTAATGATTTGGCATGTTTCCTTTTCTGTGTAGTGCCACCACAGTTAACTCCTGAACTGCCTGCAAACATGCCTCACCCACAAATTATTTCTATGCAAATGTACTGATGGGGAACAAACCAAAAAGCACTAGGCAGGTTCTGGGTTTTACAAAAACAGGGGTGAAGGGTATACTCAAAAGAAAAAAAAAAAACATAAACTAAAATAATAATAATAAAAAAAAATGCAGCCCCCAAATTAAATCTAAAATACACTTTGAAAAATCAATCCTTCATGTGTTGGCTTGTTGTGCAAACCTTGCAGAGGTGGAACGATGATAAATATTCATGTTTTTCTCTTACCAAATGTGTTTAAAATATCACAGATAAGGAGAGAAGAAAAGAGACAACAGTCTAATCTTTTTTTTTTTCTCTTCACTTATGCAGTATAATGTGCGGAGGAGACATAACAGTGACAATGTGACATTTATCGGCCCACCTTCTCAATGACTATCCCCGATTTCAGAATTCTGAGCAGGCAGAGATAGCATAGCTTTGAGCGCTGACTCCCACCATCTAATAATATCTCTGTAATTAGCATATGCTTTGATTATAAAGGTCACTAACTCGGCCTAACAGAACATCATATGAAGTGCACCAGGGGAGGCTTGTTTAACAGTGTATTTCTGTCCCTTTTAATCTGCATTCAACTATTTAACATGCCATATTTCTTTCTGTTAAGTCAATGAGCGTGCTGTGGGACACGTTACAAACCCAGGGGAGATGTTCCTCTGCACGAGCATCGGTCGCAATAAAAGAAGTGTGTCTGAGAAAAAACAAGGGACCCGTAACTTCACCTTCTTTTGTCAAGTGTGTGTAGACATGAATGGTTTACAAGCTTTTTTGTTCCTTTTGCAGGAATCTGTATGACAGTGTTTGGTACATATTCTACCAGATTTGTTTTTTCCGTTCTATTGGTTTTTGTTTTTGTGTTTCTGAGAGAGGATCCCTAGCTCAAAAGCGAAACCATCTCTTTTGTTTTAATACTTTTATACACACAACATTATGCGTGTGTGTGTGTGTGTGTATTAAAGCTGCAGAAGCTGAAATAACAGGGGAACACTGAATTAGAAAGGTCCAAATAAACAGGCTAAATATAAACAAAATTTATGTAACATGAGGTGCTGTGAACTTTTAATACCCCTCAAATATGGTGTAAGATTCTGTTACTGCCCTATAATTTAGATTAGATTGGATTTAGATTACATACATATTTCTATTTAAAACTATTCAAATATTATCACTGCCCAAGGTATGAGGCCATTTGACCTTGAAAAACAAGGTCAAGGTCACATATTTTCAAAAAGCTTCTGCTCTATGCCAAGATGCATCCACAGTATACATTTGATGCAAATATCTCAATACATTTTTTTAGATTTAGACAGACAGACAGACAGACAGACAGATGGACAGACAACAAAACAATTACAATGCCCCTTGTCCAAAGGGTTAAAAAAAAAGATGAACCAGATGTGCAGACACTTCTGAGTCATGTCCGGGCTGCATCTGACAAAATCTGACCAGTAATTTCAGCTGTCAATCATATATTTAGCCCTCATGCTTACCTGAACGCACCTATGATTAGACAAAAATCTGCATCACAAAATAGATTTTCCGCAGTCCAAAACACAAAGAAGGAATAAAAACACAAAATACAATATGTAGGTAGTTAAGGGTGTTTGAACAATGACTCTACAAAAAACAAAAAAAAAAAATCAGGCACTTTAGCTTTAATATGAAGCAAACTATCATACTGGGCAATGAAAACAGTACTATACTATGTCTATTAAAACTGTCCTGCTTTACTGATGGAAATACATAATGACCAAAATGAACGAAACATTCAGAGGCCATTTATGCAATGCTTGGTCAGTAAATATACTATGTGGTCTGTGGCTCAACTTAAGTCAAATAAGTCGTGCTTTGTTATTTAACAGTTATATGTCACATAAAGTAGATGAGGACATAGACATAAGACTTGTTTATAAAATGAATTTACACTTTATGATCCAGTCAGTTGACTTATCCTCTGCTCTTAAAGCTCAGCTGGGAAATAGCTTAAAAAAACAACACTGGTAATAGCTTTAAATTCAATCAGCATGTCTGGACAAAAACTTATTTTTTTATGGTTAAAAATCCAGCCAAATACAAGAGGCATAAGATGTTCTTGTATGACTCAGGCTGCGGTGATTGTTACTGCCTTTACACAGTTACATCAATCAGTGACATTTGTAAAAGATGTCCGCTTGTAAAATATCCTATTTTTAAATGCACCATTTAAGTGTGAATGTCATATTAAACTACCAGGGAGTCCTACAGAATACGACAGGTATTATGCGCCAGAATAGTATCACAAGAACACAACACAGTGGCTCGAGCAGTGGCTGAAATGAAAATGTCACATATGCACTGGGTGGTTTTTCATGTTCCTACAACGGCATGCCTACGTATGGTATATGGTGAATGTTTGTGATCCCCCCCCCCCCCTTTTTATTCAGAGCCCATGCTGTAAAACATCAAACACAGAAGGATAAGACAATCTGAATAAAGCTGTTTACAGATGAGTAAAGTAAAGCTCACTTCCACTCTCCAGTCTGCCTATACAGTAGATGGTGCTCTGCTTGAGCTGGTGGGCTATTTTAAGTCTCCCCTTGCAAATACACTAACAAACAGAGAGGGGAGCCCCCTTGGGAGACTATTGTAAACAAGTGGGTATGATGCACCGAGTACAATCCCACTTTTTGTTTTATAGAAAATATGCTCCTTTCATCTGAGACAAACAAGTAGATAAACCAGCGCCTACACTCATACACTCTGCGTTAATTACCACATTCATTTACAATGTTTAATCTGTGTGCCAAGTGAAAATACAACAAACAAACAAAAGGCAGACCAGGATTTTCCTGTTGTTTTGTTTGTTTGTACGGTGCAACATTTAGTAGTGAATTCTTATCTCTAGAAAATTGGTCTGCACAACAATGTCCTGGTTTTGCCTCCCTCTATCACTTCTACAGAAGATATTTCTGGCTTAATGATCTAGGTTACGTACAATAAAAGAATGTATTAAAATATCTGGGTTATCAACATATCAGTAAATTAACAGAGACTATAACAAAGTTTGGATTTTTTTTTCTGTTTGTTTTTATCTTAGATATTGAGATTTTAGGTCAAGTAAAACTGTTGCCCAGCAACTGATCAAACATTTAAGCGTCTGTTCTGGTCAGTCGGTCCTTGAGAGACCAGGAAAAATGTCCTTCTGAATTATTTGTCTGATTAGAACACACAACTAAAACTTTATCACTGAGCAGCAGTGCTTTGGTTCAATACACTGATGTACAACAGAGACAACCAAAAACATTGCAGACAATCAAATCCAGAAACTTTCTTTTTTTCCTCTCAGAGTAGTAAGACCTCAGTGTTACCTACAAGCCAAAGCCTGGTCACCTGAGCTCTCTCCATTTATTATCAAAGCACACAGCACATTTGAACCTGAGGGAAATACGATGCCTGACAGCTCCTGTGTCCAGCCAGAAAAACTAGCTGAAGTTTCACAATTATTGGTGACCACGCGAAAACTAAATAAATAAATAAATCAAAATCTCTCCTATGTATCCACACGCAACCCTACACCTGCTAGACGTTATAGATCGTTCTGCGGTTGCGGTCAACAAGGTAGCTCAAGGTATGGCAGTGTCTGACCATCACAGGGAAAATATTCACTCACTTATAAAAACGTAACATCCAAGTAAATTTCATCACTTAAACCCAACCTTTTTCTTATTATGTACAAGTGAGGCTTCCTACTTTACATCAATGCTTTTATGTCCTTTCCACTGCATGTGTTTTATTTGTGAGTAAATGAACTTTATTGCATTTGCTTTTTAAGTGCAGTGATTTAATTTGAAAGAATTGTGCAAAAGTAAACGCTTAACACGTTGCTGAAGAATCAAAAAGGAGCCTGAGTGGAGGCGTGAAGATACACACAACAGAAAAAGTGCAGTAAAGCAAGTATCACATTTTATTTTTCTGTTTATTTTGCAAGTTTACTTTTCCGGGACATCGCTGTGACGTTTAACTGACCTCCACTGATGGTTAAAACACTGCTACAAAAAGAGTATTTTTACTTTAGCTATGACAGGGCCACGGACACACAGGTTTGCTGCCTCTTGTCTCGCGCTTTGATCACAGTGTTGTTAAAGGAGATGAAAAGGTTCGGAAACATAGCCTCCACATCTGGAGGGAAATCCCCTTTAGCCGAAGCACAGAGACAGGAAGGAGGAGAGGAACAGCAGAGGAGGACTCCGACACAAATGACACAACAAGTCAGCCCAACTGGCATACATTTGTCATTTCCTAACTTTAGAAAAACACAATACTAAGAGAGTAGTGGGCCAAATGTAACCATGAAGGCCCCTCTTTGTTTGAGTGATTGTTGATAATATATTTCAAAGTGGATATATTGGGATACTGTCACTGAACACGAGGGCTAAAAGGTGAAAGTCTGGGTCAGAAAATAGGACAGACAGGCAAAACTACGGGCCACCTGCAAGTACAACTGTGATTATTAATAGATGTAGATTTTATAGTTTTATTTATTTCATAGAAAAAAATGCTGATAGAAGTGAAATGTGAAATGTAGACAGACAATGACATTTAACATTAGTTTGTTTTCACGGACAAACATATTGTTGCCCTTTAATCACAAAACATTAAGTGATATATTATTAGTATAGATAGCCTTTGTGGAGGAATATTCATGTATAATGTGCAGAACAAACCCATGTTGAATGATTTTTAAACTACTTGAATTATCATCCATCCAGTACTTTGACAGATATAATACATACTTCACAGAAGATAAATGTGAATTATTGATCCATTAAAGTGTTCTTTGACATTTGTGCATGAGAACTTGATAGCGGACCCCACACGGTGGAGGATCTGCAGCTAAACAGGGAGTGTCTTTTATAACCTCTTCATTAAACTCTGCGCATAAAAAAGCGAGCTCACACCTGCATGCTCGCAGGCGTACGCTCACACTCGCTTTCATTATCATAACTGACCCCCTCCTGTTTTAGTTTAGACAGGAAGAGGGGAATCTCTGACACATCTGACAACTACACTCTGAATTTAACAGACATTAGAGACGACCTCCGGCCCATCTTCCTCAATACAATGTACACTTCCTGATTTTGTAGGGGGAAAAAATGTCTTTTGTAGTTATGAAGAAAAAAGGAAACAGTCTCCACCCCAGCATGTGCCCCCCTCCCCCCTCTTCTTCACCCACACTTGAATAGCAATTAAATTAATTCTCTTTTTTCCTACTTGGGTCTTGTGAGGACTTTTGTGTTACAGGGGATGGGGCGGAGTGACACATCTAATCTAGCGCAGCTTTGTATCTAGTGGAAGACTTATGAAATGAGAGGAAGGGGATCTTTATCAGTGTGGAATTAGTGTTTCTCCGTGCCTCGTCCAGGGAGTGTATGGAGTGATTCCATTATAGAGTGGGAGCCTTCAAAGAGGCCAGCACAGCCAGAGGACACCTTGGGAGAAAAGAGAGGACCATGCTGAGGAACAGGATGGAACCTTGCTGAACCAGCACTCTGCACAGAGAGATCACAATCAGGCATTTGCACAGGGTCTGCACAATTACCTCCCAAATAAAGGTCATTTTTACATCACTTCAACACTTGCATGGGAGGGGAAAAGGATTGTAGTTATTCTAGAAGTAAATTGAAAGTGGAATGCATTAAGTTCTGCTTATGAATTCATGATATAGTGTTGTGGATGATTTAATGGGGAATATGTAGGTTACCAATAGGTGTGTCTAGTTCTGTGGTATTGGTCAGAATTCTACGAGTCTGCTTCTTTTAGGTTATTTTCTACGTGTATAACAAACAGCCCACAATATTTTAAGACATACAGTGATTATACGGCAAAAAAGATAAAGATTAAAATCAATTCCATATGATCTCTGTAGAAATAAAGCCACAGTCTTAGACCTACTACAAAGAGCCCAGACAGAAAAGGAACATGACACCTTATCAATCGGTTGAGCCATGACATCATTTCCTGTTTCCAGATCAACATCTGCTCATTCCACTGTATTCAGTCTGCTGCAGTAGTATGTCCCTGTGTCCATAACACACATGCAGGTGTAATTCTACTGCTGTAACATGATGATAAAGAGCAGAGGAAGTGGATGAAGTTGATAAGTAAAGAAAGAGAAAAGCAAAGTCTGGAAGTTGTTAACAAAAGTGTGTTAGCGATTGCATCTGCCAAACTGGATTTTTTTTATGACTTCCTCTTACTTTTATTCTCATGTTGTGTTTCAGTAACAGTAA
>JAPSES010000001.1:3699551-3715355 GCA_029822895.1 Maxillicosta whitleyi
CCCCCGGCTAATGACTGATAGGTTAGTTGTTTTCACCGCAGACTTTGGTGCAGAAGGTTGCTGGTTCGAATACCAGGTGGGCCCTTTACGCTATACATACCTATATCTTGTTAAATTGCTTTGGGAAAAAAACGGAGCCAAATGTAATGTAATAAGTTGATGTCCTCCTTCATCCCACAAACACAAAGCAGGATACTAATCTTATTTGAATTAACGAACAACTAAAAAGTGTAGACATTTATTTCCAAGATCAGAAGAAATGTTTGGAATGAAAATTGTGCCATTTGCTTGCCTTAAATAGGATGTGTAATTAATAGATATATACATTCTTTGTTGTTCTAAATTAAGGACATTTAGGGACCCAACAAGGAACATGAAGGAAAGAAAGACACAACAAATATAAAACATAAAAGCTGCAACAAACCGCAACACAACAAACATTCCAATCATGTGAACATACATATCTGAATAAAACTATACATTCATGACTGAATTATCGAGTTCCGAGTAAGTCGGGCAAAAACCAGGTCCATGCATTGCTCTACTAATGTCCACCTGTCTGGAACACACATTAAACATACAGGCTCAGTGTTCACTTACAAACCCGTTCAGGTCTGTTAGTCCTACCAGCTGGCCACATGGCACCTGGGTTGATGTCAGGCAGTAGTGACACGAAACACGGAGAGTGGGAATTGCTGGACAGAACAGGTGAACAAGCACAACAAAGAAACACATTCATACTGGATTAATTTCTCCCCATTCTGTGTGATATATATTTTGACAAAAATGTGATGGCAAAATAAACACTACAGAAACATAACATAATCTGATGCAATATCTTGAAGACTGAAGCAAAATATGAGAGAGGGTCTGATAATGTAGTGTTGAAACTAGTAGGTGTCACATTCACCTTAAATGAATCCTGCTCTACATAAAATCTAGTTAGTCAAATATTCACCGTAACTTCAGGTGGGGACATTATTCACATTTCTGAAGCATTTGGCTTGTACTGGATGTCTTAACAACTTCTGACATAGAAAATAAAAACAGTAGAGCTTGACCTTCCTCTTCTATCATCTTCTCTTTCCTCTGCTCCAAGCATCTACCACATAACGGATTAGCTCAGAGGAAGACCCATTTCCTCCCTGAGGCTGCTAAAATATTAATCAAAACACAGAGGAGTGTGCAGCAGCTCCCAAGATGCATGTCTTCTAATGGTAATACATGGGGAAGGCAGAGAGGGAGGAGTGCTGCTTGTAATAGCCTCACAGAGGGGGAGGAGAGAAGGAGGGCCAGAGGTGACAGGGGCTTTCACAAGGGACAAAGAGAATGAGAGAGCGGGGTAGACAGGCAGGAAGAGAGGTGGAGCAAAGACGTTAGGTGTGTGGAGAATCGACAAAGAGACTGCACTGACATAGAGAGCTTCGCAGAGATCCAGTAAGGAGAAGATCAAAGAAGAATGACTGCCTTTTACTGCCTATTTGCACTTACAAGGGACACAGATAGTCTTGTGTGACACATTACAGCAGGAATAAAAACCATACAAATAGAGACAATTTGGCTTAATATGTTGTCTTGCTTATCGGCAGAGTCAAACACTTGTCTGGCGCAGCTGTGTGTGTCAGAGTGATAGAAACAGAGAGATGCTGCGGTTGTAAAAAGCACTTTTCTACCTTCCTAAAGACAGAACGGATGATGACAAGTGGTCTGTATGAGTAGCAGAAAGCATTTCTCTCATGGGCCAAATCTAAACATGTCTCTGGCACTGAGCCACTGCCAGTGGGGAAAAATGATTGGAGTTTTCATGTTTGCGACACGGTAATCATGTAACTAAGCTTTGTTGCGGTGAGGGGAGACTAAAAGGGTTATTTCAGCTAATTTTCCACGCTTGCTTACCATTCATTCTGTTACTAGGTGATTCAAGCACATTGACAGTTGTCATGTGTTATAGGAGAATATGGGAGGCATGTCAGCCGGCTGAAAAGTGTGAAATTAAGGTACACATATGAGGCAGGCGGCTTCCTGTTATACCTCGAAAGCATGCTTTGACAGTTTTAAGCTGACAACTGTTTAGAATACCTACTGATTTTATGTGAATGCAAAAACTGTAAATATTCTCATGGGTCATCTTCAACTAACCTGAAGACAGCTGTGACTATGTTCCAGTCCCTGGTAATTAGGGAGACGTGGGGCCCCCGTGGGTTACACACAGGCAGTATGCTGCCACACTCCTCCTCTTCATCCAACAGGCTCCCAGGAGAGATGGCCGTTTTGTGAAAGGTGACACAAATCAGTGACCTCTGTCTGCCTGACCATGTCAATAATGAGATGCAACTGGAGCTTCATTGTATTCAAATGAGGCTATGCGTGACAATAATGTAGAAGAGACACCAGTGCAGAAAGCTCAACATTAACGTCTCTGAGATTAAGAAAGGAAAAAGACGAGTAAAAAAGGCAGTGTAGAGGTAGAGGACTGAGAAACAGAATGCGAACTTATGCGAAAGAGAATCGCATAAGTTTTTGTCCACAGAACTTCTTTGTGTCTCCAAAAGACGGATGGCAGGGGTTAAACTGGCCTGTCCCAGTCCCAGGCCTTTGTCTATTGTGTTGCTTTACTTAATGTAAACCGATAAAGCTGGCTAACCTTGTGGGCCCAATCAATGCTTATTTAGAATACCATTGATTAACAGTTCTGATTATTGATTATGTCATCCTGCTCAAGATATGCCAATGTCTCTGATAAGAGGTTACCCTGGAGCAGATAGGCCTGTCCACCACGCCACTGGACACACAAGCACAATGGACCAACCAGAGGCTAATGTCTTTTTCTTTGTGTTTCAAACACACACACATACGTTATACAGTGCACACCCTTACATATTCACTCATTAACACACAAAGATGGAAGACAGTACTATTCTGTTTTGACACAGGGTAATGTCTGCTCATCTGAGACCTCAACATTGAAATTAACACACCATCTGTTCCTGCGGTGTGCCCAGTGGCCATTTTGAAATTTCATCACTGTGAACAAGTATTTTAACCCCACATACGGCGTTTCTAAACTTTATTTTAGTCTTTTTTTGTATTTTAAAACCTCTGGTGGGGTATCCCTCACTTTGGGTCAGGTATTCAATCTGTAGAGATTTGAAGACAAAGTATACTGTCTAAAAACACTATTTTTGTGTGATTGATGAGCAACATATTCCCCCAACACTAATATAAACTGAGGACTTTCTCATAGCTGTAAAAAAGATTCAAGTAACTGATGGTTGTGAAACAAATGAAACAGTTGAAATCATAAAAAAAAACTAGCCTTCTTGGCTTTAAGTGGTTTGTGGAGTGAGTTCACTGTTGTACACTGGCATGTCCTGTTTGTATGAAATATTTACGTATGTTTATGTAAACCATGTAATGTAGAGTCAGGACACTTCAAGCATCTCCACAGTCTATTTGTGCTGCTGAATACTAAGGTCCGCAGTGTCACCTTTCAACTATCCTGAGGTACATAAAATTCAAAATATATTTTAAGAATAACAATACTAGAACTACTATACATCACAAGTGTATACAAACAGTCTACAAACATGTATAGCTTACATAGAATATACAGCATATTACTTATATGCTTATGCTTACTTATTTTACTATATTATTACCTGAAAAGCTGACGAAAGTAAAGGCATTTTTCTTCTGTGTATTTTTAAATTCAATAAATGTGCTCAGGCTTGTAGGGACATTGTCCCATGCTGTAAAGTGTGATGATAAAAACATTTACAGTAAGGCCATTATTAAAGCGAGAGTGAGTCAATCAAACCTGTCAATAACACAGTATCCATGACTTACAATTACCAGAGATACCACTTGCACACTATAGTACACCATTCGATTTTTATAGTCCACGCAGAAAGATTTAAACACAACATGACATGAAATGATAAGCAGGCATTTGTAGATACAATGTAAATTACAGACTTTTTCTTCACTATGAATACTCTTACAACTTGATTTGTGGGGTGTGAAGCTTCAAACATCTGCATACTTTTTGATGACCTCGGCAAAGGCGGAAAAAGTAGTGGGCATCTTATCTTTCATGACGCCGCACTCATCAGAACTTGTTCTGTGGGAGTGAGCGCGTTGTCTCTGGCCTACACAGACGAAGAAGCCGGAACACAGTGCTGTGTTTTTTGGAGATGGGGACGGCCCTGTTGTCTTATTGTTAGGTCAGCAGTGCTAGGCTAGCCCCTGTCAGCCAGCCAGTGTTGAGCTCTGCACTTTGCATAAGGGGGCTCTTCCGTAATGAGCCTCTATGTATGGGTATCATGTGAGATATCTGAGCTAGCGCTTACTGTTCCATGGCCAAGGTCAAAGCCTGCCCACCCCTCCACTGACTCCCCTACCCTATCCATCACCTGAGAACACAGACCGCAGCTAAGCTCACATTCCAACCCCTCTGGACATCCTCACACCAATTTGGAAGGACTGTCCTTTTTATGGTGATCTCTGTTTATTATATATGTCAGTCTATTTTGAACATAGACAGCGAAGTCCCCAACAAATTCATTTAAAACATTTTTACTACCGGTTCTGGATGATGAGACCGGTGAAATAAAAGGAACAACAGACTGATTTCTTTGTCCGCCAACGAGGAAAAAAGTGTCCGGTCTAAATATATGCCTTTAAAAGACTGTTCAAGCTAATTGTCTGCGGTGAAACATGATAGTCTATTTATATGGTCTTGCCTATGTGCATGTTTGATGTTTGCTCTTTTTCAATGAGCACTTGCTATCAACATGTCAAAAGTGGATACTCCATGTGGCTCCATATGAGTAAGACAGGGGCTTAAGTGTATAGGACCCGTGAATAATCTGTCCATCAGAAGCATACTACTGCTATGGTCGCCAGAGTAATCAATAAACCGCCCTCTCCCAGATCACATATCAATTGCATGCTGAACTCAGGGGTAGACTAAAAAAAAGTGTGCCAAAAGAATGAATGACCTCTGTGCTGTTGTTGTATACATATACATATACATTACATCAAACATGCACTACGAGTTGCAATTGGTCGCCTCATCCTCTAATATAACAAGAATGAGGAAATAGTGGATTAATATTTTACTGAAATGGCAGTGTCCCAATAAAAAAACAATGTGCTTAAACTTATATCATTGCAATAAGTTTTATTCAGTGGGTTAGTTTATGTCTTTATCAACAATGTATGAAAGTCAAAACTAAAGTCAAGTCAGGCTTAATAAAAAGTTAATCTGTGCAGTTTTTCCCTTTGGATCTATAGTTTTGTTAATTTTTTGGTTGACTGCTTAGAAATAGGGAGATTTCATGATAAATCTGAAATCAATTCACAATCAAATATGCATGTTTGTGGAGACGGATGTGTATTCATTACACCTCAGTCCGTCCCTATCTTCCCACGTCTCTCCATTTGTGACTGCTCACTTATTCCTGCACAATAAACTTCCCTGAGAGCTGTTTTACTTTGCAATGTAGCAGAACCCCACACAGCAACGATTAGAAAGAAAAAATAAACTTGGGTAAGGGTATGAATTTACTGTATGATAACCCAGCATGAGCATGGACAAATAAAAAGAAGAAATGTGCAGGGACAGATGGATTTCCTGCCATTTGTGATCTATGACCAATCGTCTGTCTATCTTCAGATATGCTGTTAATGGCTATTGGTCGAGATTTAAACCCTTTCTTTTCCGCATTCTCCTAAATCAATAAATTGGCATCCATTTGACTGAATGCTCATCCATTGTTTTAAAATGAGGCTGAATGAGTTTTGTCTTTTGTTTGGTTTGGGTGCAATGGTAAAGCTTTTCTGACATTTCTGACAGTACAGTTTAGGATGTTACCCATATAGAACTTTCAACAAATACATTTTATTAGAAGAAAGAGAAAAACACTTCCTTAGGAATTCCATTTTGATCATAATCGGTGTGCCCTTTTCCTAACTTTTCATATGATCTTAAATGATCAATATATATTAAGCAAAAAGAATGATGGTGACATAGTGAAGACAGACGATGGTTGTAAAAAGGGCAGAGTCATATAAAATAATTATGAAATAGTTGTCAGGGAAATTTTTTAAAATAACATTTTATATAAATGATTAATAATAACAATAACCAACACACAAAAGTAATAATAAAAATGTAGAATGCTACCATAATTTATTCATTTTACAATGGGTTGTTTCATTATTTTTATATTAAAGCAGATCTTTTACCTTTTTTTTCTGCTTCAGGTTGGTTGGCCTTTCTAAGATGTATGTACATGCCCGTATGCGTTTGTGTGTACGTGTGAATATAAAGGCTCTGGAGCATCATAAAAGGGAGATAAAGGATACACCACAGTGTGGTTATCACTCCTCCAAATAGTTTTCATGTGAGCCTGAATTGCTTCAACTCCATGAACACAGCTCAGGTGTGACACACACACGAACACACCAAACATTGTGCATACTCACATATGCATTTAAGACAACACTGGAAGAATGGGCTTATAAATAAATTGATTACATTGTTTCATGTATCCTCAGATCATTTAACCCCCGAGACAAAACTGACTTTAGGATACTGGAGATTGAATCAGTTACATATCACTATAACAGAAAATGTAAAGTTTGTGAAAAGCAGAACTCACCCAGCTTATAGTTACCATTTCAGTTTTTCAATCAAAATGCAGTAAAAAAAAAAAAAAAAAAAAGTAATACGCATGTATATATAAATGTCTATGCAAAAAAAAAAAAAAAAGACGTCATTATATTTACACATTTTAGCTAAATGTGAAAGCAAAAAAGAAAAACAACACATTCCCTGTTATTCCCTTCAGAGGAAAAACTGGCTGCAGCTTGATGAAATAAATCCTTTTAATTTGCATCTCATATAAAACTTAATATGAGTAATTTCAACTGGAGAAGAAAAACAAAACAGGGAGTGTGTTTTACCCATTGCATTTGCTGACAGAATATAAAAACCCTAACAGTGATCGATTGATGCTTGAATCAGTCCTCAAACAAAAACAATACAATTCTCTAAATGGAGAAATGAGGAAAGACTGAAACAAAAAAATAGCAGCACCCATGGATACCTGTATAAACAAAGAGTGTGCTCTTCACGCCTGCAGTTAAACAACAATGCCCTCTATTGGTGTGACACTGTATCTGTTTCCACAACAAAGGCCATCGCACCAAAAGCGCACTGATGTGTTTTCCAGCGCACTCAGCAGAAATATCACATTGAAGTGCAATCACCTCAAACCTCAAAGACTGTCCTGATTAACCTGCTAACTACCACAGAATGGTACATTATTAATTTACAAATGCTATTCAACTATAACAGTCATTGCTGCCATAATCAGGGGGCCTTATTAGTACTTCAAACTTATTAATTATAGCAATAATGAGTGAAACCACAGTAGGTAAGTGCAAGTGCAGCCAGCATGCCTCCAGCATTTAGGATCTGCAGACTCACAGACGGCTTCTCAGAGGTAAAAGCCCGGTGTGTGTATGAGTGTGTGTGTGTGTGTGTGTGTATATGTGTGTGTGTGTGTGTGTGTGTGTGTGTGAGTGAGTGTGTGTGAGTGAGTGTGTGTGGCTGTGTATGTGTGCATGAGGATAGTTTACAGGATCAGCGAAGGAGTTCTTGACAGGAATGCACATCGAGCCTCACGTCTCCCTGTTGCTCTCTCTACTGAACCGGAACAGTGGTGTAGACAAACAGGGGCGCCCCGGAGAGTGTGGCGAGCTAAGTGAGTGAGCACAGAGGTTTAATATGACAGCTACACTTCTCAGTGGCTGGTTCAGGGTGAAGAAAATGTCCTACACTGTACATCTGTGGTGCCGTCATGGCAGATCAAGCATATATTTAACACAGGTGAGGCAATTTAGCAGAAATGTAAGCATAAACACTCAATTTCAAGGCAATTTTGAAGCAATCAACAAAAATAACTATTGCCTCCGGAGTCAAAATTAATGTTATTTTAAATATCATTTAAAAAAAATAACAACATTAAATGGCAAATACAGCCGCTATAACAGTTCAGTCTGGACTTTGTTCATATTGTGCATTTATAAGTAGTATAACATATGGTATAGTAGTATAACATATTTCTATTGTTGGTATTCTGGCTTTAGGAAAACATTTAAAAATATTACCATTTGCATAAAATATAAGTTTTAACCACATGTTACATGTTGAGTGTTAAAAATTTGGGTTCATCTTTGGCGCATGCCTTACCTTTTCACAGAGTTTCATGTAAATCAGTGCACTGTTATATTTTTCCCCCTACTGACAGATACCAACATACTGGCATACCTCCTTGATGGAGAGAAAAAGAAAAGTTAAACTAAATAATTGATTTTTTCCTGAACATTATTGTCTCAAATGAATACCATTACCTTTATATATTTATATATAGTTCTCTGCTTGTGTGGATGGAAAAAAATGGAAATCTTCTGGTCTGCTTACACCATCCTGGCAAACTGCCTCTCTCCCACCTCCCAAAAGACCATAAAACATTTGCAGACCGGATGAAGTGGTGGGGGGAGAACAAGACAAATCAAAAATAGATGGAGAGAAATGGTAATAGCTGCTCGATGTAAAATGGGATTATGGCAAAGATTTGCAGTTGCTGCTTTCACAAATGTTCTGGCAGTGTTTAACAAATGTCACGGAGAGTAATTTGCCAGTAAGCAAGAGGAAGCCCCCTCTGTTGACTGCGTTCATGAATAATTTGGTTACACTTAATTTTGAGAAAACATGAAGGAAATTATAGTCTCATTCTTTGCCATTTTGAAAGCTGAGACAGAGAATCCAAAGGAAGTTCTGATAAGTACCTGAGCAGAGCTATTAGCCCACACCTTTTTTTATTTCAATTAAAGCTTCTCTTTGATTCGAAGCATCCAAATCTTAAGTGTCTTTGATCTTTTTAACAGTGGGCAGAGAGGAAAATAACAGTCTCTTTAAATAGAAATGAAAGTTGTAATTCCGGAGCATGGGACAACTTTTTATCCTGCTGCGGTTGAAAACTAGCACAGTAGTACTTAAGAGACCTCGCGTCTGGTTGGCACTAGTGAACAAAATAATCCACTAAAAAAAATATACACAGTACACATCTCACATTCCATCACGTGTCATAGAGGGGGAGAAAATACAGTCGAAAGGGCAGATGTTAAGTGCTTAGACCATTTAACCCTAAAAAATCTAAAGCACCTGCTGATCTAAAATGTTTAATAATTTCTAATCAATACATTGAAATAATTCATGTGAAATGCAATTCATCTGTTTTTTACTGTCATCAGATATGACCCATTTGGACATTCAGAGGCTCCATAGTGAACAAGGAAAAACGGTCACCTTCAACAACACTGATTCACCAGTAAAACCATGAAGTTTGATAAATGACAGTGGTTATAGACACTTGTATTTACATTCATATAATGATATGTTTTGTTGAAAAAGTCAGTTATTCATAAGTTTTTTTTCTGTCCTGATATAATAACCTTGGTAAACATGACCGCTAAATTCAATATAATAAAAATGAGAAATGCAGAAGATAACATATGAAATGGTGATAAGTTGCAAAAGATTAAATATCAGGAAGAAATTCATTTGGAACCCAGCTATGAGTTTTCTGTTCACAATTTCACAGCTTTATATAAAACAAACAAAAAACTGTCCACTGCAAAGGACATTCCATAAAAATGTTTAAAGGTCTGTGAGGAGTTTCTACGTGATCTTGAAAAAGTCTCATTTTTGTATGTATGCCTGATCGTAGTCTACCATTTAAAATGAGATAATCAAAACAGGTTATCTCTAAATATTACTTCCAGTTTACCTGGTTGGGTTGGATAGGACCAAACTGATTTACTGCAGACTTGCATCTCTATGACAACACCACAACGGCCAGCAAAGTTTAGCAGAGAGAACTACGCTAAAAGACTGAGGAGTAAGGTCTCTCCTTTTTCCTAAAGGAAGGGATTTCTTGAATTTATTTTGTTGTAATTGTGGACACTGGAACTGGAGCTGGATTGGCAAAAAGAAAAATTATAGAAGAGCAGAAGAAAGCTAAATGGGAGAGTGATAGAGCATCAACTAAAAAGCTGGTAAACTTTAGCATTGCTTTCAACCAATGGAGAGAACTAAGGGAGTTAAAAGGAATGACAACAGACCCAGAGTTGACCTTCTGTCTAGACAGGTATAGAATACTTATTGCTGTTGGTAGGTCTGTCAAACACTTTAATAAATGTTTCTGCATTAGCTGTTCTTTGCATTAGCCACAGGACTAGCATCGGTAATTGTTTTATTTGGAGCACTGTTTCAGTCACAAACTAAGGGCTTCATAAGGTGAGTCTGAATTGGCAATGTTCAGCGTCTGGAACCTGGATACTAAACTGTAAATATACATTATTGGGACAGGTCTTAGAACATTGGTCTGTGGAGTAACACTGAAGAGATAGTTGGCTCAGCTTCTGGTAAACATGACAAATTCATACGGCCCAGTGGATATAAGTTAGAAGTTGTGAAAATTTCGTGTAAGCTCCAGCGTAAAAGAGAGGCATAGATGTCAGAAGTTGGATGTCCAAACTTAAGTTTCATTTTTGTTTTCATGACAGCTTCGAAAATAAGCTACAAACAGACTTTATGAAGTTTGTTTGATGTCTCCTTTCAAATGTTGTTTTGCACCATGCAAGTTGTTGTCTTGAAAAAAGAAATGCAAAGTTATAAAGATCAGCTTTTCAGTCATTAGCTTCAAAACAGACGCATACCTTGGCCAGAGTTATGACCTTACAACAGTAGCTTCTAGTGTTCAAGCAAAGTGGAGTCTTTGTCCTGGGAAAATGTCACAAATTCTGAATGAAGGTGTCACTGCAATCCACTTCAAACAAGTACTCCTAAGGACCTTTAAAAATGCATCCGAGAAAACTGGTTTCCAATATAGGCAATTATTTCATTAAAAAAACTTGTACTTCCTGACTTTTCCTGGGTCTCAGCAGGTTAAATATAGTTCTAGGTCTTTAAGAGTTAATGCATCAAATTATCTTGCATATAGAAGAACATGCATAATAAATATGATATTAAATCGATCATCAGTTTTTAATCATTTCTGATCCTAAACTTCTATGTAATATTAGACATCACGTCACTGAACTGTGTAGTTAAATCTCACTACTTAATCTTATTGGTGGACTGCCACTACACATACTTTGATCTTCTCTATTGCCCACCAGGGTGTGCAGCTAAAGCTACATGACAGTCCCAAAGTGAGGGATTGTGGGTATTTTCTTCCCCCAGAGTGTAGGATTATGGGCTGCTAACTGCTTTTGTATGAAAGAAAAACATCAGTGAGCACCGTGTTGGAGCCTCAGTGAACAACAGTCACTCCCCGGAAGCCTGGGCTTTCTTTGATGTGCTGCTGAGCAGTGAGGGGCCACAGAAAGTAAAGGAACACAATCGGTCATCTGTTCGGAAGAGACTCATAGGGCTCGGTACCAAAGACGGGTCACTCAACACTGGCCACAGACATAGACGCAGGCAGGAGGGGGAGACAGCAGTCCTGTATGACCACACTTTCCCTCTTAAATGCTGTTAATCTCACCTTTTATGTGTCCTTTTGCTCTCTACATAACAAAACAAACTAAACATTATTTTAATAATTTTAGATTTTTTTTTTCTGATGTGAGAGATATTAATCTGTTTAATCAGTATTCTCACTCACTGAATCTTTAAACATTTTCTTTGCTTTTCTCACAGCGCTTTATATGATGCAAGCATGCATATTAAAGCAAGGCAGCCAGCTGTGAAAACAGCTTAATTAGTAGTAATCACTTCTGATGAAACATGTTTCCTCTATTTGCCTCCATTAGGGATGCCTTATTTGTCTTATTCTATCAGCCAACTGCTGGCACTCAATGCCAGGTGGGGCTAATGCAATAATGATCCCAGAGGTGGATTTCTGTCACTTAAACCTTCTTCATGGCTTGAATCTGCCCTGCTCGCAGATTCTGAAAGACGTCAATACTGACACAATGCAATCACTAAAACAACAATCTGTAGCATAAAATTACCACTTCTCACAGATGTGTCATTAATAACCTCTGTGGTTAGTATTCAAACAACTGTTTTGTGTTATAATGATGCTTCATTCTGTCATCAGGCATCTAATATACCAGCTAATATAATAATGACAAAATAGTGCAAAGTTTCTACTGATTCTGTCTATTTTGTATTTTAGGATAACCAGCTAAATGGTGTCACAGTATTTTTTTCTTTATATTAATTGATTTAAACACTGCAAAATGTAAAATGTAATAAAGACATAGTTATGAATTCTATATATAGAATTCTGGTTAAGGTCACTTAGGTGTAACTGAAGTAAAATATTTACGCTTGTGCAGTATTAAGTATTAAGTACACGTGTTTTTGTTGGCTTTACTTTAAGATTCTTCACAACTCAAAGACCTCAGTGTGACTTTATTTGCAGATAGGGAGTGTATAGAAAGTGCTGTAAATGTAAGTATAACATATTTGTCCTGATGCATTTATAAAGCACAGTATAGAAACCTATTTGTTTTATGCAGTAAAGTTATTTCAGCTGATGCCTGACAAATGACAGAATAAGATGTCCTACTACTCTAGCACTCTAGCATTCAACAATTCATCATTCAATCTCTTAGTCAAAACATGGGAATTTTAGGAAAGTGTGCACATACACACACACACACACACACAACTTAAACTCATGTCCATAAAAGAAGCAGATGCCCAAAGGAAAGGACAACTTACAAGCCAATACAGTTAAACCTTTCTGCTGAGTGGACATTACTGTGCATGAGGATTAGCACTTTGGTCCATGGGACAGAGGACAATGCATGCGATGAAGTGTGTCCATGAGAAATTCAGGCAGTAAAGAGTCTTAGATCATATAGGTAATGTTGCTGGAAGCTTTGCACAATGAAGCATCAGTATACCTACTATGTAAGGAATGCTTTTGTCCCATATCATTTCTGTTAGTATTGTGCAGTAGTGATTATAGTGCTAATAATGTACCAACACAGATACTTTATTTAACCCATCTAGAGTTTATAATGAATAACGTTCTATCTGTATCTATATCTATAATCATGATCATGATAATCATGATTCCTCTATATCTTCACTTCTGACCATCTTAAAGTGTTAAGCAACGGATTTATTTGCAGACATGCTTGACCTCTAGACCTTTTTTTCTTATTCACAAACATCTACCAGGATATGTTGCATATTTTACATTTAAATGTGAAGATATGAGCTGAAAAGTGATGGATGTTATGCTTTGTCAACTGCTAAACTCTAAATTTATGAGATCCATGTGTATCAGAAAACAACCTGATTAAATCACTGAATGCAGTCACAAAACAAATGCTATTTTTCAACATCTTGGCTACAGCTTAAAGGCATCTAGTGTGTTCTGGTAGACAGAATGTAATGAAAACTTCTACATTCCTTTTGCAGGAAATCCAATAAGTATGCTGAGTGCCTCTAATGGACACTACCATATCAAGAGAAAACCCTAATCAATGCTCAGCAATCACCGGAGTGATCACACATGATATCTTGGGCCAGATCAAGATAGATAATGCACATTTCTCAATGTGCTGGCAAGCCAACAGGTGGGTTTTCCACATTCCTAATTACTGGATTAAGAGACTGATGAGGTTTGAGTACTATGTTCATTTGGAACAGCCCAGAGAGACAAAATATCATATGCAGTTTAGTCAAGACCGGTAAAGGGAGACGTTTTGTGAGGCCCAGTTGTTTGTACGATATCAGATCAGGTGCCAAATGTGAACAAGAGATCTGTTGCTATTTATGTGCCACCAGAGACAGCTCCAAAGAAGGGTCTGAAAAAATGACCAAAGCCAAGATAATTTAGCACATTAATTTCATGATAATTCTATTTTCTTTTCCTCCTATCTCTTTTATTATCCTCTATTCTGGGCTGGTTCTCACAGTCTTGCCTTGCGGGCAGTAAGTATATGCACCATGAACACATTTAATTTTCCCTGTTAGTCCACAGCGTGGCCAGAGGTGAGCTTTAATAAGGATCAATGGCACTTTATCTAGGACAGGACCTACTCCTGTGCATGCAAATCACAACACCAGCAATGGATTCAATTAAAAAGAGAACCTCCAACCACCAGCACTGGAAATTCAATTAAAGGATTTATGCAAAGGTTCACTGGCTTTTTTGTGTTGCTGTTACTGTTTATGTAATGAGCTTTTCATATCAAGAATCAATACGTAATCTGAAGTGGGGCCTTCTCATATGCATTTTGGATACAATTCAAGAACAGAAATTTCCATAGAGCAGTTAGCAGGATATCTGACCACCTAACTCCACCCCCTCCCCTCGGATATGAACTGAGATCCCCTCACCCTGGAGGCAGTACAGTTCTCATACTACATATGAAGTTTAGGTTTTGTATTGACAGGGACACTTTTAACCACAGTGATCCTTAGTAAAAACCACTTACGGCATCTCCCAATCAGCTTGCAAAGATGCTAAAAGGCTGAGGCCCTTGCAGCATGCCCAGTGTGCACCCTAATGAAATGGGATCTGAATAGACAATAATCCTTGTAACAAGATTGAACAGGGACACCCATGTCAATATTAGCAAATGGGATTGCTGGCTTTTCTAACTCTGAATGCTTTCATATACCTACATGCATATATGGAGGAATTCTATCTCTGCTTTTTCACTCAGGTTTTAGTGGAACACAAGAATAAGAGTCTTCTGGCCGGACCTCAAGGCTGTGAGTGGGGACCCATAACATTTTCCCACACCTATGTGATTAAAAGATATAAGCCCCCCTCAAGTTACTCAGAAGTTTTTGATTAATCTGCCACAGATGCGCCAAGATGGGTTGTTCCAAGATAGAGGTTTAAAAAAGGGATGCTGTGTCGACAGAAAAGAGGTGCATAAAAGTAAAGCTGTACAATAAATATCTGGCCAGTTAATGAAGAGGGGCATGGAGCTAACCCAGTACTTGGCATCCTCCATAGAAGTGCCACAGTGGTGTCTCGCACATCCCATCCCCGAGCTTCTCCACTGGATTATAATCATCTAATCATCTAATTTTGTCAAGCTTGAGCACAACCTGTTTTATGTGCTTTGTCTGCAAAAAATTTATAGCACAATTTGAGGCTGATTTTAAAAATCCTGTTTTTTTTCCCACTTATATATGTGTATGACAGAGGAGCAGGAATTTCAATATATATATATGTATATATATTTTAATGTATGTTTCGTATATGGACATCCAGTTGAAATCAAGACATCAACGTGATACCAGCTGACATGCATTAACCAGCATTACATTTCAGTTTACATGACAGGGAGACTCATGTTAGTGGCAAAGCATTGTTTCACACACTGACTTCTGGGGCTTAAAAAGATAGTACTTTGTCAAAGACGAAAACAAACGTAAATCACTGAGAACACAACTGTTCCCACTGTCCCTCTAAGTGCTGTGGTTTTTATACTTAAATAATATACCCACAGCACATACTCTTTTTTGTGTGAGTCTGTTTAGTAAACTGCAGCAGGTGGAGATCCAGTGCAGTCATTTTATGGGACAACTGGCAATTAAATTAGCTAAAATATTACCAACACAGTATTGAGAACTTTTTATACTTACACTTATTTATACTATAGTTTGTTATAGGGCTGCTCGATATTGGGAAATATCAATATCACGATATTTTCAGTCAATATTGATATCACGATATTTTAAACGAT
>JAPSES010000001.1:3734762-3756158 GCA_029822895.1 Maxillicosta whitleyi
GACCCCGAAAGGGACTAAGCAGTTGAAAATGGATGGATGGAAACTTTAGAGGGGAATGTTCTTAAACCACAGATTATTTTAACACTAACTCTATAAACGTGACAAATGAATAACAGATTATTTTACAGTGAAATCTACTCTTCTATTGGTATCTTTTGGCTAAAACATGCTCATTCTTATCCTTTTTTGCACATCACCATTTATTAAAGTACGTTACATGCACATGTAGAAAGGAAAGCAGGTGTTGAGAATAAGCTTTCTTCTAAGCCTCCAATGTTTGGACAGAAATTTTTCTTTCATCCTCCATTAAAATTTCCCACACATTTCTGTCAAAACAGACTCTTGAAAGTGGCTGTCAAACATGTATGCATATGAGAAACACTCTTACCTAGTCATCCTGTGGGCAAACATTACTTCCAGCTGAACAAACATGCTCAGACAGAACAAGCTATACATCATAAAAGCCACTTGTGTCTAACTTCACACTGGTCAAACACTATATAATATAAATATACTGTGTTTACAGTACATTGTATCTTTTACATATGACAACCTCTATCCTTAAATATCTATTTCAATTTCTTGGTGACACTTTCCTGATGGACAACTCTGTGCAGGAGTGATGATACCTATTATTTCTGTTAATAATACTTCACATGGGGTATTAGGTTGTATACTGTTGCACTTATTAACATTTTCTCTCGTGGCTTTTCCTTCCTTTTCGTTTCCTCCTTGTGGATAAAAGTAGTCAGAGCTAATTGCTACTGATTATGATTTATGCACATGTTACTTGTCTTATTAATAAGTTAATAAACAAATGTCTTTTCTCTCTCCAGCTCTTGCTCATTAAAGAAGAGAGACTCGTCATCAAGGTTCTGTCTTAATTGGTTTAAGTGCAGGTTTATGGAATAGTCAATGATCCTCTAGATGCTATTTTCATGTGATCATTCATGCAGCTTGAGGTCAAGCGAACTCTGACCCTACATCACCACATAATACTGACAGCAGACCTTTAGACCTTTCATACTGGTCACAATTGCCATGTAAATTATGCACCATGACCAATAATCTCTTAATGAAAACTATTTTGGATCTTTTTGTTCAATCCACTTTATCTATTGCAAATGCTAAAAATACATTCACCTATAAGTTAAAATGGTAACGTACCACGTTATTAAATAAAAATATCACATGTAGCTTGCATATTGCTCTATAGGTTAAGTTGTTGGACACTTGTAACATACTTATGTCACTGCATTTATTTATTTTCATACATTTATACAATTTCCAGCATTCAAAATAAAGTAGACTGAACCAAAAGCTTATGCACTCCTGTCCAGAATTCTACTTGCTACAATACAACACATTAACTATATTAAAGTATATTAATACAACATGTATATATGTTTATATCAGTCAATATAATAATTCTACATCATAATCCCCTACATATGGGCTAAATATAGACCAATATAAATACAAACTTTGTACTATATATTACTTAATTATGTGTTTATACAACCTACAAATTAGTTTATATAACTTGAATATAAAATAGTCAATATATACATGTATTCCACAACATATTAGCTAAATTATCTATATCTTAATTTGACATTTGCCAGTATCATTAGAGTGAATATCCACCCTATTCCTTATACCTCTTCAGAAAAAAAAGTTTTGTGTGTGTGTGTGTGTGTGATTAGTGTTTATGCATGCTTTCAACTCCTTCTCCAAACCCTTCTATAAATTCACCCCACATATTGCTATTTACAGTCTTTAATTCTGGTTCGTACCTTGAGTTTTACATGAAGTTAATGCTGTAAAATTACTGTAAATGTCTAATTAACATTCTTTGAAAGTTAGATTCATTCATATGACCTTTATCTAGTCTGCTGCAGAAAGGAGACACTGAAGCAATATCTCACATAGAATAAAGATGAAGGATTACCTAGACTATGGGATATTTTAGTAAACAGTGTGGAAGGTGAACACACTACATATTTATAGTGACAAAAATGATTAAAGATGTAATTATTAAACGCTATATTGATTTTTAACAGCATTTATAGTGTTGATAATTCTGACACCTTTATTTGGTTATGTTTTTGTTCATTTGTTATTTTATAAGGAAAAATCTTGAGTCTAACCATGAAGATATTTTGGGTCCTTGAATAAGAATCTGTGGAGTGGGGCTAGTAATCGTGAGAGTGGGTCTGGGAGAATTATGGCTTTAGCTAGCCTGTAGTTTATGTGCACTCTGGGTAAAATGCAGAGCACTTTGAGAACATTTATCATAAAACACAGGGTAGGGACTGGGATGTAAAATGGCTGCTATGCTCGGCCTCAGTATCTGCGATCTGATATAAACTCTCCAGATAAATAATGTATGACTTTGCCGAAAAAAAATGTTCAAGTGCCTCTTATTTCTTGCTCTGACAATTATAATGCTTTGTAAGGTTTTTGTTTTCCTCTTTTTTCATTTGAGAAAACCACTACTTCTCTTTTATTGTACTAACAATTGCATCACGTGGTTTTGCTTGTCCAGCCGTGAACTTTACAATACCTAAGAACCTTATCGTGGAGTAATACTGCACTGAGTGTATACACATCGGTGCAATACTATATGTGTTGACGGAGCAGAAAGAACAACTACCTGTGCTCATATAAACTCAGAAAAACACGTCAGAGGGCTCACATAAATGGATACAACACATGTGATTTCTCAATTCATTCCATAATTATCTGACACTAAAGAAACATGTTAACAATAAAAAACACTTATACCAGCTCAGAAGATTATAAATACTAGATTATCAATCCACATTGTTGGAAAATAGCTTCCATACCAAATGGAATTCTTCCTCTCGATGCATTCACCCTGTATAATGTGTAATTTTCTCAAAGACATAAATAAAGCCTACATCTACTCTCTCGAAAGGACACAGGCAGTGGGACTCCATGCACATTGGCAGCATTTAAGCAGGTGACAAATGGAGTTTCCCAGGCTGAACCAGCCCAGAAGGCTCACTCAGATGGGTTGATAAATGTAGAAGCGAGCCCCGACAGGCAGGTTTATTTTTATTACGTCTGTCATTGTACCTTTGCGATGTCACTACAGCAAACACACATAGACTATACGCTATACTAGGAGGAGGAAGTAGTCTTGAATCACAAATATAGGTTGTCCTGTACAGGTTTTGGCCCTGGAATAAGATACAGCTTTCAAATGAAGATCAATAATATGATTGTGTCTGAAAATGTTCTCTGGAATAAAGAATTGAATGATGAATCAAGTTAATTGTCTTTCTATTTCTGCAAAGAAAACAGTGAAACAGAGGAAAGTGAAACAGGAAAATGTAGAGTCAATATACAAACAGAAGGCATTCCAAGTACTACAAGGCTATAAAACACCTGTGTCCAAGTGTCACTGGTGGGTAAAAGATCATACAACATCGTTTCACTCTTCTTCTCTTCCAGCGATGGAAACACATGACAGCTGAGAAAAAAAACATTCTTTATTTGGCTCTACAGCGAGTAGTTTGTCTAGCTGACAGAGGATGCGAAATCACAGAAAAGGAGAGTGGAGAAAGGAGGAAATATTCTTTTTAAGAAAATGATTCATGGGCTCGAGGCTGTGCAACTCATGAGTCAACAATGTACTGTGGGTGTCTTTGGGGGTGTGTTCAGCCAGGGTGTGTATCAATAGGTAATAAATCTCCAAGCATTCCCAGGATGAGGACAGCCTCACAGGTGTCTCACTCTTAACACAGCAGCCTCAGCAGAACACACAGGTCATGGAATATCAGTGATTTACTGTGGACTACAGGTCTAGTACTTTACAGGTCAGTCTGGACCATAACACCAAAAACAACTTCTTATATTTACATAAAACAACATTTACAAAGTGCACCACACTGCACTCACCTTACTCTGTCCTGCCCTTCTCTGGATGTTTAGATCAGAGGAAAATAACTTTGTTCACAGTGATAGTAGAAGATTTTTATGCACCGTAACAACAGATGCCCCTCACCATAAAATGGACAAAAGAGTAGAGGAAGTTTGTTCGAAGTTGCTGTAGAGACATGAAAGCTGAGCTGTGATTGTCTCAACCTAAGAGAACAAAATGGAATTATTGATGTTTTCACACAAATCAGATATTCTATTCCATTTCTGTAATTACATACCCCTAAATCCCTGTAAATCTTACATACTGGACTACTAAAACTGTACTTGAAATAAAAGTAACCTCTATTCCGACAAGTGTTTGAGCAAAGTTTCACATATTATCTCCATCCATTCTAACACCTCGACACATCTCACTATCAGTGTCCGTGTTGAATTAACAGCTAACATTAAAGACATTTGTTTGTTTTGTATCATAGAAGGTCATGTTACAGAGGTGCAATAAATCAGCAGTCACTGTTTCATTGACCCCAAAATTGCACAGATATAATTTCAAATAAAAATGTGCCAAAATGAAAAATGATGATTTCGCCAAAACTTGTTTTTTTTTTGTTTTTTTCAATGAAAAGTTTTTGTGCTAGCAAGAGGTGGTTTTTCAGGTGTAGCAAAATTGGTATATTTCATACAACTGCAACGGAAAAACCTTTTTCCACAACTGAAGTTATGTGAATAAAAAAAACTAAAAAAAAAACTAAAAAAAAAAAAACCAGATGTTAAAACAACTGAAGAAGTGTTTTAAAATAAACATGGTGTGGTATGTGTGGACACACGAGGAAATTGATTTTTTTTTTAATTTACTAAGGGATAGAAGGGTAATATATAATAATAATAATATATCTGTAAATCAACATGATATTTATGTTCATATTTATGAGCAAACATCTTATTATGAATATGTGGAAATCGCCAGTGTGAAATAACTCATCTATACCAATTTTGTGGAAAAAAAGAAAAACAAAATAGAGAAAGTCTTTGTTCAATGTGTCACATATAAAGAGCATCTGTAGTACGTTGTCAACTCACTCACCAGTAAATATTAAATATGTATTAGTAAAGATTTGTGAAAATAACATTTAAATGATAAAAGGAGGTAGTGTGCAACACGATTATCTAGGATATTGTCTGAAAATTCGAACATACGCTTGGTTTCACTTTGTCCCACGTCAAGCATCACCAAAAGACTGGATCAAATAAAGCACAGCCAAGCTCAGACCCACTCGTTTCCACTGTTCCACTCAAACAATCATGGAGACACACTATGACCCGCTTAATGGTGATAGAATGGTCTTTAAAGGGACTGGCGTGAGACAGATTTAATGTAGTGACTTAATGCTGAGATCTCTCACCTCTTTTTAAGGCTCCAGGGGAAGCGACTATTATGTGATCAAAACCCCCTGCCACCTAAGGGAGAAGCTGGAGAACCGGTATAATAAAGGTGATCATAGGACTCAACATGGTGTGGCCTATTTTCTTTCATATTATTAAAAATTTCTTTTTTAAAAAAAAGTCCATGGTCTAAAAAACTGCATATTACAGAGGTCATAATTTCTACTTTTATTTCAAGAGAAGTCAAGGAATGTCAGAAAGATGCATTTTTGCAAAGATAGGCATTATACTTGAGAATTTCAATTGTAAGTGGTTTAATTATTTGACAACTGAGGGAATAATATTGTGTTAAATTGTACTGCCAAAGTGAAAAGTCATTGCATTTAGCCTAACTGAGCAAATGGTTCAGATATCTTCATTGCATAATTATCGCAATGTTTATATATATTAATAATTAATGTTTCAGCTGCAAGTTCTTTACCTCCTTAACTGATGCAGTAGCTACCGATTTCTTAAACCATCCCTTTGTAGAGAGCATAAAGGTTGGACGGTGTTTCAGTGGAAAAATGTTATGTGGTCTGATAAGTCCAGCCTGAACCTATTCCAGAGTCACGAGAGGTGGATCAAGTGATTACCCATCATGCCTAGTGACTACAGTCCAAGCATGTGGGGGCAGTGTTATGATCTGGGGTTAATCAGCTGAACCATTAGTGGATTTTATCGTTCCTGATGACACAGTTAATTCCAAGATGATAAAGCATCAGGATCAAACAGTGAAAGAAGGACTGATTCTTTGGGATGTGATGGAAAAGACTCTACCAAGTGGTCTGACTCTCATCATCAACACGTGATCGTCAAGAAAAATTTATGCAACTTTGGATGGAAATTAATATTACGTAAGAACTGTGTAACATAAACAGTGTCACCAGAAATTAAAGCTAAAGCCAATCCAACAAAATATTCTAGGACATTATTTATTTTTTATGGTTAAGCAGTGAGTGTATGTTCTGTTTCAGTGACTGTATGAAGGTTTCTGATATATTTATTAGGTGTTTAGATGAAAACGCAATTATCTTAACAACCTAACTATATGTAGGTTTAGTCTGACTGCACAGTGTTTCTAGCCTTGTACACATATGTGCTATGATCGTTGGCCTTGTGAGTTTTAGAGGGTGCACCTACTGCCTTGGCATATGTTGGGAAAAAGGCCAAAAAAAAAAGTTGAAGGTTACCTCAGTCATTCCCTTTTTTTTTTTTTGTATTTTTATAAATGAGTAACTCTCCTCCCAGATGAACATAGTGGCCAAATGTATAACTAGTCTGGTACTCTTTAGATCAACAAATGGGGCTATTCCTACAAAATTAGTGGTCTGGTGGTTTGCATGAACAGGGTGGCCTGGGATGGAGTCAAATTCCTGGCTTGAGTTACTATTTCACTCCCCCTCTTCCCTCACTTTCAAACAACACACTGTACAGCACAGACAGAAAGCATTCTCCGTCCTACCATGAAATAAAACTGTTAGAATGTTCTGTTTCCACTGTGTTTGTGTTATGACATTTTAGTTGCATTCAGGTGGAAGCAGGTTGAGTCTCCATTTCATCTGAATCCAAATAGAGCATCAGGGTCCATTCAACCTTTCAGGTGTCTTACAATATAAGGAGGGGCGAGGGAGGGATCCTTTCAATTAGAGTGATTCATACAAGATTTTATTGAGCTTATTGTGCATGGGCTTAGAGTCAGAGTTTTCTGCTCTGCACTGAGGGTCATTTAAGTGTTGATTACATTAAAAAGAATTGCAAGCTTCTAAAATATTACTTATTCTATCAAATCTCATTGTGATCGTAATCAATCTGAAATAACTTGCACTCCATTAGTCTTAATGAACTTCATCTCCTCAACGTTCTCATTCCCCTTTCTCCATTTGCCATTGTATGCCAATAACAAGTCAATTTATTTTTAAACATAACCGTGCTCTTCAACGTCGTTTATTTTGCAAAGAACGCATAATTTCGCAGGTCCAGACTACCCACCATCTCTAACTCTAATAGTAGCACTAACAATTTTATCATCTAATGTACCTTTGCTGCTAAGTAAGCTTTTAAATCTCAAACAATTATATAGACCTCATTATGCAATTCAGCAAAGACATTCTACTGTAATGCTCCAACTCTGTGAAGATTAAAAAATATATCTCCAGCACAACTTAACAGGCATAAACATGTTATTTTCCCCCTGACTAACACAAAATTGCAAGAAAAGTGAGAACTAGGGAAAAGTTAAATTACAATTGTGTAATTTCAAAAGTCAGCAGAAACGTATTATTAACATAAGAAGCAGCAGCACCATGGTGGTTGCAAATCAACCTAGGCCTCACTTGACCTAAACCTTAAGAAAAAATAGTATTTCAGCCACAATATCCTTACTATAAGCCAGTTTCTGCCGACTGGTTGGTGTTTTTGGAGTCAAACTGTGAAATTAACTTAATTGAAATGTAACACAATTCATGAATACAGTTAAATTTAGACATATTTGTGCATGTTTATTTCATGGTGGTGTTCAGGCAAAAATAAACATTTGGTTTAATTTTATTCTTTTTGGTCACTAATTGGGAGAGAAATGTCTGGTTGAAATAATTTGTGTTCTATATATGTGTCTATGTAACTGAAATAAAACCACTCATTCATTCTGTAGGGGAAAAAAATCCAAATTAAAACTGCTCCATCCAAAAAAGATATTATTAATGTATATTGCACAATTGATTTGGTTGTGTATGTTCTCATCTAGGGGTTATATGATCCCTTGTGATGGTCTGATTGTCAACAGCATTATGCAAAAACTGAGGAATAATAGATCATGAGGAAAGAAACTGCAGAAATTATGGAGCAGATTCAAAACCGGTTGAATCTGGAATTTTTTATTCACTTTTTATAACATTGAGAGATGGGGTATTTGACTGAATTACAGGGATGTGGAGTTTTAATGCTGTCCAAGTGCAGGTCTAATCAAACTGTGAGGTTTGTATTGAGATTTTTTTTTAATTATTTTTTTTAATATCAATGAATTCTGACAGGAATAGATACAAATGTCAACCCAACATACAATACTGGAACGCCTTAAGCTTTGTTGTTTTTGTGGGGGTTGAGATGAACATACATATTTATTTTTTATTCTCTTATTTTTTATTCTTCAGATACAAAGAGAAAATATAGAAAATATGTGCACGGACTGCCTTAAAATACATACAAAATCTGAACTAACTGGGTTGTAAAGGTTAAACTCTGTACATATTGCGACCCCTGACCCCATGGTGAGAAGCAGCACAAATAGTTGTAACATCTGAGGTGTTAAATGAAACCTGGTATCAGGAAATGAATACAGTAAATCTCATATTTTCTGAACAAAAGTGTTAAAGATATATTGTGTTCAAAAGGAGGTGCCACTAAATATAACCACTTTGGTTTATAGAAGCTGTTTTTTCCCCTAAACTTTGTTTGTACTGCTGCACATACTTCCCATATATCCACATTGTGTCTGAGAAAAGCATGTGTGGTCATTATAACTTACAGTGTTGGCCTAAGACCTAAGTAAAGTACTGTATTTTCTGTAACAAACAACCAATTCTGTAGTAAAATATTCCTTTTATAATGTTAAATATTACTTTTTATTGCCAAATTATGCAGCAAGGTTAAAAAATACTTTATCAAGCAAAGGTTTTATGGGTGTGCAGACAATACCACATGACAGACAGTGCAACAGTGATCCCTGGAGCTGTGTGTCAGTCGTTCTATCAGTGATGATGAGAAACACCATTGGTTGATTTTCCCCTGTATTTAATAGAACTTGATAAGTAGCCATGCAATATGCTTTGAGATAAAATAAATCCTATCTGACAGCTTGCATTGCGGTTGTCATTTAAAGATATGGAATCTATGCTCCTTTTATTTCACAATAGAAACATTGGTTCATTTCCTGTCTACATGGATGAGCTGCCCAATTTTACGCTAGCCTTTGAAGTAATTTTACATAGCCTCGGCCCTTCTGATTTCAACTTTGCATGCATTATTTACAGAGAAAGGGGGGTAGGGCGAGCCTATCAAAATACTCCTTGCCCCAGGTAATTATCCAGAAGTCTTAGTCCAGCCCTGTTGATGAAATGTGCTCATGTTTATGCACATGAAGGGGATTACACATTCAAATAGTCAAACCACTATTTCACTTCCTCACTGTGTAATTATAAACGGATTAGACTACATTGAAAATGCAAAGAATCTCCTTATTTTGAACCATCTCCTCTTCCAAATAATACTGTCCATGCGTTTGTCTCAAACAATATCTAGTTGTTATTATTTTATTTTGTGAGAAAAGCCAAAAATGGTTCAACTATAATTTCTATTTCAAATCAATGGGGCTTCACAGTGTTAAAGTCATAATAGGCTGGAGGCAATGAGAGAAAAGACATTGAATTAATTAGCCAAGCAGAAGGAGAGAGGAGCCTTGTATTGACCCCTCAGTGGGTTTTTTTTTTCCCTCTGCTACTCTACGAGTCACACAATCAGCAGTGTCACTAATTTAGAAATACTAGTTAAAACCTTATCTTTTATAACCGGCTCAGCTCTTAGTTCTAAATGGAAACGGTTTACATTATGCAGGAGGTTAAATACAAGCACAGGGCAGCTACTGAAGACTTCAGTATATTTATACCTGTTTGTAGATGAAAATAAGGCATTGTTTTTCTGTAAGTCATTTGTGGTCTATGTTGAAGTACACAGTAACTATACAGAAAGCATTTTCTCCATAATCACATTACCAGTGAAGCAGAGGGTGATAATACAAGCTAGTAATCCATTTGCTGCTGACACATCCGTATGCAGTTCAAAGGTGACACAAAACCTCGGACTGGAACCATCTCTAAGAGAAAATACATTGATATAGTCACTAATAAATGCATAAGGTTTTCTTGTGTTGATGTAGATTTTAGATGTATAACTGAATGCAGAATCTTTACAGATACAGGAATGCTAAGCTATGTCTAGAGCGAAATAGAATATTCTCAGTCCTTGCATGAAAAGAAAAAAAATAGCAGCAATCCACTCTCCTTTATAATCAACATTCCACTTCCAAATTAGGTGTGTGTGGTTATGAGGAGATGAATCTTCTGTGATGACAGGTGAGAGGGAGATAATGAGGAAGAGGGGGAGTTTTCAGGCAGATGAGGGTAGACAGTGTGAGGGATCTTCTGGAGTATAATGCAGTATAGAGAGGGTAAACCTTCAAGCAGGTGAGTAGAAACAGGATCTGGAACAGGTGAGTGAGAGGACAGAATAAGGAATCTACAGGAAAGCGGATCATGTAGTGGGACCTTTGGGCATGTAAGGAAGGATGGAAAGGGGTCCATGGGCAAATGAGCAAGGAGCTCAGCAGGAGGAGAGAAAAGGTGAGGCTGTAGGGATGATGAGATATGTGACTGTCGGTCAACACAGAGGGAGAATATTTAGGGAAAGGTTCCCATGCATGAAATATCAGATGCATCACATCATGCAGAGTAAACCTTAATGTATGAAAAAAAAAACATGAAATGAGGCAGAAAAAAAAATGAGGTAACCACAAACAAAGAAACAAATAAATAAATGTAGCAATGCGGTACATTTACAAAACGCATCAGTGAGTGACGGCCAAGAGAACATAACTTCACCAAAAGGAAAATCAAAGATGCAAAGAAGCATTTAAGATATCTGTCAGTCAGGAAACACAATCAAGTAGGACCGGACCAAATAAAGTTAATTTGATGAATCATGTTTGTTTTGTTTACATTTACATCTTAGAATCAGAGGGTTTCCTCTTGAGATTTTGACTATAAAATGCTAAATGCAACGTGTTCTTTCATTACCATACATGGTATATGTTGCACATTCAATATGTAAATCATGAATCTTTTGTTTTTTTGCCATAAAAAAACAAAAAGGAAAAAGAAAGAAAAACACAAAGGAATCAGGAAAAAAGATGGTTCAAGATGATTTAGCTGAGAATAAAAGAATGAGAATAATCTACCATGGTAGTGTATTTACCAGGCCTGACTGGAAACTAATTAATAAATAAATCTGGTGATAAATAATAGTACTGAGGGCACAGAAGAAATGACCTTGAATCTGAATCTTTATGAATTTGCAACAAAATATTACAGGTTTGTCCGATTGGTTTGATGAAAGTCACCACTAGAGTTTCTGCCTTGTCTTTATATTTTATCTAAATGTTTGAACTTTTACAGTACCTTACTAATTAGTAAGACAAACTCCATATAGTGCTGCTAAAAGTTTCACTGTTACACATCTGACCCAGGTACTGGTTTATTCAATTGCCTTACTTTAAGTGGAGGAAGTCGTGCTACAATGATGTAATGCCCACAGACTTGGTAATATTAGAGTTAAGGAGCCTTATGGCACATTAGAGAGGTAGAGGTTGAGAGTGCGAGCCCTAGTCATTCCTACAATAAGGAAGAGTCAAACTCAAGACAGAAACAATAACTGCCCTTCCTTGACAATGGTGCCCCCGTGCACACAAATGCAGAAAAATGACAGGAGGTGACGTTCCCTGCTGCATTACTTTTGAGTTACGGAGGTGATTTGCAATTCAAAGAGTCTGAGGAGTGCTGACCACAACACTAACGCCTCCACGGGCCCATAGAGGCAAATAAGACCTGGGGCAATTTACAGCCCCTTTTGCTAGGAAACACATTTTTAGGCTATGTCATGTAAAATAAAAAATATGATAAATACCAAAACTAATGAGGCAAAATTTTGTTTTCTGGGCTAAAAATAGAGGCGGGTGTTAGGACTTAACTTTATGTCAAGGCTACCTCTTCTTGGAACTACTTTGATAGAGATGGCCTTGCCAGTGTTGCAAAGCAGCTTACATGTTCCACTTGTAAATGAATGCTTTGCATATTTGCTTAACTGGTAAAATCATCAGTAAAGTCTCATTTATGAAAGTGGCATACAATGTTTGGATTTGCATTTGCACTGAAGTAAGTACTTGTCAAAAGTACACTTGCAAGCATTTCTGCAGAAGAATAAAAACATGTATTTCAGACATAATTCTGTTATGATTGCCACAACCTAAAACACTCTCACCTGAACTATTAATCATACTGTGTGACATCCCTGGTGCCATATGGAGGAGCAGCATGTGAAGAGCACCAAACTTGCTGATCCTCTGTAACTGAGCCCAATTAATCCCATTGCCTGCACCATCCACATCAGGTCTGTACAACGCTGTGGCCCAGCCCAAGAGAAATATAAGTATAGTAACTGTATTCCAGCACCCTGTCCAGTCAGAAACAGGAGAAAATCACCCGTGATTAATGATGAGGACTTTAACTACTATCTGATTCAGGATGATTAGACTCTAAAGGGCCACTGGATTCAGAGTTTAGTAACAGGGCTTATAATACTTTTACTGATAATGCAGTGCAACACAAACACATTCAATGCATTATAAAGAATCTGTTTACTATTGGTTATTTACATTAGGACACTAAATAGATGTTACTGTATCATTAAGGAAGCAAAAGTAATATGTTATGTTGCATTAATGTAAGATGATGGTGGTTAGATTTAATATTTTTTCTTCTTTGCACTTCTTTTTGAGCAGTACATAGTAAATTTGTTTTGTTATTACTAGTGCACATGGAAATTGCTATTTCGTCTTGATCATCTTTATTTCTTCATGTAGTTGCTCTGCCATTAGCTCCTTGTACACAAAAGATGTTTGATTTTTTTTTCCCTTCTGCTGAAAACAAATAAATGAATGAATGAATGAAGCAGAATACAAGCAAAAAAGGAAGTACTAAATGGAAACAGGAACTCTAAATGGATTGGGCAAATTTTATTGATATCAATCTAATAACAGTTCCTAGCTCCCAAAATAAACTTTAGTTGGTTGTTCTACCTGGAAACTGAAAATATGATTCTATATTAACAACATGAAGATAAGTTGATACGGTACTGCTGTGTTACTGTACTGATATCTACACTTTGTGATGTGACCACCGTACAACAAATTGATTGATAGATTTACTGACCTTTGCAATGAGAGAAGGCAAAAGCTACTTTCTCATGCAAAAGAATCAATTGGTACTCCAAGGAAAATCTATAGTCCCCTTCTCTGCAACCCTGAAATTATCCAGACACTACCCGGAAAAGCTGCATGTGAGAATGCAAACGTCTGAATCAGTTTGACTGGACATTGAACGGACGTTAGCCTGCCATCTGCCTATTCACTGTGTGCAGTCTGTGTAAATGGAACAGGTCATGTCTGGAGAACACACAGGGAGCAACTGGACATGGTGATGATGTTACTATCATGTGGTCTTGTGGATATAACACCAATTTACAGTACTGTGCAAAAGTCTTACTTTTGTTACTTTTTCAAGGTTAAAATGAGCATACATATGTATTTATCATACTGTTTTCTCACATACAATAAGAAAGTAAAGGAAATATGTGCCTAGCCTTAACAGGCTTAAAAAACTCAACTAATTTGGTTCTTTTAACCCATAAAGAAACAAACAACCGGCGAGCAAAATCATCTACCAATATAAAATGCTTAATAACTTCAGATCCATTAAACCTATGAATGCATGTAAATGATTGGTGTCAAATACAGTTTGTCATCTTCTCATGGTCATCAGATATGACCGACTTGGATGTTAGGAGGCTCTGAACATGGAAACACCGTCATCTTCTACAACACTGATGTCACCAGTAAAACCGATGGAGTTGGATCAATGACAGTGGATGGAGACACTGGGTTTATATTCAGCCTTTATTCCAGAATGACGTCTGTGTAAATGAAATACCGGGATCATTTGGTCCCGCCTTTGTCATGGCTCAGTAATGTCTCTGGGGGCATGATAAAGGTGGGATCATGATTCCAGAACGCTATGTGAAAGGAACATGTGTCATTCCTCAACCAAGGTGTGACATCTTGATGATCATGACCCCCACACCTGAAAGACAGTGGGTGCATATGAAGGCACTGGCATGGATTCTGTGACTGCCAACCTAGATATGCCAGTGATGCCACCACAGCTTCATATTAGGGGACTGGCACCTGGGGCGACTGCTGCAGAATACATGCCTGTGTCTCCATACGTGTACTATACACTGCACTGCACCACCGTCTCCTAGATTCCAAAATGCACATGATCCGCTGTGTAAAAGTCCATGCTGTCTCATCTCTGTTTCTCCTTTGGCTTGACTGGGTAAATCAGTCAATGGTGGAAAAACGGTGGGACCATCTCACCTTTTTTCCAGGATCTCTGTGTAAAAGTGACTTATGATTGTTGATTGATTGGTGCAAAACCAGTATCCATATCCAACAGGTACACAATTACATGTCTCCTCTAATCTACCATATGTTTTCTGCTACATAAAATCATTCTTTTTTAATAAAATAATTTGCCTGTCGCATTTCATAGTAATCATAAGATCATGTGATGTTGTTGTTTTTTTACAGTCGTAGCTGATTTTAATAACGGTAGGCAGTTACAGAATGTTTATGTATATACAATACACCTACAGCCAATCTAACTGACTAATAATATAATGCACAGGCAGGTGCAAAATGATGTTGCCCCAAATAAAACCTTAGCACAAGGTCATTTGTGTTATTAAGTGAGGATCTTCAACTACTGTCAAACTTTTACAATTGAGATGTTTTATGAGTCTATACATACATCTTAAAATAATATTGTCAAGGCAGCATTTCAGTTAAGGTTATCAGAAAAACATCAAAATGCCTTTTATGCGTTTGTGTACATGTGCATACGTCTTGCTTATCTGCATATATTTATGTGTGTGGTGTGTGTGTGTGTGTGTGTGTGTGTTTGTGCATTATGTGAAAGGAGGTAGGCTAAATGCATTTTTTTTCACCAAGATATAAAGAAATGAATTCAGTGAATGCACAGAACAGGGGAAAAAACATGTTTTTGGGGTAAAAAAAAAAAAAAAGATTCTTTAAAGTGCCTGGCAGCTTAAAACAAGCAACTGAACCACATAACTGTAGATAATTATCACAACATCTATAGCATTCAGCAACTCAGCATTTCATTATAGTCCAGCACATATTTTGTTTAAAGTCACTTTGATTGTGTTTGACTTGAGCAATAACCAAGCCTGTTGGACCAGAGTCTATCTGTGTTTGCCTGTAACTCAGACCAACACAGCACACGCTCAATGCAGCATCTGGCTTTCACATTACATTTGAGGCTGAGTTTTGAGGAGCCTCAGAAATGTGTTGGAATTAAATTAAAACGTGCGCTCTGCCTAGGCAAACTGGACATTTTCCAAGAGTGCATTTCACACACCATAAACACTACAGGAATCTTTAAACATATAACCTAAAAGGCCACTGCTGAGCCTTTTAGATTCATCGGGCAGCATGCATTTAAAAATCTCCAAAAATAACAAGCTGTTTAGCATTTGAAAGAAAGAAACAGGCACTAAATTCCTGAGAATTTATGGCTTGGGGAACCACATTTTTCTTTTCCCTCTTATTGTAGCATCTTAACACTTCATAGGGATTTTTACAATCACCTGAGTTGAGTGGAAGATCCAAAAGTGGAGGTGCGTAACTATTAATCACTGAAAATAATGAGTGTAAAGACTGAAGCTTTCTTTCAATGTACATACAGTGCATTAATATGAGTGACTAAAATGTACATAGATACAGTACCACTGCACATTTTGCATACATTTTAAGACTTATCCGATGCGATAATCAGCATAATATTTCAGCTTTTCATTTACACCATGGCTTATGTAGTGCAACATCCATTTTACTACATGTTTAAAAAGTTAACAGGAAACAGCTCTGAACCACAAAGTATTTCTCGAGACATGTTCACAAAACAGGTCTCCGATTGTTTTAGCCCACCCATGACACAATATCTTACTGCTTATCATCATGAGGTTCACGTATGGTAAAGTCTCTGCTAAAATCTAAAAAATAAACCAGTTACTAAGCCCTAAAATCTGTGTCAAATAACCACCATCTGTACTAGAGCTGGTTTACAGTAAAACCAATGTCTCGTTAGCAGCTTAAGCAAAACTCCTGCATGATATGGAAACAGATATGATTATATAACATAATACAATAACAAATCTGGTTAAAGCCAACAACAGGGACTGAGACCCTATTCAGAATCTAAACTTTTTATTATTGTTCCTCTCCAAATCTGATCCTGTCTGACAATAAACGACATAAATACCTCTAATAGGATTATGGCCAGTGAAAATATGTTGCTGAGAAGTGGGATAGAGAAGTGGAGGGATGGAGAGTGGGGAGGCGCGAGAGATAAGTGGAGCACCTTTACCATTCTCAAACACTCAAAAGAAAGCAGGAAAAGAGGGTGAGACTTGTGAAGGACTACAACCTTTGCAAACTGTGGATCAGGGGTAATTCCTCTTGGCCCTTAGCTAAGTGCTGCTCTGTGGCTTCAAACGGCACTGAGTTTATTTAGCAGGTCCCTGGAACATTCCTCAAGTCTGAGCTGAAGTAGAACAATAAGACGTCTGGTTACCAAATTAACTCTGACATCTACTTCAGTTACAGTGTGTGCTAGAATATATAGTAAATTAATGAATCATAATTCCCAAGTCTTCTAAATTATTTTAAATGCACTGATGCTACGTTACTTTGCACTTCAATTGTTAATTATGTTGACAGTTAACATTAGCAGTGGTCCCACACAGGTTTGACCATGTTTTCCTTGCTTCTCCCCGCAAGGTTATAAGGCTCAGTAGAGGAATCTAGATCTGCTGACATCCACGAATACAGGGGAGTACTCATATTTACACAAACTGGCACAGAGAAGGAAAGATCCCTTTACAGCAAAAAGCTGCACAGAGGAGTTACCAAAAAAAAAGGACGATCATAACTTTATCTGTCACTCTGCATTAGAAAAGGAGTTACTCCAATAAATACACATATACAGCGTACACACATCAACACAGGTCTTTGCTCTAATGGACTATTGCTCTTTGATAAACGGTTTCGTTCTTCTTTGGGACCACCTACCAAGCAGGAAAATCAGGCTCTACACCTGGAAATGGTCAGAGCCACAAACACTAACAAACAGTACGTGATTAAGGTTGGCTATTACTCAAGACCTTGACCCACGCCAAAGCCAGACGAAGGTGAAGATACGGAGCAGGGGAGGGATGGATCAGGTGCGTTATCAGGAGGGAGGAACTGTTTATACAAGCAAATAGCCAAATCCATGTAAAAAAAAAAAAAAAACTCTCATAGCGTCAGTACTTGCAAACAGACACAGACAGAGTAATAACAAACACAGGTGTTGGGAAACACTGCTAGATTCACACCATTAAAGCAGGGCTGTAAGATTTGGTGAAAAACTCAATTATGAGTGTTGTGGACACTAGAAAAATGCACAGATGACTGGTCATTTTCAAGTGTACAAGTGTATTTATTCCATCTCAAACTTATATATACACAACTTAAATTAGTTGAAAAAAAGAGAAAATATGTTCATGTTTGTATACGTTTTAAACAGGCTTCTAAACTGTAGCCTTTTGTGATATTTAAGGCTAATATAGCAATTTTGCAGCTACACAAAGTAGTATGTTTCACCAGGATGTCATGTACTACTAAGTTGCATTTTCATCATCCTCTAAATATGAACATTATCAATACACATATTGAAAAAGGCTGCTATGAATAAGAAAAATTATTTTATTTACGCAGCCCATGTTTTCACACTCAACATGTGAACAACTGGCCAATCATATGAACCCAGCTACCATCTGAACAATTGCCAAATGGTAGCAAACACAAGGTCATTATGTTTAATAACCACAAATTACATCATACATCAGAAATCTCAAATATCTTGTGCTAGAATTGGGTGATACAAGTAAAAAAATATATATGAAAAACACATGATGTTTTTTGATAAAATGGATAATTTCTGATTTTATATTGATTCTGAAGATAAAATTGGCAAAAAAAATACTGTTTTACTCAAACTGTATGCCTGAATGAATGAGTTAAATGAAATTAATGTGATGTCTTGCCCAGCTCTACATGAACACCTACTACCATGTAATGCTCATGTTTGTATGATGGCTCAGTTTCCAGTCTATATCTCTGTCCACAAGAATGTATATAGTTGTTATCACCTTTAAATAACTCAAACTTACTTAAGTACTGAAGTCATGCAGAGCCTGATTTGCTGAATGTTTGCATGAGTAAAAACATGCATAAACTTGACTGCACACACAAAAACACGCTGAAGCTTATCTACTAACAGGATGCACCATGGGTTGCGTCTCTCAAATGAGCAAAACAGCCCATGCAACTCATTTAGCATGTTTGCGTTGATGAATATGTCATATGAGTGTTTCTGCCAAAACGTGCTAAATTATTAGGAGGAGTAGATAAATATTAATTTAGTATGTGAAATGTGATTTACCAAATCTGAAACATCACAAAATTACAGTGGCTTGGTACAAAACTGGCAGCAGTTGTTGTGGTGAGGAGACGGCATAGGCCCAACCAAAGGCAACTCAGAGAACCAATCTGTTCTGCTCACATTAACATTTTTGAAATGAGAAAAGAAAAAAATAATTGAGATGTATCGCCTACCCAGCAATGCCATTTTAGAACTTCTAGATGAACTCTGGGATGATTTCTGGCAATGTTACATTTTCTTGCGTCTGGATCATTCCATGTACTGTTGCCATTAGTGCTAGCATATGCCAGAGCAGTTTTTTCAGAGTACTGTCTCCATGACAACAAGTAGCACTTGCAAAATCCTCATTTAAATAGGGCTCCAAGAATTTGCCCCTGTTGTCATTTTTTAGTTGATCACCTGTAACACACAAATCAATAGCACATGCATTTTTCTGGCGCGAGCAAGTACATTTGCGTCCATTATTTGCAACCTTAGTAAATCAGGCCCAGAGAGTTTTCCAGAAGAAATAATGTTCATCTGTTGTGCAACATGATAACTCCTTCAGAAATGAAAATAAGGGACTAGACCTTTGTGTGGAATGAGTGTAAATGTTTGTGAATGACTCCCCCAGTGTGCCATGTGTCAACAAGAAGAAAATCCTGCGTGTGAGGAACAGATGCCTGACCTGTGGCAGTTTATACAGAACTCAGATTACTCCATGGACCTCCGCTAGAAATGGCACAACAAATTAGGTAGATTGAAACTCCTGTAATTCCTGCCTTCATTGCTCAGTGATCATAAGTCAAACTCCTGTGTTGTTTATGTTCTACAGGACTTTATTTGGACAGAAGACCTATTAGAATCTGCCTTTCAGTTTTTGGACAGCAGACAAACATCCTCCCAGTTGTTTGTACTGTAAATCACATTATGCCCACAATGTCCTCCAACAAACCTGCCGTCTACCAACACCTCCTACTGTGACACATTAATTATAACTTCCTGTATACAGCCTATCCCAAGCCATGAATACGTAATGCACCAAAATGAGTCATATTCACATAGCAGACGCCCAGCAGTGAATAAATACAACCTATCCATCACACACTGCCCAGTGAAAAATTAATGAAAGCCCAGAGAGGTAGGCAGGATGCTGGGCCTCGCCAACGGGAAGAGTGGAAATTATTATACTATGTCTTTAAAAAAGTGAACTTCAGCAGCCATCACCATGTCCTAATTATGCCCCTTATGGCAAAGAACAGAGAGCAGGCAGACAGAGTGAGTAGAAGCTGAAGAATCGGAGCCGGAAAACAGGCAGGTGCTCCTTTAAATTCTGACTCATTTCAGTCCAAACACGGTTTTAACATGCAGTGCAACTTGGGTTTTTGTTACTCCTGAAAGCTGTCTCTGTCTTACCGTAGGATGGTGAAAAATGCAACGGAAACTGGCAGGTCATTCGTCTCTGTTGTCCCAGTGGGTGGTGTTGGCTACAGGTTGACTAATGGTCCTGCTGAAATGCTTTGCATGTCTGAGTAATGACAAGCTATAAAAGCTAAGCTGACTATAATGTCAAATAATCAGAGATCTACTGGCCCTTTTCCGGTGATGAAATCTGTAGAAGTTTTAAAATGAGTAAATGTTCTAACCGTATGAAAGCAGCAGTTAGAGAGGACTGATCCGTGATGGTGGTTACTCAAAAACGATCTGGAAACTACAAAATCGAGGCCAAAGGTTAGAAAAAGTTTAGTGTTAACAGCAGCGGCTTTAACCAAGTTGTTTTATTCAGCTGGGAAATAAATACAGGCCCTTCCATCTGTTTTCATACATTTTAGGAGCGTAGAAAAAGAATGGGATGATGGACGTATCAAATAAAAGCACATCTGAAGAGGACATGATTTACTCAGACGAAGATGAAAATAAGAAATTGAACAAGAATAACTGTAGCCTGCATCTATTCTACGTCTAAACAACCAGTGCACATCCCTCTCTGAACTGCTCCCACTAACCCCCCCTCCCTCCATTCCCTGCCTCCACTTCTGTTATTGCTCCTTCTGCTCCTCATGTCTGTTAAGTCAGCATGACATTTTATGATGCCTGGATATTAAAAAGCAGTTTCTATTATGTGTGAGAGGGAAGTGGAAACAGCCATGCTCATGCTAGGTAATTAGGGGAAGCAGGCAAGGGGATATTTATGAATGCAGGGGAAGGCTAGGGGGAGACCAGGGGAATTGGTGTGTAATGTCCTGCTGTCAGTAACAGTTTTCTCTTTAACTCTATACAGAACGCTGTTAAAGGGGGAAATCATTTTGAATCTCATTTGTGATCCATGATTCCTCTGAATCATTTGGTGTATTTATCCTGTGTGATGCATCCAGCTGAACAAGGCCAGTTGTTGTGGAAGTGGCACCGAAATGTTTAGCAAATAGGGCAACAGCGGGACTGGATTGGATTAGTCTTTATCAGACGAACACAGATAGGCAACACTGTTAAACAGACTGTTAAGTGTTGTCAGCAGGATCTGCACTTCAGTAAAATACTGTAATAATATCTCTTGTGCAAAGCGCTGACCTCTCAAATAAACTTAACTTTAAAATATTATTATTAGTATTATTATTATATAAACACAGCCTGGACC
>JAPSES010000001.1:3756258-3769062 GCA_029822895.1 Maxillicosta whitleyi
CCCAAAAAAAAACACTTTGCACTAATCTCTTTTTTTTTCATTCACAGTAGAATTTTTCCCACAAGTTCATGCAATTTTTCAACATTAATCCCATGTTTTTATAATTTTTTCAACACAACGAAGCCCAACCTAGACATGATCAACTGAATCCTACCCAGATCATAACACTGCCCCCACAGGCTTGTACTGTAGGCACTAAGCATAATGGGTAATCACTTCATCTACCCATCGCTCTGAAACAGGGTCAATCTGGACTCAGACCACATGGCCTTTTTCCACTGAAACACAATCCAATCTTTATTCTGTCTATCAAACTGATGGTTGTTTAATAAATGAGAAGCTGCTCACTACATCAGTTTGGGTTGAAGGACTTGTAGCAGCTTAAGTGTATTAATCACTGCAGTAAAGTTCTGATAGAAGCCTTTTAAGTATTTGCTGCGTGAAATCCAGGTGGAGACTTTCTTTGGCAGGGCTGTTCTTAACTATAACCAAGGTGATGTGACAACCATTATAGCTTTCACAGTAATGGTGTTAGCGATGTTGAATAAATCTTCTGAAGTCCAAAATTGTGACAGAATATCGCTGCTTTGCTGTGATACTGTGCAGTGAATGAAACTCCATAAACTAGCCACAATTTTGGACATCTTCAACAGCAACAAATCAATTTAAGTCAATGAATTGTTCAAGGAATATTTCTACAATGATTTCAGGACTGATACTACACGCTAAAACATGTTTTTGAGCTGCAAACTGGATTTTATGTCCTCCTTTTGATGGATCACATCAATGATAATGGTGATAATACACATAAAAAAACCTTCTGCTCATCTTCTACATCATGGGGTTTATTTTTAAAGAGAACAATTGCCACTCAAGTTTCAGTAACTGCCAAATTGAGAGCCAATACCAAAATTTAGTATAACGATTTGACCATATTTTCAGTTTGTTTGTTTTATTGTTATTTCTAACTGTTTTGTGTGAGGGAAATCTTGATTTTACATATAAAATAGGCTGTAATGTATTTTAGTTATTCATTATTCTTTAAATGATGACAAAATTTTTAGCTTTTTTTTTTTTTTTACTAATCAATCAAAGTGAAAATATCTTACCCTTTCCTTTACAGTACACTTTTTTTTTTTTTTTTTTTTACCAAATTGATTGTTTGTTTTCTGGTTTAATAATTCACATGTAGTATTTTTTACCTAACATATGGTAGGTAACATGGTAATACAAGGTACGCTCTTTGCCAGTTTTTGCCACAAGAAAAAAGCTACAACTAATATTTTGTCTATTTAAAATTTCCTTTTGATTTTTTTTAGCAGAGATTGTATGGCGCCAGTGGCAACATTTTTCACAGATCGCCTCAGCAGATATATTATAAAACCAGCTTGTGTTCGCCTGATGTGGTCAGCATATCTGTTTCTGATACTCAGTGCAGATCTTTGATCAGCTTAGCGACCACAAACCGTGAAAAGTCATTTTCATAAAAAACAGTTAGAACAATAAGTTAATTTAACCTGACTTGAAAGCTAAAGAGCAACACATGAAAATGTTTCATTTGAGCCGAGAATGTATAGGAAAAATGTGTTGGTTAGTGTTTAGTTTTTTAGCTTTGCTTAACATACACAGTGTGAATTGCATCTGTTACCTTGTGGGATCAGGGTTGTGCCTTTTCACCCTGTGCAGCTGTACTGTATCTTGCCGTTCTCTGTTCAAAAACATTAAACAATATTTCCAGCCAGCCCCTCCAGGCCCCCAGCTCAATAACAGTTTGAGGCTGTGAGAGAAGTGAGTGGAGGTGGTTCAGACACCTCAGGGCCTTGGGGGGCTCACTGGGTTCTCCCTGGAACCACAAACCAGCACAGGTCACACTCAAGTTTGTTGCTTTTCGTTTTCTCCACAGCTCAGGGACAAAATGAAGCCTTAACCTCGTAATCTAGCCAACGTGTCCCCAGGTAGCACTTCTGGATTTAGAGTTGGAAATTACACTTCAGGCCTGAGAGGTGAGAGTAGGGAGAGATGTGATTTTGAGCACAGTCGATGAAAGATGGCAGTTTAGGACACCCAACCACAAGACTGGGGTAAATTTTGCAGTTTTCATGACGATAATTTCAAACATAATATCCGTGATGTAATCAATAACTGAAGCCGGCACTTATATGTTAACGTAAGGAACATATAAACATCGGTGTTTATTTCTGTTTGATTCTATCTTTGATGATTTCAGTTTCAATGTTCGGGGAATATAATGTGACAGCAGCCTCTCTGCCACCTGTCATGGAGTGGCTTTGGGGGGAAATACTCTGTTGTGCTTCTCGTCAGAGGCGGCTCAGGTCATCCAGCCCACTCTGTCTGCTTCACAATCAGCCCTCTGTTCGTGACTCAGGGTGGGTCCTGCTTCTTTCTAGTTCTTCCACCCGCAATTCTGTGAAAATAACTCAATCTCACTCTCAACTCAAACACACTCACTCTGGCATACCCATGTGTAAATACACACATACACACTCCTGGACTTACTTCTAAACCCATCGCCCACCACGGTGCAGCAGGACCTATGGGGAACCTAACCCCGTTCCTGCCACTTACCATTATACTCCTGCCTTTCTGGTTCATTAGAAACATGTGTATGTTCTGTTCTGTGAGGCTGCCTGTGTGTTTAACACAAAGACAGATGCAAATGTGGGTCTGCTACTTCTACGGCTTTGGGTGCAAACGTGCATATAGATGTATGGCTTTGACAATGTTGGCAACATACTGTTTCACTTTCATACTCACTACCCTCAAGCTTTGCCAACCACTCATATTTTTTAAAGAAGTTGCTTATATATGTCACCCCTTTTTCACCACATGGAACAGGTGCTGTTCCGGTTCACACATCGAATTTTGAACTTTTCAGATCAAATGTCAATATTTAGGAATACCTCCTTGCCTGGAAAAATGTTATATCAGACTAACCATATGGGTATTTTTCTAAGTAAGTATTTTCAGCCTCCTTTGTTAAACAATAAAATAAAATTCTGTTCACATGACTTTAGCTTTGTCAAATGGGTTTCAGTCCATACAAAAACAACTACAACCTGGAACAAATACTTATAAAATTTCTTCTATCGAACACTGCAGATAATTTTGCAAGGAGCAAAAGTGAAGTCATGATGCAGCAACAAGTTATGTTATGAACTTCAGTTACCTCGTGTTGGTTCTGTTTGGTGAAGAATGTTTTTTTATGTTACAAGGATTACACCTCAACATTGGTGCACAACAGTCCAGTCCATCTCCCAAAGCTGTCAGTGTTGATCTGGAGCTCCTGCAGGTAATACACTGGGCTAATACTATTACTGTGCTAATGTTTAAGGTGCTGCTCTTTTGTAGGCACTATTTAGGAGTGGATTAGCATGACCATATCCATTTTTCAAAATATAATATAAGAGTAATGCTAAAAGTTCCTGCAAACGTTCTTACAATGGAAAAGAGTTTGGGGTTTTTTTTTTTATCTGCTCAAGCACAAAAAGCTATGAAAGATTTTTTTTTTTTTTAATTTATAACTGTTATGATTAATTTGCCTTTTCCTGCAAAGCTTTTAATATTCACTACTGACAAGTGGAATGGACCCACAACCACAAAAAATGCAGCCTTAATTGCAAACTAGTCCAAAGACTGGCCAAGGCTGGTTTATTGGTTATTGAGACCCCAAAAAAACAGTTGACAAAAAGTTTTAGCCATATTACGATCTGTTGTGCATATTGCAGTGCTTTCAACTGATGATGTATCATCTTCAATAACCAGATCTAATGTGATGGACAAGGAAAACAAGGTGTGAACACTGACTTCAGACTATGTTAATGTAGTAACTACAGTCACAGTGCCAGAGTTTTTCAGTGTAAGAAAAAAATTTTTACACTGCATCACTGTCTTCCCAAGTTGTTACATGATTCATCGTCCTACTTGCCAGCAACTTAACGCCTCAGCCACGCTACATAGACAACATGGAAAAATCACCTTGTGTCAAAACCCCCGTTATCCCATTGTATGTGATGACACATGGGATCTTCCTAATGTATAATGATGAAAATGTTCTGCTACTGTGACAAGCCAAAGTCTGTGCTTCAGTGTAAGAGAACCATAAGCCAACATATGGTTCAGTGTATTGCAGCCGACATTGACATATTGCGAGTCAAGTTGGAGTGGGGCTCACATCAAGAGGAGGCTCGTCCAAACCACTTACTCAATAGATCATCAGAGACAGAGAGCTCTCCCTCAGCCTGTACACACTCCTAAAGTGAGCCCATTCAGAAAGAAATAAAAATAGAAAACGTTCTACTGGTCTACGGCTGCATTTCTGTGTGTGGTATAAAAATCATACAGACATGGAAGCATAGGGGTGGGCCGATACTGCTAACTTAGACCACACACATGCACACAAAAAATAATCATGGATAAATACATACATACCTACATAGGCACTAACATCCACACATCAAACAGACACATGCACACACTCACCCAAACAACACAAAATGACAAGCACAGGCCAAGAAACACATGCCTGCACTGTTGCCGTATCCCCTTCCAGGGACAGAGCGCGAAAACCAGCCTCAACATTTTCCACGGCTGGGTGCACTAGTTAAACGCTCTCAGAAGTGATGTGTCTTTGATGAGCTGTGGTAAGTGATATAATAATCACACCACCACAGATTTGCCAGAACTCTTGCCCATATTGCCCCACCAGCTCAGCGCGCTTAAGTGAGACTCGACCAAATAAACAGATCCCTTTTCTGGAGTCACAGACTGGTAATGAGGAGTCATGCTCTGCCAGATCAACCCTCTCTCCATTACACCCACCACTCTAATGTTAAAGTGTTCATCCTGTTCAACATTCCTCACTCACAACAACAGTATCGTTGCTGCGGGAGGCAAGAGCGGAGTTTATACTGCCCCCGACCAAGGCCGTCCATCTCTAATGAGAGCACACTGGAGGCCTTTGTGTCAGTGGAGCATTTTAGACAAAAAGAAAAATAGACAGAGTCATATACAGACGAAGAAAGAGGTGAGAAAATAGATTAGATAGATTCTTACTGGAAACACACACATACAATACCCTGATTGATCATTTCTTCCAGTAAGGCATCAGAAGCCCCGTAACTCACTATGAGACTACAACCATGAAAGGGAGTGATACATCGGCTTAATTTTAAAACAATAAAGTAGATGAGCAATTTTGAAAAAGGTGTGTGTTTTTTTCATTATAGTTTTGTTCCTTACAGACAATTTTATTGACACTAATTTTGTCCCAACAGACACCACCCAAACCTGCTGAAAGCAATATCTATTATCAGTGGCTTGAAGCTCACACGTTTTTTTTTTGTTTGTTTTTTTGCCCTTGCACAATACAAAACCTACCCTTGAACACACCTTACACCTAGAAGGACCCCACTTAATAAAGTCAACAGTGACTGGGCTGAATTTATATTGTATACTATGTATTTTGGCATTGTAAAAAAGGATGGAAATGAAGTCTTTAGAATAAAAGACAAACAAACCTGATATCAGAATACTTTACTTAGTTACTTTATCACAATTAAACCCTTCATTAGTACAGTTCACACACACACACACCTTGTTCTCACAGGTAGGACCTCACTCCTCATTAATTATTACCACTACTCAAGGTAAAGTCACATTGCAGTTTACATCCGTGTCTGTCTGAATGTATATAACATACAGTATGTACAGTCTTTCAGATATTGATTCTATTTTATGGTATATATAAAACACCTTTGTGTATTTTTACTCTGTCCTTATCAGTTATTTAGTTCAACAAACATAAGTCTCCTGTCTTTGAAATAGTAGCGTGTAATCTACTGCTTTACTAAGCTATATGTTTCGTTAGAGATCCCTTAGACACTGCCCACTGTGGTTAGAACTATGTTTAGAGGGGTCATAGACTGCACTTCTGGTACTATGGTTAATAATGCTCAACTGACACTGCTGTCAATTAGGCTAGTGTTCATTAGTCAATGACAAATGAAAACACAATAACTGACTGAGAAATACTTTCAACAGATAAAGGGTTAATATTTTTCTCTGTGTGTGTGTGGGTTTTTTTTTTTTACATTTATTTTTACCTATTTTACCCTCACAGGGACTGAGGGAACCATGTGTTTGTTCATAGACTCATAGAGGTAACTTGTGAGCATACAAAGTACCAAACAAATAAATGTGACTCAGTCTCAATATTGACATATCCACAGTATCCTCCATCCCCTTAGCTGTCTCTCCTTCATTCGGCGCCATCCATATTTCCTGACTGGTAATAAGCACCTGAATACATAAAAGATGTTGCTGAAGTCCTTCCTGTTTATATTAATGTTTTATTTAGTGTTTTGCATTATCATAATCAAAGTTCCAATAAAAATAACAAAGTAGAATAAAATATACATATCAAGTGACAGCCTAGTTCCGTAACCTGTCCCACACGGAATCTTGATGTTATGTTAACAAACAAATTAGCATTTAAATGAGTCCTGCATTTTATCCTTCAAGGTTATGTTGTTATGGATATTAAATTAGAGTGTGTGGATTTGTTTGGTGCGCACTTATATGTGTGTGTGTGTGTGTATGAGAGAGAGAGTGAGTGCATGCGTGCGTGTGTCTGTGTGTGGTCCATAAGCTGCCAACAGACAAGTCCCCAAGAGAGGTGTTAGAGCAGGTTTGTTTAGGGTTGGTTTGGGAGAGAGTGAGGTGGAAATGTGCATGTTCTACTAAGTGTGGTTTTTCAGTCTGCACATGCCTAAAGAGGAGACAGTCCAGATGTTTTGTAACTATGAAAGATTTAATATCCATTTGTCCCGATGGACAATCGTAGTTTTCCTATAGTACTTTTTCTGGAAAAAAAAAAAGGCTTCAGAAAACACATTATCAGGATTTCAATGGTTTGCCCATGTACTGGTAAACTTTGGATTGTTATCATTTTGGCTGCACTCCTAGAGAAGCAGTAACTGTGATGAAAGTGTGTGGACTGTTATTGCAGAGGTGCTACACAGCGACTGTTTAAACAGCAAACAGTGCTTAGACACACACACTGCACCCGCCAGAGGGCTTAACTGCCAGTTTATAAGGTAAATTCCAAAATAGAGCCTTTAAACTCAGTCTATTGTGCTATCACCTTTGGGGAAAAAAACAAGACTTTTTGAACCTGGTGTTACAAGGTGATATCTACAGAGTTGCGCTTCACATGTCTGCAATTGCTGGTGATGCATTAGTAGCTTTTATAGCCAGGAATAACAACTCCCCGTCTGATAAAAGAAAAGGTCCTCATGTTGAGTAACATTTACCTGACAGAATAAAAGGTCTTGGAAAAGTAAAAATCAGCTACAAGCAAGTTTTCCAGGTCTCAGGTAATGCATCTGCATGTATATAGTAGTTTCTTCAGAGAGAGGAAGAACAATGTGTTAGACATAAACATCGGGTCCCACTTGCTCTGTGCACATTAAAATCTGCAGATGACAATGTAGTGAGTCCACACTTAATCTCTAAGGAAAACTAATCTCCCCTTTAATATAGTTGATTCACGAACCTGCTCAAAAACATGTTGTTTTTAATCTACCCCTCGCCGGCTCAGCAGCTATAATAAAATGTGGATTAACTTGTAAGCTGCATGATATGTGTTTTTTTCCTGATTCTTACGGCGAAGTGTCTCCTTCAGTCTGCAACAGTAAATATGTATGCTAATACAGTAGCTCATAAAACCTTTGAAAACACCTCCTCTGATATTACTTCCCTATACTATCATGTGCAAATAAACACAAACATAACCATACACACACAGGCATCGTACAAACTATCAGTATGATGACTTTGCCAGAGGCAGTTTACCTCCACAGACATCGAGTATATTAATTGTATTAATTAATGTCACACCTGTTTTTGCATCAACTCATTCATCATTTAGTGATCCTTTCACTCCTGAAAGTAATGTCAAGTCAAAACCAATTTAGAATCACTGTGCATTACATTTTTTTTTGTTTCCTTTGTAGTAGAAATGCAGAATAGATGGCAATGGAGATGGAACTGAGCCACTTTTTTGAGAACAATATTCATCACTGTGTCAATAACTCATTTTTTTCACAATTTGAACCTAATTTTATAAAAATACGAAACCTCATCAGACATTAAGATGAGCTACACAAGAGGAAAACTGCATAACTGATCAGAGGAGATGAAAAAACATAGAAGAAATAGAAATGTGCCACTTACCTATATCATAACTATATTCACTTGAAACCCAGCAATGCTTTTGTCCTCTGTAGGGGACAAAAGTTTCATCACTTTACTTAAAAAAAGATAAAAAATATGAACATTGTCCACTGCAAAGGACATCCCATAAAAAATATTTAAATGTATCTGAAAATACTGTTGCATTGTACCATTCCCAAGTCCAATCAAGACAATTATTAATGTAAAAAAGCTTAAACCTTTATGTTCCTGGGTCTCAGTACATGCTTTTCTGAGGATCTTTGTTCTCCACCACCTTTCAAGGTAAAAACCCAATGAGCAGTGCACATAAACCACATACCTAATATGTCAATGCAGCACATGTCAAGTCTGAGGGAACACCTGTTTTTGTTGTACAGTTACATTTCATAACACCTTGATAGGAAGATGGACCACCATAATCCAGTCTATTAGTGGGGTCCAATGATTTGATAGAGTTTATTCAGAGCTGAAGTTAAGGCTATGTGGGCACGGTTACAGTTGGACCCACTCCTGCCTATTAATCTATTTGAAACTAGAACCACACTTCAGATCACCACTTCAACATTCCAAGACACAATGATCCATCACAGGGAATGTCAACCTGGAAGCACTCAGACCCCCAAGCAAACCATTTCCTGAATACCTACCTCCACCCGTCACCCAGGCCAGACATTTATTTATTTAGCATTACTATCCTGTGCATTTGGGCCATTGCGAAAACTAATTTGGGAACTTTAAACCAGGTTTCAAAAGTGGGGTGTATAGTGCAGTGTCTGATATGTTCTAGTGGGTTTGTGACAGGAAATAAAGATTTACAAACCCATCGGAATTCCCTTCAAGACATGCCAGTGTTAGGTGGGTTGTTATTCCACATCCAGAAAAATCCAGCTCCACCCCAGAAACACATCCTGTAAGACCACATCCACAGAACATATCAGAGCAGGGGCTCTGTCTCAAAGGGTTTACTGGATATCGTTCTATCTGAACAGTTTTTAAGGTGGATGGAAAAACATCATTGCCAGACCCAAAATATAATACGGCAAAAAAAATTACAAGAAAGTACAATGTATTAGAGGTCAGACAACAGAGGAGAAGACAGTTTCTAAAAGGAAAAGGATGACAGCTAGCAGCCAGTAACCAAAAGCATCGACTAATCTCGAATATTTAATACATTTTGTACCACTAATCCTGTCAATACACTGAAATAATTCAGGTTAAATGCAGTTTCTCAGCTCTTCAGTAGCAGCAGATATGATCTATTTGGACGTTCAGAGGAAACACTGTTATCTTCTGCAACACTGATTCATCAATAAAACCCATGTAGTTCGATAAATGTCAGCAGTTGTTTTTATGTTCAGTTAATGACATCATTTGCTAAATAATTCACTAATTCTTCTTTTTTTTCTGTTTTGATGTATTAAACTTTGAATTTACTCTGAACTTGGGTTGCAACTAACAATGATTTGAATAATTGATTAAGCTGTAGACTATTTTAATAACTAATCAATTCATCAGATAAACACAAAAGACTCAGTTCTTAAGGATCAGTATTTAACCCAAAGCAATATAGACTGCAGACAAGCCACTAATGATTACACTCCCACAATGGCTTGGGGTATAGTTAGCAAGCACTAGAAGGCTACCTAGACTTGTTATGGCTGGAGACTAGCTATAGTTTTCAACCATCTCTGGTTATAGGCTATCAAACTAGCATTGTATTAGTATTATTGTATTAGTTCCAGTCAATGATAGGTAACAGTAGTCTGGTGGCCTAATTAACCGAGATGGAAGAAAACATTCTAATTATGATAATAATATCTAATAACTAGGTAGTGAGCTAAAGTAATCATGACACGTAGGCTATCTGAAGATAGGTTTACATTATGTTACCAGTGGCCACAGCAGCTCCATTTGGACAAAACATAGTGCGCAGTAGGATTTTGGAATTTTTTTCTCCATATTCAAGTTTTGTTGCATAAATGGCATGCTATGTTTTGGCTAAACAGGGCTGCTCAGCATCCGAAGCCTCAGCTATGCTCCTTTGTCTTTTCCTGTTACACTACACAGTGTGCGGGCATGCCTCAATACTAACATACTCAAGGCCCAACTAATGGACAGCTCAATTTGTTGCCAACTCTTTTAAGAATCGATTTAATCAATTGGTTGTTACAGCACTACTCTGAACTTTGAGGAACATTTATATGGTCAGTAAATGTAATATAGGAAAATACATGACTACCACTGAAAACTGTGACATGCAGAAAACAATATTATAATGAATGGTGATAATTCACTCAAAGAAAGGTTAAATGTGGAGAAAAAATTATTTGGGAAATCACCACAAAAATAGTTCTAGGTCTTTAAGGGTTAATCCGTTGGTATCATCATTCCATCACACTAGCTATTGGATTGAAAAACAAGTCAAAAACCCTAAATAAATTAATCTGGAAATGAATCAAATTCCAATGACTCCAGGTGGATATTTTTAGTATTTTCCCTAGAATATAACTGTAGTTGTGAAGCCTGATATCTACTGAACCATTATCTAAGCCAACTTCTCCCAATATCAGTAGTTTGCTAAATGTCCTTGTGGTGCTAATTAATAGACCAAAGTAATTACTATATCTATCTCTACAATGTGTCCCATCTAATAACACACTAATAGCAGTTCACAAGATATTACTGAGCAGTAACACAAAAGAGTTGCTGCTCTCTCTAGTTAAAGAAAGTCATCTTTTGTCTGACTAGTACAATGTTTATTTGTTCCATAATGTTCTCAACGGGTGTAACAATGATTCACCATTTATTTTACACTACAAAACGCTGTGGTTATTGGCTGGTCAGCAGCAGCTCGCAGCTTTCTTTCATTACTGCAATGCACTAGACCTTTGTCAGTGCACTCAGTAGTGAGGATAAAGGTAAACCAAAGCACTCTCACCCTCCCTCTTTTTTTATCTTTTACACCCCCTTCTTTCTACTTTCTCTGTCCTTTTCCTTCTCTCTCCCTCTCTCTATCTTTCTCTCTCTCTCTCTCTCTCTCACACACACACACACACACACTACACAAGACTTGAAAGACCTGTTTCAGGTATTTGAACTCATCATTACCAACTCCAGCCTGGGGATCTGCTCAACCTGACAGCCTTGTTGATAGATTGTAATTGTATGGTCGCAATTGATTGACTGCACCTCACTCAATCTAATATGCATTTGTTGGAGGTTACAGGTAAAGGCAAAGGTAGTAATGACTTCCCTTCTTGTCCTTTGGCGAATGACCCTGTGCAAACTCTAACGGACACTTCACTGTAGGAGGAAAGGATACTTTTGCATTTCAGTGTACGTATTCTGCTTACCCGGCAAAAGAAGGTTCTAGTTTCCCTTTTAATCAAATTTCAATTATTCCAATGGAGAGGAAACACACTCGTTTTGTGGCGGGCTTCTTTCTGTGTTCTTTAAAACCAGTATTTTCCACCAGCAGCTCCAGGTAATTAATCATCCATACATGTTTTAAAACATCAGCGACTCTCTTCGCTCCGTTCTCTCAGTCAGTACTTTGCCTCTGTTGTCCCAATGTGTGAGTGATTACCACCAAACTAAATATATTACATATTCCAAAGTGTGGAAAATACACATATGGCGTGGTCTTTGAAACAGCATTTTATTTGAAGCATAAGCGGAAAAGAGAAAAAGGAGGCTGAATGGAGTGTGACTTCGAATGTACAGGTGCAGCTAACGAAGTTGTAGAAAAGAAAGGGGAAATGTACAGTAGCAGGTCAACATTTCCCCCTTTTTAACAAGCAAAGATTTAGAAGAAAAAATGTGTTTTTGTCGAGATTGTTTGTATTAGCCATCAAATTGTTCAATGGCTGAATTAAAACATTTCTTCTTGGCATATGGTGTTTTCTGGTGGTAGTGGTGTTGTTGTTGTTGTTTTCCCAACTCAAGCTATTTTATTTTCTTATTTCTCTTTTTTAATTGATGTCTTTCTACTTCCCAACATTTCTATGAAGTTTCTATGCTATGTTAAGAGTAACCTCAACTCTTCTAATCTTATGATCCCCTGACACTCCAGTCTGATTTGGCAGGGTTAAATAGTAAATATACTTCATCTATTGTACATTTTTTGCAGAATGTACATAAATCTAGTACAAATTGTCATATACGTTTTTAGACCAGCATTGTGTGACTTGACTCACACTGGGGTTTTGCTTTCCTCATGTTTTTCTGTGTACTCATCCTGTCATGAAAACACTTTATATCAAAGAGGCAGAATACCTACATTAAATACAATATCTGACAGAGAGAGGTGCATCATGGGTTGATGTAACAGTAATGTCATTTGTTGTGATAATCTATCAATTAGTGGTGTGATGATATATTGGCTGGACATTGATATCAGTCAATATCAGTGTCACCAGTGTTTATCAGTCCTTACACCATTTACATTGCCCCACACATGATTTGACTGCGCCAGCTTCAGTTTTGATTCCAGGACACATTCACTGTCACATCTTTTTTTTTTTACCACATAATTCTTACATAGTGCCACAA
>JAPSES010000001.1:3771239-3784410 GCA_029822895.1 Maxillicosta whitleyi
GGATCAGAACTATTGGTGCAGTTAAATCCACTGAATGTCTCCTGGAATCAGAACCAAAGGTGGTGCAGTCAAATATTGTATGTGACTTTTTTTTTTTTTTTTTGGCTGTGTATATTAAAGGTATTTTCATAATTTCTATGTTTGAAACTGGCATTCAAAAACAATGTAATGGGGGGGGGGGGTCCAAAACAAACCAAAACCTTGAACCACTACAAAGGGCAGTTTCTCTGTCTGTCTGATAAATGCTAGCAAAGTCATTAAAATTTGTTTAAAACATTGACTTCATCTGCTGTGTGCTGACAGCAGCTGTCTGGACAGACAAGCTGCGGTGCTCTATGATTTAATATCCCAGTATAACATTAGCAAAATGTATTTTTTTTCTTTATTTATTTTTGTGGAAATCTGTTCTCTAAAAATAGATTATTAGCTGAGGCATTAAAAGGAGTGCTGTATGTGTAAAACAAAACTCATATACAATGAACTATTACAATGTAGAGCAGGTGCAGTAGATGTGTACTGTACGTAGTGTACTGTAACAGAGGAGGAGGGATTTTTATTATAGTTGTTGGAAAATACTGAGCTGGCTTGAACATAATACATCCCAAGCAGCAATTTTCAGAAAGAAATAAGGAACATGGAGTGGATTTGTATAATTTCAACTGCTTAGAAATGTAATTTATTTATTTTTGTATTTTTATTTTTTGCAGCTTGAAAAAATATTGTCACTTTTTTAAAAATAAGTCTAAAAAACATTACAAATTACACTTTAAAAACACATCAAGATACAAAGCACATACTCCCATTAAGGTAAACTCCATCCAGAATTTTCTGCCTATAACACACACAGCTACTAATAAAACTTTATTGTAAAACCACCCAAGATGCATTTCTTTATTTTATTATTTTAACTGGTAATGCTTAACTTTCCTCTTCTCAAACAAGGGATCATTTAACTCCACTAAACCCCATGTTGACACATTGTAGTGAACTGTAAACTGGTCCATTTGAAATCAGATGTGTTATTACTTATGGTTCCATCACAAAAGGTAGGTTTAGAAAAGACCATCAGCCTGTTTCTGCACAGTGAGATTAGCATATTGTGGGATTGAAGTTGGTCAGAGGGCAGTAAAAGTCATCAGATAGGACACTGAACCCAGAGGAAACATTAAACCTTATGAGGGCCCAACAAAGTTATGTTCCTTCCATAGGATAGAAACACAGGGGATTGTATGACATGCACACACAGGTGCAGACACATGGCTCCTACCCACATACTTTACACACAAGTTCCTGTTTCTAACAATACCACCATAATTCTTTTGTTTCATTGAGCAAGCTGGTGGAGAAAAGTGGATCTAAATCAAGCTTCTAAAAGCTGCATATGAGTCTGAGATGTTTCCTGAGTTATCTGACAAAGACAGAGGACATAATGAGAGACAGATCAGTTTCAGCTCCATCTCCTCCTCCTCCTCCCCCTGCAAAGTCTTCCCTTCTCTCCACTCTGCCATCCTGAGATACAGGACCTATACTCGGGTCTATCTTAGTGCACAACCGGATCATACCAGCCCAATCTTCCCTCTAGAAATAGAGGAGGGCCGGAAAAAGACTCTCGTTTGCTGACGTCACCTTATCGAGAGCAGGGGACACGAGGGAGAGCGAGCGAGTAGATTACTGGTCTCTAAAAATACATTTGAAATATGGCTTCTGTTCTGCAACCTCTCTCACTCTACTTCTCTCTGTGTATGTTTTTTGTTGACTGTTTTTCTCTGCATGACCCACCTCTGTGGTTTAATACATATAGGAGCATGTAGACTGGAAAATGTGTGTAGACTTGATAAATTCTAGGAGTGTAGCCATGATTCTTGTTTAATAATATACTTACAGACACATATTATATAGGCGTGGCCTGGCTGCACATTATTGTTTTAAGCCTTGGCCTCTTACACAGTTTTACAGGTCTCAGAGGACAGCGGGCATTGAGTACTAATTGGTTCCAGAGCGAACCTTAACACGACTCCACCAACAACTGTCCGCCTTCATCACCACAGGACCGTAACGAGTGTTTTGCAAACAACACAGAGGGGCTGATAAGAGGCCAGGTGGGTAATTGATGTGGTTACTAAGTGGCTAATTTGCATTCTTTACGCATATCAAACTAAGCAGAGGGAGAGATAGGGGTAAACTAGAGAGGGTTGGGGGAATTACAGTCCTAAATGACAACATGAATTCAAAATTTAGTCCTAAGTGCCCAGAATTCGCAGAGAACACTCATTAATACAGCTTTAAAGAACAGCGATAAAGTTCAGAACGGTTCGAGCTGGCCAATGTGGCAAAAAGTTTCATAACCACTCATATGAAAGAGTATGAAAGAGTGACTAACTTTTATATTGTCAAAAAAAAAATCAGAAAGTGTAGTAAGAAGGAATACAATTTGGAGGTTTTGCAAAAAAAATACATAAATAGCATGGTCAGGAGGAGCTGACTGACTCACTGTCATAGTGAAAGTTGGTACAGCGGTGTAGTGGTTAGCATTGCTGCATCACAGTGAGGAGATCAACTGCACACCTGTCTGCGTGGGTTCCCTCTGGGTGCTCCACCTTCCTCCCACCATCCAAACACATGCACTATATAGCTTAATAGGTCAGTTGCTCAATCTAACTGACCCATAGGTGTGACTGTAAGAGTGAATAGATGTTCATCTGTATATATAAGTCCTGATGAACTGGTGACATGTCTCACTTTCACCCACTGGTAGCTGGGATAGACTCCTTATGCTCGCATCCATCTCAAGGATTAAACAAAAATTTATGAATACTAACAGTTTAACTGTAAAGAATTGTACACTATGGCAAAAAGAAGTTTTAGAGTTACATTTGTCCAACTTGGCTCAAAAGAAGGACAAAGAAAAACATATAACCTATTTATTATATACAAATGAATTAGTACTGTTACTGTTTTGGTGTTAGTATTTGAAATTAATTCAAGACTGCCTGTATTTTGACAGTGTGGTGGCTTTCCTGCAGCCTCCTGATCTCCATATGCTCCCGTTTTGAATCTATGACCAGATGATGTTCTGTCTATTTCACATTAAATTTATGAACCGACACATAGGCAAATAATCAGTAGCTAGCGGTCACTTTTTACACATTAACTCAGATTAGTATTTGTGCTGCAGGCTGCTATGCTGCTAATATTTACACCCAAATATGCAAAGAACCTGTTGCTCTGTCATTAAGTGATAAATTTCCTCTTTTGCTCTTGATGTCACTGGGATGTGTGTGTGTTTGAGCTGCTCAGAGCTGCAGTAACAGAGAGCAGACCCACCTCTCAAACACAGGCCTTTGGTTTCTCATCTGAGTTGAAAATTGCAAAAATGCGTCAGAGAGAATGTGTAAGAAATGGAGTTAAGGAAAAATTGACGAACAACTTTTAAGTTGTTCTAACATATTCTATCTTTCCTCAGTGCCATTAGGAAAATCACTACCATCAATTAATAAATCAAACCAACATCGAAAATGGACTGCTCTTATATAGCGCTATATCTACCTTTTTTGGTACTCAAAGCACTTTACATAGGCCTCACATTCACCCATTCACACACACACTCATACACCAGTAGACGGCTACTGTACAAGGTACTACCATGCCAGACTACTGGGAGCAATTTAGGGTTCAGTGTCTTGCTCAGGGACACTTTGACATGTGGACAGTGGGAGCCAGGATTTGAACAGCCAACCCTTTGGTCATTGGACAACCTGCTCTACCAACTGAGCCACAGCCACCCCAATAATCATAATCATAATTTGGCCCAGGCGTCTGTTGAGTACTGGGGTTTGGTACCTGTCAGTATTAGAAGGTGTAGTAGACAACAAATTTAACACAAAGCAAGAAAAACACACAGGGACAGAAACGAATGGATCAGTGTCAAACATCAATGTGATCAACCGCCCAAGAGAGAAGAACAAGCCTGTCACACATTGAGCCATTTTTGGAAATCTGAGATTTTTTTTATTTTATCAAATGTGAATCATGAAAATTTTTACATTTATTCCAGGTCTTGCTTAATTCAGAAGATAAATCAAACAAAACCTCAAGAAACAAGCATTGTTTCCATCAAGAAAAGACATAAAAATTAAAAAAAATGTTTTTTTTTTTTTTAAATCTCTTGAATGAGTGTCAAAATATAATAAAGAAATAATCTTCAATTAAGAACCATGAAGTGAGAAAGTGAACCTCGTAAATATAACAAATGAAACACCTCTTTCAGCAGTGTGTTCACAGCTCATCTGTGAGACGATGGTGATGACTTGTTCTACAGTGAGAAGAGGGATGGTGACATTTAGTACTGTGATAACTACAGTATCTCTGATGAAGGTTTCACTGAACCTGCTTCTTCATATGACTGTTGTTGCAAACTATATTTGTGCTAATTGGAGAAAAATATAGGGTATCAGGTGCAGTGGGAATATCCTATAAACCTAATTTACAGATGGTACTACTATTATCTCACACAGCTTAGTGTAAACTGTGAACAAAAGCAACTCTCTTAGGATCCTGAAGCATGTTTTTTTTCTGATGGGATCAAATGAATTAATTCAACAGGCATGACTGAAAACACTGTGAGTTTTATCTATCATTGTCTTGATGTGGGCATTTCCTCATATGTGACAGTTTGTATTTGATGACATCCTAATTAATGTTACTTCCTTCAACAAAGTATGCTACAGATCCCCAGTCCTGTATACAGCATCTCATTTTCTCAATGTATATTCTGCTCTACCTGTTTCCTGGCATAGCTCTGGGCTGCCTTGCCACTTACTCTCCCATAGGAGCACATCTGCTGCTTTAATGGTCCACCAGAGGTTGTAGATATCTCAGCACAGGCCAGGCCAGTGCTGCAGCTGCAGAATCATCCAGACTAGAGGGACAGTACAGCTGTTGTAAAAGAATCTCATGATGACAATATAGAATATATGAAAGCAACATCCAAAGTGATTACAGTAGATGGGAAGAAACCATTAAGATACTGTATGAGATGAAAACCTAAAATGCAGTTTACATTCAAGCTAAATAATCAAGAAATGTGAGGAGCAGAGGTGACTGTGAGGAGGGGGAGACCAAAAGAAAACACACAGAGGTAGTCCTGTCTTTCCGTCAGTTCCCATTCCAGTAAAAAGAATCACTTCGGCCACATGCGCCAGATGCTGGCTAGGATCATTAGGTGTATGGCTAGAGGAGAGATGCTTACCCAAGAAGAGAGCTGTGTACCAAGCCACCTGCCCAGGGATAAGAATCTCCCTGGGACTCTTAAACTGAAAGCAAGGGAAAGCAGAGCCTCTCATAAACAGATGAAGCAGAGTCAAACCAAGGCCATTTATCAGAGTAGCAGCCACTCGACTTGTCACTCCTCAGTCTGTTTTCCTCTGTTCAGCCACTCATTCACAACGATGCCATCAGCCCACACAAAGCAAAGCAGATGAATGAATGAGGACAAACAATACAGTTAACCTAAGCCTGAAAATGACTTCTCCATCTGGCCAAGAAATAAATAATTATGTAGAAGTGGGTAACTCTTTGACTTTCATTAAACTTGGAATTATGTTGACCTGACTGTTTTTGTTTACAAAGGACATTCCTATTGTGTAAAATGTTTCTGAAACACACACTTGACAATAACCTGACCGCCCCATTATTCAGACACTACTGCGTATGTGGAAAGTTCTTGTTCAAGGACAATCAAAAACCCCAATGAAAGGCATCCAGGAGCAGACGCACACAAAAAAATACCCTTATCCTTTAAATGTGAAGCTGTTATTTGGACACCATTTGGTTAATTCTAGCAAGATGCAAGAAAATCTAATCACCAAGTCAATACACCTACTGAGTTTCATAATGATTGATGCATCCGTTTGTCAGATATGTTGGTCACACACGCAGACATGAGTGGAAACAATATCTTGCTGTGCTGGCTCGCAGAGTAAATATAACCTAGAAAAAAAACTATCTGGATATAGTAAACTGTATCTACGGGTGGTTCCTCTGCCCTTTCATGTCCATCTTCACGCCTTTCAACAGTAACAGTGAAGTAATTCTTGCACTCCATTTGTCATTTGAGGAGCCAACAGCTAAATCCTTGTCAGAGCTGAAAGAGTGATTTTGCACTGCTATTGTGTGTCACTGATGCTGCTCCCCTGTGGAAAATTTCCCCCAAAAAAACACACACACAGAAAGTGGGAGACAGATTATCTTCACCAGACTTATCCTCCCTGGGGAGCAATCTGTCTGTGTTACAGTGGCGTTAGTCACAGATATAAAGTAACTGTACCGCTTTCAGAGTTTCTCTCTTTTTCAGAAGTGCTCTTAAAACACAAGTAATTATGCATGATATGTTTAAGTAAATGAACGACTGAGGTAGTACTAGTAATTGCCTCCCTTCTTTGCCATTACCACTGTATCATACTGAAAAGAGAATATGGGGGGAAGTTATAAACCAGGATAATGGGATATTTTGAAACAGACAAAATTGTCTCATTATGATGCATTATACAGACTCCTCAGAGCTGCAGCCTCAGAGGTTTGGTAATTTTGGACCCACATGTGTATTGTTTAATCAGCATTGTTATCATTACCACTCTTCCTCCTCCACTTCTTTTACTAAAGTGCTGAAGTAGGTGAATTACACTGTGGAACTTCATGATACTCAGGTGTGTCTATCCATTGTGTTAGCAGGCTGAAACCGAGGCGCTAACCCCTCACTAACCTTTAATGATCAGCTCAACTACAATGGGGCCCTTAAAAATAGATGTACCTTGTAATACCAGCTCCACTGTATGTGTTTGTTTTTTGAGGCATCATATAATGAGCTCTAATCCTGCAAATTGATACGTCTTCTTGCCTTTGTACAGCCGTTATCAGAAAAGGCGTCAGTGGTAGGCAAACCATTCAGTGCGATTGCCATATCTAATGGGGCTATAATGCAGGGTTGAATAGCTCTATTTGCTGTAGACAGCGCTCTCAGCAGCCCCTCAGGCCATCGCCTCAGGTCCATTTCAGAGGAGATTCTCAAGTGTTCATAATTCCCACTCATAAATGGTATGTTTTGATCACTGAGCTATAGCATTATGTCTTTTTAGCAGTTAGCTTGCTGTTTGACAACCCAGATCGTCAGCTTTGTTCAGCCTTAAAACGATTCCTGCTTAATCGAAAAAAAGAAAAAAAAAATAGACACTTATCTTGTAATTTATACACTCCCATGCCTGCAGCAGCACAAAGTACAGAGTATAAGTTGACAAAAATCAGGGTGAGGAATAGCAACGTTTTCTGCTGTAAAGAAATGTTGCAGCACAGTGGATTTTAAAATCCAAACAGTCGAGATAAACATGGGAAATGGCTCCTTTATTTCATTTTATTTTATTCCTTTATTCCTGTGAGTTGGTCTCTGAGGAGTGCTGGCATCGATTGCTGATTTAATGAAAGCGTCTATTCCTCTGCCCCATTCCTCACTCCTCCTCCAGGTCACTCTTCTTAAAATGCCTCCGTTAATCAGATTTCTGTTAAAAGCTGTAAATAGAATCAGAGATCTGGTGCCAACACACCCTCCCCTTTACTGGGGTCTGAACTGTCTCTCTTTGCTCCCATGATTTTCTAAACTGCTGAACAATAAGAATCATGTTGTTTTTTGAGGTTTTGGGGTTGTTGTTTTTTTTCTGCTAAGTGCAAGTACTCACATTCTAACTTATACCACTTTCAAGAATATCACAAATTCAGATTTTTTCATTAAATTACAAGAAATATTCCCATGTAAAAGTAACAATCTTTCATTCTTTAGGCTATTTCACTGCTGAACACTGCAATTTATTTATTTTTTTTAATCTTAAAACTGCACTTTACCTGTTTTTCTGTCATATTTGTTAGTTGTTTTGTTGGTTCTGGTTGTCTATAAATGATCGCGAGTTATTGCTGTTATTATATCACCAATTGTATGTCTGGGGACAGAAATGTAAATTTAAATTAAATCAATAAAAAAAATTAAATCCATAAAAGTATTCCTGTGACTCCACTTTTATAATAATTGGCAGATGTGACAGCAACTTTGACCTTTCTCCTTTTCTCTTTTCTCCTCCTTTAGCCACCAAACTCTTTTCAGTTCAAATTAGTGATATTTTGAAGGTATTATGTCGAACCTCCTGTTCCTGAGATAATAAATATTATATGAAATGAACCGACATTTTACAACTGAGAATTTAGACAAATATTATAGATGAAATGGTTCACATAAGCACTTTTTTAAAAATATGATTATTTATTCCAGAAACAAAATCAGAACCTTTGTAAAAAGGGACAGTGAGTCATCATCAATATTTCTGTGCTTTCCAGCAGTTGTAATTTTTAACCCAGACACTCATGAGGCTGATGTTGCCTTGTTTTACTGCTACTTACACGGTTGCTTATCATGAACACAGAACATGGTGAACTGACAGATAAATAATAAAAAAAAAAAAAAACCCTGATAGATAAATAAAAAAATAAAAAAACAGTCACAGGACAGAGTAAAGACCTTTACACAGTACAGTCACAGAAAAAATTATTAGACCATCAAAAGTCATGAAAACCAATGGTTATGCAATCAAGTACTAACTCCATGTGACTAAAACGGACAGAAATGAAAACATGCAATGTCTAAAAGCACTGTTTTTGTCAGTACAATGACATAGATATTGATGTAAGAACTGAAGTGATTTTGGTTTTTATCAAGAAAATATGGAAAATGGATAGATAGTAAGTTTCTTTCCCTTCAAGGGTCGCCACAGTGAATCACATTCGCATGTTGATTTGGCACAGGTTTTTACTTCGAATGCCCTTCCTGACACAACCCTCTGTATTTATCCGGGCTTAGGACCAGCATGCTGGGGCACTGCCCCCTTGTGGCTACAGGTATAGGTGTATATAGTGTAAAGGGCCTTACCCAAGGACCCACCTGAGGATCAAACCGGCCATCTTCCACAGTAAAGCCAGTGGTGTAAACCACTAAGCTATCAGCTCTGAAATTAAACTTTTTTTTTTTATTTATACATTTTTTCTTTTTCAAACTGTTCATTATATCAGACAAAGTTTCACACAGAATGCAAATATTAGTTCATTCATTTTCCACTTAATCCTCTGTAGAACTGAAACCTATTCCATCTTACATTGTCCAAAGTATGGGTACATCCTTTAAAGGTCAACGATTCATCGCAAGGCGGAAGAATGCAAACATGATTCAGCGAAAAAGTTATTTGTTTTATTTTTACAGAATAAGATATATTTCTAGAATCTTTCACACCACAGATAAAGACATCAACTTGTCATTTGGTTCATTATCAACTGTATCATTGCAAACACAGCATAATAAGAATAAGATCTAGTAAGAAGAATGAGTGTTGAAAAAGCAAATAAAACTCATAACAAGTGCAATAAATTATTCTGCACCATGACAGGAGTGAGTCAGATGTCTAGTACATTGTTCCAGCCCTTATAAATATGGTGTTTATTTTCCTTTTTGTGTCCATTTGGATGACTCAAAATGGACAGTGTTTATTAACCCTCATATAAGGGTACACTTGTAAATGTCTGTTGAGTTGTATGTTTTCTGTAATAAATCTGACAAATATGATACACATGCACATCTACTATCTATCTATCTATCTATCTATCTATCTATCTAACAAAAAATAAAAATAAGCAGAAGCAGCAGAACGACTGGGGATTATAAGAAAAAAATCATTCTGTATTTGTTCTGTGAGTGGAGTCTTTCGGTCCCTTTCATCTGTTCAGTCTATTGTGGATAACATTCTTTATATTAGGGTTACAATCATCAAACAGTTCATAGTTTCTTAAGCTATCACACCAGCACTTCGTGTTCCATTACATCCTACAATGTCAGACAATAACAACAGTTAAATAATGAGACACTGAATTGTGCTATAGTGTAATGTCCAAGTAAAAAAACTGTAATAAATCTACCCCCAATTCCCTTTTATGTGACGTAAGCATGCTTATGTGCTTCATGTTCAAATATGCATACTTTCTGCATTATGCATTTGATATTATTTAAATGTGCTGTTTTCTTGCTAAATAATACTACTCTTGTATTTGCTATTATATTTGCTAAAGGATCCTTTAAGATGGTAGACTTTACTTTTCTTTCCAGTAGATAAGCAGCACTAAGACGGCCACAAAGTCTAATCATTACATTGTTCCTGATGAATTGCCAGCCAAAATAATTATGCACTCTACAAAAACTCTTAATTAGCAAAATCTCTTCCTCAATCAAGTATCTAAATTACATTTGTACAGTTCAGTGATTACTGACCAAAAGGAGGATTCTTGAGCTGTAAAGAATACGCTGGCCCATAAATGGTCCCAATGAATGGGTGACCACTCACTGAATGAATCATGTCCTAATAATTAAATTGTATGGCATACCCATAGTGTTAACTTTAGTGGATGCACATTGAGCGGATCTGACTTCTCAATAGGCTTTTAAAGAAATTAAGTGATGGGCTTGGACAATAATTTCTCTTTTCTGGGTCATTGATTGTTCTCGTTTTTGGCTCCTCAGACCCATTTTGCTCTTCTACTAAAGATTTGCATTCAGGGTCTCTTTCCTTATTCCTGTAATTCAGACAAGTCAAGTTAATAAAGTGATGCATAGGATTGAGATGTAACTGCAGGTACTATTGAAATGCAGTAATTAATATATTTAACTGAAATTTAAATCTTATCTTTATGTTAGTATTAAAATCAAAGCCTAATACATGGGTTCAGTCAGTATCTTTTACCAAATATTCACATTTGTTCTAAATTAATTTATTTAACAACGACTATAATGACTAAGACAGGAGACAGCATGTCTGGAAATGTGATACTATATAAATTAATGCTTCATAAACTCATTACATTATAGTATTTGGAATATAAAGTAGCACATGCCTCTAGTGTCTGTGTTTCACCTGTTAAGTGATGAAGTGTTCCAAAATATTATCACATTACACCAAATACCCAAAGAGGCTCATGCTGTAATATGCAAACATTCCCATCTTGTTCAAAGAAGCAAACAAGAAGCTGTCATGGGATCAAAAATGTCATTATTTAAACAAGTAATCCACATAAATCTTAAACAGTTCAACACACTAAGGCTGCGTTCACACTGAAGGATAATATGGCCCAAAGCCAATTTCTTGGCCCATATTTGACCTGTATCCAATCTGTTAAAGACAATTTGAACAGCACAAATCTGATTTTTTTTTTTCAAATTCAACTTCACTTTCATACTTTACAATGTGACTTCAGTATGAACAGCCAGGTCACATTTATCTGACCTTTATGTCATTGAAATGCGACAAATATAAAAATTCTGTTTCCCAGGAAGAGAAGCAGTGGGAAAAGCATACCTCCTTGTGCAAACACAGTGCATGCCTTTGTGGTCACCAATTACATCAGGACCTCTTTTGCACACGTGCGTCACTTCAGTGTCGCAATCAGTTCATACTCAAAACTGACAGAAATCACGTTTACCCAAAAAAATTGGATTTCACCAAAAAATCCGAATTATGCTGTCTGTCAAAACAGTGAAATTAGTCTTCATTAGTTGAAATCAGCATTTTACATTTGTTTTGTTTCGCCTCTGGAAACAATTTGGTGCAATCCAGCTATTAATCAAGTGTTTGCTGAACAGCCTACAGGGTCTTTGTGATTTAAGGATCATAACACTGTCTTTCCGCTCTCTTCAAGCACCTGCATTCCATTTGTTATTGATTTTAAGCTGCATAAGCAACCTGTCACAAATTCAGAATATCTGGCCAAAAATCAAAGTCAATTATCACCCACCATCCCTCCCTTTTGCAGCTACTTCCCCTGCCTTCCCTACGAACAGCTGCTGCTTTTCTATGACATTTTTTTTTAGCTTTCCAGAGGAGGGTTTACTAATACCCACTTCTTCGTGATCAATGAATAGAACTGTAGGCTAGGACCATTTTTCACTCCAAAAACAGACTACCTGACTTTCTTGATGAGTGATAGATCACCAGAGCACCCTGCAATTTAAAATTACTCATAAAGAATGATTAGGGTAACATCAGAACCCTCCTTTTCTCAGTCCTGTACATATCATCAAAAAAGGCTTCCTGGAGTCAAACAGCCATATGATAGACGAGCATTTCCAAACACGAGGCTAGAGTATTGTGCATGCCATGAAACTTATTTTATAGGGTCCATGATAGATGTTGTTTAGAGCGATTTAAGCGGCCCTTATGCTGGTGTCAGCATCTGACCCCTCCGCAGTGATAAAGCTATCAGAAAGAGAGAGTAGAAGCAGAAGTGAAATATGGAGGGAGGGACACGTGTGCCAGATAAACTCCTGCATACTGGGCACCCGCCCAGCTATAGGAGAGGAAAGCCGTCACTCGTATCTGCATAAAACCTGAGTAGTGGTGGATGAGGGATGGGGAAACAACTGTAGAAAGACGGCTATCGGCTCATCTACAAACAGTTCACCCTTCAAGTGTTTTTTCTGGAGTTTTGTCCCATGAGAACCGAGTGCAAACTGTCACCCCAATGCACTAATCAGGCCAAGTTTTTAAAAAATATATATCATTAAACCAAACTACATATACACAGCACATAATCCAAACTATAGTGAATCTATGGCAGTAAAAATGTACAATGTTGCTGATAGAGGATGCTTTTGCTTGTAAATGTCATAGTATATAATGTAATAAAAAACATCAACAGAACTGATAACATTTGGACAAGAGTTTACAATAAAATGAAGTTTTAAGAAGCAGCTGGCTGGGCCTAAAAGGCTAATATGCATCTAGAGGAGCAGGGGTGGATGAAAGAGAGTGAAATACGAAATACGAGTTGCTGCCTGTCATAGGATTTAAATACACTCTGCTTTTCTGTGCTGACTTTAAATTATGGTTTTTTGTTGTTTCACACTAATTTAACATTAGGCCAAGGGATGACGGATGAAAATTAGCAATTTACTTAACACTGGTACATTTACAGTATTGTGAGCGATGTGCACTGTCCATGAATAAACAAATAAATACAAATAGAAAGAATAAAGAAAAGCCCTCACCCAAAGGCTGTTAAAACACAGGGAAACAAGTCCATAAAATAAGACAAGATA
>JAPSES010000001.1:3786609-3802192 GCA_029822895.1 Maxillicosta whitleyi
TAAGATAATTTCCAATAAGCAGAGAAAATACATTCAAAAAAATAATAATAATAAATAAATATATATATATATATATATATATATAAAACTTAATGGATATGAAGACATCAGTAAGTTTCAAGGGCCATCGTCTTTTGCAAAACAGTTCATCTAAACTGTAATGCATATACTATGCAGAGAGTTTCAGTGATTGCTAAAAAAGAAGTGCTGTCAATTTGAGCTATCATAAAATAATTTACAGATTACAGATTACCCACCCACATTACTGAGATGTCTCCATAGATGTCAATAACTGGCTGGTGGTTCAGCTCTTTTGGGTTTATTGCTCTACGCAGGCTCAGCCACTCAAGCAATCCTTCAAAACCAGCATCTATTGCTGGTGATGTATTTTACTTTATCCATTTAATGTTTTAATCTCAGGCCAACAATGTTCACAAGCAATCACACAGTGCCATATTCAATATAATCATATACAATCATTCCTGAAATTATTGACCATTTATTTGATTTACCAGTAGGTTTGAAGGTTTTTCAACTAGTTGTGCTGGAAATATTTTAAACATTGACATTTTTTTTTTTTTTTTACAAATTATGTTTAGTGAGTTGTCCAAGTAGACTTTTTGCCTATGCACGCTTTACTCATCAGAAGCCCAGTTTCTTCCTAACTCTAATTTCAATCACCTGATTTCCTTGTTTGTCCAATCACAACATGACACCTTCCCTCTTAGCCAATCACAAGCCAGCTGCCACACTTAAAGTGTAATCCCTGTCATTTCAGTTTCAGAGCTGTTTTGCATCCCTCCTCCTCCCCTTCACCACCTCAGTTCTACTGTCCTGTGTTTAACTCTGAAAGCATCATATCCTCAGTTTCATCACCAGTGTGTATAGGCTCTGAGGGGATTTCTCCAACATTAACTCCTATGTCACATGATCACTTTGCATGGTCGTCTTCCTACCAAGATGTAAGCACTAAAGTTTATTTCATGTTACCTATGTGTGTTTTCTTTGTTTTTATGTGTGTCAGCCCCAGACTGTGAGTGTGTTTTTTTAAGTTTGTGACACGTGTTGCCTTTTAAAACTACTTTCATGCACCTTAAATTGCCTTTGGGCCAAATAAAGTGTGTTGAATTGAACTGAATTATTATTCATATACTGCAAATACTCTTTATCGCTTCATTCTATTTTAAGTCTATCCTGCTTTTAATGTTGATCAGTTCCAGATTTTGCTTATATGCTTATTGATCACAATCTGCATCAACATATTCCCTCCCTGAAATATCAATAATGATGGTTAAATTATTACATTTTGTTAACTAGGCTAGTTAACCCAAAGACCTTTTACAAAGTTTACTACTGTCACACCATTGGCCATTCACACTGTATCAAAATGTCAAAATGAGTAAAAATAACAAAGAAGAAATATGGAGAGCCGCCGTTCCAGGAGTGAATGACGGAAGTGGGAAAAGTAGTGGCATGTGAAATAATGTCATATAGGATGCAAGTCAAGAAAGAAAAACATCTTTTGAAATGGAGCAAATACCTGGAATGTTTCAATTTCAAAGACTAAAGGCTAAGAGGTTTCACACTGAAAAGACAATGATCACATACCTTATATGTATGCATGTGTGTATATTATGATTAGACACATTTGCATAGGTATTTATGGCGTATGTACTCATATAATACTCAAAGTTGATCTGTGCAGGGTAAAAGCCACTATATCAATATGAAGACCCTTCTAGGCTAGTTATTGGGTAACTTACCAATGCTCTAATCTTAGTATTTGACGTTTAATGATATGTTTGGAAAAGTGAAATAAGAAATGGAAGTCATAAACAAAAAAACAGTAAAAATAAATTTCTTCCTTTCAATGAGAACTTCATTTCATTACCAATATATGATATGATTATGTGTGATTTATATATAGGAAAACAAACCAGAGGATGCAGGACATGAAAGAGAGGATAGACTCTGTTCAAAGACAAGTGAGGGAAACTACTATCGCTGAAATCTCACACATCATAGAGGTTAGTCTTAAAGGAAGGTAATACAAACCCAATGGGACATTAACCTCTCCTCATCTCTCAACCTTCTATAACAGACACTCTCCCCAAATGAGTAGTTGGTGTTGTCACATGAAACTGAAACTTATTGGTTGTAATCAGGAAATGCATCAGACCTGTCCCCTCTCAGACCAGGTCACCTCTACCTCCCCCTCGTCCTCTTCCTGCCTTCATGACTCCCATGTTTTATTCCCCATTTCTGTCTACTCACATTGGCCCTGTCATTTTTCACCCTGCTGACTGATGACTTGTTACACTTTTCAGCCAATCTCCACTTATAGCTCCTTGTCTTCGCTGGCTTTATGACATTATTACACGCCTTTATCACCGCCATCAATACTCCTGGCCCCACGGTGAGATGTTTCAACAACCAGTCCAGACTGAGCACAAACACCATAAGCTTAGCCCCACGGATCATCAATAGACACAGCATTTCACCAGAGCTAGATGGAACAAGAGGCGAAGCAATATTTATTAAAAGCTACAGAGATTCAGCTAATTTAAATTCATGGCAGTAGAATCTCCTCTTTTCCTGCTCTTCTATGTATTAGGTGTCTAATTGTTTTCTTCTTGCTGCAAAAATGTGAACAGTTTGAACTAAATTTGTAACGGACACACATTAAAGCCATATGGAAATAAACAACATATTGCTAAATAACACAATGGAACAAAATAGACTCCCATTGTTTTTCTAGGTAAAAGTGAAATTTGCAACTCTATTACTATATCACTACCACAGAGATGTTTTGGTTGAAATTTCTCCCTGCGTACACTCATAATCATTATGATAAAAATTAAACACATTTTAGAATCTTTAAAAAACACATTGAATAATTGAGGAAATATCCAGCAGTGTGGAATTAAAAAAAAAAAAAGAAAGAAATGGATAAAAGAATATTATAATGTTAAATTTGTCCAAGTTAATAGTGGATTTAATGGCTGTTTGCAGGTTATTGTGGGGTATAGTTTAACTGTAACTATAATTCATGACAACATTACAAATAATTCCCACTAAATTGTGCACACAAACATCTGTTGTTATTTATACTGGTAAATTGGTAAATAATAACATTTCTGTCGTCCCTCTGTCCGGCCCCCTCTGTACCTCTTACCCTGTGTTTATGTGTGGTCATTGTACATGTTGTAGTGTCTTGGCTCAAACAGTGAATTTCAACATGAGACAGGCATCTCACAGCAGGCTGCCTCAATGTCAGAGGAGCACTGCACTGGTGGCAATTACTATTGACATCACGCTAATTGTAGCTGAATAATTAATCCGAACTGTTCTGATGTACAACAGCCTGCAAAGGTGAGCTGGATGTGGCAGAGTTGAACATGATCATAATACAATGGTGACTAATTGGAATTAGGATCATTATGCTTATTGAAAAATTTGAATATTACCAGTTTGGGTCACAGATTTAGAGACATGATAATCATTAATGAAATTTGGAATATTAATGAATAATAATAAATACAACAACACACCAATTAACAATAATTGGAGTGTGAATTTTGATATCTAAGCACAATGCACATGATACACATAAAAACATTACCACACATGCCCAGTTTAATAATCTTGTGGAAACAGTGGACTGTGTGGATGCACAAGCGCAGGACAGACGTTAGATTCATGGTTTTAAAATCTGTAACACTTGTCTGCCCTCTATTGGACACAAAAAGATTGTTCATTTGTCTGTCCAGCTCTACGAATGCAGGGCAATGTCTTGTTATATTTTCATTTTGACATCAAATTTGGTTTCAAACTGCCCTCATAACTTAAAATGCAGCAGTTTTTATTCAGAAATAGTATTTGTAAAAATCTCTTTGTACCTATGTATCGTAAAGATGATAGAGCACATCAGAACCCTCAATGATGAGTTTTAACATTTTTGATTTTAATGTATGATCTTACAACTCTGCATTATTTTTGAACCACTATAATTAACATATATACGTACAAACATCTGAAAAAGCTAGTGCAGATAATAAACAAACAACATCCAACACGCTTAAAAAAAAAAAAAACTTGCAAAATAAGTCCAGTGGGGACCATCGACAACCATTAGATGTGAGAAAGGTCCTTTAGTTAGTTCTTGTTCTTCTCATTGATTTTACATTCATTTATTTTAGGTGGTGCCCTTGGGTGTGGGAACCTTAGCCTTTTAGCAGCAGGGAAACCCAACTCTAAGTAGGTTATGACATGGTTCATAATAAAAATATGGAGAAAGAAGTCGACTCCATTGACATCATTATGTAGATGCCCTGACCTTTGACATGTAAGACAAATAGAGCTTTGACTCCATACTCTAATAAATGCTTTAAAAAGCAAGGGTGAATGATGGTGACTCCACTGGAGTTTATTAAAAGGCTAAACCACAGGCATAAAACAAGAGAGTACCAAGATGCTTTTTAAGTGCAGAAAAGACAAAAAGAAGGAAAAATACATAATTCCAATGACACTTTTCTTTCCCTTTTCTCAAAATGAGGTTAGGGGTACAACATCCTGAACATGTAAATCACACCATGAACTGGTGCTGATGAGTCGAATCCTTGTTAGAAAATCATGTTTTTCATAAAGACTCCATCAAGACATGGAGGTGACCAAAGATTTGACAGAGGTGGTCCTTTTTTCATTCTATGTACAGGGGGGAAAAAGGCTGTGATAGTAGAGCTGAGTATTTGCATCTTTTATTCATTCATGTTCGACATGAAAATAAAGGTAGATAAAATATGATGTGGTTTGAAAGAACATGACACCTCTGATCATTTACCATGATATAGCCTAGCAGAACAAATCGTTTCAGTAATAATGTCATTAGATGTAGGACAGAGGCAGGACAGGGTGATTCATCGTACTTAACACAGACAGCTACACTTAATGTTCCTCTATTATCTTGTACTAATCCAAGTTTGTACAATTTACTAATCTGCCACTGAATGAAAAGTTGTCAAAGTGCTTTAGTAGATCGTACAAGAGGAAATTTGTACCAGTGAAAAATGCAAAAACGTTTCTTCTTCAACGATAAATATTCAATAGCTTAATTTAATATGTTGAAAATAAATATAAGTCATCATTTAAAGAAATAAAACAGGAGACATAGGTCAATATGTACAATGAGTCAATGCTGCCATCTAGTGAGTGACACAACTAACTATTCCCATTCACTGCTTTCTAATTTTCCTTAATGCAAATCTTTTCCATCTTACTCATATAAATATTTCACTTTATTCAATTATGTTTAGGGTGGCAACACAAGTCTGATGATTAAATGAGATGACAAACTTATGTGAGGGATTTTGTTTTCTATTCTGCAAGAGAGGCTGTAGTTGATCCAGTAAATGATGTTATTTGGAAAGCTACATACTTAAAAAAAAAAAAAAAAAAAAAAAACACAATATTTTATGCAAACTTTAAACATTTCATGAAAGTTAAAAAAAAAATACACAATACATGTTTGTTACTGTTTGAAATAAACGTGTAAAGAAAGAAAAAGGCTATGAAAATGTAATACTAATACTGATATTGTGAAGCACACAATATGCTTTATGTACATCTTGATGCAATCCTGTTATGGAGTCATTGACTAGATCTAGATCTATCACTATATCCTTTTTATTTCATCATCTGTGCACAATTAAGATCAGCTACAGTCATACTTGTCATCCACACAGCAGCAACATGGGAACCCTTTGACTACATCTGAATTATTTAATCAGTCTCACATCAGTATCACTATCAGACATTTTTTCTGTCATGCAATGGTGGAAAACGTCTAATGTTTAAATATTATTTGTTCATGTATTATTGTCTGTTGTTTCTTTTATGTCACAAATAAAATTTGTTTCATACCGTAACACTTTCAGAAGTGTGAACATCACACCGAGCAGATAAATCTGACAATACAAGAAACTCATGTTAGTGGTCAAGTCTTTTCTTATTATATTTAATAAATAATTACTACACCATGATATTCCTAGATTTCAGTTGACAAATACCAGATATGAAACCAAATATGGCCACCTAAATTTAAAATCTTTTTTTTTTTCTATTATTTGTAGAAGTAGAATCACATATATGCAAGTTTGTATATGGAAAAAAAAAAAAAAAAAGAAGCCTCTGCTTTTCTTGCAAAATATTAACACGTACTCAGTGTTTCCAATCAATTATTTATATTCTAGTACTTCATCATAGTTTAATTTGCTCCACTCAGGGCTTAAAATAGTCTGTAAATATTTGTTAAGTAGAATATCATTTAACCATGTGGCTAGGTTCATTTTGAGACAAACCTGTGGTGTAGTGTCAACATTACAATGTGCAGCAATGAAAATTAATTAACCACACAAATTTTTACAAACTACCCACTAGAGGTAGATAAATATATTGGGCTGATATATTGTTGTTGGTTGTTTGTTTTTTTTAATATCATCCATTGGCTTTATTTTTTTTTTCTAAAGCTGATATTTAAAGTTAAAATGTTATAAGATAGTTGATCAGGCACCTGTGTGTGCTGCACTTTAAGGTCAATGAATGTTAAAAGAATACTATGTGTACCTGTATTAATAATTTCATTTATATTGCTGCGTAAAATTTTTAATTATGTGAATGTTTCAAATGTACAGTCATTGTATGATATTGTTTTATGGTCAATCTGCTTTTAAAATTAGTCTTAAATATCAGCCTCAAAAATCAGCTATAAATATTGGCCATCAGCTGACCAAACTTTTACAAATCTGCATCAGCCTTAGAAAAACCCATATCAGTCAAACTGTACCACACACTTGTGCACAAATTACACAACAGACCCACGAGACAACTGTAATGGAAAAGTAACCAAACTCAATTAGATAAACTGTTATTGTCATTTGTTGCCTATAGTTACCATCCATCTTTTTGTAAAATGTAAACATTACTTCCACAGACAACCCACATGCCATAGACACAGTAGGATTTACACCAAGTACTATAAAGTAAAGCAGATAATAAATTAATATTAATGTGGATTTTATAGTCACTAAATAGGAAAATGTAAAAGAACCCAATAATAGCTTCAATAAGATTTTCTAAAATGATGCACAAGTACAAGCAATAAAGGCAGAAAATAGAGAACTAATATTTGTATTAAATATACCAAAAAAAAAAAAATGTACAGATGGTTCAGCAAGCTTGTTATACTTAAGTTACCAACTGACCATCACATGAACCAAGTGTGTGAAACACCTCGATTAATATCACCACATCCTGAATATCATTTTTCAGCTGTTTGATTTTCTTCAGGTTTGTGCTTTTTCAGCCAAAGCAAATATGAACTGACACGTGTAGTTGGTGTACACGTATAGCAAAATAAAGAACAAACAGTGTTTTCAATGGTCAGAATGGAAAAACAAATCAGCTAAAATAGAAATGCTTCTCTTACCCAAGTTCTGGATACATTTTAAAGGGTTTCTAAGATGATTTCCTATCTTATAAGTATAAAGAAAATAGAAATATAAAATACTGTGTTTACTGAAATGTGTTGATAATGTAGGATAAATTTACATGAAGGTTATAAAGTTAACGAAATTATATTGTGCTTTGAATATTTGCAAATATACAATAACAATGTATTTCCAATAGTAAAATTGTGGTACATATTAAACACAATGTGAACTTAAGGGTTTTGGCCATTGATTGTTGAAAGCACCGGTGACAGAACTTTTCATTCCTTTGAAAGTAGATTTTTACTTTTTTTTTTTCTTAGCACCAAGATGATGTTTGTGTAGTGGCCCGAGTGGATGTGTTGACGAAGACTTTTTCTTGCATCGGCGCTAGAGACGAGCAAGATATGGGCCAAGCAGGACGGAATACCCTCAAAATAATATAAATAATAAATGACAGTATGCCTTTTTAAAGTAATTATACACTGCATTTTGCTGAACTGCAGCTTTGCCAGACTTCCATACACACTCACACATGTAAAATACTGCTGTTGCCCAGTTTTGGGGGTTATTAAAGTTTTAAAGGTAAGACAGCTCAGACGTAATCTTTTTTTTTTTTTTTTGCCATTCATGAAGAAGGTTATTCTAGTCAATCCAGATTCAATTAATATTTACAGCTTCCTTTTCCAAAAGCATATTCATGTTCTCCCCATTGAAAGAAGCAGATATGAGAGAACCGTGTGCTGGGTTAAATAAGTGGTTTCAGCATTTTTTTTTTCTGTCACTAACAATAAGTGTGCAGCAGGAGAAATAGCTCTGACATATAACATTAAAAGTCAAAAGCACAGAATATCACAACATTCATGAGTGCGTGTTTTCAGAAAATATAGACAAAATCATGATGATCACAACCTGAAGAACAATATCAACACCTGTAGTTATCCTATACTACAGGATTTACGCCACATAATTGCAACAATACTTATAAGCCAGTGGCAAAAATATGAACACATTAGATTCAAGTGTGTATAGCATATGCAAACATTGCCAACTATAAAACCCATGTGAAATATGTGTCTCTGTTTAGACACTACAGCCTGGAGACCAAAAAATACAAACCCATTAGGACTATCAAGTGTGAATAACATCAAAGAAAGCCTATCTGATGCAACCTGAGCCTAGAATAGCCTACATGTAAAAATGAAGGCCATTCTTTAATTCTGAAACATCAGTGTTTGGGTCATTGGCCTCCATTTGTTTGTTTGGGGTTTTTTTTTTTCATTTTTTTTTTTTTTCTCTCCCCCTTCTAATAATAATGAATTTTAACATCCCCTTCACCAGTTTCAACTAGGGCTGTTGATGAATAATTTAAATACTTATGTGAATGTTTACAATCTTTACAAGTCCACACAATGAGGGTAATTGTAGTGTTACAGCAGCTCAGGGAGAGTATGTAAGGTTTAAAGTAAGAAATAAAGTATAAAAAATATAAACAAAAATCTAAATATATATAAAGTAGCACTCAGTAAAATGGGTAATAATAAATAAGTACAAAAAAATAGCAAAGTGGTGAGTATTTCAAAAAGTCACATTTTTGGACATCTCATGCATTGGTGATATATCAGCTGTAGAACCACTAGCCCTAATACACAGTAATTCTGTTATGAGAATATTTCACCTTTACTCTGGAATGACATTTAAACGAAATGGTGAGATCATTCTCGCCTTTATCGTGGCTTTGTAACACCTCTGGAGGTAGTAACAGAGCCATGATAAAGAAGGAATCCTGATTCTTGACAATTAAATACTAAGAATTTTGTTTTTACTTATTTATTTTTATTTATTTTATTTTTATTTTTAAACAATAAACAAAAGAACATTTGTATTTCTTTGTGTCTGTCGGATGTAACCACCTTTTGAAACAAATTTTTCCACAAATATTTCATGATAGTATTTCGGATTTAAGGGCATTCAAAAAGTTTTTTCCCACAATTGTATAATAAAGTGAGAGCTCACCTGCTACCTGGACTGTGGTGGAAATGAGGGTGGGTCAGTGGAACAGGCTCTGGTCCAGGTGGGTGCTGGTCTGTTTGGAGTTCAGGTGATATGGTGTCTGCTGGGTTCAGTGCTGTTTCATCATGTGTTTTATCCATAGTGTCTTTTGTGTCTCCCTTCGGCCAGTGCTTTGTTGTCCTCACACTCTTTGCTACCAATGTTACACAAAAAAAAAAAAAAAAAAAAAATTAAGTTTAGTTAGATTTTTTTTTTTACTCTAATTATGAGGACAAAACATGTTGCAAACATCCTCTTTTCCTTTCAATCCTCAGCTTTACTTTACTTTTTCTTTTTTATTATTTTTTATTTATTATTGATCATGCAGCTAGGTAACTTATCCTAAATTCTATATCTGACAGGTCTAATTTGAGGTTTTAATATTAATGCACTTTACAACCTGACTCATTGTCATCATCATCATCATCATCATCATCATCTATTCATTCATTCATTATCATTATAATGATCATCATTATCATTATATCATCATCATAATCATGGTCATAATCACCATCGTCTGTGCTGCCATGACGCAAAACGTACAATACTTACGTACAATACAATACACATAACCTTATTCTGGTTGTATACATATATACATAACCAGGAGAACGTCAGCAAAAAGCTCAACAAAATTAAGCGTGGAACAACCGACCACAATCCAAACAACAGGAGCTTATGGACACATAAAACAAGCTAACTGTCTGAGACCAGTATGTCATCAATAAGTTCATAAAACAGATCAATAAAACAAACTCTTCAGTGAGAAGTTTTCACCGCTAAGCTAACACTGAGTATATCCAACTGTAGGAAACTATCATTTCTATACCGCTAAAACTCACTGGAAGAATCGAACAAAAGCAAAAAAATAAAGGTTAGATTATGAAGCAATGATTGCACATTTTTTCCTACCTTTGCCGTTTTCATAACTTGGTTTTATTGCATGAAACTTCTGCTGTCAGTCACAACTGCTCTGTGTTACACTGAAATGCTTCCAACTGGAAACAAATGACCAGGACTGAACAGGTTTTAAGCCCCAAGTCCTTCAAATCTTAGTTTAAAAAAAAAAAAAAAAACAGTCTTTCAAAAATACTAATTTAACTCATTTATCATAATAATTACTGACAAAGATAATAGCAAAATAAATAAAAAACACTAGAAGACACAAAATATGTATTTAAAAGTAGAACAAGATGAGGCTTTCAGATAAAAAGGAAGCTTTTTAGCAGTTCACCAGGTACTATAAAAATATATATATTTGGATCCCAAAGAGACATCAAACTGATTTTTTGAGTTGAGAGCTGAAAAAGTTTTTTGAACAACTGCTCTGGAGGTCAGAGGCTTCAGGGTAGAAGAATATTTGACCAGCTGACATCTGAAAACCCAAAGGAACACTATGGCAATAGCCACCCTGAATACTGAAAAATTAACGCTTTTCTGTTTTTAACTGCCTCCATGCTCCTATTTGTGTGATTTGGCTTTAATTTCAACGTGTTTGTTTTAAATATTTGTCCTTAGTGTTTTGACTATGAACCTCTCAAAGAAGAGTTTATGTCTAAGAAGAAGAAGATGATGATCTATCTGTCTGTCCGTCTGTCCGTCTGTCTGTGTCTTACAGGAACCTGCTGTGGAGAACTCACTGAGGCCTATCACTTTGTCAAACCTATTTAAAGTGACTTTTTTTTTTTTTAATATTTGTTATTCACACAGGACTAGTATAACTTATAGACCTCCAGTGATTTAAAAACTAACCTCTCATGTCCATGTTGCATGTGGTGCATTTGCTCAAAATAAACAAAGTTTATTTTTTTGTCAAATTTACTGAAATTGTTCTTCAGTTCTGATGCTGGCTCACCACTTACAGATAACTATTGAAATAGTGTTTACTTTAGCTACTGTTGTCCACCTCATAATCTTTTCAGATGTATCTTTTCTGAAAGATTTAAGTCTGTTGTTTTAGTGAATGTCGATGCTACGTATATATCCAAACATTAGTCTCTTAAATGTGCATCAAAAACACTTTCATTATCATCACCAGTGCAGCATCCATAGTCCTCAAGCAGGAAATAAAGGGAATGTATGCACAGAGATCACTTTGTACGAATATTATCTGGACCTCTGTGTTTGCTGAAATAGGGCAGGTAATTTGTGGTGGACTACTTTACAAATTACACACATGGCAGATTCACACGGAATAAAGACTACAAATGACCTCGGCAATGACCACAGGTCCACAGCTAAAACCAGTCCCACATTTTAATAAGCCTTAACTCTAAATGATCTAAATTATCCTGTTCTGATTTTCCACCAGTGTGTATGTCTGTAAATAAAACACTGAACATGTATTGTTCTGTCACAGTGTCTACGTAGACCTGCCATTTGCATTTATCAAAAGATCCGTTAAAATAACTGGAAGCTCATGTGTTCTGGTTCTGTTCAAATCTAGATCACTTCTGGCATCCAATATTTAAAACCCTCTCAGACATTTTACAGATGTGTATAGTGCCCTCTACCATTACTGCGAAAAACATGATAGACTTTGCGTCTCTCATTGCTGGACAATTAATACTTCTTAGGTGGAAGGAGAAACACCCTCCAATCTATAAGATTGGCAAGTATCTGGCAATATGATACAAACTACAATACTAGGATCACGATACAATATATCACGATATATCATGATGTGTTAAAAAGGCTATTCTTGGTTGTTTGTTTGTTTGTTTGTTTTTTAAGTGATTATTTACTTTAGGAATTGAATTACACCTGAAATATGCACAAATAAAGTCAACATTTCTATACCGTTTTTTCCTTGCTAGCAGGGGTTGACTGGGCAGCGACACATTCGCATGTTGATTTGGTACAGGTTTTTCCACTGGATGCCCTTCCTGACACAACCCTCTGTATGTATCCAGGCTTGGGACCGGCACAATGGGACACTGTCCCCTTGTTGCGACAGGTGTAGGGACGTATAGCGTAAAGAACCTTTCCCAAGGTTCCACCTGGGTCTTGAACCGGCAATCTTCCAGTGGCTAGTGGTCTCATGATTTACGCCACTGGCACAAAACTAAACGCATTTTATTTGATCACAACAGGATCTGATCCTACATCACAACAATGGACAATTTCCTAGCTTGGGATCAGTAAAGTACTTCTATCTATCTGTCTAACATTTTCCTCCGTTAAAACTTAAATTACATTTTCATTCATTTCAGTCATTAGAGTCTAAGATTCAGCTCAAATGTTCATATTCCATTAGTTCATAACTAACATCATAACATTATTTTTGTGCGATCTCAACAAAGGAAATAACATCTGCCTCTCAGACAGTAAAAAGTGCTTTTAGGAAGCTTCAAATAACCATTATTTAATAAAACTGTGTTAAATAATAATAAATAAAATATGAACGATAAAAAAAACCAAACAACAAAAATGAACCTCCACTTTATCTGCATTTGAATAAATTAATATTGATACAGTATCGTCAAATGAAATATTACGATATATTGCAGAACCGATATTTTCTTACACCCCTACTCATGTCCGTAAAATATTTAGCGTGTACAGTTTCTGTATAAATACCAATTAAAAAGACTTTGAGCAAAACAATTAAAAATAAAATAAAGTAACTTGAAAACACAACATATTTATGTTCATTGTAATACTGATTACAGATGCATTTTTTTCATCCACAAGCATGTTTTGCGTCCCCTCCTAGATGTGTTGTTTTTTTCATTTTGTTTTATCACAACATAGATGTGAATAAAATAATACATGGTTTCTTTCCATTTAACTACTTTAGCGTTCTAGTGGATGTATTGTTACCGACAAAGAGTTCCTGTTCATATTAAAATGTTTGCTACAAAAAAGGATACTTAATTCATACAGAAAAAATGGTCCCAGTGGTAAAAAAAAAAAAAAAAAAAGTCAAAATTTAAAAATTACATCACATCATGATGTCACAGTGCAAGGTTATGTCAGCGATGAAATGAAGTGCATCAGGTCAAACAAAAGTGGAGTGTGTTTAGTATTTGGAATGAATTATTCAGGGGACTGTAGAAGCCGGGGAGACAGTAATGCCTTAGTTCTTTTCTTAGCCTCCATATATAAATATTTATTTTATCGATATAGCTCACAACCACAAATTTGCCAGAGACATTAAACCACACAGTGAATGAAAACAAAGCAGAAAAAACAAGAACATCCAAAAGAGAGACAAACACTCCAGGATGGTTGAATGTCAGCAAAGTATGAATCCAGTATCTGTAAGGCAGAAGTAGAATGTGCTTGCACTAGAAAACCCTAGGCCTGACTTATGAAAATCTTTGGAATATTGAAGATTTGTCTAAAATAGTACATATAGTGGTAAAGAATTAATGTAAATGAACCGTAAGTCTAAGAGAAATAAATATACAATGAGAAATAATTTAAAGAGTTTATATATTTAGCATGTTTAAGAGTTATGTGAGTTGATATCATGCCATTTAATAGTGAAAAAATAAATAAATGTGAGTGACAGAATCCACACAGTGGGATAAGTGTAATAAAGACTTTTTACCACCAGCTAGAGGTGATATAGTATCACCTATGGCACTGAATCCACATCAACATCCTGCTTAGAACGATCTGGTAGAAATGGTCCAATGTATGAAAACAAAAATTCACATTCAATTAAAAATTTTCCATCAGCTACTGGTGGGTGGGTGTTTTTGTTTTACACACCAAACTGTTTTTTTCAGCCACCATTGGTGCTTGGCAGGTGTTAATTTTGCAGCAGTGAGGTGCGGTGCGGTGTTGCACAGATAGCGGACCGGTAGCGGACCAATAGCGTAGTTTGAAAATTGGGCCTTGAGGATGACAGACATGGCCTAGTAATATATCCAACCAGTAGGTGTCACAATTTAGTCTCATCATTACTGTCTTAGTGCCTGCACTTGACAATGCTACTACTTCGGGTTTTTTTGTTTGTTTGTTTGTTTGTTTTGTTTGTTGTTTTTGTTTGTTTGTTTGTTTGTTTGTTTGTTTGTTTGTTTGTTTGTTTGTTTTTTTGGAAGGGCAGTTTGCCAAGGTGGCCGCCTTGGCTAGAAAGTGCTGCTGGAAACACTGCATGGGGCCGTTTGACAAATATAATGCTTATTTAAAGGACTGATATTTTTCTTTTTTGAATGGAATTAAATTAAAACATTTTACTGTGGTCTAGATAAATTGTAAATGCTATGCTTTGTTCTGAATTCTTCATTAATTCAACTCCACAGGTCCATCTTTAAACCTATTTCTGACTAATGACACCACAAAGGTCATTTTGAGTGCTGGCCCTTTAAATGCAAATGACCCCACCCCCTTCAGGTATTTGGCTGTGCTGCTCTGTCACGTTCAGCCAAATGCTCGTTGATAAAACCAACAACTGGACGTTGTAGGTAATTGGCTCAACGTTTGGACATATTTTCAGGATGGTCTACAACCGCTGCTGTTAACAAACAATTATGTTGAACTCAAAGAAACATTTGTCAGAAGTCTTGACCTTATATGTGTAAATGTTATAATGTAATTAGTTATAAAATGTAAAACATTAAGAAGGAATTGAACCAGTTTGTAGAAATCCACTCAAGTTTTCCACTCGAATGATTACAAACATACTGTAGCTTTGCAGCACCTGGAGGGTTCAAATTCAAAGTGTATGAACTATTAAGGTCCAAATACACAAATAAATGAATCAAAAACTAATAAAAGTGGGTTTAGCAAAATATGACCCCTTTAAATTAATACAAAATGCATATTGTTTGTCCACCTTATTTACCTTTGCATAACATATAAGCAGGCATCTGGGCTGTTTTTTTTATTATCATTACACATTAACTGTATTTGCACTCTGTATCTGTTTTTCTGCACTTCATCATATGGAACCTTCACATCTTTATTAGATTTTATTTGCATTTTATAGGATTTAGTGCCGCAACATGGTGGTGCAGTGGATAGCACTCACAACAAGAAGTTCCTGTGTTTGATTCCAACACCAGTTGATGGTGGGACTTGTCTGTGTGTGTGTG
>JAPSES010000001.1:3821556-3832709 GCA_029822895.1 Maxillicosta whitleyi
CCCTTCACCTTAAGGGAATGGGACAGTGTGCTGGATTCCCTCCCCACCCATGCCAACCCCCCCCCCCCCACTCACAGACCTCAATCTGTCCTCAATCCCGAGCGTTCCTCACTTTATCACTGATTGTCTGCTGATGGCTGAATGCTTGCAAATGCAAACCCAGATGAAGAATATGGAGCAGTAACACCTGGATCTGTAGTGAAAAACTACTGACATATTCATGACAATGTCCCTTTCTAAATCTTTACATTAGTATCCACATCAGGAATGCCTCCTCTGTCATGACCATATATGTTCTTTGTGACTTTCTTCTTCTTTATCTCCAAATCTTTACTCTTCTTCATGGTATTCGGTCAGTATATTAAGAGCAGTGCCCTCCGATGGATTGATTAAGAAATGCTCATTCCAATACACTCAAAGGCGATGATGTTTCACAACGGTAGAAATGGATGTACATATTTACATATATAAAGTGAGCATAAATGAGCCATCTTCTTTAAATGCAGGTCTACGTGGTCCTATTTTCTTCTGTTCATGCACCTCTCTTTGCAGTGTTGCTAAGTGCCTATGACTGTTAGCATCCTAATGTTCATTTCAGTAGCATCCCTCTGGCTTTCCCATCAGTGGTTGTTTATTCCTGTTAATGTGCACAAAACATCTGAGACCATGATGAGCAGTTCTTACTACAGCTGTATTAATTCTTTCATGAAATCCCTCCCACCAAACTTTAGTCTTCAGGCATTATAGGAAACATTTTTTGGAGGTAATGCACTCACTATTTGTTATTACCACATACAATTCCAATTCCATCAGTGCATTTTTTTCTGAACCGTTTAGTCCTTGTGAGGGTCACAGGTGTCCGAGACAATCTTACTAATGGGTGATGGAAATGTACACCCTGAATGTGTCACCAGATCATCACAGGACTGACCTTATCACACAAGCAACCATTCAGTCTCATGTTCATATCTATGGGTGATTAGATTGACCAGTTAACCAATTCAGGTGTATGTCTTTGGATGGGGTAGGAGGAAACTGGAGGACCTATCCATAATCAAAACAATCATTCATGATCAAAAAATGTAATTAACAAGGTAATAAACCCAAATCATGCCTGTTTAGTTTTCTTGTCTTATCAGAAAACCAATGGACCCAATTTAGTATTCATGAGAAAATAAAATAACCATTTAATTCTGATGATTCTATTTTATGCAATTTGTGGGTTTTAGTCATATGTTCGATAACACATAGTACTTAGAAGCTGTCAGGAACCAATTTTTTTAAAATCAAAAGTGTTGACAGATACTCTGTTTTGGAACCGGTTGTTAGACTTAAGTTTGGCACAAACTGATGATGTCCCATCGTTGAGCATTTTCAGACCTGAAAGGTGATGAACTTGTGGTGGTTGCTTCAAATGTTGGGCAGGATGACTGTTTTCATACTATAAAATAACCAACTATGGTTCAATTTGGTCTGGTCCAAGGTAAGAAAAACAGGCGGTTGTTTTTTGTGGGTTTTTTTTGGTTTGTTTGTTTGTTTGTTTGTTTACTCTGGTTTGTTTTGTTTATATCCATGTGGGTAAGGAAAACAAAGAATTTAGAAAACAATGTCTTCACATTCAAGTTTGCACATACCTGTTAATATTGGTATGAATATGAACATGCACCTGAAACATCTAATACAGGTCATAAAAGTATATAAATGCATGTTATACCTGTAAGACATCCCAGTCACCATAGACACATTACAGAGATAGACACATGTAGCACTATAATACACAATAGAGTATGTGTCAAAACCCAAACCAACAATTTCAATGCACTTTCCTTACTAATGGGGAGGTTTTATAAAACACATATATTATATATTTATATTATATTATATATTATTATAAAGTAATGTTATTTTTCATAGAATTCCAGGTATTTGTTGTATTTTGTTGTTAGAAACAAACTATTTGCTTTAGGCTTTATTTGTTTTTGACCAAGTGTAATGTAACACCCCGAGCTTATTCATTAAAATGCTTGTGTCTGTTGGTTATTTTGTTGGTGCTTTGTGCTGTCAACTGGCCTTACATAATTGTAAGAATACACATGCTTTGCTAGTGTGAGTTAGACCTTAAGAAGTGGATGTTGAAGGTTTCTTTGTGATAGCAGCCTGCTGTCCATCTGGCCTCTTATCTCTCTTGTACAAGGAATTGGGTCTTATCATATGCATTACATATGTCCCAAAATGCACGCTTTGTAAGATTTGACACTCCCTGCTTACATTAATGGCTGGTATTGTGTTTGAAAGATGGGTATGGAGAGTTTAATTGTCTTTATAATAATGAAAATTCAGCCTTATATGTATTTGACATGTAAACCCTCATTACACTGTAACAATGTTATACAGATATTTATGTCATTCTGTCAATGGATCATCATCAGTTTTCCACTCTGATCTAAATCAAATTATGAACAGGAAATGTTCAGATGTTCATGACGTCAAACAATGAATGAATGGTACCCTTTTTTTTTTATCCGCTTCATTTTCCTTTTGGCAGTGGAAAGTATGTCAAAGAGTCCTCGAGTGTTCTTATCTTATCCCACTGTTGAAACAATATCTCTTCTGCCCTCTTTCACGAAGGCTGGTTTTTCAACCCACCGTTGAGTCTGCCCATTCAGAACACAGAAGACACATTTACTTTCTTTTACCCATTATTTCATAAACTATTCTAAAGTACAGTCACTCCGCAGCTTAAAGTCTTTGCCAGCTGTTGTGCATATAAAATTAGTTTGATATGGGAAATGTAATAATTGGAATAGTTTTTAATTAGGGATTGGTGATCTGGCTCATTTTCTGGTTTGTTTATATCATCAGTGACAGAAGGTGTTATAATTATGTTTATAGAGAAGTGTTGAGACGGTCCATTTTGTCCACCAGGAATTTTTGTATCATGATATTCTGCTGCTAGAGGCTGTAGCCTGTGCGGTAATACTGGTTTGTCATAGAAATTCAGTCTAAGTTTAACACAATATTTTAGGTGTAAGTAATTGAAAACACTTTTTAAAAAACCTTTGTTTTCAGTAAACTATGTATTATTTAACATTTCTGTACCAATTAATGTATATTTTTAATTTTTAAGTATTCTTTTTAGAGAAAACACAACTACTATATCCACATAGCCCATTCAGAATTGACCCATAAAGACCAAAACAGCCACTGGTAACCAAAACTAACTTCTGATCTAATCCGTCTAATACCTGTTGATCCCTTAATCCTACTAATGCATGAAAATAACTGGTGTAAAATGCAGTTTGTCTTCTTTTCATGGTCATCAGATATGACAGAGGCTGTCTAGATACCATGGAAACACTGTCATCTACAATATTGATTCACCAGTAAAACGCATAAAGTTTCATCAATGACAGTGGATGGAAACACTGGGTTTATGTTCAGTTAATGATAGGTTTTACTGAAAAAGTCACTTTTTATTGGGTTTTCTCTGCTTTTGATATAACGTTGGAATTTACTCTTCGTTGTAATGAACAACTACATGATCAGTGAATTGAATATAGGAAAATACAAGATTTATAATGAAAGAAATATTCAAAATAAAGAGGATAAATCACAATAAATTGTGATCATTAATTTAAGAAAGATTAAACAGAGAGAAAAATTAGGCGAATTTGTGAACTGCCACAAAAGTACCACTGGGTCTTTATGGTTTAAATCAAATGAAACATATCAAATATGTTTCATTTGATTTAAAACACAATAAATCCACATTGAGTGAGTCATGAGAACATTGGGTTTTTTTTTGGTCTTTTTTTTTTTAAGTCTGTATATGATCTGTATATGATGCCTACAGCCCTGTGTTAAATGAAGAGACCAAAGCCAATGCCCATGACTAATTCCCTAACAATTAGAATGACTCAGATCCACAGTCTGGATAAGGATGTACAGTATGTGTGGTCTGAAATAAGCATAAATAAATATGTGAAAAGGTCCACTCTGAATGTAATCATCACAACTTTTATCAGGCTCACTCCATATCCTTGTCTCTCACACAGAAAAACCTGTGTCTCAGTATTGAAGGCCTGTTTCTCAGCATTTAAGACTTCTTTTTAAAAACTCTCAGATTGACACTGCCTTATCAGAAAACAGAAACTAAATTGAGGGGAAAACGTCATAATTCAGATTGTGGATTGTGTTTGGTTCAATTAAATTGCAAAATTATATTTTAGCTAAAGCACCCTTAATTCTGATTGCCCTTTCCTTCTGTGTTTTTGCTGTAGGTGGAACGGATTGTGGACAAAAGGCGGAACAAAAAGGGTAAGTGGGAGTACCTGATCAGGTGGAAAGGCTATGGAAGTAAGGAGGACACCTGGGAACCAGAACATCATCTGCTTCACTGCGAAGAATTTATCGACCAATTCAACAGTTTGCGTCTTCACTCACATAAACGGCCTAAAATTCCCAAAATTCGTGGAGACATTCACAGCCACCCATCAACCACAGACACCTCCAGAGCTCGTTCTGAAGCCCGGAAGAAGAAAAGGACTTGTGGCCCAGCTGTGGGCGTTAGAGTAGGGACTGTTCTAGGGATTGGAAGTGGTGGTTCAGGACCCACTCAGAAGCAGAGGAAGGTTAGCGTAGCCGGCGGGAAACGTGCTTTAGGGGACAGAATGAGTAAAACAATGACATACAAGGCTCCTTCTCACTTTGTTCCCCCGGCGAGGGTTCCTCATAATGGACTCCAGAATGGAGAGATGGAGCACATGTACAGGACGGCAGCAAGGTCACATCGACTGCCTTCGGACAGAGTGGACGGAGATTTAGGAGATCTGGATACCACTGGACAGCAGTTCACCAGTGAGCTAGGTAAGCTTTGGAATGAAATGAAAAATAGAAAGGACAGCTGATAACCCAAAACGAGACCTGATTGTACATCTTAATAATCTCATCACTTTTTATCCAGTTCATCTTTGAAGACCGTTTAACTGTTGAATGTGTGCTCACATGAAGCTTACACAGGCCTGTTTTATGCTGGGAACCACTCGTTGGCTGATATAAGCTAACTCCATTTATAAACTAATAATTGTTTCCATTGCCTACATCCATGATAACATGTTCAATATGTGTAATGTGTATGTAATGGGCTTGGGTAGATTTTGTTTCTTTGAAAAAGCACCTCCCTTCCCAGTCTGAATCCAACTCTCCTAATTACAAATGGATTTGGCCGTCTTCAACAACTGGCTCCAAGTGCAATAATGACTCCCACACAAACTTCATGTGAGCATAAAAGCATGCATACATTTTACATATTAAACCTTTAAAGCTGCTGTAATTCATCATTTTCATGCAAACAGTTCAAGTCAGTTTTTATATGTGAAAGGTGCCATTTATGATTATATTATAAATTATTACCCCATTTAGCTGTTTTTCAACAATAACGAACATTTTTACCCTTCACTGAAGGAAGAGTATTGCACCCAAATCTCCACATTTGTTTGAAAGCTTTTTTACCACAGTAGTTTTACCTACATTAAGTGACCTTTACATCCCCTTTTACTGTGTGAAAATTGGGAATCAACACTCCAGCATATAGCAACAGTTCACTTATTTTTCCAAAGCGACCCTGCTACAACACGCTTTAGGGACTTGGGTGGATTAACCATCAGCAGGAGAATATAACATGAAGACAAAATAAGTCTGTGTTTGGTTCTGCATTGACCTTTTAATCTCCACAGGTGAAGTTCCCACACACACCCCACGCTCAAGCGCATTCCCGACAGAATAAACACAAAATACACCAAATAAAACACAAATCAACCACATAACCAAGTCAATTACAACACAACTCATTTAACAAAAAGCATTAAACATAACGCTGCTCAAACCCCCCCTCCCCTCCCCAGACCCCAAGGTTCCATGCAAACAGTCAACGCAAATCAGTGGTAGGGCAGCGGCAGCGCAGAACACCACCAGAGGATCGGCCCACATAGGTCCCAGCAGCTCCACAGAGGTCAATAATCCACTGGAAAGAGGAAAAGTTTAATCCAGAAAAAGAATTGAATCCACCAAATTAGCTCTGCAGTGTCTCTAGCTCTGGCACGCTTCCAACCCAGGATGTGACATCTCACTTCTCTGTGTGTCTTATCCGCTGCATGTACATTTTTATTAAGTCTCTCAAAGAATATAACAAGTGATAAGTCAGTGCTGTGAGTTCTACATACAAAGGGTTTGGCAGATGACATATTTCATCCCTGCTGGAGATTTTATAGTGACGCATATTCAAATGAAATCACTAACATAGATAATGACCTATGGGATCTTCACAATAGTATTGAATTTTTAAGTCAACAATATTTTGTCAGTAGGCCTTAAAGTTTGATTCAGGGATGCACTTGTGTTATCATTTGTACCACACAGTACTTAGACAATGTCATAATAAATGTCATGTAACCTTTATTTCTGCCCATATTTGCTTAAATATTTCTCCAAGTTGTACTGATTGACAGTGGGATCACTATGTAAAGTCTTCTTCAGCACATCCCAAAGATTCTCCGTGGGGTTCAGGTCTGGACTCTGGACTGGTGGTGGCCAACCATTGTGTGAAATTGATGTCTTGTGTTCCCTGAACCACTCTTTCACAATTTGATCTGATGAATCCTGACATTGTTATCTTGGAATAGGTCTGTGTCATCAGCGGGAAAAACTTCGCTGTTGAAACCTGTTCATTCAGTGTATTCAGGGTCAGCTGACCTAATTTTATGGACACATAACAGTGCTCAACTTAGAACTGACCAACTCGACCAACCCTACATCATAACACTGCCCCCACAGGCACCCCCATAGACACTGTGCATGATGGGTAATCACATCACCCATCTCTACTCTCACCACGATGCACCATTCGTCTTGAAATGGGGTCAATCTGGACTCATCAGATCACATGACCTTTTTCCATTGAAACACAGTCTAGTCTTTATGCCCTTTTTCAGCCTGATTGTTTAAGAAATCAGAAGCTACTGCATCAGTTAAAGGGTTAAACAACTTATCTCCAGATGAAGCATATGAAAAAAAATGGCTGTGGCCGTATTCCCAAAAGTTTTGTATCGAATAAACCTTTCATCCACATGAAACTGGTGTTTTCATTCACTAACACTGCACATTTTCAAACCGGGCCCCAGAGTGTATCGTTAGTTCCGTGTCTTCATCTGTACAACCAAACCACTACTTTTCTAACACAATGATGTCATAGCCCCACCTTTCTAACCTTTCAGCTGGGAAACAAGATGCCACTTCAAAACAACAACAACAATAGTGAACTACAGAGAAGTGCCTGTGCTACAACAGCTGTTGAACTTATTGGAAATACTGAACCAAAATCTTCAGCTACTCCTTCATTACAATGAGCAACAAAAAAAAAAACCCAAAGCTAACAATATTCACTACATGCTCTTGCATCTACCATGGAGAGGGGCAGCCAGGAGGAAATATTGGATCAGACTCGGTAGAACCAAGTAAGCTTCATGCACGTGCTCTACGTCCACAGGCCTGGCTTTTGTATTACATCGTTTTCTGTGGATGCAGATATTTCCTGAAACAACGTCGTGTTTACGGAGCACTTTTTTGAAAACAACAAAGAAAAAGACTGGATAGGAAATGATTCAGTTTGGTGTGGACATGGCCTGATTTACTGTAGTAATTTTCCAGTTTTTTTAATGAAGTCCAGGTGACTATTTAGGTACATTGTCCAGACTGTGTGTGAACAACAAAAGATATTTCTAAAATATGAGGAGGGGTGATAAACAGAACTTCAGACAACATCAGGGATAAGACTGGGGCTTCACACCTTCAGCCAGGGGAACCTAGACAAAAGGTCAGAAAAGTCAGACACTTAAGGGGACACAGCAGAACATTTAAACAGACAGGGGGTGACAACACTCACAGGACACAGACAAGAGAAGACAAGGAAAAGAAAACTAGTAGGTGGTAGTGATGCACCTTAAATGCTAGTTACCACCCACCATTAGGCAGTAGAGGATGGACATAATGCACTGTGAGCTGTAGTGAATCACACAGATCCAAGACCCAGACATCCATCACCAACCAAAGCATCCACTGTTTAACTGTTTAATATCTGTTTATTCACTAATTCTATCAATACATGTAAATAATTGTAAAATACATTTTGTTGTCTTTTCATGGTCATCAGATATGACCCATTTGGACGTTCAGAGGGTCTGTAGTGAACATGGAAACACCATCATCTTCTACAACATTGATTCACCAGTAAAACTCATGAAGCTCAATAAATGACAAAGGATGGACAGACTGGGTTTATGTTCAGTCAATGATATTTTGTGGAGTTGAGAAAAGTCACAATTTCTTCAGTTTTCTCTGTTTTTGATATAATAACCTTTAATCTGAGCTTTTATGAACATCTACATGTTCAGTAAATTACATTACAGAAAATACCTGATTTTCTCTGAAAAAACACAAAATACAGACAATATTATTATAAATAAATCTGAATAAATCCCTTAAGAAAGGCAGAATGTAGAGAAAATGTCATTTAAAAACTGACATAAAAGTAGCATTGGGTCTTTATGGGATAACTGGGACTGTAGTACTTTAATTTGATAGTTTTCTCTGTAATTTTGGCTCGTAATTACATTTATTTTGTAATTAAATAACATAATACCATTTACGATGATTTAGATTATCTTTTCAGATGTTCTTTCCTATCTGTAGAACATGAAGGCAATTTATTCAGTTGATAGACTCCAATTATATTTAACCAGGTGTAAATGTGTATGTTAATGGACCTTGCAGCTCCCACTGTGGGTCTTTACTACAGAAACAGCTGATAACGCCTCTGGATTTCACCCCTGGGTCACAGTCCAGAGACTATACCACTATAGTTAATCATTAAATAGGCTTTCATTTAGTTATTTCAGCCTCCTTAACTGCAAATCCATGTCTTAAAGTTGTTGTTTTTTAAAGAATCGTAGCACACATACGTATTTTGATTGTTCACACAATGGTGTAAAAGTGTTTAAAAAGTCTTATCCCAGTGGAAGTACCCAGTGCCTTTTATAATGTTTTCATCCAACACCCAGGAAATACAAAATGTGTATGTTTGTCATGGTGTACAGGCTGTTCTGTCTGTTCCTTGTCAATGTTCTACTTTATTCTTGAATTTCTCTTCATTGATGGCTGAAGTCCAGCAAACACTTTGAAGCTACGGTACAATTTCGCCTTCATTTGATCAGGTCACACACTTTAAAACTGAAAAGACACCTTGGACTCCCACTGGAAATCCATTAGTTCTTCAGTCATTTCATATCATCACAACATAATAGTGACTGTAAATCCTCATCACTAACCTTTTTTACAGTGTGTGAGAATATCAGGGCTACCAAACTAACCTGATAATTATAGTACTACTAATAATAACCTATAACTCTGGCAGCTATTATGGATCCTAATCTCCTAATCCTCAAAACGGTCACCTCATCACCTCATTCAGCTCTGTCAGCTCTACCTCATATCATGCCACACTGTCAGAGAATGCTTTTAAAGAATTAATTCATTAGCCTGCTCACCAATGATGAAATATTGTCTGCTTTTTTTTTTTTTTTTTTTTTTTTTTAAATAAAAATTAGGAATTTAACCTTTTTTTGTCCTGTGTGAAATATCAATGCAATCAAGAGTAGTCCAAATTCAGTGATCCATGCTGTGACATCCCAGATACCACGCAGAGAGGGCACATCACATGACACATAAATGATATGCTTGCCCATCATCAAGCTGCAAGTGTCCAGGCAACAGTAACAGTACCAAGGGAAATACCTCTCAAATATAAAATATCATCGTCACGTCACATCGAGTATTCGATCAGCGAGGGTGATTTGTCGAATCTACGCGACGTATTTTCAGCTTTCAGCTCTGAGAGGACTTTTCTTATAAGAGCACGGTACTGAAATATCATAGAACAGTAAAATACACAGTGTACATTTATCAAACAATTGTTTATGTTGAAGGCTTATAGATTTTACAATGAATCAAAACTGTGTATTTTCAGCTTTCCGATATTTCACTTTGATATTACACTTTGATTGATATTCATTGAATTTATAAAGGCTTCAAAGAGGCAGATAGAAAAAAACCCAGAAAAAAGCACCAGATTTCCAAAATGACAGTGAGTCACTATACTCCAGACACATGGTTCACTTTTCATATCATAAATATAACATTTATGCAAAATGAAACTATAAAGTCATCAGAAATCTTTAAGTAACCCGAGTCATGTACTTATACACAGCTTGAGAGTATTCCCAGTCGAAGCCACTGGTTCATGTAAATCAGCTGTTTAGACAGTAACACTGCTGGCTGTAGGACACTTATTACCTCTTTTTTTTTTTACTTAAATATTTTTTGCAGCAGATGATTTCAAAAAATTTTATTTGCAAGGTTTTTTTTTTTGGTTTTTTTTATCTGTGTTATTGGTAGTTTCCTGATGTCTACAGACATCCCAGGAGACTGATTCAGGACTGATGTGTCAACTCTGTTTTGTCTGTGTCAGGCTCCCCGCTGGTGAATGGAAAGATACATCTGCACAGCTCAGTAAAGCGGAAGCTGGCAGAGGAGAAAGGCTACTCGTTCGACAAGCGGCTCAGGTACAATGTGCGACAGAACGAGAGCAACTGTCGATTCAGAGATATCGTGGTCAGGAAGGAGGAGGGCTTCACCCATGTGCTACTGTCCAGCCAAACAACAGACAACAACGCTCTGACGCCTGAGGTGAGAACAACAAACGATCTGTTTATGCACAATTAGTCCCCTCCTGCTTGAGTTTTGTGTCGAAGTAGCGGTATTTGTACTGTAAGTATTTGTACTGTAAGTATTTGTACAGTTTCTCCCTTGAAAGTTTTCATTAACTATTTTGTCTTTGATGTAGATCTATAATGGTTTTATGTTTCTCTTCAATGTATTAAAGGTCAACTTCTATCAATTATTTCATTCATATTTCTGTGTCACCACTATGGTTGAATGCATTGTGCGTCATTTCTGTGAAAAATCATTTTTTGTGCTTGAAGCTGTTTTCTGTAAGCTAGAAGAGGGTCTGTGGTTGAACGACTGGCTTTTCCGGTGTCCCT
>JAPSES010000001.1:3860999-3900329 GCA_029822895.1 Maxillicosta whitleyi
TCGTTTAAAATATCGTGATATCAATATTGACTGAAAATATCGTGATATTGATATTTCCCAATATCGAACAGCCCTAATCAACAGACAGTATTTTTGGTCGTTCCTTTCTTATTTTAAAGGTCTTACACTTTGCAGGCCTTGGTTCTTGCCACCGGTTACCATGCTATAAAGGATGCTAACCTCAGCGGCCGGAAATTCACCGCCATCAGGGATCTGCTGATGAGGCAATATGAACAGGTAGGCTCTTGATTAATGCAGCATATGTTCCCTCACACATTCAAGTATGTTAAGTACACAGATGATACAACAATATATATTTTGGTTCCTGTCACCAGTCTCTGATGTTGCACGCCAAAAGGTTTCTTAGTTTGTAGTGAAATTACTCAGGTACTTTGGTTAATCTTTCATGATAATAGAGGGGGAAGTATTGGATGTGTTAACCCAGTGATAAAAAAACAAAACAAAAAACATTCTATCTGTAGACATTTCAGAATGTACCTTTTTTTTATAAAGGAATAAAACCTTTTATTGATCATTATTTTTAAACTTAATTCAACATTAAAATTCCTCTCAAACAGTTATGACAAGAATTATGCATCTAACAATGTCATGAAGAGAAATCAATAACAGGTTATTACAGTTTATATAGTTTGTTCTTAATGATTAATATTTTAACTGTATTAAGTGTGTGTGTGTGTGTGTGTGTGTGTGTGTGTGTGTGTGTGTGTGTGTGTGTGTGTGTGTGTGTGTGTGTGTGTGTGTTCACATCACTCCATGAGTTGTCCATTCATTTGTCACCATGAAAGCAGAGCTCCACCAAAGAGCCTGCAATTGTTGCAGAAGGTTATCTGATATGTTATAAGAATTTGGGATGTGTAATGTGCCATATTTTTTTCTCGCTGTTTTGTCTTTTGCCAATCACTCCTATGATATATTTTTGGTTCATAGGTTTTTCCCAGAAAGTTTCACAGCCCTTTGAAAGAAAGGAATCAGACTGTCACAGGTTTGCTCTTCAAATCATCATCTGTCATGTCTATCAGTTGACTACTTTTTCTCATGGTAAACTGTGACCATTGTCATTTAATTCTACATTCCAGATTCACACATTGAACGAGAACAGGCGGCGTCATCTGCAAACAGACTTCAAATGGCTTGTGAAACCTTTGGTGGTGGAAAGTTACCTCAGTTACAGTCTGCAGTTTACAAGGTACATTGCAGCATTCTTTAATTATGGAGATCATAATTGGATAATGGGTTATATAATTATCTTATATTTCCACACTCTCTCATCAGTGAATTGTTGAGGTGTGTGTGTGTGATTTTATGTTTGTCTACTGACCGTATTGTCCATCTCTATTTTTATTTGTATCTGGAGTATTAAGTTTGTTAAATCAATCAATGTGTATATGAATCTCAACGTGCCGTTTCAAAATAACTGATGTGTGCAAAAGCTACACATCAGTCTTCCTGCATGTGAAATACAATGTTTGAATCTTTCCTATTACTTCAGCTGGAGACTAAATTCAGGGGCCACAACAAAAGCATGACACAGCGGAACGAGCCCATCAGATGTGTTGTCAAGTTTGCAAGCACCAACATGCTGGAGTCACTCAGAAACTGTGCATCTTCAGGTATTAAAAGGAGTGAATGCAAATAACTTCAACCACTGAATTATACTTGTATAAAGGGAAACAAATAATTTATCAATATCACCTGTTGAAAAAGAATGGGGTACAGTAAATATTCTTAAGGGGATAGTTGTGGATTTTTTTTACATGAATCTGTATTTCATCATCAGTGTAGTACATCCACACTGACTTACCCCCAACAGTGTCCTGTGAGCCCAGTTCTGGTCCGGTTTTGGTCGAAACGAAAGTAGTCCCACAAGTTCGCAGGGTCACTAAAATAAAACCTTTTTCTTCTAAAAACAGCATGTGTTCAAAAGAGTGGTTTATTTTCATCACAAACCAATGTCCAAGAAAAAGTCACATCGTAATCACTTAGCCCTACTTTCTCTCATTTACTATCAGTGCGCTGTCATGCTGCTGACTGCTGCGTACTAGTCAACTTTTTTCAGCAGTGAAACAGACTAGCTGTCATGTGGCAGCGCGCAGATACGAAGAGATAGAAAATAGGGCCAAGTGACCCCCCCACAAATTTACTGGACTACTTTTGTTTCAACCAAAACCAGACCAGAACTCTGTTTACATGATACTGTTGGTGCTAAGTCAGTGTGGATGTACTACACTGATGACAGGGATGCCATACAGATTCATGTCAAAAATCCACAACTATCCTATTAATACTTGCAATTTTCTAAATATCCACAAGAGGGCGTATATGAATTAGAATAATAAAAGAATTGTGTTCTCTTTTGGTTTCACATGAGTTATTATGAAAGTCAGCTGATTTAATCCGTTGTATTCTTTACAGGGATTGCCTCCACTCCTGTCACTCCCCTGCTCTCATCCATTCCTCTAAAAGGAAGGAATTATTTTGTCATCACAGACAATGGACCTGGACCATCACAAAAACGATGTCAGCAGAACTGACTTATGACCTGACCAAGACTCTCGACTTGGATCCTCTGTATTTATTTTATTTGCAGTGCACTAATTGTATGAAGATACCATACAGTTGGTGACATTGCTATGAACTTCACTTCTGGAGACCCTGGATATCCTAATCACTGCATATGCTTTACTGTTTTCAGCTGTAAATATTTCAGTTGGAAGTAAATTGTTTGTGTACTATATTGTCAAAATAAATATAAAGGCATGATTTTAGTTTGTATTTTGTACATTTTCTTATTGATACAATCATGTAGTTTAGTCATGCTCATGTTATCAACTTTTATCATGGGAGGTAGCTGAATTACAACAAAGCTACCCTTTGAAGGCATATACCAGTGTTGTTAAGAAAAAGAGGTTCTGGTGACTGATTTTGAAAACACTGGATTCAAAGTGTCCAAGTGCAGGAAAATTATGCTCAAAGGCAAGACATTCAAGTTGAAAAGAAAATGATTTTAAAAAGAACACTTTAAGTACGTGAATTACAGTGAACATATTCACTCTCAAACGTAGTTCATTGCTTCTGAGGTATTTGCAACCTGACAAGCATCAAGGCGGAATCATAGTAAAATTTAATTTGAAACGTACATGTCTGCAGAACTTTATTTTGAAAACCGGATACGTTTGTTCACTTAGCATGACGTACTTCTGTTACTGTTAGCTTCGTCAAACCGTCGTCTCTACAGAAGGTGGCAAATCAGCCTTTCAGCCAAAGCTCAGGGATGAACTCCACAATGGTCGCCGCTGCGGCTCTGTGCCAAACATAGAAGGCAGTGACAACACAGAAACATGGCTGCCTCTGCAGCGGGCAAGGCGAATGAGAGAGATAACCCCACTGGCAGTCCGAAGTCTCACCAAGGGTCTCTGTCGCAGTCTCGAGAAATAATTAAACCAACCATAACGGAGCTGACCAAAGAAGTGAGGACGAACATCCTCTGCACCGTGGAAGGATGTGGAAAGATTCTCCCAAACACGCCTGCATTGAACATGCACCTTGTCAAGTCACACAGAGTAAAGGTAAAAACTGGGGGTGTTTGTGTGGTTTTGGGTCCTTGGAACTAGCTGTCTGTTAAGCTAGCGTCAGATGCTAACTGAGTGTGGTGAATAAAACACAAAAGTAGAAAGCGCAAGTCATGCAGCAACTTGACAGTGTTAGCTAACTTGTGTGATATGTGTGAGTGATGCTATAAAACACACTGTTACTGTGGACTCCAGGCTATTTTTTCTTCTGTGACACTGCCACATTAGATAAAGTTACTAGCAGTTAAGTCTGTCATTAGCGTGCTGGCTACAGTGAAACTGGCTACTTATGTCGTCAATTATTAATTTGGATCAGCTGCGTTAATGACTGGTATTTACTACGTGTATGCACATGGATCCACACCCCACAGAAGATCACATGTAGTTGGCTCAAAGTTTAAAGTCTGAATGTGAGGGTACAGTTGTAGCCTAAGGAGATACTGTTTCTATTATTGTGCTACACACACACGGTGGATACTGAAGTCTGTGACCCTGTCTTCTGTGTTCTCACTGGACTTGGCTCTTTTCGAGGGAGGCAGTAATTCACAGTCTCCCTTCAATGAATGAAGTCCTTTGCTTGGAAAGGCTGCCTTTTGTCCGAGAATAGACTAAGGTCATTGTTTGAAATAGGTGAATGTAAGAATTTGAATTAGGTTTAGAAGTAGTCCATGAGGCCCAGGTAAAGGCACAAGGAGGATTTTTCCCCCCTAGAAATATTTAAGGTAGAATCAGACATGATATTTTTGACCACAAACTTAGAGAATTGTAATTATATTTTGTATGTGTAAGGTATAGTTGAAAGCACATCATAGAGGATAAAGTTTTTGGTTCTTTGGGGGGGGGGAGCATGAACAAGCAACTTTAATCAGAACCATGACTGTGGAAGCCAAATGCCTTGAAGGGAATGCTATTTTTAATATAGAACATCATTATACAGTAATACTTATATTCTAGTTTACCCGATGGCAGAGTGCTTAAGTGTCACTATATGTGCTTCTTTATCATTATTTGTTATAAAGGAATGCAGAATTAAAGCTCATTGGATATGAGCTTTAGCACTAATGCATCATTTACACTGGTAATATATTTATTGTCATCATTCACTGCTAATGTTTTTTTATTCTATAGCTGCTCCTCTATAATAATCCTGTTTCACTCTGTGTCCTGTATATTATTCCAGTTCAGTGCCTGTATCTCAGAAAATCTCAACTGGCACCATCATTTGCACAACAGTCAGCCACTGCGTTATTACATAATTTCCTAACATGAGTCAGACCTCAACCAAGAATGAGATGTTGTAGATACTACCATCACGACTAGCCCGCCTATTCCCTTTGGGTGCTTCAGCAGATGGGGGTGACCTTGGTCACTGGAAGTCTGCATTATTATAGAGCATGATGCTTATTTTGTTTTCAGCATACAACATCTTGTCAGTGTAGGGTTGGTATTCTATAACAGACATCATGCAGCAGTGATTTCACGGATACATTTTGTCTGTATTGTTGAAATGTTCAGCTGTGCAGAGAACTGTTAAATCCTCCATCTGAGCATATTAGTTTCTGTTTCAGTGTGTAAAGTACAGTTTGTTTTTGTTGCACTGCAGTTTTACAATTAATCTGTTATGTCATTCGTTTCAGGCTTGTCTCTAAAACTCTGTTTAGTTAACATACATGTAGTGTTGTTGTGAGCTTAACATTTCAATGCATTTCTCTTTGTCTTTTTATGTCACTCACCCTCAGGATGGTATCGTGAATCCCACAGTGAGAAAAGACATGAAGGGTTCCCAGAAGCTGTACTGCTGTCCCATTGAGGGTTGTCCCAGAGGGCCTAACAGACCCTTTTCGCAGTTCTCCCTGGTTAAACAAGTAAGTCTATTTATTTTTCAGTAAAACAGTAATCCTATCCATGTAGTGAGAAGCCTATATTTAAGAGATTTAGCTTCTGTGAGAAAATGTGTGCCAGGTAATTCAGTGGCTTTTTCACATGATACAAACTTTCATAAATATTATTTTAATCTTTTTACTATAGCACTTTATGAAGATGCATGCTGAGAAGAAACACAAATGTTCCAAGTGCAACAATGGCTACAGCACAGAGTGGGACTTGAAGCGGCACATGGAGGACTGTGGGAAGACCTACCACTGTACATGTGGCTGCCCATATGCCAGCAGGGCTGCACTACTCTCGCATATCTACAGGACAGGACACGAAATTCCTATAGAGCACAGGCATGTACAGATACTTTTTAAAAACATGTGCATTTGGTTATTATTTCAAATACATTGTGACTTATTTGGATGTACTTTCTTTACAGAGTCCCCCCAGTTAAAAAGAGAAAAATGGAGAAACTCTTAAGTGACTCTGAAAAAGTAAAGAGCAATGAGTCAACTCGTCAGATCATGTCAGCTGGTGTGGAACTAACAGAGAACTCTCTGTGTTCCGATACAACCTTTCATCTCTCAGATTCTGTCAATTTAAGTTCCAATCCCAGGAAGAATCTCCAGAAGTTGCTCTTGCCGAAACCTAAAATGGCTTTGGTCAGTGTGCCTGTGATGCAGCTGGCCCACCTGCCTGTCCTCCTGCCATCTACAGAGAGTGGGGCTCTGAGATCTGTTGTACTTGCAGTGGACAGCCAAGGCTCTGTCAGTACCCTTCAACTTTTGCCTCAAGCTACAGCAGCTGTGGTGCCACAACTTAATGCTAAAAATTTGAGCTTCAAGGATAGCATGCCTTCCTCTCGTTCTAACCTGGGGCCCATTAGCACAGGTGTGCAAGTCTGTCTGGATCCTGCGAGTGTAGAGGACTCTCTCACCAGCCTGGCAGGGCAGAGGGGAAGGAGCACATCCACTAACATTCAGACAGATCAATCATATTTGTCCAAAATACCTGTAGGGTTGGGGGTCGGAGAGGGAATAAGCATGTGCTCAGTAGGTGAGTCTTCAGTGTCGTCCTGCTCCCAAACAGACATCAGTGTGAGTGCCCAAGTCCTACTGCCAGTCAGTGTTGAAACACAGACCTTCTCCTCAAGAGCCAAAGCCACATCTACTATCGGAGCTCAGACTGACAGCCAGTGCCTGAACCAGATTCCATGTTCCTCCTCATCTATGCCCCCACACAAAACCAGGCAGACCCAGACAAGCTTTGCCATGCCACATTCAGAGGAGAAGGCTCAGGATCAAACCATCATGTGTTCAGACTTATTTGGCAGTGACTCCCTCAGTGTCTCTACTCAAACAGCGCTGGACATCAACAACCCTCTGACTGTTGCAGAGAGCAGTATATATGGGGACTCAAAATCAGCAAGTGGTATGTGTTTTGGGGTGCAGACAGATGAGCTGAGCGCAAATAATATGGCAGACAACCAGACCCAAACAATGACCCTGTTAAATGATCTAGAAAATATTCTGTCTGACAGCATGTCGGGCCACCAGGTGCTTACAGAGACCTCTGCAGGCTGTGGGTCAGGACTGGGTTCTGTTCCAGAGCAACACAATGGCATTGACTTTGACTTTGAAGAGTTCCTCAGTGCTGTGCACATCCAGACACAGACAGAAGAGAGTGAACTGGGAGGACTGGGTGGGGACACACCGCTGGAGTCTCTTGACATCCAAACCCAGACAGACTTCCTTCTAATGGATGAACTGGACCAAAATGAGGGACCAATTCGAACCCAAACCACTGACCTGGAACTATTTGACACCCACACTCAGACTGACCTCAATTTTCTGCTAAATGCCGGAAGCCACATGCCACTGAGCAGCATTCTGCGACATTCAAGCTTTTCTATGAGCACTGAGTCCTCCGACACAGAAACCCAAACAGATCTCCCTTCATTTGCCACAAGTCTTCCTGCTCAGACCCCAGTCGGTCAGGGGGAGCAGGCAAGGCTGCTCAACAGCACAGAGACACAGACCATGACCAGTCAGGCTGAAGGGTTAGGACATCTCTTTTTGACCAGCAACGAAACACAAACTGTCATGGATGACTTCTTGTCTGCAGACCTGGCATGGAACATGGAGTCTCATTTCAGCTCTGTAGAAACACAGACATGTGAGGAGCTTTGTGTGCTCTTTCAGCATCCTGAGAAGCCTAATAGCTGAAGCTAGAGAAGTTACTTGTGCTGCTGCAGTACAATTTCCTAATAGCTGCCTCTTCATATAGGAGGAAAAGTCTATGCTGCCCTCAGCAGGCAACACAGTCTTGGTCAAGAAGTCTGTGAAAATGTCCTTGAGCATTCCTCTGGGGGCGTTGTGTGGAGAGCCTTTCCAGGTATTCTACCCTGACATCTCCGCTGCACTTTAGTAGCTTGATGGGCATGATTTATCAGCTCCCCTGACAGTTTACGTATTTATTTGCACAGAAATATGTCTTGATAAAATGCCAGTTTACTTCTGTATTCCAGTGTAGGACCACTGTGATGGGTTGTCACTGTTTGGTCTTACACATACAAGCAGTTTTAAAAATGTCTTAATATTTCATTAATGTCAGATCTGCAATTAAGAGAGGACCTCTTGAACTGTGTTCGTGATGAGAAAAGGCTTAAATTGTTAACCTGTATGACAGCTTTCACACATGCATATTCTGCATGAAAACAACTTTGATCTCTGCTGTATAGCAAACACTATTGTGCATTTAGTTTACAGTTTTGTCGAAATGTGCATGAAGCCTTTAAATGGTCAGCAGCACAAAACCATTAAATACCAGTTTTCAGCTTGTATGCCCAATAGCTGCCTCACTGATGCTGCCTTGTCAGCTGCAGCAGACTATAAACCCTTTAGGTTTTCCAGAAATAAACCTTACAAAGCCTTCAGTCATAGGGCATGAAGCCTACCGTTACACTACGTGGCACAAGTAAAAACTTTAACTGTTTATGTCTTGTCCGTTGTTGCACACCTTTCATTGAAATGTGATTGTGTAGTATGACCTTGTATTTGTTTTTGTGTCTGGGCCTTTATAGCTAAGCTAGTTCACTTAAAGTCGGTTAGTAGACTAGGGTGTCATAGTTTTTGACTTATTCATTAGCTGACTGCAAGTGTATACAGTAGCCGGATGTTAAGCTGAAGTGATCTGGTAATGTTACTGTACAGAAACTCATTGTGGATTTGAGCTAGTATTAGCTACTTCATTGGCACAGTCATTTCGTGTATTAACAACCTGAATTCTGACTGAAAGGAGTTGTGATCAATATTCTTCTTTGTTAGTTTTCATGCTTGAAAATTGGACACAGTATATTAATTTATTTTCTTTTTCTATTGTACAAGTGACTAAACTTAATGTTTTGACTGTGTTTTTGTTATATTGTTGCACTGAGTTACCTCAAAGCACAGGCACCCGATGGAAGCTGTGTTTTTCTAGGGAACATATAGGCCTTTGTTCATTTTATGTTGGTGCCTTAATCCAAATATTAACTCTTGTTATGTTACAGACAATTGAATTTGCTGCTTATTTGAACAAGAATTACACTAGAATCTGTTTTTGGAAAAATGGAAAATAAGTGTTTCGAGTTCTTCAGAATCCTTTAGTTATACTTTGCATGTTTAAGTCTTCTATATTGATATTTTCATCTTGGTTGCATGAAATATTTTGTGTCCCTAATTCTCCATAATTTCTATTGAAAGATAAAGTTCTGCCACTTGAAAATAATGCTATGCAGCATTTTATTGAAGACAATTTGCCACCATGACAACACTTCTACTGATAAGTGGTTAATGTTGTAAGTCAGGATTTATTGAACCTAAAGAATGTACAGTACATGACACTGTGTCCATGTATAACATGCTATATTTTTGCTTCACATCCAAATAAGTTTCCCATGTTAAACAAGTTATCAAATTAAATTTAAACATGTCGCTATATGTTCTAATGTCTAGTTTGTGATTCTTGCATAGCTGCTCTCTGTGACTTAGTGGCAAGGGGAAAATGCCTTGCTTGAAACTGAACTATGCGTAGAAGCCTTGTGAGTCTCAAGTGTCAGCTACAGTGCTTTATTTTCCTCTCTGTAAGGAGTGCATGCAGAATTTTTCCCAGCACAAAAATATTTGTTAGAAGAATTTGAGTTGCTGTTGCCTGTATGTATAGGGTTGCCTTGATTATTTGTCACCAGAGATGTTATTAATAAACTGCTGAAAAATATACAGTGGTCATTGTCACTTATTGAACAACATCAAAGCGTACAACAGTTTTATTATCTTTGATCCATCCCACTTATATCCTTGACAGACTGTGTTTTTGTCCTACATCAACTCTGCAATGAAACCATTTTATTTCATGTTCATATTCAATAAAACAGTCAAAAACATTCATGAACACCAACACTGCAGCTCTTAAACAGCAAAAACTGAAATATGCTAATACTTTGAAGAGTAGCTGAGGTAGAATGGAAAAGTAAAGTAAGAAGAACCTTTTTTTTTTTTTTTTTTTACATTGTATTGCAAGACCTATCTGGCCCTTGGAAACCAACAGTACATAATGTATAAATTTAAGCAATGTGCTCTACTGATAATGTATACAATATTGTTGTAATACAGTAACATTTGATTTGTGGGGTCCAGTAACCATAGGTACTGTGTATTGTCATTCAGGCTGTTACAAAAGAATTGTTAAACAAATTCTTTATGGAAAAATGCAGTAGTTTGGCAAAAAAAAAAAAAATACATGGAACAATTTTTTATTGCAGTCACATGTTTTATGCTTTTTATGAGGTAGATTGATTAGGTGTTAGGTAATGTGCCATAGAAGGTCTAGTTTGAGCTCATAAGATACCGCACAAGCTTTTTTGATTTATTAAGTGAAGATTTTTAAAAAGACGTTCTCTTGAGATGCTAAGTCAGACTTTAATTTGGAAAAAAAACGCATGGTGCACTGACACTGAGATGTAGAAATTGGTGGTCCTGGTCTTGGTTGAACCTGGGAATTGCATTTTCTTGTATGATTTATTATTGTTAGATTTCTTCAAGTGCCTTGGTGTATGCTGATCATACACATAAGGGCAGTCAGTTCGTTTTTCCTCAGGAGAACAGACAGTTGGGGTGCAGATGGACCTGTGCACTTCCTGCAGTGTTGAAGTGGAGACTCTTACCCACTGAGTAGCTGGTGGGGTGCAATGTTTCAGGTTTGGAAGACACAGCTACTTGATACCTCTTGGGGACAGAAACACTAACAGCAGAGAAAAAGTGGGGGTTATGCTGGCATGTCCGGTACTTGGATGTCACAGTGTTATTGGTGTCCTTAGGAAGCTCTGAGTTAGTTCCTCTTATTCCACTCATCTTATCAAAGATGTAATATGTTTCTGCCACCGGGTCTGCTTCTAAATGCTTCCTTCCTGTACAGTTCTGTCCACTAAGCCTCTGAAAATTCATATGCGGTGTTTTGATTGGTGGCAAAAAAGTGAAATTTTTAATTGGAACCACAGTATTGCTTGACCTATGGTGTTTTTGAGGCTTTGAGGGCCTGTCCTCCAAAATGCTGTACTTTTCAGACAGATGGTGGTGCTGCTTTAGAGTCTCATCCTCCTCTGTTTTGTCCTCCTGTGTAAAATGTGATAGGATTTTCGGGATGGCACCAAGAACGGGCGACACTGGGACATCAGGTTGCAGAACAGATGCAGCAGACTTACCGCAGGACCACATCTGTTGGCTTAATAATATAGACTTCTTAGAGCTGTTATAGCTCAAATGTGATTGACTGAAGTGCTCATCAACACCGAGTGGGGTATCTGTTCTGGGGTCGTGGCTGTTGGCTTCTTTTCTCTTTGGTTTCTTGTCTGTCCTCTGAGGCAGAAGTATGGAGCTCACTGGAGCAACTCTAGCCCAACCTCGGACCTGTTGCAAATGTCATTATTAATATTTAAACAAATGTCTTTAGAGCAGACAGAAAAATGTATATGATAAAGTGGACGTGCATGTTTAATACATTTGCTATTCTCATATTGAAAAATCCACTGACAATAAAGTGACAGGTGATAAAGTGGGATAGCTACTTCAATAACTCTATCAAACAGACACAGAAACTTGTAGTAAATAAACTCGACTTACAGCTTCCTCCCAACCAGAGTAGCAATGATATTCATATGGTTCCAGTTCCTTTAAGAAGTTCTCCTCACTGATGTCCAGGAGGGTCTCGACATATCTCCTGTCTGGTGTACTGTCAGGATGTTCGCTCCCTGGATCCTCCTCGGCCGGAAGCTCACCCTGTGTTCCCTGAACAGCTGAGTGATCCATTCTTTTACCGTCGCCGTCGTGTCCTGGTTTAACGGTTAATCAATAACAGCCGTTAGCTCACAACGATAGGCTATATATGGAACTGTTTACATACTAGTTATAAATAGTCTTTTCACTCATCAGAAGAAAACATTTTATACTAGTTTGTTAAAATACCGACATTTCACCTTGAATTTACGCTACGTACGCCTCCAAGAGTGTCGTTATATTCATAGTCCAGAGAGTTTCCCAAACAGAGCAGAGGTGAATGCCTTCACAGAACGAGCAGCAACTCCGTCGTCATGACAACCCGTAAAGAGGCTGCACCAGGGAAAAGTGACGTTGCTAAAGGGGCGGAGCCTGGTTGGGTACCGCTGCAGCCGGCTCCGCTTCAGCTCTGCTGAATGACATTTCAGTTATGCAATATTTCCAGACTCCCATGGGTTATCCCACGATGCTCCCACGGTGACACAGTAACGGTATATGGCAATAGGAAGTAGAGCTTCTACTGTGAACTTGAAGCAGGTTTATTAATAACTGCAAGTGTTCTCACGTCATACGAGTTATAAAAAGAGTTGACATTGGCTTTATCTTATAGTATTTCACCGTCACAAGGGGGAACTTCACCGGTTTATCACTCGCAATAAGAGACCATTTTGGGCAGTTCAGTTTTGCACGTAGACACACAGTCGACGTCACTTCTAGTTGAAGTTAACCTGTCAGCTGTGAGAGGAGTAAAAAAAAAAGCTGTGAGATGACTGTGTTCACCGGAAGCAGAAGGAAACCACACCGCTGTTGCGCAGGGAATGCATTTACATTTTATTATTTCAGTAATGAGCATCCAGAGAGCTATGTTCCTTTTACATGGAAATTAAAAACGACCAATCGTTTGAGTAAACTCGCAATTTACATTTTCTGCAGCAAGAGCTCTGTTTATTGGTCCACAGTCACGCAGTGTCAGCACTTGACGCACCAGGAGCACCTATCCGCGAGTGGGACACTGACACCTGACGGCTTCAGCTCCCAACTTGCCGGTTTTCCCCATCACGACCACTTCGGTTCTGCAGTGCAGGGAGTGCTGCGTTTTATGGAAGCGGAGTCAGCGCATCCTGTCGCGGTCATGCTGCCCCCTAAGAACTGTCTGCCGAGGAACTACAGCTGCATAGCAGGGCTGTTCGGAAGCCTGGCGGCGGCCAATCCTCGACTAGACGATGGGGAAGATTTCGACATGATAAACGTTACTTGTGAGCCCATCGAGAGCCCCGTGGTGGATGAGAGGCCACGGGGCAGAGAGGTTTTCCTGAAGCCTCCACAGAGTCCAAGCCTGCGCCGGAGATGCAAATCCCTGCCAACACCCACAGAGAGAGCAAAGTTAGAGATATCTCGCAGCAGAAGTCCAACCAGTGAGAAAAAGGTCCGATTCGCCGACTCTTTGGGTCTGGAGCTGATTTCAGTCAAACATTTCAATGATGCAGATGAGCCAGAAGTGCCAGAACGCATCCTGGCCAAACTGCCCAAAGGACCCCTGCATCTCAATCATTTGGACACAAAGTTCCCTCGAGCTCCGACGCAGTCTGTTTTCATGGAGTTACAGTTCACAAACCCCGGCACATTACCCGGCTTTGAGCACAAAGTGAGGGAGGTGAAAGTCATGTTGGAGACCGTGGAGGCAGACGAATTCAGCCTCTCTGGGTTTGTGCGCGTCTTGAACCTGGCTTTTGAAAAGAGTGTCTCTTTACGCTATTCTCTAAACAACTGGATAACATTTATGGACAGTTTGGCGTTATATGTCCCTGACTCAAGTGATGGTGTCACTGATAAGTTCTCCTTCAAGATCGTCATGCCTACCTATCTAGACAATGGAGGCACATTGCAGTTTGCAATTAAATACTGTGTCGGAGGGGAAGAATACTGGGACAATAATAATGGTAACAACTACAAAGTGCGGCGTCACAGGTTCAAGATGTCTCCACCTCGGGAATGGGAGAATGGATGGATTCACTTTATCTGAATTTATTTGTCAGCGTGCGTAATTTGCGCACAATTATCCTCGGTTACCTTAGCGACCGTAGCCTGTTGATTATGATTATAATTATTATTATTATTATTATTATAATTACTATTATTATTATTATTACGCCATAGTCTACCACAAACGTATTCTATTTCAAATACTTGCCCTGCTGTGGCAAAAATTGTGTGCTGGACGATAATCCTGTGATAGGTGCCCGTTGTGGGATGCTGTGAGATGATTTGCCTTGATGTCAGGGCTCTGAACAGCGCGTGCCCTTTGGGAGGGCATGTTCACGTTATGTAATATGGAGACACGTGCCACGGAAAACGTGCCGGGCATTGCTACCATAGGCATCACTGTTCATTTAAGAAGGCGTTAACAAAACATGTTGTCACAAACATGACACTGCTTTCTTTAAATTACACGTGTGTTATGCATGCCTGCACAATTGAATTTTTTTTTTTTTTTCTTTCTTTCTTTTTTGGAAGCAGGGCTCTTGTCAACCAGGTAGCATGCTCCTGCCATGATCTCATAGGCTTAGGAGGACAGGGACAACCATGCATACATTGTCTTACACAGTCACCAGATGGGAAAATGGTGCAGGTGATATCCTAAAGTTCAATGTACAGTATGATCTTCTTCAGTCATGTCATCAAAATGCCTTATAAAGTATAAGCTATGATATGGAAGATGTACATTGAATGTTTTACTCAAACCCATTAACCATTTTATTTCCCATGGAATTAGTCTTATTTAGGCTTCCTTCCAGGATCTCTGTACTTCATTATCTGCCTTTTTTCCATTGATAACATTCAGCTCCCACTCCACAGCCATGCCAAATTCATATATCACAAACATTACTCAAGAACACGGAACTATTGTCAAGTAAGACAATGTATTTGGAACATTTCACTTTTAAGTGTAGTTGTTTTTTTCCAAGAAAAGAAAATGTTTTTTTAAAAAAAAAAAGTCACGTTTTTATGAATACTGAGCTTTTACAGTGTTGTACTGTTGGGTCAGAATATTATCAGGCTGGAGACGCTGATAGAGATTGGTAGCAAAGTTTGCAAGGTTCTATTTACCTCAAATTTATTGTGCACCTTCTCTCCTCTTGTTCAGGTTTATTGTTTCCAAATAGATTTTCAGAGTGTTTTTAACAGATACATCCAAAAGAATAACTTATACATTTGTAGATTTTTCAGTTTCAAAACTCAATGTATATTCATTTTCTTCATTGCACTTTTTGTCAAAGTAGCTATTCCAGAAATTACTGTGTATAATCAGCCTCTGCTGCTGTAAAGGGTAATGAATATCCTTGGTCACCACTGTGCAACTATACTGCTGCTCCTTAGACCCAAATTGACCACAGATTGGACTCACATGGCCGGTCTGAGATACAAACCTGTTATCTAATCAGTTCTGAGCCACGAGCCTTGATTGATTCTATATAACTTGTCTGATGTCTCTAGACATCAGCTAATGTTACATTCATACGTTTTTAATCAATTCAGTGGCAAGTACCTAGTCTTCCGAGCCGGCCTCTCAGTCACATACTCTGTATGTAGAGCTGTACAGCAAACGGGTTTGCATATTGTAAGCAAATTATTTTTTTAATGGTAGCTTTTTATAGCTTTTTTGTTTTGTTGTATGATAATGTCATTGGTTGTGGTTATGCATAAAGTTGAGACTCCACTTTAGGAAGCAGATGCAGGGCGCTTTTAATTCCACACAGCGTGTAATCTGAACATAGCTTTGGCCTTTGTTTACATCATTGTGGCCTCAGAGGAAACTCTCCATTTAATGAGGCCATCAGGTTGGGATGTGGATAAAGGCTATTCCTGTAACTACTTAGTTTTTGGAGCAGATCCACTGTGAGACCCATCAGTACTGTTTGTGTCAAGTGGACACAGTTTATGTCTGGACCATACAACCCTACAGTACCTGAAATGAGAGATGGTCAGCACAGAGTTCATATTTACTGTCACTAACCTTAACATTATCATGTACAGAGCTGCATTTTCTCATCTGTTTTGTTATATACAGTATACACTGTGGATAGAAAATGGCCATAGCAGAGCTTACTGTGTGTTACGTTGTTAAATCAGTGGGTATTTGCATATTGTCTGCTTTGGTCTGTGTGAACTTGTACTAGCATCCATGCATTGCAGTACCAGAAAGCATGAGTTATCCAGACTTTTAAACTACTGATGTATAGGCAGAGATGCATCAATACAATTTATCACTGCCAACACGGGTTGATTTTTGGATTTTGGACTGACATTTGCCTATTTGAATCTGTGTCCTAATATTAATTTGCTCTGTGTTATTCAGCCTGGAGTTATTAGATACAGACCTCTATCTACTTGTTCTCCATTTTTCATTACATACTACGACTGCTCGAAGTGTATCTCCCCACACTGCTTTTGGTGCATCTCTGTCATAAAAAAATGAAGTGCTTCTGGTCTGATTATGTTTTGGTTCAATTTTCACTTTGATGTACACATACTTTGTTGCATTAGAACTCACTGATATATAAATATGTATGTAAATGTGTGTTAATGTTCCATTTTGAATGTTTTCCTATTAATGTTGTATGTCATGTGTATTTTAAAGAAGTTTAAAGAATTGAGAGACATGGATAAGTTTGTCATTTGAGGAACATGTTAAGTTGCAGGTCGAAATGTAAACCCAAATTCAACTATTTCCTAAAAGCACACCAGACAACTGACCTGATAATCAGACTTCCTGATGATAGAATTGGAAATCCCATAAATTGTGATATTTTTTCTCAAAATAGTGTTTTGTATAGATAACAGATAGTGTTAAAATGTGAGCACGAAAGAAGTGAATGAAAAAAAGTAATATATATTTCAAAGCCTATATGTGTACAACTCAGTGTACAATGCCTTACAAAAGTATGAGTTTACCTAGAGATGTGAAATATGAAATGTAAGATGGAAGTGTTATGAAATATTGTTATTGCTGATGGAAGGGTAGTATGAACTGTGGACGAAGACAAGGAAGACACAGTATCTGGGCAAGAGGAGTAACATCAAAAGTTACTTCTGGCTTGGACAACTTATGATTGTAGCTGATACTGAGTGAACTCAGTCAACGCAGGTCTAATGCACTTTGAGTGAGAAGAAGGAAAGGGGAAAACTTGAAGGTCAATAGAGACAGAAAGTGACAGCTTCTCTTACAAATAGCTACTAACCAATATGGTTTCCATTTTTAGTAACGTCTTACTACTTTTTCACTGTGGTAAGCCTCAGTCACTTTTGTCAAATCTTTAACCATCGTACTGATGCCGCACATTTTATTGTTTTATTGTTTGGTCTTTCTTTGATTGTTCTTTTTCTTTAATTCTATGCAACCCCAATTTGTGTTGTGACATCAGTCATTTGACTGCTAATATGTACTGTCTTTTTGCAGAGAATGTTAACCATGTTTGCATGCATAACTTTTTGTTTTGGTTTAATGTAAGTTATATTTTCTTCAAATCATAATTAATAAAAGCATTTGTGATGGATACTGAACACTCTAGCCTCTTTCATTTGTTCCCACCTGTAACATGAACACAAAACACAGTTTGTTGCATAATATTATTATTATCTGGAAATGTAATCTCCCACTGTGTTCTCAAACTCCAGTCTTTTATCATTTCCCAATAAAAAGGCGAAATCTTTTGACATTGTTATATGTTTGTTGTGTAACCGTAATGTTGCATTTGTGTTTCCTTTTCTCAATATGTTTGACTAACCTTTACTCAGTATCTCGGTCACTAAGACTACAGTCCGGCAGGACAGCATTTGTGAGGCAACACACTTCAGTGTTCTGCAGCCATCGCCATTGAGGACATGAATGCAGGCATGTCCTTGAATTGATCAGAGTCTGTATGTGTGGGGGAGGGGTTTGGGTCTGAAGCAGGAAGAGGTGCAGGAAAGCAACCATATAAGCTGATAATATACAATAACAGAATATGTCATGAGAACATACGGTGTTATCACTCTTAGGTAATATAACCCTATCTAGACAGACGCTCATTCAAATGTTACTGTTGGAGAAAAACTTGCTAGATTCTTCTTCTCCTTTGGACTCAGGTTACACTTATAGGAACAATCTTTCTTTGATAAATGTGACGGTATGTTCACCCATTACATCTCTTTGTATCATCTTTGATTGCTTGTTTATGCAGAACCTTGGCCTCCTCTTCCCTGAATCTAATTTGATTAAGAACTGGCAATAGAGTGGGTGTCAAATAGATAAACTGCCAAAAGACTTGCACCCTAAAGCACATCTTTTCTTTCCCAGATAGAAGTCTCCTTACTAAGTGTAAATTGCAAAACCTCATGCTCAAGTGGAGCCTTGAATATCACAAGACGGCTCCTTTTTATTGACATATGGATTAACTGGTCAATTCAAGATAGGGGGAAGAGGATTGCACCAGACCTGTAAAGATGGGAGCAAGCACTTGTAATTTCCATATAAACCACTTCCTGAGCACTCAGTACACTAAAGAATTCATTTAGTAAGACAACAGGGCCTCGAGACATCATCTGTTCAAGGTGCTTTTTGAGTTTTTCTACAACATGCTTAATAATATAGTTAAATCATGCAGAAGATAATACAGCAACTGCCAAATCTCAGTCTCTAGAGTCTGTCCACAAGTCCTCCAGCTCTTTGATTATCATAATTAAATGGGTGATAATGGTTGAGGCTTTTTTCCCCCCAAGAACTTAACATTGAATTAGCTGCGGCACAAATAAAGCCTTGTGTGTATGGAGCAGGTATGGGTGTACAGTGTATGTGTATTGTATGTTGTGTGGGACTAAAAGGGGTTTGGTGACAGATTTGGAACATGATCCTTCTTAATCTCCATGTAAACTCAAGGCAGTGATGAGTTGTGGACTTACTGAGGAAGCTGAGATAAACTTTGCTTACATACTGAGGCATCCTGACAGTCTGTGCAAGACAAATGAACATGCTCACTGTGAATCCATATGGCCAGTCAATAAAATCCTGCTGTGCGAATCCAATTTAAGTCTATGATTAGACCTATGAGCAGCAGGCTTCAAGTGGAAAAATCACATAATTCTCCAGACGACAGATAAAGAGATCTTAAAATCTCTATTCTCAGCAAGTAGTGGAGCAAGAAATTGAGACGTGCAGTTTGACCTGAGTGCAGTGCAGAATATTTGTTATAGTTGTTATTAGTGAAGGTAAGAAATAACATGTAACAGAGGCATTCACAGTAAGGCTAGGCTGTACACCATGTGACATGACAACAATGGCACAGCACACATCCAGTCACGGAAAAAAATATTAGACCATCAAAGTCATCATTATCAATGGTTATGCAATTAAGTACTAACTCCTGTGTGTGTGTCATGTGACTAAAACAGACAGAAAAGAAAACATGGAATGTCTAAAAGTACTGTTTTTTTCAGTACAATGACATAGATATTGATGTAAGAACAGAAGTGATTTTGGTTATTATTAAGAAAACATGGAAAATGGGTCGATATCAGCTCTGAAATTAAACTATTATGAGCTATTTTTGTTGTTATTGCTATATTTGTCCAAACTAATGTACCTTTAGTTGTACCAGGCATTAAAATGAACAAGAAATTGAAGAAAACAATGAGTGGTCTAATCCTTTTTTTCGTGGCTGTATCATAAATTACAGATGTTTGTCTATGTAATTACCAAGTGGTGGTAATTGGCGGTGTTATCATGCTGTGTAAGAACAGCTGCTTACATAATCAGCATGTTCATGTAATGATGCTGTACTGATTGTTCTCTCTCTCTCTCAGGCTTCTGGCAATATGAGGCTGCATCCACAGACAGACCCACAGCCACTTTCATCTTATACCTGTGTGACTTATGCCACCTCATCTGAAGTGTGTCCCTTTGGCTGTAATAATGTGGCCAATTCAATGCACACAAATGGGTCTCATGATTTCAGCTTAAATAATTCATCTCAGGCATTCAGTCAAATGTTGTGCCACGAGATTACTCCTGACTCAGCAACAACTACAGTGCCAGAGGTACAGCCATATTGTCTGTGTGAGAACTGGGCTTGAATAATTAATTGGTTAAATGGTCCTTTCCAACTTTGGAAAATTCCTTCTGTTGTTTCAAACTTTTCACGTTGACCACACCTGTTTTCTTCCAACTCTTGTCTATCCCATCACATTGTATTGTACTGCACGTTGTATTCCCTCAAAAATAAAATCTCACACATTTACGCTTGCCGTCACTCATCTATAGAAAGGTAAAATAAATAAATAAATAATTGTGGCAGGAGTCAGAGTGAATCATTGTCAGACAGGATGTTTGGTCATTTATTGCTCCTGTCCTTAAATGCCCTCTCCCCTGTTCTTCTCTATTTCTCTTTCAGTCATTCTATAATATATATGCACCTTTGATCAGCTTTTATCTATTACATTTATAAACTGGTTTGAAATATTTTTGCTAAGTAACATAAAGTTATTTAAAAAAAGCTGATTAGTTTTGGATGGTAACTGATTTTTACACACAGACTGTACCTCTCCTTTGTTTTAGGTAATAAAAAAAAAGTTATCAGAAGCCCAGAAAAGCTCTATCTGTATGTGTGGGAAGCCCGTCTGTGTTTTGAGACTGACTTTTGGCTCTCAGTGTAAGTTTCCACTGTCTTGAGAGGAGTGTTTATGAGAAGAAGAGATAACTCCACACACCATATTTAGGCAATGTGAAGGAAATGGCTTTAAGAGGTTTGATAGGAAATACTTTCACAACAAAACAGTGGCCAACCATGTGACCATGTGATTAGTGATGCAAGTTTACTTCACTTTCGGGACTGAGAATTGACCCATGTGTGTCTTAATAACCAACAAAGACCCAGTGCAATATTTATGTCAGTTCCCAAATGAAGTTTTCTCTACATCTAACATTTCTTAAGTGATTTATGACCATTTATTATAATATTAGTCTCTGTATTTTGCATTTTATCAGCATAAATAAATAAGTATTTTCTTATATCTAATTTACTGATCTTGTAAATGTTCATGAAAGCTCAGATTAAAGTTGAGGGTTATTATATTTTCTCGTGTTTTTTGATGCAAAATGTTTCCTTTTAATCTAAACAGGTAATCAAATAATCCACATTTATTTTGTTTTCTTATGGCTTGTCTGCAGAATTACAGAAAAAGCTATTACATGGTATTTGCGTGAGACCTAGTGGAAAGGTGAGGCATAAACCAAGGACAAACCCATTACATTTTGGACCAGACTCATAAAATGGGGCTGCTCCTGGCATGTTATCTCTTTCTAACACTGTGAGGCAGGACATTTGATTGAATTACAGGACTTTGGGGCCTTACAGGAGATATGCTTTCTACCATGTGCCCTGTAAATGAATTCATACCAATTTGATGATAGATGTTATTTTATGCAGTAAATGTCAAAACTATCACTCCAAAATTGACAATAATGTGAAAAGCAGCCTTTAAAATTGCTTTCATGTATCCAGACAGCTATAGGCCATGCTTTCTACCACCAGACACTGTTTAGTATGCTGTTGATCACCTTTCTGACTTCCCAGACCTCCCTGATATAATCCAATAAAGCACTGCATTTCTGTTTCATTTACAGGAGTTATAATACAGCCGAATACTAGTCTGAATAAAACAAAAGGAACACCATTATATTTCCCTCTTACTGTGCATTTTCATACTTTAATATATTTTTCATTTCCTTCCCTCCTTTCTGTCTTGGCCTGCTTCATTTTTTATTATTATTTTATTCAAGTTATTTTGTATCACTTTCTTATATTCTCCTCATGCCTCATCCCAGTGTTTTCTTATATTTTCCTGCACACTCTTGGCTTGTATCCTCTGATCAACCTCTACTATCACTGTCTTTTTTTTAGCCTTCATGCTTCCACTGTCCTTCTGGGCAGTATTTTGTATTCTAATAACACAAAGAGTATCTGGACCACTGCAGACACTATAAATTTCTCCTACTGGCACCATGTAAAATGTCTGGGCAAGAAGCATTCATAAATAACGCAGTCGTTAAGGTTGTTTCCATCCTTGTATTAGCCCTGCTTTGTATCAAACTGACCCAAGATGGACGAAGATGGGAGGGACTGACCTGGTTGGCCTCGTCCTCCCAGGAAAGCACGGCTCAGTTCACAGCATCCATGTGGTGAGAGGAGATAATCAATGGAACATTGAGCGCCATCAGTTACCAGTTGACAGACCTGTCCTTGCCACTCTAAAAATGGCCTGTCTGTCAAGATAGGTTACATACTGAGGCATTCCTCTTGTGTCAATATGAGTGACGCCATGGAAAGTGTTTGTTTTATGGGGACAGAAATGCATCCATCATGCACGTTGTGTTAAGGGTTGTGTGTTATGTTTCTCTTTAAGTGAGATGGTACTTTGGGAATAACTTGATTGGATTGAATGAACCAGGAGAAACATATTTCATAGATTGAAATCTGATCGGACAGTAGAAGGAAGCTGAAAATACACAAATGGATGTAAGCCAAGAAGTATGTTTGAGTCGGTGTAATGAATGAAACTAGAATGTATTAAAAGTCTGCAGTGATCTTTTTTTTTTTTTTTATCTCACTTACTCTATATTACATAGACAGATGGTGTTAGATTGTAGTTGCTGCTAGTGTGTGCTGCCTCCCATAAGGCTTTGGGATAAAGTCATAAGAATAGCTGTTTGGTTTATGTAATATAATAGCATTTTGTATGTGGGTGACTGTGTAGGCAAATAAGACTGAATCAGAGAAAGAATAGAAGCAGCAAATGGAGAAGGTCAACTTTAATATAACACAACAGTTAAAGGATTTATCAGCCGTGTCTCCCCAGACAGTACCAGAGAGAGCAGTGTGTCCTGTGGTGTGCGTCCCACTGTGTGCTAAATGTGGTGACTTTTGTGTTCCTCTCCATTTTCAACCCTCCAGGGATGCCATGGGTGCTTTGTCACATACAATGATGTCACAGACTCTCACCCCCACCACATCTCCCCAAATGAAAAAAAAAAGCCCTGTCTGCTCTTAAGGCAACTGGCAGGGCACGTGAGTGATTCAGCAAAATGTGACTCCTGTCAGTATAAATATTTGTTAGCACGTTAGCAGACATCTTTCCCAGCAGATGTGCACTGGTGATTTGAGATGTGTAAAACATGAAACATGAGCATAAGAACTATGCAAAGATTATGACAGTGTCCATGCATTTGATTTGAAATGTGTGTGTGTGTGTGTGTGTGTGTGTGTGTGTGTGTGTGTGTGTGTGTGTGTGTGTATTTCTTCTTGTTTTTTCTAGTTCTCACTCTGCATGGGGTTCCTCTGTCTTTTGGTAATCTGAATCCTCTCATTTGCCCTGCAGTGGTTACATCCCTCAAAGCTCTGTTGTCTTTTGGAGCAGAGCACTCACAACAGGTCTCATGAAATAATGATGTTGCAGCACTCCTGTACACGTCTCTCTGTGTCTGGCCTCCATCTCAAAGCACTCTTACGTCTGTGACTCTCCTGCAGACAGTGGCGGCTCACATGGAGTGAATGTGTGACTGGACTTGCTGTAGTTTTTCTTTGTCTGTGACCCTTAGCTCAGCTACATACAGTACTCCCCATAGACAGACAAAACCTATCATTCACTAATGTCCATATCGGATGGAGTCTGGGTGTAGTTTTCATACATCATGAGGGCTGTTTTGAATATCATCGTAGTTGTCCAGGCTGGTCCTTTGTTGATTTCATGCTTTGAATCAAAAACCCACATAAAAGTCTTGATCTTGGATAAATCTTTTACATCTGCGTTTCATCTTATGAACCCCTGAATCTTATTTTCTTTCTCTAATGTCCTTTGGCCCTTGGTCATGTTGCAGTCATTTCATTGCAGAAGGGTATCTTTAACATGTTAAAATGTAATTACATTGATTACTGAATATAATACTGCACATTTCCTTCCTTATGCACTTAAAGATACCTGTGTTTCTACTTTACAATATAATTGTTTGCATGTTTTTTACTTTAGCATGTGGACAAAATTGGGGTTTGACTAGTGGCATGTAATTCTATCAGGTAGGCAATTTACATACTAATGAATTTACAATCAATTTACATATATGTTTTTTTGTTATTATGTTATTAAACTGCAGTTAAATATAAAAACACTCATATTCATTTTCTATCATAGCCAATAACACTAAGATAAGTAGCAGGAACTTAAAATGTAACAAATAATAAGTCACATTACCTTCCAGAAACAATAAAAATCGGTACATGTAACTCACATTTTTACCAAGGATTATCTGTAACCTATCACATTTCAAAAATAGGCTTTGCATCATATGTGGAAAAGATGTGATTTTTTTTTAAGCACATGGACACGTGCTGGAGAGAACGTTTTTGTGAGATGAACCAAACTAAAGCTCTTCATGCATGTGTGCTCACAAACCCCTGCATATGGTGACTTTAGTCTTGAGGTTTGGGGAAAAGACTCTCTGCTGCCCTCTGCTGTGCAAAAGAATTAATGCGAGTTGATCATAACCAGTGATGATTTACACAGGAACATCAAATCTCAAAATTAATCAGTGCACATCAGTTAGACTGTCTTAAGTGAGACAATTTATAATCTGTACTAAATTCATGTGTATTCATTGTCTTATCAGTAATAATCCCCTCTAATCTTCCATTGACATAAATAGTTCAAAACCCACACGTTTTTCACACACAACAAATACACGCTGCCAAATCTTTTTAAAACTCTTGTAAATGCTCAGTGTATCAGGTTAATGAATTTGGCTTTGTTGGTGCCCTATCTGAAGGCTTGTGTTCCTGCTGATTACCCTGTAAATGTGTCTCATCTGTCTGAATGCTCCACAGGTTAGCAGATTAAAAGGAACTAAACTGACAATACAAGCCTGCTGGCGACAGAAAGACACAGGCCGTCCTCATCTCTGGGGTCTAGTCATCAGAAACAGCATCACTGCCTCCATCTGTCTGAAGGACTGGACTCCCTCCCTCTTCTCACCCTCTCACACTCCATCTGGTCACTCTGGTTTTGTTTTTCAAAGCCTTCATGTGTGTTGCAGAGGCTATTATAGTCATTGGAGGTCAAGTGCAGGGCAACTCTTAGTACCACTCCTTTGCATTTATATGTAACGTATCTTCTTTGTTGACCTGATGTGTAGTAAATAGGCTTCACACATACTCATAAACACACAGATCTGTGTATCGTACCTGTACGAATAATACACACTGGGATTTACTTCATCACATGTATTCAGGCATGTTTATGTGCCTGTGCATGGTCTCTTTTTTCACCAGGTGTGCTCATCTTCCCTCTTCTTCCTCTATCTCACCTGTTTTCTTCTCTCAAAAGATAATGTTACTATGATGATCTGTGGCTTTACAGGTGGTGAATATTCCCACTCCTGTTTCAGGTGATTAGATGGTCTCACATGCATATTTGAACTCTTTGCCTTTCCCTTCCAAAACATACCTACAAACAACAAAGCTGTAAATCTCAGCTAATTCATCACAGCAGCTGTCAAACACAGAACACACTTCCGTGCCATGAGGAAGACATTTTGGCAGGAGATGAGTGGAAAGCTTAAAATGTTTGGCGGAGCTGTGTGAGTGTGAGAGAGGATAGAGCAGGGCTCTTAAGTGCCCTCCAGTCATTGTTGTTTCAGCTGGGCAGCCCCTACAGCAGGGAGATTTTCAGAGACAGGCTTTTTAACAGCATGTGAAACAGAAATACAGACAGAAATACAAAAAATGACATACCGAAATTCACTCTCGCTAAAAATAACCCTCTGTAATACATCTCATAGTGTGGATATTGAATAATTAAACACGTACTAGGTTGGAATTGACAACATAAAGCCTCATTCATCACTATCAACATCAGGCGCTTGCAAAGTGATGAATCCATAATAACCACAATGAGACATGACAGTGTGGAGTCTGGGTGAGATATGGCAACCAGTTGAAAAACACTGTCACACTGACGTCAGTAGGCTTTGTTACACAGATGTCGTTGTGAGGTTACCCACTGTGTGTGTGTGTGTGTGTGTGTGTGTGTGTTTATTTGTGTAGTTCACAAGCCTCCAAAGGTCTTTCTGTGAGCTCTCTTGTATTTCAAGCCACTGTATATGATCACATCGGTATTTGCATGAATGTTTTTGCTCTAACTTATAAAAAGTGTAATTCCATATAGTTTGATTAATTGCTTCATGACATACAGGGTGATTAGAAAAATAAAGAGCTGGGATGTATTTATTACTCAAAGCTGAAAAAGAAACAGTAGTAGTGACTAGTGTAACTGTAATACACAGCCTCAGGTCAAACCTGTCTGTCAGAAACAAATTATTATTATTCACATGCAGCTTTCAGTTTTAATTAGCAAACTGTCAAGATGAAATATAGTATGTTTCCAGGTTCAGCTTCACTAGACATTATTTAGCAAAAATCTTCACAAAATGTCTTCAACCAGACACATCTATTGACTATATCACATACAAAATTGATCTACATTGCTATATAATAATGATAATAACACTCAGAAGAAGATGAAGAAATTCAATATACTAAGTAAACAGTTGCCATTTACTTCATAATTGTGCTATAAAAAAAAAAAAAAGAAGAAGAAACAAAATGCCAATATATTATGGATTGTACACTAGACAATAATAAATGTAATGTAAATGCATCTACAGTGGATCACATAGTATTGTATGAAGGCTAGTGTGTATTCAGTGTGTTCAGGAATTGTCTGGGGCAAGATAGCTGATGACAAAAAGGGACTTCAACTCATGCGTTTAACTATGCTATGCTAGTTAGGTGAGAAAAAAGAAGAAGAAAAAACATCACAAAATTATAAGGGATACACTGACCTCCTCTCTTCTTCTCCTCTTCTCTGACTTTCTATCTCCTAATCTTTTCCTCTATTCACAACCCTATTCACATGTTATGGACTCTCCTTCTTGCTTGGAGTCTTTGTGTTTTATGTCCTCACATGTTTTCTCTGGATCATCATAGGTTTTCACTGGATCATCACAGGTTTTCCCTGGATCATCACAGGTTTTCACTGGATCATCACAGGTTTTCGCTGGATCATCACAGGTTTTCGCTGGATCATCACAGGTTTTCGCTGGCTTATCACAGGTTTTCCCTGGATCATCACAGGTTTTTGCTGGATCATCACAGGTTTTCCCTGGATCATCACAGGTTTTCGCTGGCTTATCACAGGTTTTCCCTGGGTCATCACTGGTTTTTGCTGGATCATCACAGGTTTTCCCTGGATCATCACATGTTTTTGCTGGATCATCACAGGTTTTCCCTGGATTATCATAGTTTTTCTCTGGATTATCACAGGTTTTCCCTGGATCATCTCTGGAGTTGCTGCTCTGGTCCTTCTTCTCTCCTGCGTTCATCATCATCACTCACTGATCCATATTGTGATATTGTTTATTATATAGTTCCGTTGATGGTAGAGGTTTCTATTATTTGTACTAACAGTTGCAGGAGTAATACATCCACTGTTAATACTTGTACTTGTTGTAGTAGTAACAGTTATGGACATTTGTTCTAGTTATTGGTAATTATACTAATACTAGCTGTTCTACTTTTTCACAATTCTAGTTCAGTTTGTTGTGCTTCCATGTGTCTCCCACTACTCTACTACTACCCCCCAATCTTTCTCTCTCTCTCTCTCTCTCTCTCCCCTCTTCCTCTACCCACTCTCCTTAACCCCAACTGGTCAAGGTGGAAGTCCATCCTCCAGGAGTTAGGGGCTTCTCAAGATTTCTTCCAGTTAAAAGGAAGTTTTTCTCACGACTGTCACCAAGGGGTTTCTCCTGGAGGATTCTGTTTTGTTCTGTTAATTGGCTTGAGAGTCTAGTTTCGTCCAGCTCTATATGCAAAGTGTCATGAGATAACGTTTGGTATGATTTGATGCTATATAAATAAAATATGATTGATTGAATGGGTGGTGCAGTGGATAGCACTTATGTCGTACAGTCAGAAGGTCCCGGGTTTGATTCCAACACCAGTGGAGCGCCTGTTCTCCCTGTGTCTGTGTGGGCTCTCTGTGGGTACTCTGGCTTCCTCACACTATCCAAAGACGTGCATTGATAGGTTAATCGGTTAATCTCAATTGTCCATAGGTGTGAATGTGAGAGTGATTAGTTATTTATCTATATATGTCAGCCCTGCGATGAACTGGTGACTTTTCCAGGTTGTACCCCACCTTCCCCCATAAGTAAGCCTCCAGCGACTCTAATGAGAATAAAGACTGTTCAGATGATGATTGATTGATTGATTGACAAGTCTGAAACATACGTCATCATCAAGGTAAATGTTATTTGCATGGCTCAATGTCACAAATCAGTATTTGTACAGTAAACAACACAGTCAGTCCTTCAAGTATCTGTCAAACTAAGAGATGATGAGCAGTAAACCAGTTACTGTCAATGCTTAGAACCCAAAACAGGACAAAAAGGTACACAAGTACACTGAGACATGAGAGAAAAGCTAGCAGTTAATGTTCTTAGCCTCACGATGGCAGCAGAGTGACATGAGTACGTCCTGCTTAAAGAGCAAGAGGAAGACTTTACAGGGAAATAAAATGTAACCTCATCCTCTGAGCCTTTGAGGGGTCTGGTAAAATTGCTGTCTTAAAAACCTCTTGTTGGCTTCTCCTACTGCTTCTTTCTCTGTGTCTGTCTTTAGAGGAGGGGTTGTAAGGACTGCTGCCTATTAACAAGAGCCTGTGAGGGAGATGTGTTGAAGCGAGGCCAGCTCAGCTCTCAATCTGAAGAATGTGTTGGCATATGCAAAGGGCGCCACTCAAATGGAACTTTAATTCATTTACACAAAAACCAGAACAATCGTAAAAACAGACCTCACTGCCGAGAGCTAACAGCTAAGGTAATAAAGGCTGGAACATTACTTCCTTTAACCTGAGAATTAGCCTTTTATAGGGTTTTTATTTCAATATATTTTGCACATTCAATGAGAGGACAACATGTCATTCTGCAAGTGTGTGTATGTGTGCTTGCCTGGTTGTATATGTGTGTCAGATGGTAGAGGTGGGCTGTGAATGAGCCTTTGATGCAGCCTGCCAAGTTTCCCCTGTGGACAGCAGCTGTTATGATAAACAAGCTGTCTAGTAGCAGCAGATCCTCCCAAGATGGTTCTCTGCCCCTCCTCTGCATCCTCCTCCTCTACTTTCCCTCTCTTTTCTCCCAAGGCTGTGTTTAATGGAAGGGAAATGAAAACAATAGCTCTGCCAGTCTGCAGTCCAACAACAGCTCACCAACATGACAGTAAGTCAGAGAGACAGAGACTATGAAAGAAAGACTGTCGCAGACCGAACACAGTCCAGACAGTGGTTTTAAAGGTGTTTTCACAGGGGGGTGAATTGGAGAGATTAATTGTGCATGACCACCTTTATTATCTGTCAAACCAACCCAGAGAGGAGAGGGAGGAGGTCTTATGGGGCCACATGCTGGATGTACCGTTGATGGAAATTAACTTTTATCTTTTATCTGAACCCCTTATGGGCGCCAACTTTTCACATAGAATGATAACAGAGGTCACTAGAGTTACTGGAAGTGATTCAATCTCCATTAGATGTGCTGTTTCCCTATGGCTTTGCTCTGTAAAGTAAGTGTTTTGTAGGATGAGTCTGACCTCTGATGACTCTGCCACAAAAGATTTTAGGATCTAAACAGAAGTTAATTGTTTTAAGGTTTTGATTTTTTATTTCAGTTCTCTGAGAGATCATTAAACTTCCCAGTCATATGATCCTTATGAAAACATTCATGCAAATCATAAACTTTAAGTACTACAAGACTTTTAAGAGGTTATTTTCTCCTCAACTTCAGGTGTTCACAGCACACCCACATGAGAAATGCAGCAAAATTAGTCAATGCCGTCTTTGAATCATTTCCATCCTCGCTGGTTTACTCATCAAAGTGCGGTTCCATCTCGTAAAATGATGTCATTGAGCTTTTGGTTTTCTCCCATGATCGCTGGTGCTCCGCAGTCATGTCCATGGTGATAAGTGACGGTGGAGAAATGTAAGAGGTCACACACACACATACACTGTGGTCACGACAGGCTCAAACCGCAGGCACCCATGTAGAATGAATGAGTGAACAGAGCCTTTATTCCTCCACTGAGCTGCTCTGTGAATTAACAAACATACTCTAACGGTCTCAGATTTTGTGTCAGTTTCTTTGGCTTCTTAAACTTGCATTGCCAAATTCGTACCTACCAAAACCCATTTTTATTCTATTACCCTGTTAGCATGCTATCCCTGTGTGTTTTTGTTGGTCAGGCTCTGTGACCTCACTGTGAACTCTCTCAGTTGGCTTGTTGCCCACCACGGGACATGCAGCCCATTTTGGCCCTTCATTACCTGTCCGACACACCGATTGGGTTACTGAGTGTGTGTTGGAGTAAACAGGTACTTCCCCACCTAGCCATGAGTCCTGCCACAGCAAGTGTGTGCAGAGGAACACAACGATCCTTTTACATTTTCCACTTTCCTGGAAGCTCAAGCCCCAGGCACGCTGTGTGTGCTTGTATTTATGTACGCATGCATACGTGCATGTGTACGTACAGAAACACTCGGAAATCTACTCAAAGCAACCAGCTGACTTTTTCCACAGCAAACACCTCTAAGCCTCAAACTTAATCAGTCTGTTTGAGTGTATATGTGTGTGTTTAAGAATGCATGAGGTGTGATTGGAGTGCTTGATTCGATAAAGACTTGTCTTTCTCTGTGAAACTATCCCACGCTAGCAACATGTATCTGGGTATCATATTCCCTGTTCACCCCATCTTCTCGGCACATTACATCTCTCCAGCACTCACAACATACACCCCAGTGCACACTCCACACAAAGGCCCCCCTCAGGCGTCAGTCACCAAGCCAATTCATCATGGGAAGTTTGGACTGATGAGAAGAAAAGAAAAGAACGGGTAGATGGAGGTAAGGAGGGTGAGAAGAAGGGACTGGCGAAGGCGTAGAGCCCTGATTACGGTGATGGATGAGGGAGAGGATGCTGTTTGATGGCTACTCTCCCCTTTAAATCCCACACAAATGTGTAGTCAACCAGGAACACATGCACTTGAGATGAGTGGTGCAACAGGCCATCATAAACCAGGAAAGAGATATGGAGGGTGAGGAGTGAGGTTGATTCAGTGTAAGCATGTGTGTGCAATCTCTTTTGTGAGTTTTGATTTGTTTTATTTTTTTTCCTGTCCTGGTTCACGTCAACATGCGTGAGAACCCCCTGCACAGTGATAACTCAGCATGTCAGTTTACTGCACTGAAAACATCAGACAAAAGGCTGTAGGATTTATAATGGTCAGAAATCAGTTAAACTTAGACAAGAAGAAACCACAGTACTGTCATGATCTGATTCCAACAATGGAAGATTGGATAAATGCAGAGACCGGTCTGCTTGGAAATGAAACAATGTATGACAGGCATGACCACAACTAGACTATTATGTTACCAGAGGATGAATATCACAGACTCACAGTGAGAAAAGAACGTATCATGCAGCCAGTGTGTGTACTTTATGTAAAATGTGAATGACTGTTTTTGTCTTGTATTACTGTGGAAACTATTGCCAGAAGGAACAATTGCATCCAAAAACAAACTATAATCCAGTGAGTAAACAAACAATACAATCTCTGACTTATTGATTGCTATTATCATCTTAGGGACATCTTTTTTTTAACTCCCGCAGAAGGTTGCAGCTGACCAGAGGGTAATAAAAGTTGGAGAAAAAGGAGCAGAGGGTGCAAAGAAGCATAAGAGGGACGGAGCCAAAGGAGTTTAAAAGAGTGGAAAAAGAGAAGGAGAAGAGGTTTCCCTGCAGGGCTGTGTGGCTGGCTGTGTGCTCCTGTTCTGCTAGGCGGCCGTGGCTGGCTAAATAAACAATCCTAATTGGCTGTGGAGCCCCACTAGTCTGGGGTTTCACTCGCTTTCATCCTCGGGAAACTGCTGGGAAGCTGTGGGAGAGCTGAGGTGAGGCATCATGATAAACACACATGCTCAATCATGCACACATACGAACACCCGTAGACATATGCGTATGTGCACATTCAGGGTGGAACTTGATTGAATGCACAGAGGCTTTTTTTTTTTTTTTTTTTTTTTTTTTATACCGCTTGCTTTTTTGTTGTCAGGTAAATGGTGATATATGAGAATTTGTGTGTGAGCTGTTGTGAGTGCCCTCCCCTGCCTGCAGTTTAGCTCAGAGGAGAGTAATGTGGCCACCTGCTCTGCACATCTGGGGATGAGCAATGTACCACACACACATGCAAGGACGCACACTATTCCTCATGCAGAGATAAAATAAATGCACACTCAGATACAATCACACACATGATTCACACCACAGAAATACACACCGGCTCACACAAACAGATGCAACAGCTTATTCCTGGATATGGAAGACACAGCAAGAGGCTAAAGTAATACTAATGACATTACAACACTATGCTTGGAATACATACAACACAGCAGACCTTATCCACCAAGGGCCATTTAAATTTATTTGCTCAAGTATGCGTTCATGATTTCTTCTTTTAATAACCAAAGTGCAGACCGGCACATAGTCCACTGTTATTCAATCAGAGAGATGTGTTAACAGCCACTTGTGGAACTGTCATCATATGTTGTTTCTAATTATTGATGCATAAACTGCAGGAGAGCAATGTGCTATTGGGTGGAAGAATGAGTGACATGGATGTTTCATAGAAATATAAAAACAGATATGCACTGTTTATCTCCTGCCCTCGTGGTTTTTAATCAAGAGAATCCAAGAATAAGCTCTGCTCATATTTCCCTTGCTACAGTGGCAATATCTCTATGGAAAGCATCTCAAGGAAGAGAACAACTAAAGGTAGAGATGACTGCAGTTTTAATATCATAGAGTTGTGTTTGCTGTTTGGTTGACATTAAAATACGTGGCACCATTTCCTTAGAACCAGTTGTAAAATGACCTGAAACGTACAGACTTGGTCTCATTACATATCTCACAGGAGAAAACAAGATAAGGCTGTAGATGTGTATATGACTTATTTATATATTGATAATGATTTCTGATAAATATTTGTCAATTATATTGGTAGTAGATAGAGAGAACCCTTGAAATGGATGACTCCTTTTCTTTTTTTTCCCCTTTTCACTCATGTCATTACATGTGACTTTGTAGGATCACACAAATATCATTTATTATTTCTATCTTCATGTAAATCCTGGATGTGTGTATATACATTTTATATTTACATTGTCTACTTTTTACTTCATTACTCTTGTCTGATCTTTATAAATACCAAAAAAAAAAAAAAATGCCTAGTTTCTTTTTTTGCTCACTTTGCACTGTGTTTCATTGTGCCTTGTGTATAATGTCAAAAAGATTCAGACTCACTGTGATATTTTTTCTTATTTACACATGTGAATAACACACATAAATAACAGAAAAACAAAGGCAATTGGGTGGTCATACCACTCTAAATACCATTGTTAAATTTAGGTGATGCCCTCAGCAGCAGCAGCAACAACAGCAAAATATTGTATGTCATTAATAGATCTGAATGTAATTTGGATGAGTAGATGTTGTGACTTCATAAACCTAGTAGGGTCCGAGGAAAACCTCAGAAAACTGTTTGATGATGACCACAAAGTCAATTCTGGTAGTTGCAAATGTGGGACAAATTAAAATTAGGCGACCATGTTTCCATATAAGAAAGCTTCTACCATAAGCAAAATGATAAATACATTCACTCCAAATATGCCACACCACAATTGTTTCCTCCTTGTCTCTCTTAGCCATCCTCTGGAAACTTTGGAGTTGGGTTTAATGGTTCTGGCGAGAGCGAGTGAGCATCGAATCAAAGAGCTGAATGTAAAGATGGCTCCAGCCCAAATGCAGCTGCCCGGCCTGATTCTGAACTATCCCCCTGACTCACAGTCTGCACTCATACTGTTCCCTCGCGTGACCAACACACCCCATGAATCCAGACAAGCCATGAGAGAAGATATTGTGTGTGTGTGTGTGTGTGTGTGTGTGTGTGTTCATGGAATTAAAGGCTCCTTACACAAAGTGTGTGTACTGTATAAGCACCTCATGTATCAGACTCTGTTCACTGGAGCAAAATGAACAGGAGACAAGGGGCTTTCCTACCTTCCTTGAGTACTCCCCTGACATATAACACACAGGCACTGGCACACACATACACACACATCTACACCTACACACCTACACACACACACACACACACACACACACACACTTTATTACTTGGGTTAAAGGGCAGAACCTTAGAAGAAAATGCTAGGATGGAAAATAAAGATTTGCTCTTCTCTAGGGCCAAGCAGAAGTGATCTGGCTACTATGTAAGAGCAAAAGCAACACACCCCTTCACACCCACGCATGAACACACTCAGAACGACCTACACACAAACACAGAAGGTGATATAAAGAGATGGAAATACAGAAAGAGGGAGGCGGTGTGCTTATTGAGCGCTGAGTGGACTGGACAGCCAGCCTGTGGACAAGGAATGGGATTATTTGATATGGACTAGGGTGGGCGGTAATCACTTTTTCCAGGGACCTCTCTGAAGATGTCATGTCATGAGCATTTCCCTGGCAGTTCCCTCACTGCAAGAGAGAGAGGGAGAAGGAGGGAGTGAAGAGAGAGGCTGAGGGCGCGCTTCTTCCGAAGACGGCAGGCAGCCAACAACAACAGCCGACTCCAGTAGGTCGGCACAGGAAGGGGGGGTGGGGGTGAGTGAGTGAGTGTGTTTGTGTGCAAGTGTGTGTGTGCATGAGTGTAGAGGGAGGGTGAGTGGGGAGGAGGGGGTGCTGTTAAAGCCCTTATGTGTGCACCCTGCACTCCTCAGCGTTCCTGTTTGTTGTTCCCAAGCCAGAGGGCCTTCGACTGGGCCGGACCCAGGGGAGTCGTTACACCACATTCCTTTCCCATTATTCCAGGCGGCTCTTATGAGCAGCACCATCCCAGGATTCGACTGGCCTTTCCTCTCGTCCTTGATGTCCTGTGTTTTCATCCTTGTTGTTATTTTTATTTTTATTTTTTTCTTATTAGCTGCTGAGGCATCTAACAGCAGCAGTAGGGATGGGCAGGATGTTGCAGGCCTTCTGCTACTATAAAGCGTGTCTCAGACTGTGTGTATGAACATCTGTGTGTGTTACAGACAGAACTAATGATTCTGAATGGGACAAGTCCAAACACAACCTTTACGTACAGACACACAAACAAAATACTTTTTCATTAACTTTTCCTGTATTATTTTCTTATCTGTTCTGTTTTATTCTGCTTTTTATTATTACAATAAAAACTGAAATCACAGTGTTTTATGTGAATAATGTAAGAAATATTCAAAGTAAATTAAGAAAGTGAGAATAAGAGAGGATTTTAAATATAGCTTCACAACTACAGCTTTGGAAATAAATACTGGATCACTAATCTCATCATATGTTTATTAATTGAAACACTAAGAAACCATATTGAGGGAAACCCTCATTTTCAGTGGTGCAGAGGTACATAAAATAAAATCATATGAGATAAATACCGGATGAATAACAGACCATGAAGCATAGAGTAAAAACATTAAAACAAAACATGACCATGATAGCTGAAGTCACCATAGTTGAAGGGTACTAAAATAAATCTTAAAAAAAAAATAAAAAAAAAATAGAAATAAATATAATAGTAAAAATAAAAAGCTAACTTTTCTCTGTTTTTGTCAAAAACAAATCTGACAGAAAAAAATTATTAATAAAAATACCCACCATTGTCTCAGTAACAAGTAACTTTTAGGATCATCTAATCTTGAAAATCTATAAAAACAACTCTAAAAGGTAATGCTGATAGACTAATTCCATATCTACATATTGTTTTACCTGGTCATTTTTACACACAAAGCAGATTTATTTTGCATGTCCAAATGTGAGTCATCCCACCATAACCACAAACCTGCTTGAACTAACTCTACTTCTAAAATGAAACTGAACAATTATCATGACTTCAGCATGAAAGGTTTTAAACCCACATGAACAGATTCTTCTGCTTTTCTACTCAAACTCGCCCCAACCTATGAGAGTTCAACAGCTGACTTTTATCCTTTCAATAGTGAGTGTCTTAACAACCACAAATGACAGCTTTCCATGTGAAACTTCTTTAAAAGTACTAAAAGTGAATAAATGAGAGAAAGACTGAGTTACACTGTTAAACGGCATCTTGACAAAATTCAGAACAAACTAATAAAGCTACATGGTTACGCAGAGTCAAAGTTTGGTGTGACTGTATCTCTACCAGTAGGTTGTATATTTCAGACAGGACACCGTGGTGTAATGTAGACAGGAATAAGAGTGAGAGCGATAGTTGGATAGCATCTGCTCCAAACAGGTGTCCCTGGTTTTCCAGTGGATTTTGATGATCCAGCAGGGATACACTACTAGCACCACTTATCAGTTGTCCTCCTTACACATACTCTGTTTTTGTTTTTTCCACTTCCTCCTGATACTTAAAGACCTCTTCAGCTTGTTCCTTTAGTGGAGTTTTCCTCCTTTGGGGCAGAGTGACCTGAGAAACCAGGAATGCTCATCAAAAATATGGCCAGACTTTTCAAGGACTCCAACAGAAAGAGGCCAGCAGCCTCAGGCTTGGGAGGGGCCTCAGTGTGACTGACAAGTACAGGTGAAAGTAGATTGGGTCAACCTTGTGTCACTGAGAACACACACATACAGGCTCCAGTCAGGCTATGGCCCTATGGGAAAGAGGGGAGAGGTCAGCCACAACCAGGGTTAGCTCTGAGTAGCTGTTAACTGATGATAATGATAATGATGATGATGACGATGATGATAATAATAATAATAATATTGTGTCAATAGTAAAAAAAAAATAATAATAATAGTAGAATAGTAGAACAAGTAAAAATAAAAGCAAGATCAAAAGAATAATGTGATCTACTCACTTACATATACACATTCTTGTGTCCTCAATCAAACCTTATTTCACATTATTGCATATGTCTTGCACATTATGGCACAAATTGCGGTTTAAAAAACCTGAATAGGATCATGAGCTACAAAAAAAGAATTAAATTACAATTTATTGGTCATTTTCCAGTCCACTGATGAAGAAAATGTAAGGTACATTTATCTTTTGGCTTGAATGTACCATATATGCTGCTGCTGTCATTGCATTATATCTGATGTCTTAAAAAAGATTTTAATTTTCCAGTACAGTCATCACTCACTCATCTGCTCTGGCATTACATTTTTACCACAGTGGAAGTTACAGTTGCATTCCATTTAATTTATTTAAAAAAAAAATTATCAAAGCATTAGGATAAACTGGATGAACCATGGCCCAGTCTACACTGGATGAGCTGGACATGTTAGTTTTTCCTTGTTCAGAGGAAACACATTCCTCAGTTGTACCTCTGACCTTGGAAAGAGGGAAAAGATCCTGCAGAAATAAATGAATAAATAAACAAAGAGAAAGCCTAGGATTCTCCCCAGAGGTTGCATTTTCTCTCTCACACTTTTTGAGGGGCAGACTATCAGCTGACATGCTTGCTGCTCTTTATATCAAATAACGAAGCTTATACTTAGAATATTTATATCACTTGTTGGTTTAACGCTCTGCTAAAAAGATTTAGTCACATTTCATAGTAAACAAATATTTCAAAGACACAGCAAAACTCCCCGATTATTGTGTATTTCTTTTTACAGCTGATGTGGAAACAGTGTGCTCTTATAAATACTTAGTTACTGCGATGACTTTCCGTGAACAAACTGAACTGCTGACACTTTGGCTTGGTTTATTTCCTGTGTCACTTTCCAGCAATGGCATGCACACCCTCTCTTCCTGACTGGCAGGATGCAGAGCTGTGGTTGGCACCAAAACACAGCTGTTATTTCTGGCATCAAAAGCTATCGACCTTTTCTGAGCATTAATAAACATGACACACCTTAAAACCCTTATGGACACAATAACAACTTATTAGTGGAATGCCTTTTTTTTTTCCCCTTCAAGTTCTTGTCCTTCCTGCGCCTGTGTTTGAGGATCTCTGCCTCCTCTTTAAACATTTTACATCTGAATAGCTCTGATGTATTGTTCCTGTCTAAAAAAAGAAAGAGTATAGTTTTTGATTAGCATTGAAAATTAAAAGTTAACATCCACATACTAAAAATATCACACAGAAATGTTATTCTTTCATCTGTAAAGCCCTGCAGATACTTCACAGCAGCCGACTAGGAGCAGAAATACAGGTATGAAGAATAAGAAAGCTTGAAAAGAAAGGTGAAGCCAGGGGACTTAAACAACATTGGAGTACAAAGCTGTCAATCAAACCCAAGTTTTTCAAGTGAATTCAGTCCTAGGGGCTAAATAGAAGAAAGCACATGACACATACAGGATGCTTTAAGCAAACTATACACGTGCACTACACATTCCAGTACATTTGTGATGTTGAATGGAAGGGATTGTTGTTTTGTCGTACTGTATATTACATAATATAAGACACATACACATACATACACACACACAGGAGCATTATGCCTGTGTGCACAAGCCCTCTAAACATTAGGAATCAAACAATCCTCTTGACTTTTTTCACATGACCTTCGTGGCAGGTGCTTTTATGTGTTCAACCCTTGCACTCACACACATGAACACACAGTGCAGTGTACTGTCTGTGTCCTCCTCCTACCCCTGTCATCACCTCCTTCTCACAAAACTCCTGGAGGCCCTACACTACTCAACAAGAGGATTTTATTCAAATCACTCTCCCTCTGCATTCCCCTTCTCCCCTTGCTGCCCCCTCCTCCTCTCCCTATCCTCACCACACACACACATATGCATGCCTTCCCATTCTCACCCCATTTCCCTTTCCATACTCGTCAGCCTGGAGGGTCTGTCATAACAAAACAATTTCCACACACTGCATGAGCACTATGCCAGACATTTGGACTCGCAAATAAATTTAGATGCAGGACAATTGTAGTTTCTCAGAATGTGTAGATACAGATTATTATATGTATGGGTCCTTTAAATAGTACAGTAAGTCTGATCATAGATATAAATCACTTGTTGCTCCACAGCATCAGCTGTATTTTGATACACAAAGCATGTCAAGTATATAAGTGACAGAGTGTGTTGAAGTGTGTGTGCACTGTAGGTGACTATGTAATTGTTTCCCAAATTATGCAATACCAAATACTGTCACACAGAGGCACTGTTGTAAGCATATGCTGACACATCTTTTCAGTTTCACACTTTGTAGTAAACTTAAAGTATATTTAAAGAAAGTAAAATTAAAGAAATAACATTAACCAGAGTTATTCGGTATAACCAGAGTACTGTATGATTGAGGGTTGTATAAGTTTTTGTGAGTAGATCATATTACTGCAAAGTAAGATTGTGACATGTTAAGTTATATTTTGTCTTTTCTATCTGTGTTTTTGCCCC
>JAPSES010000001.1:3909268-3924742 GCA_029822895.1 Maxillicosta whitleyi
AGTTAGCCTATTCAGTCCAGTCAAGGTAGTCCAGTCCAGTCCAGTCTAATCCAGTTAGTCCAGTCAGTCCAGTCCAGAGAGTCCAGTCCAGTCAGTCCAGGGTGTCCAGTCCAGTTCAGTTAGCCTATTCAGTCCAGTCAAGGTAGTCCAGTCCAGTCCAGTCTAATCCAGTTAGTCCAGTCAGTCCAGTCCAGTGAGTCCAGTCCAGTCTACTTGAAATCCGGGTCTTGCTGCTGCAGTTCTGATAGGGACGATGGCTGCTTTCTGTTCTGGATGTGAAGAACCAACGGGAGAGTGAGTTAGCATATGTGGTACCGAAATTAACTGCCGTATTTTGTTCGGTTCTTATGAGCTGAGGCTCCGATGGTTCCTCCAACACTTTGTTCTGACTCAGACGATTTCAAATCCACCGCCAATTAAGAGCGAGTTGATGACTATTTCTGGAGTGTATATATACGTGTGTGTGTGTGTGTGTGTGTGTGTATGTTTATGTGTGTGTGTGTGTGTGTGTGTGTGCCAGACCATTTTTAAAAAAATATATTTTGAAATATATTGAAGGACAAGAGTGTAGCAGCAATCGAGAAAACAAGTGTAAGTGATGGGCAGTTCTCATGTTCTTGGTTCTGTTGCCATGTGTTTAATTAGTATGTCGAACATGACCTTTGACAGGTGTGTAAGTATAGACCGCCAGCTGACACATGGAGGCTGGTCAGCAAATCTTTCACATAGACTTCAGAGTTATTCTAGTTAACAAAAATTAGTTCAAAAGCCAAAAGTAGCTGACAACAATACATTTGTTTATGATAACAAATAAGAAGCAAAGTTGCATGAAAAAGAAATAAAAAAAAAAAACAGTTCAACAATTAAAATACCATTAGAATAGCAGGAAAATCAGCTTCAATGTGGCTTGTACAATATGGGACCTTTATAAATTAAATTATATGTTAGCACAAAACATTTTCCCAAAAAGCAAAAGTAGGTGAGAAATATGCAATATGTGTAATGATATAACATATAAACACAAAGTTGAATAAAATGGAAAAAGAAACTGACAAAAAAAAAAAAAAAAAAAAATGCATCAATTACAATAGAAGAAAAATCAGCTGGGTTTAAGGTCTTAGTGTACAAGAATATATTGACTTTGCCTTTTATAAAACATATTGGTTGGATGGATTGTTTCATCCAAGCTTTTTCAGATTATAGATTAAGGCTCTTTTTAAACTGTAACTAAATAACAAAAGATAAGATTAAAGTAATCACCTCCTCAAAATGAAGCTAAAAGTACTTATGATCACATGAAACAACACTGGAATAAAACACAAAATTTGAAAACTATAAATCTGGTACACTCTGTGAAACACATGCCCACTGATTGAGTTTTCACTCTCAATATCACTTCTGTCCCTTTTTGTGTTTTGTCATATATGGGATGATTGATGTAAAAGACTGACTGTGTTCTTACTACATGGTCCATATCCTGACCTATGAAGAGTTATTTGCTGTCACAGGAAAAACATGTCAGCTTCCTTGCAGTGTCGCCCTGGAAGATTTATAGTACAGTGAAGTTAGGGCAACATTGCACATCAAATCAGGATGTGGAGTTGAAAAGGGAGGAAAAAAAATTATTCTCAGTGAGTTATTGGAGTAAAAACAAGGGAAGAAAAGACGAGTGGGAAGCCCAGAGAAGGTGAGGGGGTTAATGGGATTTAAATTGCAGCCAGAGGAAAACAGAAGAGAATGTCCCATTTTCATCAATTCATCATAGATGGACATATTACAGAATGTTGACCACATCACTTCCCTTACCCAGAAAGGAGATTGCATTAAATTTGTGTTAATTTAAGGCATATGAGGTCTTAACATATGGCGTGAGCTGTCCTATGCTTTGAGTGTATGTTTGTGTTGAGCCAAAACCATTCCTATTGCGTGTATCCAAAAGGTCTGCAGCTGTGCCTCTTTCCTCTTTCCAGCAGTGGAGTCAGACAGACAGAGTTGCGTTTAACAGGGAATCCTCTGGTATTTGAGGGGCTTAATTTCAAAGCTGCTGGAGGTGGGTTTTGATTTAGCACTTTAAGCTTTAATCACTCTCTTCCCGCTAACATCCCTCAGTGCTGCGTTCTTGCCCATATCTGAATGGAAAGATTAGATCCTGAAGCAGATGAAAATCATGTACTTTTTTTTTTATTGTTTCATTTTATATTACAAAGGCTAATAGTTTGCATAGTTTGCATTGTGAAGAATGCTGTCAGTATTTTAAATGTATCAGGATGAAGGCATATATATTTTTTAATATACATAAAGGTCTATGGTGTGTAGCTACAGAATGGCTGTCTGTTCTTACTAACATCACAATGCATATTTGCGTGATTATCAGCTACAGTGTTTTTGTGATAAAAAAAAAAAAAAAAAAAGTATATTTTTCAGTCAGCACAGCGTATACCCACTTCTAAATTCCCCTGATGGGCACCATTCAGTAGTACCTGAACCAAATTGCTTATTTTTTCCCCTGGGATGGTGAAGCCATGACCCGCCCTACTCTGCCTCTAATTGGCCAGTAGTACTCGCTTCCGTCACTGATTAGATTGGATAACTTTAGGCATGAGGACTAATGAACCAATCAGAGGCAAAGTAGGGCGGGTCAGAGCGAGGAGAATATTGCTAATTAGCGCTGACCACCTCTGGAACCGGTGTCACCCCAGATGATTGACAGGTGACTGCAAGTCTTTTTGAAAGGCGCGCGATTAATGGAAACGCGAACAGGAAAGGCAGTATAAACGTCTTTCAACTGAGTGACTCGTATCGAGAGAACGTACACATACATAATTCTGAGGTAAGTTTAAGGTGATTTCCAAATGATTCACTGTTATACTGGCCATATGATTGCACATTTAGAGAAGAAATTTTGTCACCTATACTGTGTGAGTAGGCTAACGTCATGAAAGGCTAACGTTTTAGTGTTTGCCTCCTTTTGAATACATTTACATTCATGCAGTAGCTTATTTAACCAGAAATACCTACAAACTGTTCCTGATCAAGTCATGCTACTTTTATAATAGTGAGCAAATAATACTGATGGATTTTGGGGTAAGCTGATTAGAATAGTCTTGTCTCATCTCATGAATGTCTTATGTTTTAAAACAGGGCGTTTTTCTGGATTACTACTAAAAGAAAAAAATTAGTCTAGAGAGTATATCACTTCTCCAGGGACCACTACACCACTGTAAAAACCTACATCCTGCAAGCGATATTTCAGTGAGTCTACTGAACAGCTTTGTGAAATTTCAACATTTAGTCATCCTCGCAGCTTAGCTTTTAGTCACGTTTGTCTCACCATTGGTATGATACAGCTATTATTCACTATGAAAACACCTCCAGGTCATGGACATATTACCATTATTCATCTTAGTCGATTGAAATTTGTTAGGAACCTCCAATATGACCAGCATTTAAATGTTTAGTTGTAACATGCTTGATGTATTTGGCAGTCACAGAGGCTGGTTAAATCTAACATGAATAAAATTTGTATTTTCATGTGATTTCGCTGCAGGTGTGACTGACACATGAAGACACACAATCAGGGGAGAATTAATTTGAGTGATGGTTCAGGTGGGAAACTCCCTTAGACGTTTGCGCTCACAATGTAGTTCATTTGTTATCTTTGTTAATATTTGCTTAACTGCTAACCCAAAAGGCATAGGATTTCCTCCTGCTGAATGTTTTAATTGGTTAGCTGCCTGAGTGGGTGAAAATGTGCCAAGTACACTAACATGCACTTAAATGGTAAAATGCCCTACAGAGAGAGGAAAAAGATGAAGATGACTGAATAAAGCAGGGTTAACATTTTCCCTGCGTTGTATGTTGTTATGGGAATAAATACTGTCATTGGTGCAATCGATGTATTGCACTCTGAAGGTTTCTACCTTCTGTTTCTTGGAGCATCTAGTGTTGATGTCTTTGGGGAAATGTGGGGGTTGAGAAGGAAGTTTGAGTTTTGTGAGTGAAACTCTTGGAAGTCTAGTTGCAGTTTAGTTTGCGGCAGAAAGATGAAGACCTGTACTAAGTTCTTATAACCCCACAGAATTGAGCAGAGAGTGGATATTGATGTGTAACCAACACCTGGGAGCAAGGATAGGACCAGCCTTTTATATTGACTGAATAAAACAGTGATTCACTTCTTAATCTTTGTTCCTTTTAACTGAGGAAGATTCACATTTGTGTGGACTAGTTGAAACAATACCACTGCCAATTGAATCATTTTGATTCGTCATTGGTACCACATTATTCTGGTGTTAGATCATTAAGGGAACGTTCTTCACTTTCACATAATATTACAGTGTAGTCTCTCAGGTCAGGTGGCAGTAGAAGTGTATTTGATCATTTCTTTTATAATAATAAAAAGTCCTTGTTGGACTGTGAATATACTCTGCTTTAGCTGACATCTATTGTTAGTTATGTTGCACCTAGTCAGATAGAAAAACCTGCAGTTTATGTTTATGAATCTACAGGGCGCTTGGTGCAACATCCAAAAATACCTTTTCATCCTTACTATTGAAGATTGTATCAAAAATACCTGAAAACACCTGTTTGACTGTGCAGTCAACCAGCATGGGGCTTTGGCTGCTATAATGACAACACTTTAACATATCATAAATGTAGAAATAATATATATAATGTATTTGCAAAAACATGTTGAGAAATCTGACAGATCAATTTGTGATATTATTAGTAATGTGCAGAGAAGATTAACCCTTTATCAGGCAAGTAACTATTTTTGGTAATTTCCTCAAAAATTAAATATGGGACCAATCCTGTGCCTCAGTGAAGTCCAGAAGCGCATTGATTTTTTATAACATACAGTGATTCAGAGAGATTTTATGGATATTTTGAAGCTGTAAATAGTGACTATGAGTGATTTGTCAGTTTATGACCTTATAACATTTGTATTATTGCATGTGTTTACTTTTAATCAAGTGCTGCTCAGATGCTTTAAGGCAATAGGTGGTAGATGACGATGTCTAATAACACACTAAGGTTGAAATTTAGAATTTCAGAGTATTTCAATGAGCACTATAAAGGGTTAAGAGAAAAAAAATCAGGCTCATTTATATTGTACAATATTCTCCATAGTATCAGAGTACCAGGAGAAAATTAAAGTAGGATTAAAATTATTGAAATGCTTTTATATCAATAACACAACTAGCTAATGCCCTGATACGATAGTCATCCAGGTTGAAAGGGAAAACAAACGGCACTGTCGTCCAAAATCCCTCTATGGACCTGGATGTGAAGGGTTTTCTAAAGTGTTTTTGTGGGTACCTACAGTATTTGGCACAGACATGTGTGAGGGCAATGGGCCATGTTGGGGATACAGTCTAGCAAATTATGTGTGAACTATTTAGCCGTGCTCCGAGTCATGTGAATGGGTGCACACAGTCAGTACGTATTTGTATGATGTGGCTTGTTGTCAAAGGCCTGAATGGGCTTTGTGCACAGAAGTGCTGAGTCGCGTCTCATCATAATCTTGAGGTTTTTATTTTTTCCACAGTTTTCATCTGTTTTCATGTCTCACCTCTTTCTCATCTTTTCCGGAGCTTTGCCAAATGGATATGGTGTGGATTTAATCACTCCTCATTATGCACTTCTCCTGACTATTTCTCCTCTTCATCCCTACACCTTGTATTTAGGGACAACCAGGAAAACACAGAGCCACACTAGGACTAGTAAATACTTTTCCACCGGCATGCTAAACAACTGGTCTGTGGACTAACTGTAAAACATGCAGGACTGTTACCCTGAGGATTTTTTTTAGTAAGATTTAGTAAGATTGTTAGTCTTTGCCAAATATTAAACATCAACAAACCCAATATAATTTTAAACACAATTCCAATGTTTATGCTGAAACTCACATTAGAATAATTGTTGCCTAGAGGAAAAACAAATGAATTTTGTAGTTCACGTGAATAGTAACTGTTCTCAAGGTCAAACTCCCACAAATAAGACTATAAGAGTATTGAGATGCTGTTGCATTTGTTGAGATTTTTTCCACTTCTTCCACTACTTCTGCCTTTTTTTTTTTTTTTTTTTTTTTTTTTTTTAATCACCTGGTTCAGTAAGGCGTGTGTGTGTAGTATGTTTAGCAAAATGCAACTAGAGACTAATGTAAGAGAGTGGTGATGCTGTAAAATTTTGAAGTGTTGTCCTGTTCTATAGTCTGGGTTTTACTGTACTAAACCAGGTTTCCCTGTAGTAATTACAGAGGACGGCGTCTAACATAACTACAGCTCAGCTTTCTCAACCAACTGTTCTCCAACACACAGTCATGTATAAATGAATACATTCACAGACTTGCACTTAAAGACACACATAGTTCTTAATCTCTGGTCACCATCCATGTACAGAACAGCTGTAAGTGTCTGTGAATGTGTGTTCTTGTGCACATGTGTGTGTGGCAGGTGGTGGGGAGCACTAGCAGGTGTTTGTTCTCATGCTGGCAAATGCAGCTGGATTGTGCCACAGCTGTGTATGCGTGTCTATGTGTGGGTGTAAGTGTGTGGTTCTGCACCTGGACACAGCTGGAGTATGTGGCAGCACAGTAGCTAAAAGTAGACCTACTTCCTCGCCAGACATTTAACATGTAACTTATGTTCTCGGCTGACTGGATATTTTCAATGTAATTAAGTGATAGTCATTAGTCTTGCCCTGAACATGATTATCTGTTACTTGATTCTTCCTTTCTATTTTCCATTTGGTTTCACTTTGCTCTTCCATCCTCCTTTTTTCCCTCTAAAGATCTAAAGAAATGTCAAGAGGTGAAGAGAGGGAAGAGTCCCTGTCACCTCTGTGTCAGGACAACTGGAGAAGTCAGCTGTGGCCAAAATAGAAACCCGTAGTGAACTAAATATACTATACTCCCTGTTGCCCTACAGTCGGCACATAGACAGCCACTGGCTCCGACCAACCACTCGCTAGATAGCTCCATGCTCTTTTTGACAGCCAACCAGAGAAAAGACAGTGATTAGCATTACTGATCTTTTGGGAGCTTATTTTGGCCGAAGACAACATTCCCTCCTTGGATTACACCCTTCTCCCATAAGTATCTGTAAGTCCTGGCCCTGACCATCCCTCTCCCCTCAAATGCCGTCCAGCCACCTGGTCTCTCACATACTCAGCTTGTCCTGCCAGCTCCAGGACAGCTGGGAGGGAGAGAGTTTTGGACTGAGCCTCTTATGAAGTTAGAGGCTGTGATACTTTTGGAAGAATGGACTCGCACAGACAGTACACAGTATACAGTAGCCCCAACTTATTTAGTATTAGGCATTATGTACTATAGGTACACTACAGATATAAGAAGAGTACCATGACCCTGGGGTTATTCAGTATTTTTAACCCTTAAAGACCTAAACATCCACTGGTGTCCAAAGTCTACTACTGATCTAAGTGGTTTAATAGCTGTTGATCAGCTGATACTCCTATCCTACTCCTTGATACTCCTATCAATCCATGTAAATAATTGGTGTAAAACACAGTTTGTATTGAGGTGCTTTAGTGAATATAGAAACAGAAACTGTCATCTTCTATAACATTCATTCGCCAGTATAACCCATGGAATTGGATCAATGATGGTGGAGGGAGACACTTTTTTCCTGTACAGTTTATAATCGTTTGTTGAAAATACGCTTTAATAAAAGTTTCCTCTGTTTCTCACATAATAACCCTCAATTTCAGTCTGAACTGTTATAAACAGTTACATGATCAGTAAATACAATATAGAAAATACATGATTTTCACTGAAACAATGTAAAACACAGAGGATGATACTTTAATAAATGGTGATAACTCACTTTATACACACACACACACACACACACACACACACACACACACACACACACACACACACACACACACACACACAAATATGTGATATATTACCTTTCTTATTACAGTTGAGTTTGTACTTGTCAGTTTGTTTTGACCACACAAGGAGGGCACTTGTGACCTGCTGTTACATAGTTTCTTGTTTGGACCTGATTGAGAAGCTGTCTCTATGTACTTGTTATGCTATTGATTAACATTTGACCCCTGGCAGCCTCAGTGCCTTAACCTTAGTAACAGATGTGCTCCTTGTGTTGGTTGGTAACTCTGCGCTAAGTAAAGTTAAGTCTGTCAGAAGGACTGAGACCTTTTTTCTCGGAAGAGTAAAACAAAATACAAATGTCTTACTGGCTAAGCCATTAGCATACTGCAAAAAAGGGGTGTCCAAAAATAAGATAAAAACACTAAATCTGAGAAAAAAAAGGTACTCAAAACAAGCGAAATATCTGTCCATACAGCAAGATAATTTCCAAGATTGCCAAGATTTCTTGAATTACAATGGTTGTATCTAGAAACAAGCATCTAACATTTGAATCTAAGTTGCATTTTTTTTTTTATCTGTCTTGGTAAGACAAAAAAAAATTGCAGTGTACAGATGTCTGGAGTAACTAGGACTGTGAATTGTTTCCATGGGTGAAAGTCTCCCACACTGAATTGACCATGCTATGAGTCAGAAATAAATGGGTACAATTTCTCCATCTGTGTGACAGATAGATACCACAGATATTTGCCCAAGGCCTGTCATTACTTATTTGTTTCTTTTTGCTTGCTTTCCCTTTCAAGTATGCCATTCGCACTGTTGAACTGTTACCAATATAAACTTTATGTGACTTTTTGCTGCTGCTAGGTTTACTTACAAGTTACTTAAAACATACCTAAATCTGGTCCAAGGCTATAAGACTTGTACTATTCTAACATACAACCTGCCAACTAGGTCAGTGGCATTTCCCACATTGTCAAGTGTTGTGTGCAATGTGAACCGGTGTGCTAGTCACGGTTAATGTGTAGAGTACAGCCTCAAGGCCACAGTGAAGCAGTCAGAGTGGTAATCCACTAGCCTAGAATGAACCTGTCACAAATGTTCTCCAACACCTAGGGGTAAGCTGTACTGTTGCTAACAGGATACTACAGTAACATATTGTATCAACATTTGGCAGGGTTAAAGAGACTAGAGCCTATGCCAATAAAGAGAGCTTGTATCTTAATAAAGCCTCTGACACATGGTGTTGAATATGAGGTAAGTCAAAGGTAACTTCACTGTAAAACTGATGAAAGGTAAAGTTCTTTAAATCCTGTTTTTCCCTTCTTGAAGAGAGCCCCAGTATAAATAAAATTTTGAAGTTGTTATTGAAGTCCACAGAGACAGTGGGTTCAAGATGTTTTTATGTTCTTCTTCTTCTCTACAGGGGGCTGTAAAAATAACACTTGGCTCAAGCTAGGTGTCAGGGGTCTTCTCCTCTGTCTACCTCCTCTCTCTTTCTTCTTTTTTCCTGCTCTGTCTTCTGTCCATTTCTCTCTGCTCTTATGTTCCCCATCACTTCAGTGCTCCTCTTACTTTCCCCACCTCTCATCCTCCCCCTTTCCCCCCTTTCTCCCCTCTTTTCCCTTATTTTCACCCCCTCCTCCTCTCTCCTCTTCATCTCTCCCTGTGGTATTAGTGGGGCCACATGTTGCTGGCCTCTCCTGGTGGTGTGAGCCCCATGGCAGGACCTGGCTCCAGGCTGACGCGTAGTTTGGTGTGTGTGTGCGCGTGTGTGTATGAGAGACTGTAATGTGTGTCTGCATGCCTAAGAATGAGCATGTGTGTATGTGTGTGTATGAAGCCGCTAACACAGTAACCTGATAGTGGTGCGGCTGAGCAGTACAGAGCGAAGCAGTGCTGTGATTTATCCCGCGGGCCCAGCAGATGGCTGCAACAGGAGTTTGTTTAAGTTTGCTTCAGAGCCGGGCAAGCAGCCAGGAGCACAGAGAGGGCTTGCCAGAAAAATGTTCACTGACTCTGGATGCCTAACCACACTACTCCCCTCCTCCTCTCTGCCTCCCCTAACCCCTCACAGCCCCCTCAGTCCAACACACACACAGACACGCACATGCTCTTGCAGACTTTCTGTCGCTACTCTCCTTTTACCCCTCTCTAATTTCTCTCTTTCCTCCCATCTGCTTCACACACATGCTTGCATACATATGCACTATCACATGCACACACATTGGTTTGTGCATGCTACTCTGTCCCGCTGGCAACGTCCCTGGTGCAGACATGATCTCACATCTCAGGAGGGGGCATTACAGACTGCGGAGGTGTCCATTCTGGTATGGGCCTTATGAACACAACCATATGACCAACACTTAGCCTCTCACTCTAGAAAAAGATAAGGAATGTCTACAGTTTGTATTCTTAATAACATAGTCATGGTACTCAATAGTTGCCTGTGTATGAATAGTAGCTGCAGTTAAGGTTTGATGTCTACACATTGTCTTTTTATTTTCTCATTTTAAAGCAAGCTCTTGGTTTTTGCTTGCAAAACAAGTCCTCAAGTCCTGCCTTATCACTTTAGGTCATGCCTTACTTTTTAGCATCTCTCTTGTAAACACATTGTTGTTACCAATAATTCAGCAACAAATGGTGGTGCAGTAGCGAAAAGGTTAGACAATTCCAGATTTGATTGTCAGTCATGCTGAAGCCTTTCTGTGTTGAGTTTGCCGTGTGGGTTTCCCCTGCCATTAAAATTAGGTAAATATATGGTGCTGTTAAAGACCTGGAGTTGGTCACTGGGTGCCTTCAATGGCAGCTCACTGTCCGAATGTGTGCTATGTGCTGATGCTGAAATTTGATGTTGATGGTGGGGGCTGTGTGTGTATTAGGATGGGGGAAAACTCAGACATAGATTATCCACATGGCGATAATAAAGTGAGTTAACCTTTAAAATCATCAAGGCTACTTTCATCCAGAGTTGTAGCAATGTTGATATTTATCAGTGCTGAGACATCTGAGGTGTCACTCAGTTGTAGCAACTATGTGCTGTCTAGTATGTTCTAAAATATGCTGTGTTAGGAAAGCTGTTGTATGGATACTGTAAAACTACATAAATTATAAGGACTTTATATTTGTTTTCATACAGCTTGAGCCACTGTATATGGATGTATTCTGTATGTTTCTGATGAAGCATGGAACATATCAAAATTATGTATTATTTTAAGTTATTTTGTAAAATAACTGAGGCGTCTATCTATATCTACATCTATTTGCATATTTTATTGTCTTTGACCTTTTGTGTCTGTGTGGGATTAAATCTTGTTTCTTAACATTACTCTGAGCCTGATTATCTCCTATATTACTTGGGCTTTCATCCCCCTGATCTTCTCAGAGAAGTGTTGATAGTTCTGCTGAGAAAAAAATCAGAAAGGTTTCTGTTATGAGCTGCAGCCCTCCAGCCACAGAGCCCATACATAATCTATGGAGCTCTTGAGGGCTGGCTATCCTTGTGTGTGTGTGTATAGATGACTAATTGTTGAGGCTGTCAGGGCTATTGTCCTTTGGCAGTGATCCTTATTTCCTGTAAACTAACATAAGTCATTCTAACTGCCTTTGGTGCTTTCTGAACTGTTTGCTAGGGTAAAAACATGCAGACATGTACAGATAAATGTTTTCTCTTGTGTGTCCTAAATCTGTAGAAGTTTTAAGACAAGAGTGTCCTGTTGTTGCTCCCCATGGTATCGGATTTATTTTTTTTACAAAGCAATGATTATCTTACTTGCAATACAGCATTATGTATTTACTTGTCCAGGCTTTTTAAGAGAACATGATAATACTGTAGAGATATGGGAAGAATGAAGTTACACTATTAAACCCTGGCTGTGATATGTCGAATAACCTTCACATAGCATATACTATTTCTAATATGATGTTCTTTTTATTTTGGTGAACTATCATAAATATGTGTAGGGAGACAAAGGTTTGCCACCTTTGAGCTGGTTTCTACTGCAACAGAAAGCTGCTAGGTTCATTAATTGAGACTGCTTCCACAATCAACACATATTATTCCTGTGATGTAGGGGTGGACCTTTCTGCCACATACCCTTTCTGTTGCTACATGAATGTGCTTTTGAAAATCACTTCAGATGCAGATAAGCTACACATCAAACATAGAGAACAAAAGAGAAGAGATGCGTGGAAAAAAATAGAGAGGGAATTCTTTATTAGGTTTCATATCTGACTGCCGCACTGGTCCTTGATACCCTTAGAGAAGAGGAAGTGTGAGGGTCACAGGTCAGGTAGCTTAGCAGCCGACTAATGAATATTTATATGTCAAGGTTACAGTCAGCTGACACAGATGTTCATCTCTTAGACATAATATCTAAAGTATGCTTCCTTTTATTTTATTCGTATGATTATATATGTTAGCATACGGCTGGTACGTACATTTTCATCCACTTTGAACATATATAGTTATTTCATTTTGTTGACAAATATTTGACAAAATAGCCCCATAGGAACTTATTATCAATACTTGTTCTTTTCTAATCAACAAAATATAGACTAATTAATTTCACATGAAAATAAAAATGATATAAAGCAAGAAATTCAGTCAGAATGTGTGATGTTCTTCTTCAAAAAGTAACAAGACTTGACAACATATATCCACAGAGTAATCAATTCATTACTTTTAATTGAGAAGATTTTTTTTTATTTTTTTTTTTTAATAAAAATACATGTGTGAGTATTGTAACAGTTAAATTAAATAATTGCATTAACTGACAGAGGAGCATATAGTTTAAAAAAAGTAAAGCTAAGTTCCATCAGTCTAATCCAGGAGACAGTCTTCATTGTTTGGGATAAAAGACAATGTACATTTTAATCTATTTTGGTAGTTTGTTAATTTTAATTATGCAGTATAGCATTGGTATAGCTTAATAGTTAATAGGACATGTTGATTTGCTGTATTATAGCTTATTTACTACATGTTGTATTTATTTATGAGGCTATTACATTGTACCGTTTTTCAGGAACATTCTTTTTAGCTGAACTAAAATAAACCTTGTGTTAACTTTGATCTCCAATTCACTCCAGAATCGAAGCAATGATTAACAGAATGATACAAAAAGATGTGTCTTGTCGTAACTGTCTGTTGTATATATATTAATACTGCATACATGGTCCAGGCCAGATGGGGCTTTTGTGAGCCATGTTGTCCACCTGTTGGTTTGCCTGCGGAAAGCGGTAAGCACAGTAATTTATACAAACCAGAGCCTCAGACAGACTGACGCTGGCTGAGGAGTGATCAGACGCTGTTTGACTTCCACTCAATAAGGAACATGTGTCTTCAGTCTTGGACTGATAGTAGGCCTTGGATCGGCTCCCACTCTACACAACTCCACAGGTGTCAAATTTGTTCAGAGTGTGTATACACTTGTGATTTTGAGAAAAAGGCAGATAGTGAAAGCTTTTGTGTTTGAGCAAACAAACGTGTTATTGTTTTGAGGAGTGGAGCATCTTGAGTGTTCCTATCTGTCAGTATAGATCAAAGCTCTCATTCTTTTTGTTTTCCTGTGCTTGGGTTTGCAGTCTGTGTGGATATTCAACTGCTTTTATGGAGTGTTGCTGAGCTGGTCAGTGGCTTTAGCTGTACATGCATGGCTGTTGGATCTCTGTGATAGGCTGTTAAAACTGAATGACAGCTCTGCTTTACAAGCTGCTATACATCAACCTGTGGACCTGCTGCAAGCGTGGGAACACAGACACATTTGTGTGCACATATATGTGTATGTGAGAGTGTCAGCATGCAGTGTGGGTCAGTGTGGAGCTGAAACAGAGGCCTGCTGCTGAATGATAAGGCCTGCTGACCTCCTAACCTCTAACACACTGTGCTGAGGTCGTCTCAAATTACACCAAGCCAAATGTTCACTGTCTACTCGCATTAAAACAGGAAAGTCTAACCTCTGAAAAAGGAACCCTTTTCTACGCCAGTGATGGATGATGGTGTACCGTCCAACCTTATGTTCAATAAACACACATGACTCACACACTGTGTGGGGCTAGAAATCAGAAGGTAACTTTTATCATATTATCACAATATTGAGCTCAGGATAACAAGAGCTGCATGCAGTAAAGGTTCTGTTTCATGTCAGGTGGAAAATAGAACCAAAAATGGCAAAAACAGTTTTAAAACCAAGGTCCAATTATATAATTACTGCGTCATGGTGAGTGAACGCATGCAACATGGGGTTATTATCATTTTAAGGATGTTTAGAGAAAGCAGATTTAACACAGTGTGTATCTGTTTAGAAAAGAAATGCCAGATTTTCAGTAACAGTATATCATGAGAGCATACGTATTTCTTGACATTACAGGACACCATAATATTTTGTCATTTGATCTATATTTGTTAATCAGCACTGGTAAAATAACTTTGGGGTGATTTGGTTACAGTAATCCAGTCAAAAAGGAATGATAATATTTTCTGTAAAGAGTCTTTAAAATGTGTAAACCCAGTGTGTATGACTGACATTGGAGATGTAGGTGTGATCTGTGTACAACGGTAGAGCACAGTTCCTGTGTGTGGTATTACATGGCTCAACCCTGAGGTAAATATTTGAGAACTGCAGGCACCATTAGGAGAGGGTCAGTCTTTGATGGGTGATTTTGTGTGAGGCAGAGGGTGACGTCAACTTTCCCTCAGAGTCAGTAATATGGTGTGTGTGTATGTGTGTTGGGCCATTTGGCTTTAATGAGCATATAATAAAAGAATAATAAAAAAAAAAAACATTCACAGGGTCATCAGAATTAACATGAATTGTCACTTTATTCACTTAGATCTTTTGTTCCTTTAGTTATGGCTCTGCTAAGTCCATCCTCAGATTTCAGTGGTTGCAGTTTATTTCTGTGCTTTTTTTCTCAGCAGTATTATCAGACAATACTAAAGATTATTGCTGCTCAGACACTGATGCTCTTTTCGTACTCCATAAGCAACTGGCAACAGCTTAAAAACATCCTGAACCCTGTTCTGAGTTGCCAAGCCTCTTTCTCCTTTTCACTCTTGATCTCTCCGTCTTTCTCTTCGCTTTGTTTCTCCATTCTTTGGTCTCAGTCTTAACTCTAAATCTTCCTCCTCATTCTTCACCTCTGTCTCCATCTCAGTGCAGAGCAAGCCATCCTTTTCTGGCACTGCTGCAGTTCTTTATTTTTGCCTCAGGAGAAAATGAATTTATTGGTCCAGTGTTTATTATTATGACTAAATTTAGTTTTCATTACTTATCTATTAGCATTAGCAGAATTGTTTTATTTGCATCGAGTTGTAAAAGGTAGTCAGTGGTGTGAACTGCGCTGCAGGGGAACTGTACAAAGTGTGTGCTTAAGCTAGTGTGAGCGCTTGCATGTGTGTGTGTGGGTGTGTGCGTGTCAGTGCATGATCCAAGCACAGATGTTCTCAAAGGCTCCAGCTTTTAGGCAGTGGTTCTCCCTCTCCCCGTTCAGAAAAAAGGGAAGTGTCTAATAAAAGGCGGGTGTATGAGACAGAGTGAGTCATACACACACACACACACACACACACACACACACACACACACACACACACACACACACACACACACACACAGAGAGAG
>JAPSES010000001.1:3928781-3942167 GCA_029822895.1 Maxillicosta whitleyi
ATCTATCTATCTATCTATCTATCTATCTATCTATCTATCTATCCATCCATCCATCCATCCATCCATCCATCCATCCACCTACCCACCTACCTACCTACCTACCTACCTTTCCATCCATCCATCCATCCATCCATCCATACATGTTCTTTGTTCTCTGTAGGAGCCTACATTTCATTCTTACTCCACTGATACCACAGTGCAAGAGGAAATGTCTCTCTTAGGCAGATTTCACATGGAGAAGATAAGAGAGAGGAGTGTGTGGGTAATAACTCACAGAGGGAGGTAATAAGTGTGTGAGAATGGGAGAGGAGTGATACGATGGGGGAGGGAATGACGGTGAGGAAGGCTGAGGGGTAGAAGGGTAGTAGGACCGGAGAGTAGGTAGATGATCGGGGGGGTGAATAATCAAAAGACTGTGATACAAAAGTGTCACATGCCAAAGAGTGCAAATGGGGCACAGAGAAAAGAAAGTGCCTACCATGACACATCAATCTGATTCCACTTTTGCTTATTGGAGTTGTGTTGAACCAAGAAACAACGTTGAGATGAAACTTTAAGTAGGGTCAACAGAATGTCAAGTACAGCAGTTTTATTTCAACTTTAGGGGATACAGTATAATCAGTGCAAAATTTATTAAAGTGAATAAAACACATGAGGCATCTGGTCTATAAAGTAAATGCTGCTCTGATGCACATTTTGGAATTTCTGTGTTTTTGTCTGTGTCCCTCCCCATCTCTGTCTCCATATAGTGTCTCCTGTGTGCACGTTCTGTGAGACAGACATATATTCACTTAAAGAAAAGAATGGGACCTTGTGGCTGACTCTAGAGATCAAAACCACCGGCGTCTGTAGCCGCCATTTGATTTGTTCCGAGTGACTGCAGTCTGTTTCAGTTTCCGGCTGCTGGAGACATCTTGTCTTTCTTTGTGACATGTCATGGGACTTATAAGTCCATTTCGTCTCACATCGTTGGGAGCAAATTGTGTTTGTCCTCTTTTTTACTTTGTGCCAGTATCATTTGTGGTTCTCAAGATGTGAGCTGTTACAGTTGCAGTAGACATAGACTGGGTGTAATGTTATAAGTGGCCACTAGATGGTGTCATTGCTCCACTTGGGAGGGGTCCGATGTGGGACAAACAGAGGTCCAATTAACAAAAAAGTGGATACTGCATATAAGGAGATCATATAGGTATGTATTGAATTATAAGGAACAATCATAATTGTGTCTGCATGTGTTTATATTTACTTTGTCCATTTCTGTGTGAAAAGGGCATTTTGCGACAGTTAAAGTTATCCTGTATCACTGGGTGGCTTGGAAAGTGTGTATCAATGTATGTGTGGTTTTTGGGGAATGGGGATATGAAGCAGCTGTTTAAAAGCTTTGTACAGTTATTGTTGTTGTGTGTGTGTGCATGTGTATGTGTACACACTTGCATGTGTGTGTGGTATATGGTGTCATCACTTGGGCTGTGTTGTGGTAGACTCTCGGCTCCACACACCAGGCAAGTCTGTAATTACTCAAGCCAACGCTCATACACACTGTAAGCTCGTAGAGTCTGTGGCCCTCTCTCTCTCATTCTCTCTCTCTTAAACTCTTCCTCAGTGTGGTCCCAGCTCTGGTTTGGCTATGAGATCTGTCTCCTGTGTTTTGGAATGTGTCGGTGCTTCTAGCCAATTCACCCTCATCCTTATGCTTCACTGGCAGTCTGCATGCACACACACATGCACGCACATACACATATATATACACATACACAAAGTATAATATCGTATTTGCTTCTCTGACCAACTTGACCCAACCAACAAGCCAATTACAAATGCCTCTGTTTAGCTGCACACATTTAAACAGTGAGCTAACACATACCAGACAGGTTTCGAAATTGTCCTGTCAGCATTGTGTACTGTTTTGTGTGTGTAAACTTAAACCAGCTGTTAGTCCACTCCAGCCACACCTGGGATAGCAGATGGCTGCCTGCAGCCTCTTCAACCTCTGACCTCCTAACCTTGATATTCATTCAGACAAGACTTGCACACATCCGTTTTGTCACCCTCCTACACAAACATCCAATCTAAGAGATGCACTCTTCTCCTTTTATATCCTTGATTCTGCAGGTAGACATGTCAGTGCTGATGCTTCTGTGCTCCTGCTGGTCACGTGACTGTGACAGTGTTTCTCTGAAGCTCCTGCCAGCTGCCGTCACAGAACAAGAGGCTAAGCCACATCTCTAACCAGTTCAAGAGCCTCCTATCTCTGCTCACAGACTGGGTTACTGGGTGCACACACATAAACCCTAACAAACACACAAGCTCACTGATTGCGAACAATATACACTACTACAAACTGTGCATGCAGTCTGTTCATGTTTATTCCCTTTAACCATTTCTCTCTCTCTCTTATACACGCACACACACACACACACACACACACACACACACACACACACACACACACACGTATACACACACATACACAGATTCCTCCTCCCAGCGTGGCTAAACTAGATTAGTGTGTATAAAGGCTCATAATCCCTGCTGCCTCCCCAGCAGGCAGAGAGGAGCCTGTCCTCCAAATTAGGTTGGCCTCTCTGGGTGATGAGTGGCTGCCAGTGAGGGTCCACTACGTGTGTGTATGTGTGTGTGTGTGTGTGTGTGTGTGCATGTGTGTGTGTATTTTTGCATTTGTCTATATAAGTGAAACACACAACTCCAGCTGCTGCGTCACTGGTCCACATATAGACATTCACATAAAGGCAAAAGACAAAGGAAGATTGCAGCATCATTTGTCATTGACTGTTTGACTCAGTGCTATATTTACATACTGTATTAATATTTATAGTGTTGAAAATCATGATAGTTAAATGTGTAGACCTCAAACTAGACATTGGACTAGACATCTGTACTTAACAGCAGGATTTTGCATTTTAAAGGGTGTGGCATGCATGTTGTCCGGTTTAGTCTATTACTTTGGGGGAGTGCATAATCGTTTATTTTGGTGTTGCTGCAGAGAAGAGCATTTTATTATTGTAAGGCCCTTGCAATGACAACACACATGATCACACTATAGACACTGAGGGAGATGTTTTGAAATCTGAGCTCTGGGTTGTTTGCTGTGGTGTTTTCTACTTAATTTTGATATGACAGGGGGAGATGATTATTAACAAACATTCACTGAAGTTTTTACATATCTAAGACAAAATCTTTGACTAAAAAAATACATCAAAGTGAAAGCGTCTTTCCTTTTAGCAGCCTATTGCAAAGAACAAATACTGATAGGAGGTTGCAGATGTCCTTTGACTATGTAGTGCTGTGTGGATTTTTTCTGCTTGGGTGGACCCATCCATCTGTCATTTTATTTTTGTTTAGTGGAGTTTTCAGCAACACCTTCTTCTCTGGTTGTCATCCCTCTTACATTTATGGGTGTGTTGGTTGTTGATGGCTACACATTTAGTGTCAGCAGGGATTAGTAAGTGCATCTGGATTGCATAACAGTGTATTAAAAATGAATTTTGACTACATTATTGCTTTCGTATTGATATAGTCTGTTTCCTGTTTCATATAGTAGGCCTATATATTTCCTTATTTAGTCCATTTGAACTACTGTCAGCATCACAAAATGCTCTGCAAAAAGGTGATGTTGATACTGAAGCAGATATGCTTCTTTTGAGTGTAAACAACTTAATATTTATTGCTTTTCTTTTGATTACTATAGTTCCTGATCTCCACTGGTGCACATATGGCTTATCCAGGCCTGGTCTTTATGATGTTGTGAATGTTGTCCTTCTGTTACCCTCTGTAGTGCTTATCATCATGATTCAGCAGGCTGACTGTTACTGAGTCTGTATTAGCTATGGGGCAGCACTCTTTGGGGTCTTTAGTGTGCTAATAGTGAAAGGCCCATAGGGAAGCACAGTAATTGGTCTTTATTTATGCTGAGTGAAGGCTATGATTAACTAATATCACCCCTGAGTGTATACACGCACACGTTTACACACGTGGCACTTCTGAAGTGCATGTGCAGTTACACAAACATGCACAGATCCCCTTATATAGTGTGTGTGGCAGTGAGATTGAGTGGAGAATTGAGTATTGAGCTAATCCCTGGTGGCAGGCTAGAAGCTCTGTAAAGCCACTGACAGGCAGTAAAAAGGCATATTGTAGTTCACTTACAGTACCACAGTGAATTGCCAGTAGAAGAGGGGGTGTTACCAGTATAACATTTTGATGATTTTGTCAAAATCACAAGTTATGGGCCAACAAGTCAGATATGCGCGTTACACCTCCAATGCTGTTTATATATATATATATATATATATATATATACACACTCAGTGGAGTGCCATGAAAGTGCCACAGAGACCACAGTGTGTCGGTGGAAGAAGGCAAGAATGAGTGTGTATATGTGTCGTCTCTTTCTCTGCCTGCTGCTAATGAGCCGAGGGCAGCAAGGCCATGCTTTGTCTTTGAAGAGACAGACGGCAAGCGGGGAAAGTGGTGCGTGTTGGTCTACAGCCTACTAAACTTACACACGTGAAGGCCCTAGACGTCATTCACGTTCCGGCTCTGTTGTTCTGCCTGTGTATGCATGGCGTATCCATCTTCTGTGTGTGTGTGTGTGTGCGTGCATGTGCATGCTTATGTATTGTCAAATCCCCACAGTGCCGGTGTTCTCATGTGTTTACTCCTAACGTAGAAACCGAACACTGGGCTGTAATCAGAGCTGCAGTGAGAGGATCACAACAGTGTTCCCTCATTATGGCTCCAGCAGATCACCTTTACCTCCTGTGTGTGTGATTATGGTTCTCCTCCGGTAGCCGTACACAGCCGTACATGCAGGGGTGGTTCATGTGGGTGCAGGCAAAGGAATATTTGTGAATGTGTATTGTATAATATTTATTTACCTGAAATAACTTTGTTTTTGGTTTGACTGGCTCTGACAGGTTTAATGGCTGACATATCATGAGTTTCCAGGCATGCCTATTGCAAAACAACACATAAAAACTTGGATGTATACCTTATTGCACCACATAGCTACACACTTCCGTAAAAAAAACACTTGTGTTGTTTTTAACATGAAGTCGGGGCTCTAAAATGTCAGCTGACTGGCATTTCTCCATACCAATACAAAAATGATAATACTAGCTCCTAAGCAAAAAACAGAGATAAAGCAGAGTGATCTGATAAAGTTTTCTATTAGGGCTGCTCAATATATCACAAAAATATTGCTCTTGTCATAACGGAGTGTGCAATATTCATATAACAAAGACGTGCAATAATTTATGTTATTTTATTTTTATTAACTTTCTGTTGTACACACCATGTGGTACCAGAGTGGTTTTCTCTATCACTCTAACATGTTAGTTTTTCTAGCAAAATGCCACTGCTGCTGGTTGAATATAAGTTTACATTTTATTAATGTTGAAAAGATGTGAATATTTTCAAAGCACAAATGTGGGCAAAGCCTGAACAATTATATTTAAATATTTTTATATGCAGTATTTACCAAACCAAACAATCAATGGAATATTGTTTTGTTAAAGCTCTTACATGGTGGTACTCTGGCACTTTAGTTATTATGAAACACTTCCATATCATTTGCACATTGTTATATGTGAATAGAATGGCACAATATTTGACTATGTTTGTGTCTGAAGGTTTTATGTTTGCAGCTTCACCAGGTTTTTGGACAGAATTATGCAACTGATTGTAGTAGTTCAGTATTTTGTCTTAAATTCTCAATAATTGAGTCATTATACAAACAATTGGCTCATTTTAAGATATTTAAGGAACACTTTTCTTAGATGAATTTGATATTCTTTAGGTGAATGAGAAATAACACAATATTGTTGTTGTACGTCCATATCACATATCGCAAGTTTTGCCAATATTTTGCAGCCCTAGTTTGCATATATAAAGCAGTGCTATCATATAGTATAAACTGTGAAGATACCATAACTCATTACCCATGTTGCATTGAGACTGAGTACTGAAAATGCTGCAGCAGCTGGAAGCAGTGCTCAATTTGCTAAAAGAAATTTGACGTTTAGAGAATATGTAAGCAACTTAACACACAAGAGGCATCTATTTAAGAAGAATAAAAGAAACGAGGAAGAGGACTCAACCAGCGAAGCGAGGAAAATGCTGGACAAGCTGGTCTTTTAACAGAGGCTTGTTCACAGACAAGCGTATCTGACAATAACTACTACTTATCCAGCATTTTTTGTTGTTCTAAATGCCAGATTCTTGAACGGTAATTGCATTTTTTTTTTTTTTTTTTTACAAGTGTGGTTATCATTACATCAACAGATTTGCATGTGGTTGCAAAATAAAAAATAATCATTATTTTGTGGATTTATGTTGGCATCAAAGCTTAGAACCTGCTACTTAACCCTTTATCTGGCTATTTTTTGGTCATTTCCACATGCATTACAGGACAGTGGCAGCAACAGTTACAGTGAGGCAACAATCTCAGGTCCAATGTGGTCTAACAGAGTCTGTAAGCTCCACCTGTGTATGAACAGTGAGCAGACCTGCTTTGTTAGGTACCATAAAATAATGGTACTGTTCAAAAGGATCATGTGGATGCGGACAGGTGTCTGGATCAGCACTTATGCTGGTCTAATATTCTAAAAATTATGTTCTAATGTTCTAAAATACATTTTTCTTTCACATTACATATCTTTCTTTCTTTCTTTCTTTCTTTTTTATACTTTGATATTTAAAGTTTTTTTGGCCATTTATGGGTAAGGAACCAAATATGGTAACCTGATTGACCTCGATTTTCTACATGACAATAATCTTTTTTTTTTTTTTTTAATTTTGCAAAAAGTAGTAATGTCTTGTTATGTCCTGCAATTACAAACTAAGGTTGAAATTTGGAATTTCAGGTGTATTTCTATGGGTACCCTATAAAGGTTTGAACTTGACTCAAAAGTCAGAATAGAGTCATGATTAAAGTGTTTTCTGGTGCTGAAGAAATAAACTCAAGTTAGGTACACATCAGATTAATCTACTCCCGACTGATTCCCTTTATTAAATTAGTATAACCTGGCCCCTTCTCCCCTTCCCCCCTCTCCTCTCATTCTCTTGGTTTTTATATTATTACATTATCTCTGCTTCCCTAACCCTCCCTCCTTGCTTTATGTGGTCCTGTAATGAGACAGTGACAGATTACCCTAAACTTCTCTCTATCCCCCTCCATCTCCCGCCTCCTTCTGTAAGACAGAGGCCCATGGTGAGCTTCAATTTGTAAGTGCTTTGAGGAGATGTGCAAGTTATGTATGAAGCGTGTAAGCTTGTAAGCTCAGGTGACGGGGCTGTGATATGGTTCATGTGGTACAGATTCAGTTTCTTATCCTGTGTCATCAGACATTTAGTGCCAGCTTGTAAAAGATCTGGCAGATAGACTTTGACCAGAATTAAAATCAGAATGGCTGGACGAAACATTGCAGAGTGTCTGGAAATACATCAACACTGAATGAGTATATTTACATGCACATCAATAATTTACTATTATTCCAACTTGAGTATTTCATAAAGAATATATTCTTTTCTTGAAAGGAGCATTTTCCAACCCAGACATATGGAAGATGCTGATATTATTCTAGTCTCAGGCAGATTCTTTGGACATGTACACTCCACATTTGGTATATGTGTCTCATGTGTTTTACCACAGATTTTAACACATGGCCCTGTTTATAGTCAGCTGCAGTACACATAGAGAACTTCCTGGTAGAGATGGACATTTAACCAGTTTTTCTTTTAGCAGGATTTTTCAATACGCCCAGTGGTAATATCAGAAAGTGGACCATATCAATTTGTTTACATGCACAGATGCACGTAAAAAGAAATAAGAGTGGAATATTCATTTTCATCAGTCATGAAAAACACAAATTTGGAATTTATTCTATTCAAGAGCCATAACAATGTTTCACAAATATTTTATTAGACTATAAACTGATTAGAAACACACTGTACCATTAGAATAAACCCAGAAGTGAAAATGTGTCAGGGGTTCCTGTCAAATTCTGCCAAACTTCAGCAGTTGAAATCACACAGTATCTTTGCACTTGAGGAGGAAAATAAACCCCTGAATTAGATGTTTTTTTCAACAGGACTCAGTCGTAAACTGTTTACTCTGGCTTTGAAGAGCAGTTATTGTTAGAGTTGCTGTGTACAAAAGTGCAAACAATCGGAGCCTTTTTAATACTGACTCAGCAGCATGAAGTCATAACATTATTTACAGTAGATGTCAGATGGCCACAGTCTGAGAAAAAAAATCACTTTAAATCTTTGTAAGACAGGAAGATATATTAGATACATATTATTTGCTTAACAGTTTAGACATTTACACCACACCCAACAACCATGTGTCTTTCTATTCATGTGTCTCTTTTGTTCTCATTTACTGTTTCCCCGCCTGTCTCCATACACTGTCAACTGTCTATATTTGGATTGTTTATGTTTGTATGCATAACTGTATGTGTATCAGTGAACATGTGTTGGACTGTGCATTTTAGAAAATCTTCACTAATCCTATTGACAGAGATGCAGCTTTGCCTCAGCTCAGCAGCATCTGTCTGTTTGCTGCAGAGGGGTCCGGTTCTCTTTAACTGTGAGGGGAATGTGCAGTCATCTGGACTTTTGTTGACCTTTGTCACTACGAATTTCTCATATTTTGTGTTCTTCATTTGCTCTTTGATTCGCATGTCTTCCCTGTGATGCTTTTATTCAGTTACTTCATTATCTTGTTTCAAAATAATACATATGGCAAGAGTTTAATGTGTTATAAACCACCCCCCACTACCTACCCACACACCCGCAAAGACACACAGAGAGACACACATGGTCTCGCACACACAATCTGCCCCCCACTCCACCCGCCACCCTCAATCCCTCTGGTTCTGCTCACACAGTGGTCTGCTCCACCCCTGGCTCAGTGCTGTCTCTGTGTCTCAGAGCACACATTCATTATCTAATCTTCCTCTATGTTTAATTTACAGCCTTGGCTGCTGCTGCCATATGCTCCTTTTGTCTCTGCCTGCTAACACACACATACACAAACACACGCTGCTGTGTAGCTTTACTTCAGTATTCAATGCTGGGTGTAAAAAAAAGAAAAAAGAAAAAGCAAAACAAAAACAAATATGCCAAAGAAAACCTCCTGCCTCCCCCACCTCCCCCTTTCGTAACACTTCTCAACCTCCTCATAAGCTTGTACTGACAGAGAGGTGTGTGTGTGTGATTATGTCTGGGTGTATGTGTTTGTTGACTACTCGGGTGCTCTAAAGATGCAGACTTACCAGTTTGAGGTGAGAGACCTTGAAAGAGACTCTTTATTGTCCATCTTCTCTCTCAACCTGATTTTAGAACTCCACTTATCTCTTTGTAAATGTTTTCTTTCCAGTGTTTGTTTATGAATGGTGGTGTGTCTGTCTTTGTTGATTTCACTGCCTGAATCCTATACATGGTGTAGCGTGTTTGCACCTGAGGCACACTTGTTGCTGTCAGTAAATACTCTTGAGTTAAAGCTGCACTAATTTGGAAAAACTGTTCACATATTGCACTACAGTATTAAGAAATACATGGGTTTTGCTGCTGGACTTAGTACAGCTCATAATTACTAATTATTACTACTGATTGTTGTAAAATGGTGCAGTTGCTTGCACTTAAGTAAGATGGTCCTGGGTCCAGTTCTGACTTTGCATGTTCTCTGTACTCTGACTTCTACCACTGTCCAAAGACATGCACTTAATAGGTTAACTGGTCAGTCTAAATCACCCATAGGTGTGAATGTGAGACTGAGTGGTTGTTTGTCTGTATGTCTGTATGTCATATATACCAGGATACCCACCGCGACACCCACAATGAATAAATGGTTCAGAAAATGAATGGACAGATAACGTAGAACCTTGTATTTAGCTGAAAATGCATGGAAAATTATGGATTTTCTTTGTATAATTTCTGTGTATCCGTGACTTGCGTGGGAATCATGCTTTCCTCTACTTCAATGAGAGTTTGAACAGACACTGTTATGAACTTCTCTGCTGTGATTTTCCAGGGAAATTATGTAGTTTAATACACTACTTGACCTACCTATTTTTATTTAGTGTTGTCTTTTCTGTATCCAGAAATTTAGATTGCACATCTTGTGATATGATACAATGTGCAAACTGTAATGATTATACAAAAAAGAATGTACTGAGCAGCCTTTCTATGAATGTTGTGATGTTTGCTGTGTACCTGTGCACAGGGTGAGGCAGAGCAGAGCAGAGCAGACAGTGAGCTCATCTGGAGGGTGGCTAATGTGGTGTCACTGTGAAATATAAATGGGCTGAGAGCAGCCGTACTGTAGATGAGCACTCCCAGTCCTTTTTACACAGTGCTGTGTGTGAAGAGCCTATCGTTACTCATTTTCATGGGTGTGCAGTTGTGCTATTGACTTAAAGTGCAGAGACGCAACCACCTACTCGGCTGCATTTGGGAAATATAATGAACTACAGTGACAGGACTTAAATATGCTGGAGTAGAGAGGGCAGGAGATGAGAGAGGGTTATACAAGTTAAAAGACAGAGTGGGTTTCCTGTTTGCTTTACTCAGGATGATAGTGAATTGCTGTGTTGTTTGCTGCTCACTCTGTCCCTTTTCCTATGACCTTGTCATTTTTCTTCCTCTACCTCTACGGCCCTCTCTCAATTTCTCAAGCTACTTCCCTCAAACTCCTGGCCAGCAACACATCTTTTGAAATGACGTATTCACACAGTGAGACACTTTTCTGCAAAGGGTGTGTGTGTGTGAGAGAAACACACAGAGAGAGTTTGTGGTTAGTTGGGCTTTCTCTCTGGCTCCAGAGGCCCTGGCCAAGTCAGCGGTGAGGTTTGGCTCAGTTGTCTCAACACTGCACTCTCTTACACACACACACACACACACACACACACGCACACACACATGCGCGCGCACACACACACGCACGCACGCACACACACACACACACACACACATACACACACACACACACACACACACACACACACACACATACACAGTATATTTTTCTCTATACCCTGTACCTCTCTTTCTTATGCTGACCCATCCACATGTGCCCTTTCTATTTTATGCACCCGACACCCCCTCTCCCCCACATCCCATCCACCTCCAACCCCAATACATCGCAGCTCATTTTAATAGTTTGACTATGTCCCAGGATAAAACTTAAATTGCTCTGCAGTGAGATTCTCATTACATTGCACCTTTACAGTACCTTACTTTCTTTCTCTCACACTTTTTTTTCTGTCTTCCTCCTTTAACGCACTCCTAACACTCACACACAAACAATAGGAGAATGCTTTCCACTGCTTAACGAGACAAAGAGCCATTGATTTAGCAGGGAGTACAAGGAGTTAGGAGTGATCGATCTTGTAAAGCCTGCGGACACGCTCTCACAAGGTTCGGAGGAAAGGGATGGGAAGGGAGGGAGGCAGAGAAAATGAGAGAACAGATTGGTAGGTGTAATCAAGAGATACCATCTCTTGATGTGATCACATGGGTTGCACTGGGCAGTTAATAGTGTACTTCTTCAACAGGGCCTTGAAGTACATCCCGCACCCCCAACAGATCCACACGGGGAAAGGTAGGCAGTGATGGAGAGAGAGAAAAAAAGGGAGGGTAGGGTCAGGGATGGTGAGGGGAGAAAAGGAGATGATGCATGGGTGTGGGGGTGGTGGAAGATTTAAATGGAGGCGGTGCAGTGATGTATGAAGTCTTGTGGAGTTTGTGTGTGTCTGCATGTGGTGGGGCATTTTATGGTTAGGCTGAGTTCTGCCTCTTAGGTTCTGTATGTAAGCCAACTGTGCTTGTGTTTGTGTGTGTCTGTGTTTGTCTGCTGACTCCTGTTAACCATACTGCTGTTCGTGAGAAAAACACAAGCGCATTAAATGCTCTGGGCCAATAAGCTTCTACAAAGAAGACACAAGAGGGAACGTTAATAGCATTTTGAGAAGGTCAAAGATAGCTGTAAAATAAAAAAGGCCTGTAATGGGTCTATCTTAACACCATCCTGCTTTCTGAGCTCATACTGGAGTGTGATATATATACTTTCACCCCAATTATTTATGGTATCTTTTTAGTTAGATGCAATATGACTGTACAGAAGAAGTAGATTTGTGACTCGACAGTTAAAGGGTTTGACTTCCTTAGTTGGAGAGAAGCCTGTGGATGTGAAAGCTTTCCCTATTGTCAAGCCTTAAACATAACACTTCCAGTAACTGTATGAATGTGTCTAAGGGCATCACTGCAAAAACACAAATCCACTTTTCCTGAAGTGAAATAAGGTGATAATGCAAACCCAAAACTGGTAAGATGTTTTTCTTCTTTGTTTTCCCTCCTTCTTTAAGACTATCCCTCTGTCTCTCTCTCCCTGGCTCTTTGTAGTCATTCTCAGTTCCGCTTGTCATCCAGTGACAGCGAGAGCGCAAGTCATTGGTGAGCGGAGCCTTTAAAGGAGGCCGCTTTTTTACGAGCAGACATAAAAACACATGAAGCCGGCGCCGTTTAAAAAGACATCACACTCCCCAAGACAGCCTGCAGAGAAACAGAAGAAAGGATGAGTATGTGTGGTGGAGGTGGGAGGTGGTGGTGGAGGTTGTGGGGCTACAGCAGAGGATGTAACAGTGTACCACACAGAGTCAAATAGAAACAAAGAAGCTCACGTTTACATCTGTCTTTTCCTCCCTTGTTTTATATCTCCACTCTCCTCCTTAAATACACACACATGCATCTGCTATATGTATAATGCTTAATGAGTGCTTCTTTCTGTACGTGGCTGCAGTCCTTGTTGATGTAGACTAAATGATTTTGTGTATACACACACTTTCCAGCATGTACCAGTCACATCCTGATGGTCTTTATTTATATCACTGCTGTCAGTTTCTGTAACAAGCAACGAAAGAGGAAATCAGTTGAGACATAGTGATGTGGAGTCTTCTCTGAGTCATCTGCACTCAGTCTTTAACCCCACTGCTTGGTTTCCAAAAAGACAGAGTGAGAACATAGAGACATATGGTATAAGGCCAGATGATTGCAGCAGTGTTGGTGAAATGTGTTATCTCCTTATTGTGGCTTGGCTCTGTGCTCCAGAAGCGGTTCAGAGTTGGTGATTAGCTGTAGCATGATGTTCCTCCGTAGAGCAGAAGCTGGCAGGCGGTGAGGCCCATGGAGACAGAGTTCTGCCCAGGCCAGGGCGCTCTGACTGGCCTGGGGTTTGGAAACCAGCCCCCTTTCACCACTGAGAACTTCCATAGCTGGTGGTACACAGCTGGGCCTAAGGATCACTGGCACCAAACCCGATGCATGGTTATGTGTTTGTAATTATCAGTATCCTGTCTTGAGGGG
>JAPSES010000001.1:3942177-3959638 GCA_029822895.1 Maxillicosta whitleyi
CCCCCCCCCCCCCCCCCCAAATACCCTGCTGAGGAAGACTAAGTATGAGCTAAAATATGGTCTGTTTTTCTGTGGGCCAACATCAGGCTACTCCCCAGTACCTTTTATTTTAGGAGGGAATTGACTTGTTAAGACTGACTGATTAAGGGCAAATGTATTAAACCGGTATGATATTGAATTTTCCTCTTAAGTAATTAACTATTCAGAAATCATTCTTTAAGGAGCAGCAGTGGTACTTTTGGATCAACAGGTGCCTCATGATTTGCTGGAAGACAACAGTGAAGTCTATTTGTTTTTTCAGTGTTTTCATTTTCAGTCTTCTTTTCTTAGTTAGCATATGCTCTTCTCAGCATGTGTTTTTAACTACAAACACTGTACACAATATAATTTCTTTGCTATTTCCTTCACTTTATTTAAATACAGTTAGTATTGTATGTGTCTAACAATACATATTGTAACAATGCACGTGCGACTTGTCTTATTTTAACATGTACAGAACCAGCAAATCCATTTATAAACCTGACACAAAAATAGTAATTAATAATGTATTATTTGTATAATCATAAATGAAGCCTTCTGGAGGTGATCATGCAGTATTGCATAGTTGTTTCTTACTTGTTATCATCCTAGTTGGCAGTTTGACAGCAATACATTTCTAAGCATTAAACATGTGTGGATGCATACTCTAGCATGTGCACGTGCAGATACACACCTGCATCCCTCACAGCTGTTAAAACCGCATGCACACAATGTGATAAATCCATCATGGCCTATGTGGCCCCTTCTGCCAGCTGCTCACGGCACTGCTAGTACGTCTGTCTTGTTGCTAGGATACACACACACTGAGGGAGCAGCTCTCCCCATGTCACACACGTTCTGTTTGTGTCCATCTCCGTTGCCAAGGTGCCATTTAGTGTACATACAGAGATGCACACCTAACACAGACTGTGAACTTTACAAAGCCATCCATCTACCACATAAATGAAAGTATCACAGTTTATACTTATCAACTTCTTATTTGCCATTTATTATGTCATTTTTAATTGTAATAATATTATGATACTGTATTATGTAATTTATTACTATATTGATAGATTTGATAGTTTGGTAGTGATTGGTTTGTCTTTCTTGTCTGCAGTTAACTCCCTGGACTAAAGGGGGCATCATAGAGAACACATTGTTAGGGATCAAGTACCATTAGAGGGCACTATATATTTATATTCCTCATTGTAAGAGTGCAGCTCCATATCCCTCTTATCAGTCTGATTTGATACCTCACAGCAGCTCCCTCCTCTTTAATGCTCTGCTGGGTTCTCTCTGTTGTCATTTTACCTCTCTGCCTTTCTGCCCATCCTCTTCTTCCTCTTTTTGTCCCTACCTCCTCCTTATGCTTATATACCCCTTCCTCTTCCTTACCCAACTCCCTCCTTAACCTCTACCTTTCTACCTATCCTTGCCCTCTTGTTTTTTTCACCTCCCTCCCCTCTTGGCTTTCTCCCTCCTACCATGACGTCCCACAGCAAACCACATGAGATTCCCCTCCACAGAGCCTCCCTTCCCTACCTCCCCTCAGCTTTTCCTTACTCCATCTCTGGCTCCCTCCCTCACTCCATGCATTCATCACTCTTGCCCCTCAGGGCTTTGTTCTGCCTTAATCAGGAGCTTAAGTGTTGCATTCTCACCCAGACAATGCCTGCCATTCAGTCTGGGCCTGTGTAAATAGGTGTGCCCTGTTCGAGTGCCAGCGGGCATGCCATGCCAGCCTCACTGCGGTAGTGGTGATCAGCCATAGCCTCCAGCTACAGGAGGCACGGCCCTTCACAGACACACACATTCACACACACACACAAACAAACTAGTAGCAGCAGGAGGTGGAAGAGCAGAACTTGAAGGCTCCCTTTGAAGTGTTGCCACACATAGATATGGATGGGCAGTGTACCACACACAATGCAGGCAGGCATATGCACATGGGCAGAAACATTCCTCTTCAAATGGGGTACAGAGTGTAGGAATCATTTTCTAATCTGCCATTTTCACAATAGTCCTGTGGTTTGTTGTGGTGGTATAATAACAAAATAGTGAGTAGAGGTTTATGAGTATAGTGGCAGCCTGTTTCTTGGCCACCTGGCATACTCTTTCTAGGCGGCGATATAGGCCTCTACCCAGCTGGATGATGCTTGCTGTCAGACTGGTGTGTCACATGCAGGCAGCCAGCTTCCTCCAAACACCCGACCATCTGTCTGCATCAATGATGTCGCTCTACCTGCAGACAGCAAGAAAGAAACAGGGAGAGGCTGATGAACATACAGTATTAAGGAAAAATAGAAACGTGTGCATACAGACAAATGCTGGCAAGTTTAATCACTGAGCACCTTATGCACACACGCCCAGTGGTGATTATCCACCTAGCTTTTATGAGCTGTACCTATCAACTTATAGCACTCAAAGAGAGTAACAGCTAGAGGGGGAGGGAAGATAAAAGAGAGGTGGACAGACATAAATATACTGTAGACTGACAGCCAATGGCACACAGAAAGGGAAAAAAAGTGAGCCCATACTTGCCCATGCTATCTATTCTCCTCAGATGGCCATTTGGGCTTGTTAATCTATTGCCTGGTAACAGAGACAGCCTATCAACAACAGCCACGCCCCTCTGCACATGCTCATAGAGAGGGTCTGACTTGGATCTTTGAAGGGAAAACATGCACACCACACCAAAATACACGCACCCACTCACACATACACATACAAAACTCCCCACAAATCCTGGCCTGTCATTGCTCTCCATTGTTTGGCTGCGGTTGCTTTCTCCTGGTGTGACTGCCAGCAGATGGCTAGCACTGAGCTGTCAGAGTCGGCCTGGGGCCCACACACAGGCACAAACACACACACATACATACACACTCACACAGGAACACTCACTCATACAAAGAGTGTCTTATTACACACAGAACATACAATATGCACAGTGTCAACTGAATGGTACTAGTGTTGGTATCTATAACACTACTCCCAGCCTGCTTTTGCTTCAGTTAAGACAGCAGACATTGTCTCTTTCAATTTTTCACACATCATACACACACAGGTTCCTGATAGACTGTGGAGCTGTTCAGCTACAGGTGCCCCTCATGACCCTTCTCCCTGTAATGACTGTGTAATCTCATAAAAGGGCCGCCTTACTCCATTAGCATGTGTAAAGGCCATTGTGTGTGTGTGTACATGGGCATAAGTGCTTGGAATCTTGCTACTGCTGCCATCTTCGGCATCTGTGTGTCATTCTCTGTGTGTTTTTTGCAGTGTTTCCATATGTGTAGAAGCAGGTGTCAGGCCTAATGGAGCGTGTCCACGTAGCATTGAAACAGCTGCTGCAGAGTGGGGTCATCTAGGGTTGTCCAGAGGTGAAAGGTCAGGGTCGGGGTGAGGAGTCGGCAGTAGCTACATGACATTCCTCTACTCTCTAATCATAGCTCTGATGAATGAGCATAAAGTGGCAGCTGGTAGACAGGAGGCCTTGACTGAATGTGTGTGGTGGTGTCAGAAGATTCACGAAGGAGGATGGAGGGAAGAGAAAGGGAGGGGGTGTGATCTATACATCTATACTAATCTCACTTTCACAGTAGAAAGCAGAGCCAGTATTGACTGCACATGGCTATGATCCTGAAGGAGCTGTACATCAGAGAAGACAAGCACAACACAAGCTTTTGTCAATGTCTCAAACTCTTCACATACTGTATGCACGAAAACCTCAACCCACACCCAGAGGTTCAAGTGTATGCATTGTCATCCTCTCTCTCTCTCTTTCACTCTCTCTCTCTCTCTCTCTTACTCAGTGACACACACACAGTTTGTTGTGTCTGCAGAAAGCTAGGACTAATGACAGGCTTTGTGTTGTGTGTGCTCACTCAGCTGCCCCCTGGACACACTTTACCCACCCAGCAGAAAACAGCCCTTTGTGGTTGTCTCTCTCTCTCTCTCTCTCTCTCTTTCTCTCTCTCTCTCTCCCTCCCCGTATCTATGTATCTCTCTCAGTCTTGTTCTCGCTGTCTCCCCACTTTCTTCTCCCTCTGGAGAGTAGAGTTGTTTTGCTTTGCTCTGCTGTATATATTACCTACTGTATATATTTTCCTGAGGGCTGACAACAGATATATGAGTACAGCAGTGTTTTTGGCTGATGCTAGCCTTTCCCATTTACAAGTAAATGCAGCAATGAAAATTGTACATAAAAATGACATTTTGATACAAATGTCGCCAATATTGCAACATTTTATTGACATTGTACCTTTGATATAATGTTAAATAAAATGGAATGTCAGTGTTACAACTACTGTATACTTTTATTGTGTAAAAATTCTAAGAGTTAAATTATGATGAATATATATCAGAAGTGCATATAAAGTATTTATTACATGATATACTCATCAATTATCTGTGTTGTTTATTTTCAGTGGATTGTGCATTATTGAATTTGTTCAGCTGTACAGAACAGTGGCAGTTCTCATTTTCTGTCTTGTATGAATCTCATGGTAATTGTTTGTGCTTTCTTAAGTATTCATTTATCCCCAACTCTACTCTCAGCTTGGCAAAAAATGTTTTTGTCTTGGTAATGACAGAACTGGAGGCTGAAACATTCTTGCTCTGTTAGAGCTTGTTGAATAATTTCACTATTTTGGTCAAAGTAGATGATATATTTTTAAGTCCCTGTAGGTGGTAAAAGCTGATTGATCTGTTTGCATCTGCCATATTTAGGTGTGTAAAGTACGTCATTACCTTACGTGCTCATATATGTTTGTAACTTTCTGCCATTGATTTCTTCTTTCATCTCTTCTTTTGATTTGTTAAAGCACAATGAGCACATTCTCTGTCCTCTTCATTCTGTTTCTCAGTCCATCCAATTATCCCTCCTTCTGGTTTCATGCCTGTGTCTGTCCTCTCTATCGTTTATCTAAATGCCATCAAAGAGAGCCTGGTGTAGCAGAGATTTCTGCTCATAATGTCACAGTACTGCCCAGAGGACTGGTTTTAATAGTGACCCAAGTGTTTGCCTTTTCACTAAACTGCCACACTGTACTACTTGTGCTACAGGACTTGCACGCTCATGCCAGCAACTCTGAGGAAGCATGTAATGACCACAAACAGAGCTGTCATCATTGTGGGTTCACTGTTGTAACATACTAAAAGAAATACACAACTAATGGTTATTTTTTTCTGGTCACTTAAACCTCATTGGCACAGGGCGGTTTCACATTTGCCAGTCGATGAAGGGCATGTATTAGTCCTTCCGTTACTACTGTTTACTAGAATGATAAATTACAGCCTTCTCATAATCGTCTTCCCTCATGCCGAACATGAAAAAAGCTTGATACTGTGTTGAATCTTGCTTGTAAATCTCAAACTAAAAAGAAAAGTGATGCATCTGTGTGATATGTGTATGTGCATACTGTACATGTAGTTAGTGCTACACTGAAAGCTTACAGTCAAACGGTCAGCTTGTTTGTGCTCTGACAGCCGGGCCAAGCAGGAAGAAGCCAATCGATAGCACTTAGCCTCTTCCTGTTAGAGTTCCCAACAGACCTGAGAGAAAGACAAAGCTCTGTGTGTGTCCTGGAGTGTATATGTGTCTACCCATATTCACATTTTTTGTGCAAAGCATTGTTTCTGTGGCTGAATAAGATTGAGTGCATTTATTTGTTTATGGCTTCAGCTGGAGGATGCATTGTATAGCTGTAAAGGTGCATTTTCCTTGATTTATTGACATAGTTGTGTCTTCACATTTTGCAGTTTGAGCCCTATAACAACAGACTTGTCATGTGCAAATCTTATTACAAATAAGAATCAAATAATGTTCTTAAATTTTAAAACTTTACAAATACTAGTACAGATAGTTGCATTTGTGCTTTAAATAGCTTTCATCTAAATGTTTCCTCTCCTGTTTTATAAAGTATTGACCTGCAGGGATCAATAAAGTGTCACATAATTACTGAGCCACTTGGATCCATATATCCTGTTCCAGAGGACAAACAGACTCAGGAAGAGGCAAAATGTTTACTGTTACATCAAATGTCCTGATTCCCTAGCTTTAAGCATTGTTCTCTGTGAGGATGTACATGTTTCACAAACACGGCATGACTGACATTTAGAGGACAGAGGATGATAGTGAGTGCTGAGGTCAGATCATTGCCTATTTCAACAGACCCACTGACCTTCAGTATTTTGCACTGCAGGGGAGTTGCATTAGTGTCTGTATGCACACTATGTAACTGTGGTTAGACAGAAAACATACTGCTGATTCTGTCTGAATCTCATTTACAATTATAATGTCTGCTGAGGTATTTCATTTGACATAAGATTGAGGCTAATTTTGGCTTCGTCCAAGGTCGTCCCTAGCAGAACATCTAATATTGCAGTTTAATTCTGTATTTGTGTCTGCTTTTTGGACAGTATATCTTGTAAAAAGTGCTGTATTTTGTAGAAAGGAAGATTTTGAAAAACCGCTCCGGGGTTGATATTGCAACTATGTTTGTATGAATATTTGGATGAGGATTAGATTTATATACACTAATGTGAATGCTTTTACAGTCACATAAGGGGCACACAGATCTGATCAAGGGTCAAAATACATGTCCATAAGGCATAAATCATTAATAAAAGAGGGTTGAGATGTACTTCAAACACAGACAGTAGTTTCTGCTGATAGGTGTCTGTCAATAAAAATGATAATTAAAGACATAGTACTAGATGATGTTGACAATTAATGTCAAATCATGGGAGTTGTTACACCACCATTTCCAATAAAACTCTATCTGACATTTCTAAGGCAAGTCAAATTGTCACAGTTTTAGCCACATTACATTTATCAGTGTATGCTTGTGTGATGCCATGAATAATAAGAATAACTGCAGATAATTATCAATATTAATATTACTAAAGGGGATATGAAACCATTGAGAGATGACCAGTTCGAACTTTGTTGGAATATATATATGTAATATTCAAGTCAACATGATTTTAATGCTGAAATGTTAAACGTTATAGATTTAAGGTTAGTGAGGTTAAAGAGGTTAGGGCATTAAAGTTGGTGAAAGTTTTCGAAAAATAAAAAGGAACATGTGGGCCTGATTTACCTTTTCAGTCATGCATACAAAGTAATACAATAGTAAATATTCACATTCTTACACAAATCAATTAAATTGTAATTAAAATGGAAGTGACCAAAAAGGCTGATAGCATAGCCAATGTATGCATACCCATTTGTACATATACTGCATGCATGTGTGTCTGCTGTCTCCTTGTTTTTGTCCAATACCTTCTCATCAGTGTCAGTTCTAGGTTTGTTTCTGATGGATCCCTCTGCCCTTGACTGACCCAAGCCCAGCTCAAGGCCTCCTCCTGGCTACTGTATGGATGCATGTGTTTGTGTCTGATCATATGAGTGCATTTGTATGTGTTTGTGTGCAAAACACAAGGTTGTGGGGTGTAATTTAAGCCCTGAGCTAGGAAAGGACTGCTGCAGAGTCCATCCAGGCAGAAAAAGTAAGACATGGGAGCTGCAGGGCAGGTTGAGGGAAAGAGAGAGACAGAAGGAGAGCAGGACAGCTGAAAGAATAAGAAGACAGAAAGATTGCAGAGAGAGAAAGCGTAATAAACAAAGAGAAGCAAGGCTCTTTTTAACTTGGTCTCCGTGGAAGAGAGATGTCAGTCTGTGTCAGTTCGCTCTACTAACCAGCCTGTAGCAGGAGAAACAGATCTCTCCCTCCTTCTCTCTCACACTTTATTGCTTTCTCTTCCTCCCGCTTACTCCCACACTATCTCTATCTACTTTCTTCCCTCATATCTTTTGGTGATAGCTTTTCTGCCTCAGTTGAGAGAGGCAGAAACACTGCACAGCTCAGGGGAAAACAGCAAGACTAAGTAAAGGACCAAGCAGTGAACCAGTCATCTCTAAAAGGCAGGGAATGTGTAGTGCAGGGGTTCTCCTGATCACACTATGGGTGAATGGGAATGGTCTACTCCAAATGCTCTACAGAGTAAGGCCCTAAAGGCAGAGCACACTGCTGGCTCTGCTGCAGCGTTTCCCATCATGTTGTGAGGGGGGCAGCACAGAACTCTTCAAACACAGAAGGGATCAAATCTTCAAATCCCCTGGAAATGTCAACGACGTTTGAGGAAATGTCAGTTGAGCTAAGAACACACACAAACCGACACACACATAAGCCCGAGCACACACACACATACACAACAACAAGGAAGAAAGGAAAAGTGATATAGGGCGGTCACATCCCATGGGTAAATCTTCATCAAACCTGAAGGGGAAATCACCAGCTGTATCTGGAGGTAACTTACCACTAATGCGGAAGTCATAATCTGTGGCATTTTCATAGGAAAAAAATATCTGTTTTGCTGATTTCTATCATCAAATTATTTAATACAGGGCTGATTTCACTACTTGCTGGTAAGAATGAACAGAAAAAAGAGAGTAACAGTTGGACTGGTAGTGAAAGAAACAGAAATTTGATGTCTTAGTTAAAGATTCAGTCTGTAAGATTTGCACATGCGTGTGTGCTTAAATGATGTGTGTTTATTTTGTGCTGAAAACTGACATTTTTATTGAAATACTTCTACATCTGTTATTATACATCCATATACACTCATTCATAAGTAGAAATTCAGGTTTTTCATGAATGTCCTTATTCCAAGGTTCTTCTGTAGCTCACTTCTGAAATGGCTACAATAGTCAACAACACTACTGTCGTCTGAGATCTAGACTCATGTAATATCAACAAAGTATCTTCCCTCATCACACAAACTGCAACACAAACTTAATGTAAGTGTACAAACATCTGCAAATATTATATATTGAACCTTTAACTTTGCAGCTGATTATACAGGATTGTTTTCATAGACTTTAATCAAATATAATACTCAGTGCAAAGCAGGGACTCAATAAGGTGTTGCCCCCTCCATTGTTCTGTAAATGAGGTATTATTGGATGCTTTAAGATATAATTCACCTCATATCTAAACACCCATTATCAGTCACCTCAGGTGATCTCATCTGAGGGCACTGACATCATTCTGTGTTCTTATTGATCTGTCCTCACCTACGCTGACTAACTTATCGACATCCTCAAGTGTATTTCCTGTCTAGACTGTCAGCAGTGTTTATGGATGGCCTTGCCCCCTGGTGACACACACTTGTGCGCCCACCTCCTGCTTATCGATGTGAGCTTTTGCTTCTGACTCCATCCTCCTCCTTAATGAATCCGCTTGGTTGAGCTACAGATGTTGTGCAGGGCTCAAGTATTGATGGGTGTAGCCATGATGAAAGAGTTTGTCCCTGCAGATGCCAGGGTTAGGTCAAGCTGAGTGTGCTGGTGAAAGAGAGAGAGAGGGAGTTATTGTTAAAGGGCACATGTGTTACTGAGTGATGTGTATTGCACCATCGCTCCCTGTGTGTCACTGAATGATACTGAGCCTAGATTATTAGGGTGTGTGAGGAGAAGATGGTGTCACCACTGCTTTAAGAGGCTGACAGGTGAGATGTGAAGTGAGACAGGTAAATAACGCAAGCGGATACAACTGCTGTGATTGACAGGCTATTCTCTAACGCGGTGTGCACACAGAGCTCTTCCTTTTCACCGTGTAAGCCTGCAGGCCCTTCAGATTTTTGTATTTATTTGCCGCTATGCATCACGATCTGCACTCAGCTGCTAATGCCTTGTGATCGTTTGAGGCCATGCAGTACTCAGTGTGAGGGTTTTTTTTTTTCTTTCCTGGCAGCCTCTTTCCATGTCCTGTAGCATCATCCATTACCAAGTTCCTCCTTACCGATTAGAGGAGATAATGCTGAACTGTGGAATTAACCTCAATTAGCACTACCTCTGTAGATCTTTCTCATTTCACCTCCCGACACGTGTGCTGCATCTTACATGTCCCTGGTCTATTCCTACTCTATTTAAGATTCATATATTAACCTGAGTGAGCAGAGAAAACCACACACACTGTTTTAAAGTAAAAAATTGGGTCGAAGCAATTAAAAGGACATAGATAAATAATAATCAGTATTTGTCATTATTCTTAATGCCCCTGCAGTTTGTTTAAGGCCAGCACATTGAATGCTACTCTTTAATTATCCCTTTCAGTGAATGGATCAAATGTATCTAATTAATAAAATAAAATAGGCTTGTGACATCACTTAAAGTACAGTTTGATGAAATTTTGTATAAACACCTCCCTATGCAATTTTGAATAAAAAAAAAAAAGATAAGAAAACCAAACACAGAATGGCAGTGAGGGGCAGTCATGAGAGATGTTAAAAGTTGGTAAAACTACTGGTCTGTTTGTTGTGTATTTTTTCTCTGCAGCAGCTGTAATCCCCAGACTCAGACATGACTATTTGCAAGGCTTTTTTTTTTCATACAGAACCTTGACATATTAGAGAGGTGAACATACATAAGATATATAAGAGGTGAATATACCCAGTTGCCACACACACACACAAACACACACACACACACGCACATATACACTCGACTGAGAATCCCAATACTTCAGTGGCATAGCCATTACTGAGAGCGCGTGGGAGAGGTGGATCGTTAACTTGAACAAAGGGTGAGTTTATTGTTAAGTGAGGTCTCTTTAAATGGTTTTTAACTGCTAGTGTGGTGGTGGCAGCTGTCTGGGCTTGAAGAGATGGCAGGTGGAGAGGTCTGAGAGAGGCAGTTAAAGCAAACTTCAACCAAAAATCCCCCTGACCAGCAGGTGGATGTACATGTAGGCCAACAGCCAGTACTTGACGGTTTTTGTGTCACAGCTATTGTTGTGGTTTTACCCACTCTAGCTGTGGGAAGCACAGATACACCATTATACCTGTATATGTGTGTCTAAATATAACCATACACACACAAACACACACGTACACACACACACATATATATATACATAAACACATGTGCTGTATATATATACTACACTAACTACTTCCCTGTGGCTCCTCATGAGAAGTCATTAGGAATGTGTGTGTGTTTTATTTTTAGCAGTGTGTGTATTTAGGAGGGGTAGTAGAGTCTAGTCAGTCTTCAGGGCCTTCCTCTGCTCTGTCGCTCTGTGTCTCTGTCTCCAGCTGAGAGCTATGTATATTTCATAAGCCCAGGGTGCCTTTTTGTCTTAAGATGCGCTGCACCTCCCCTGCCTGTCTCTCCGCTACTCGTCAATGGAGGGAGCCATCACAGCCTCTTTTAAACTCTCCCACACTACTCCTCCCTCTCTCTTCACTGACAGACACCCTCTGCTTCTCCCTCCACGTTTCATGGTCAGTGGACTGGACTGTCAGAAAAACTCTTTCTCTCTGCCTCTCTCTGTCTTTGATTCTGGCTGTCTGTCTATCTGTCTGGTTGCACCTCTCTCACTTCAGGGAGGGGACACTTTTTCACCCAGTGCTGCATCCCCTCAGTTGTTTTCTTTTTATAGCAGAAATCTGAATGCTGTGACAGCAGCTAAAAATGGTTGCAAACAATGATGGGATACAGTAGTTAATTGCTATATTTACAGAACCGGTCCTGTTTGATTATTATGTGAGTACTGGTGGGACATTTTCTGGACACCACAAATAGTACGTGTTTTGCTAAATCTCCAGCATTGAGGAGTTTTGTTTTAAAGCTATTAATTACTTCAGCACAACTTATCCCTAAAGTGTAAAGGCTCTTCTTTGCTGAGTTTTTGAGGGATCTAATTACATATTCTTAACTTTCAGGTTTGTACTGTGATTGAGAGTTCAGCTGGAAGCAGTAAAGAAGCAGATTCTGGTACAGGTCCTTCTCAACCTGTAGTTGACCTCACCCCTACTTGCCCTGGACCTGTGACCTTGGACCCTGAGAAACCTGACTGCCCACTTTCGAGTGAGTATGACTCTACTAAAGCAGAACAGTTCACAGTGTTCTCTTTCTGTTTCTTTATTTTGTGGGCAACTTATCTCTACTTCCTGTGCAGTGTCCTATTGACCTTGATGTGTGGTGATACAGGAAGTAGAAAGAGGTCTGGAGTGAATGAGATGAGATCTAAAGCAGCTCTAAGACTCACATCAAAGAATGATGAATGTTTCTTCGGAACAGTTCTTTCTCTTGTAACTTTTCACAATTTTTCCCATCGCTTGCTCCATTTTTACTGTACATCTATGAACAACCTTCTCACTTAAGGTACATTAAATGTTTGGTTTCCATCTTGTAGCATTTTTAGTCAGATTTCATAACACTCTGTTAGACCAGAGGACATAATAATGATTTCCCTGCAGTTTGTTTTGCAAATGTGCAGGTGTTCTTTTAGTCTTTTAGTTCTTAGCAGCACATTGAACCCTGAACACTGACAAACATGCATAGACTGACATTTATTGTGGTATGCGCTCTGATGCATATGTTTAGAAGTTTTATAGTCATTCACAGCTTCTACTTGTATTGCATGTTGTGGAACCAGAAAGATGAATAAGCAGTTTTTTTGAATGCTGGCAAAGGACAGGGTAGTAATGATGAAGTGAGACTGAGAGATGAGGTGGAAGATGTCAAGATGAAGCAGACATAGAAGGAAAAAAAAAGAAAACCCAAGTGACATGTGTGAGTATGCCCCGAGGGAGGCCATCTCTGCTGTGGGTTTTGAAGTTCAGTGCATTTATGTAGAAAGTGCTGCTGTCTGCTCTCATCAGTGTACATAGACCACTTTTTTTACTGGGTATCTATTCCTTCACTCTGTCTGTCTTGCTCTCTGTCTACACAAACGTTTACACTTGCAAACACAGGAGTTTTGCAAATATAATTTTTCTAACTCTTCACCTCTCTCTTTCTCACTCTGTCTCTCTAGCCGCTGCTATTTATCTCTCTGTATCTTAGTCTCCCCAGTTCTCTTCCGGCTCAGGCCTCTTTCTCTCTTTTCTCTTAGGCTATTTCTGTTTAGCCGCAAGGGCCCTCCTGTCGTTTACAGAAACTCATCTAACACACTTTTTCCTACTGAACTTAAACACACATGTGTGCGCGCGCACACACACACACACACACACACACACACACACACACATACACTCTAGCTCTATCTTTTGGTTAAATACACAACTAACCTGTGGTATGGAAACACAGATGCACACATCCCCCACGAACACAGTTATTAAAAAAAAAAGTCAGAACACAGAATGTTCTTCCCAGTGGTCTAGTGTGGGTTGAGAACAGGGTTTTCATTAGTTATTTAAGTGCTCTCCATCATGTGTATTGCACTACTGCTCACACTGACATGTCACGGCCCATTTCCTCCGCTCAGGCTAGAAACGTGACACAAGACACGCTTGTGGTGTTCACACAAAATGAGGTGCACCGTCATTCATTATATTAGGACTTTTGTGCTTAAATCATTAATTGACACTCTATGCAACACCTAGAGTAAGGCTACATAGAGTCCGACTGATGTTTTAAAACAGCTGGTGTTGCATAGTAAACCCAATTCTACTACCCATTGTAGTCTACTCTCTGCTGGGTTTTAATTGTGCATGTGTGAATATTTAATGATTTAATGGTCACAGCTCTAATTTAACTGTTTGCTTTGACCAGTGGTGCACAGAGAGATGAAGGGACACTGCATGAGGCATCCTGGTATATGTTAGTGTGACAGACAGAGTGAAGTAACGCTATATTAAAATGCAAAAATAAAAATGGATAAACTTCACAACTGGTGAAAGGACTCATCCATTTGTTATATAAAACATTAAATGACTCTGACACTCTTTGGAGCTTCCTATCAGACAGTAAACTGGTTAGAGTATGTGTGTAGCTGACCACAGTGTGCCTCAGGCCTTTGGACCAGTTAGTGCAGTTGTTGAACTTTTCACATACATCAGCAGTCAGTCAGGCTAAAAAAAACCCACACACAGTCAATCATTATTAATGGTGATAGACCAAAGTAAAACACCTTGCTGCACTGTCTGCATAGCTATCTAATGGAGAGTTGGACAGACTGGACCAGTACAAAAAGCCAGCAAGATTATTCTGATTGTGCCATTCTTTGCTGGCATTCTTGCAGTATCAGTTTTTGTTCTTACTCTTGTTTAAGTAGCTTTTTAAAACCTTTACACGGTTACTGTGTTTGTCTTGGTGTGTGATTGTCTCTGAATTATTCACGCTGATGATGCGATTGTCATGAGATAAGCTGTGAGTGTGTTTTGATTGCAGTAGCACAGCTGGACTTGGCTGACATGCCAGTCTTGTATGCTTGGCTGCTAGCCAGTTCAATACAATTACAATTACCCATCATAGGAGCACGGAGCAGTGCTGAAGATGGGTTATATGGGTGCTGGCTTGGTCACAGAAGGGGGGTAATTCACAGCATCTGGAAACCTGCATTTTCTTGGAGGGAAGATCAATGTCAGAGCTGTTGCTTCAGCCACTTTGGACACACTTCACATTAAGAATCTTGCATGAAGAACACAGTGGTCAGGCTTAGTTCTATTAACAGTTATGCTACATGAGTAAATGTACAACCACAAATACACACATGCATATTAAATCAACTCATCTGTGTTTTGAGCATTGCATAGAACAGCAGGCAGAGATGGGGGGAGATGCACACAAGGAGAATATGACTGAGGGATGACAGGAGCAATTCAAAGGTAAGTGGAGAGGAAAGTAGTGTTGACCTCACTATTCAATTAAGATTTACTCGTCAACAACTCATGTGCTGTGATCCTTGCATTTCATTGTATCAGCGTCCTCAATTTTGTATAGAAATGCACATGTGGTTTTTTATTAGTTAACACAAGAGGTCAAGTAAATCTAAGCTCCCTTTTATTCAGTGATATAGCACAACACATAATGCAGCTGCGTCTCTTTTATTTATCTGTGCATCTGTGCATCACAGCTCAGTACATAAATATTATAAAAAATAAAATATAAATCCTCCCTCAGTGCATTACAAGTGGAGGTGTGAATATGCTCATGATTTCCATAGATTGAGATGTCCGCATCACAATGCAATTTTGAACTGAGGAATTTCCACACCTCTAGAAGAAAGGCAGAAAGATATGAAGATAAGAAGAGGGTTGGAGGATACAAGAATACAGAATGAAAGAGGAGGCTCTGAGGGTGACAGAGGAGGCAGGGAGAGGAATGCCACTGCTTGCTGACTCCCTCCACTCAATCTCTTTTCTTCTATTCTTTTGTCCCCCTCAGTAGGAATGGCAGGAGGGTGGGCTAACTTCGCATGACAGTGACAAGCTTGCCACTGCTCCCATGAAGCACAGCAGATGGAAGTGTGTGTGTTTGTGTGTGAATATGTGTGTATGTGTGATTAAAATGCCACTGGAGACTGGGGTATACTGAGTCTCTTGGCAGCGCTACGCTTGGCAGAACGCCACCTCACTGCCCTCTTTTTCCAGCCCAGCAGAGTGGGCGTTGAGGTGTGTGTGTTAAGTGAGGGGAGACATTTTCAACAAACAAATTATTATTAAAAGTGTTCCCATTGTCTGCTCCATTATATCTTTTCTTTTGAGAGGAAGGGAGCTGGATGGCCTGTGTTTGTGCCTTTTTTCTATCCATCTATTTGAGTAATTTAGTAATGCAATGATCACAGGATTTTTGAGAAACAGAGCTCTGTTCTACAGTGTGGCGCCAGTCCTGGCGGGCATGGGGGAATTAGTCAGGAGACAGTGGGTTTGGCACTGTGCCACAGTTATTAGCCACTCACAGGGTGGGCATGGGGTTATGCCCTGACTCAATCACTCTCTGTGTATGTATTTGTGTGTGTAACGTGTTTGTTTGTGTGCGTGTGTGTCTAGTATTTGAGTCAGGATTCTCCTCTGGTCACACTGACCTTATTGTGCAGTCACTCCTGGTTGATTTGTACCCTTTCCAACACATTCCTCTCTCCGAAGGGCTGAGAAACGGGCTGTTAACCCCTCTCCCCCCCTTCACTCTCTCTCATTCGCTCTCTTCTTTTCCCCGGATGGGTTTGATTTAGTGACTGTGGTTTTCCATCTAGAGCCTGGGAGCCAGAAAAAGAGAGACCTATAGATTCACAGCCAGTGGAGCACGTCATTACTTGGCCATAGCTCATCAACAGATACATCAGCAGGCTGGAGCGCTAATAGATGTGAGCTGTCGCCGATCAGGAAGTAATAAACCTCTCTTTATTACATCCCCTTAATTATTTCCTTCTTACAGATCACATGAATTTCACTAAACGATGACCGCAAACAGAATCTCTGAGTACATAACATTATTTTAAGGTGGCTTTAAAATACAGCATATGCACTGTATGAAGTGCAGATGTGTTTAGTTTGGACCAATGAGCCATGATTTTGAACTTGGGTGAAGTTGCTGTATATTTAGTGACCTAATGTGAGATAAAGGTTCACGGTATGGAGAGCTGAGGGAAGAAAACAGACATGTTTTTGCAATATCCTCCTAAAAAACAGGTCCACTTTGTAAATGACCCCCAGACTCTGACCTTTGACCTCACATGTAGAAGGAAACAGGTGTTCAAGCAAGATTAAGCTGAGAAGCCTGCACTCACATAAATGGCTACACGTTATTCTGAGGATGTGGTTTGCTTTTGCATCCTTTTATTTTCATCACAGCGCACAAATCCTTACAATAGAAATACATAAACACAACAAACTGCAGCATCAAAGTGCCATGAAGTTGAGTCAACTCTTTGTAATTTTGTCCATTCCCTCATCTGTCTTTTTTTTTAAATTTCAAGTCAGGGTGTTTTTATGGAGGAACTGGATGAAGCCACAATATTTTTATGTAGGTGTATTTTGCTGTAATTAAATCAGTTAAATTATATTTGATTAATCCCCTTTCCTTCTGCCGTCATGTTTCACACATTTCTACCTCTCCTCATCTTCTTTCATCTCCTCTTTCTCTGCAGTCTCATGACTTTAATCATCCTTTCTTTCCACTCAGCCTCATTGTCTCCACTTTTAAACTCTCTTCCATATTTCTTTTTGCCCTTTTATCCCTTCCCTCTCTTTTTCCCTCCCTTTCAAACTGTCCTCCACTGTCAGGCGACTTGGCTGAGGCTAAGTGCTTTTTGCTGTCTCACTGCAGGTGGGACTGTAATAAAGCTTGTCAGTGGAAGGCATGGGTCGCCCTGTCACATGCTCTTTGCCTCCCCCCTGTTAACTCCCTCCTCCATCTCCCTCCAACCATCCCCCCACCACTCGCCTCCAAGATCTTTTATTTTCCCTCTCTCATTTGTCTGCCTTTTATTCCCCATTTTGTCTTGCTCCTACTAGAAACTGTGCTCCTTGACTTGTCTCTCATGTCGCTCCCTCTCTCTCTCTGGTTTCCTTGCCAACAGCACTTTCAGGAACATGATGAAGAAGAGCAGCAACAAGAGACATCCCTCTCAACATATCAACCACACACACACACACACACACACACACACACACACACACACACACACACACACACACACACACACACACA
>JAPSES010000001.1:3969098-3987945 GCA_029822895.1 Maxillicosta whitleyi
AACACAACACATATCTTCCACACCTTTTTTTCCCAGTGTTTGCCAGTCAAAGCAACATCAGCAGAAAGAGTTGTTTGTGTGTGTGTGTGTGTGTGTGTGTGTGCGTGTGTGTGTGTGTGTGTGTTTTCTGTTTTCCAAAAAATCTTTCCTGCTGCTAGGGTGAGGATTTACGGCCTCAGCCTTCTGGATAGGTCTGCTGCTCACATTGTCACCTTTGAATCTTTATTGCAATTTAGTATGTCTGCAGGTCTAAGGGCATCTGCTGAGGTCGAGTGTCATTTCTAATGCCCCAGAGATGGGGACTCCTCCCCTCTTAGCACTGGCTCCTCTAATCCTGTTAGCTCAGCTCAGGAACAGACTACCATGACTGGCTTCCTACCATAGCCACACACAACAACCCACCCCCTCCTTCTATCAGGGGCCAAAGGGGCCCCGGGCCTCAAAGGGACAATTGTTGCAGGGTCCAAAGGTGGTGGTGAGGGTGAGGGGTCAGCCACACACACTTGGACACACACACACACGCACGCAGGCACACACACACACACACACACATTCACACACACACACACACACACACACACTTTTTAGATATGCTCACATTTTTGTAAGAAAAACCATAGCTTTTGATCACTCACATCAAGTTCGTATATGAGAAGAATCTGTTTTAAGCATTTTTTTTTATGCTGAAGCTATTTTTAAAAAGCTTCACTGTCCTCACATCATAGTATAGACTCACACCTGCACACAATATTATATACCTAATACACATTGGACTGGCTCAGCCCTTTTTTCTTGGATTATTCCTCTTTTATGTTATTAGTGAGGAGCCCTATTCTCCTTAGGGACAGGATTGGGTGTCTTAGGAGGGCAGCGGAGCCTATCAGCTTTGACTTTGAATGTTGCCAATTTCCTCACAAGTAACCAATTGCTGAGCAGTGGAGCGTAGAGCGTAGCGTAATGTCTCATATGTGCAGCAGAGGGCGCTTAGCACAGTAGAGCAGGGGGGATTCTTTCCTTTGTCATGACTGCTGACTTTACTGCTCATCTGTGCAGGAATAATGGCTGAAATCAACCAGTGTACAGTGGTAATGGCATTTGAATTAGAACACTTCTAAATTAATTACGTAAGTAAAGTATGCAACAATCAAAATGTCACTGTTGATAAAGCTATGTTCCTGTAAGCAGAGGGGGGAATCGACAGACTGATTTGTTTGGTGTTATCAATCTGGGTTAGGCTCTGCTGGCTCTAGGCTTGTTTCATCTGTGTCAGTGGATGTGCATATGTGAAGGTGTGTGTAAGACTGCTTGTATTAGTGTTTGTCGGTGTGTGTGTTTACCATTGGGTAGGGAGACAGTTTGATTGAGCTCTGTGCCGTAAAGCTGTCTGTTTGCCAGACGGTTTGTCTCCTAGCCAAGACTCTGCAGCACAGAAGAATACAATGATTATCTGTCACAAGGCAGCGGCGTTCTTCATCAGTCTGGCTAGCAACAGTGTGCTCTGCCTGTATGAGCTCCAGACCACACAGTGGATCAGGCCCAAGACCTTTTCAACTCCAAAACTCTAAAAATACTTCCTTGATTCTCCTCTCTGTGCAGTAAAATGTTCTTCCATTCACACTTTGCTCTTGATGGAAATATTTGACTTTCCCTGAGGTCCCTGTAGGATTGCATCTATACCTTACCACTATCCAGCAAGCAAACCTCTCTTTTGTTGTGGTATTTCTGTGTGTGGGCTGGACAGTGGTTACGTTCAGACAGGAGCCTGAAAGGAATAAAGAATGTCAACAACCTTTAACCCCTGGTCTCATTAACGTGAGGAGTGTGTGGTGATGATGTGGCAGTGGGATAATTGGTTTGTGTGTAGGTGTGAGTGCAAGTGTGTGCACATCCACAGCAGTGTAAGAGTAGACATGATTTATCACGTATTAGTAGGCAGAAGGGAGGAGGAGAGATCTCTCAAAAACCTGGAGGTTACAAGGTCAGGTCAAAGGTCAGGAGGGGTCAGAGTGCTGAGTGGATTTCAAAGAGCATCCTGGGAGCGATAGATATGGCCGACCAGAGCCAGATAGGCTTCCAGGGATTGACTGGGACGACAATGGCTAGTAAACACACACAAGCACACACACCTCACTTGGAGGCTGGTGTGGGTGGAATGTGTAGAGTCTAAGGTCAGTGCAGTTGTCCAGGGGTCAAAGGTCAGGGGAAATAGCAATTAGATCAGACTGTGGATTTACTCTGTCCCACCACTGAGCGCCACCTCTTTTACGTACACACACGCACATTAGCATTCCTACGTGGGTTACCACTTGACAGACTGACAGCAAATATGTTCTAAAATACGCATCTAAACCAAGTGTGCTAGTACAACCAAACAGACATGCAAAAGCAGACAAAGCCCCACAAAGGCAGCTAATTTCACACTGACTCTGCTGGGGCCCTGTTTGGGCACGGCTGTGAAGCACAGACAGAGAGACAGATGGTGCAGGGCTGGCAGGAGGAGTTTCTGCTGTCCTCTGTGCGTGTATGCGTGTGAGCGAGCATGTGTACGTATGTGTTTAAATGACTGTTTATGTGCATGCAACATTGTGCGAGTGCATTCTCCTGTGTCCTCATGCATTTTCAAACATCACTTTGTACTCCACACACCAGCAGAGTCGAGGCTTTAGGCTACGCTAGCAGTGTCTCTCCAAACTGCTTCCTGTTGCCAAGCGAGGTGTCAGGAAACGTTAACCCTCAGCACAACCTCTATGTCTTCATAGGTGTTTTTCAATCCAGTCACAGTGTTTTGTAACAGTCATTTCCTTTTTAAGTGACTGCAGAGTGCAGACTGTGCATATTAAGCACAAGAAGGACCTGTTTGAAGTTGAAGGTAGCTGGCAGTGGATAAAACAAGCTCTTGTATCTTTATGTTTTGCTAGAGGTATTGTTTTCTCAATTACTGTGCATGCATTTACTTGTGTGTCTTGCATATGTACATGTATTTATCTGCACATGTGTTGGCCGTAAATTAAATGACTGGTTTCCATGATAGCTTGTGCATCGCTAAAGCTTGTTAGCATGCTTGGCTTGGCTGAACCAATGCCAGGGGGGAGGAGGAAAAAGAAGAAAAATGACTGAAAGGAAAAATGTATCATGTAAGACAGTGAGAGGGAAGACAAAGGGCACATGGCAAAATACCAAAGGCATAATGGGTAGGAATTCTGAATAAACAAATTTTTATTCACGCTGAAGTGCAGAGACATTGACGAATAAAGGTGGTGCTACTAAGCTGTTTTACTAGGCAGCAGCCAGAGGCGACACTAATGGGCTAATGGACTGGCTGACAGACAGGGAGACTGACTGACTGACTGTCTGACTGTCTGTGTAACTGACTATGAGGCTGACAGACGGCCAGACGGATACTGTAGATGGACAGGCTGACAGCCAGTGAGCCAACCATGCAGACAGGGAACCAGTGTCATCCCACACTGGGAGAACAGGAGGAGCGAGAAGGGTTCATATTCCCCAGGACAGGTGGCAGAAACATGCTACTGCTGCCACCTGGCACTCACTTCTCTGTGTCCTTCTCTCCCTTGTACGTACTCTGAGCCATAATATTGCTATCAGCTCTTGACCTAGTCTTCCTCCAAAACCCCTGCTGTGGCCTTATAGCAAGGCTGTTTCCCCCGTTTGACTTTCTTAAAGGACGTCCTCACTTCTTGCAAGCTTGCAGGAGGGGGATTGGTAAGCCAGGCAAGCAAAAGGCAGCATGTTAGTGATTAGTGATAACTGTCCACCAGCCTTATTCGGGTTCAGAGAGGCATGTAGGTAAAGCCCTCTGTCCTCCATCCGTCAAGGCCAGGGCTGTGTGGGCAGGTGGATGGGAGCCGCTCTGGAGCTTGGTCTCTGACTCCCCCAAGTAGCAGAGGCCACCTGCTCCCATTCACCGCCCCACAGCCCTGTCTGACCACAGCCCTGCTAGCACCATACAGGCTAATTAAACTCAGTGTGGCACATACACTCTTACTCCCACTCACACTGAGACGCGCGCACACACGCCAGCTTGTATCAACTGTGTGAATTTAATAACACAAATAGACACACACAAAGAATCATCCACCCACGCTCTCTGGACGGGAAGAATAAAAAAGTGAGGAACAAATATTTTATTACACAAGAACAGAAACAATTGTATTACACACCACACACACACACACACACACACACACACACACACACACACACACACACACACACACACACACAGGGACTTCATACTGCCAACAGACTGTCCCACTTTAGAGTAGGAGTGTTCTATTTGGCGTCCACCCACAGCTCTCCTCCTCTCTCTGATCTCACTGCAGCATTTCTCGTTGTCCCTCGATGTACCGGGGAGGACAAAGCTGTCACTGATGTTGTTAAGACAAATCCTATAGCGACTTTGTATTGATGCCGTTTCAGCCTGGATGAAGCTACTGTTGTTTTCATATCATGGCAGAACTGGACAGGAAGGCAGCACACACTCAGAAGCCATACACATGAAGGTTCTTGTCATCTGAATGGGACCTTATTTCAGAAAAAGATTGTAGTCAATATTGAGAGACGATGCATTTTTGATCCCCTTTGAAATATTCCATCATTTACACATGTGATGCTTGTCAATTTCATAGATAATTTTCAAGACAAAAAAGTTTATGTTTGCTGTAGAATTGTTTTCCAGAGGCAGCAGAGGTGATGTCACTGTAACTAACTCTTAACTCTGTTCAGTCAACAAAGCAGTGATTTTCACTTCTTTTAATCCTTTTTCACCTTATTCTTGATGATTCTGGGAAATTATGCCAAGGTAGCAGCCATTATCACACTGGTGCTGCATTACATGCAGTGACAATGTATTCTGTTGAACTGTTTCACACAATAGATGTTTCTGTGCTACCTTTGCCACAAACTGACTTTCTTCACTTGTAAAATTAGTTAATCACTTGTAAATCTTTTAAGTTGACAAATATATGCATGAATGATGGCACAATTCTATTTCATTTCCAAAGTGGGGCATAATGGGATATATCATAAAGGGTCACATTTCAGCTATTTATAGTTTATTTTATTATACATTATAAATTAATTGAAATGTAATAGTCCTTTAGCTTTGTGATTTTCTTTTACCTTTTCTCTTGAACTTATCTGTTCCTTTGAAAGGTGTTCAATTAATATTATTGTTGCTATAAGCTCTTTGTCATCTGAATTTACCCTTTTTGTCCAGTTTTTTGTCTTTATTTTTAATATAATAGATTTTTTTTTTTATCATTCATTAATATGAATGAACTGTCTAAAGAGCATGTAAGCGAGAACACTTCACAGACACTGTTTATTATTTTTTATTTATTGCATTTTAGTAGAAAGGCAGAAGGAAACGTTTATATAGAGAGTAAAAGGGAAAGTGTCTGATGGATTAAGTTTGGAAAGTTAACCACAATTCAGATGTTTTGCGGAAAGGGAATAGAGAGGGTATGAATATTTTGGGGGTGGTGAAGCATGTTTGTGTGGATCTGTGTGTGTATTTAAGCAAAAAATAAATAAAAAAAATAAGCAGAAAAAGATAGCAGACAGTGGCAGTAGGGAGAGGTGTGACTGTTTTCTAAACTGATTTAAGGCCCAGCCCTCCCAGGCCCCCAAAGCTTCCAACATGCCACAGGGAGTTGTCCCATAATCCTCTGTTCCAGGTAAACAGCTTTCTTTTTCTGAATGCCTGGGCCCATCTCCTGCACAGACATACACACTATCAAAAAGTCTCCTTTACGAACGCCTTTAAACCTCCGCCTTGCTTAAAGCTTGGGGCCTTTTTTATCTGTAATGAAACTTGGTGATGCACAAATGCTGCTCTGTAATTGGTGAAAATTGGCTTGATGTTTGTTGATTTGGAGCTGATGAGGTACTTATGCAAACACCATAGCCTCATTGTTTGTCTAGTCAGATGCTGCCTTGTATTTCACCTTTGATTAAGGTCACGTGTGAGTTGAGAGTGTTAGGATGTTTTTGTATGTATTATTGTAAAAGAAACAGCAGCTATTTCCATACAGTCAGTTGCTACAGTACATTTTGCATGATATGATATGAAATGTGAGGTTGGACAAGGCCACGCAAGATAGATATCGTCATGGCATAAGCTACTTTTCATGCTTTTAACCTGTGCAGCTGCAGGATGGACAAAGTTGTCTTTTCCTCAGTTCTTTTCCCTCTCTGTGTTTAACAAAGTCTTTTTCCACACAGCAGAGAAACTCCTCTGTTTACACTCCATCACAGACACTTAAACACTACTCCCTCGCCTCTGCCTTCCATTCCCTCTTTAATCTCTCCCTCCTCTCTTTTCTTTTCTTTTCTCTATCCACTCCATTTAGTCATTAGGTCGGCTCTCATCTGCATAAGCTTTCCGTTGTAGCACTCGATTGCACTGGGCTCCAGCTCATGTTTATTAAATAAGCCTTCTTGTTGTGTCAGCCCCACAGCTTGCCCTGCTCTCTGCCTTGTCCTACTGTTTTCTTGCTTTGCTCTCTCTCTCTCCCTCTCTCTTCTGTTTCTTTTTTCTTCCCTCTCTCTGTGGTTGGCATGCTCTCCTGCCCTCTCCCTTCCCCCCTCTCTTCTTATTCCTCTGTGGGGGTATTAAAGGCTGTTTCTGTTGGCCGTCACTCTTCATAAGTGGTGTCTTGCTCAATGTGTTCGCCCTGTTCCCTGTGCGAGTGCACCTCAATGCCCCGGTGCGCGCTCTCACTACAGGCCCCACTCAGAATGGAAATGAAGGGAGTCTGTAATGAGTTCCACTCAGCCAGGGTCCCCAACCCCACCGCCATCAGCCAGCTTAGAGGAGAGAATCAGAGAGATGGAGAGAGGGTAGAAAGACGGGGGTCAGAGATGGAGGGAAGAAGAGGCTCAAGGGAAAACACAGGGCTTTTTTTTTTTTTTTTTACACCCCCCTCTTTAGTGCCTGGTTGCCAAGCTGCTACAATGTTAAGCTGGCCTTTCTTTCTGTCCATAGGGAACAGTGTGGGACCATTGCATAGGGTAGAGGAGAAGACAGTAATGATATTTCCTGAATGTGTGTGTGTGTGGGTTGTTGGACAGACAGAAAAGAGAAGAGGAGGAAAAGGACAAAGCAGTGGTGGACAAGAGAGATGATAGGATTTAACCAAGAATAAAGGGATATACTGTATTTCAATATGAACATGAGTGAGTATATACTGTATACTGTGGGACTACTGTCAAAATCAGTCACATGGGAATCCCACAGAGCAATAGAAACCCTGTTGTCATCAGTGTTGGATGCTGCTTCACTGTGAGCTTAAACCTCTGAAGGAAACTGTGAAGCAGAATGTAATTAATTAACTGTAAGGCTCATAGGCTTAATAACCATGCAATTTTAGGCCATAGCAGTTTACCCTTAAAATTAACAAGCCGTGGCAGTTTTAAATCGCCAGCTTATAGTGGAAGCTGACATGTCCATTATATTATAGATACAACTCAATCTAAGAACATGAAACATGCCCCCCCCTATACCCCCATTGCTGAATCTTCTCTTCATTTATGGATGGAAACTCATCTGGGTTAAGGTTAATGGGTTTAAATGCATCCAAATATTGCCTGCATTCATTTTATTTTTGCATGTTACTCTGTAGTAGAAATCTCACAGTAACCTCAACCTTTTGAGAAGGAAATATGCAAAAACAAAAATGCCACAGTTAGATAGAAAGAAGCCATTAAACTCTTTGATTAGTTGTAGTAGATAGTTTTAGTATTATATATGCTATATTTTTCACAGAGATAAACTAAGTGAAGTCATGTCAAACAATTATAAGTAGAGGTTGAGAGGTTTAGGAACAGATTTCTTCAATTGCTCTAAATGATGGATTTTAAGAAAGTGCTGAATTTTTTTTTCTGAGTCTGACATTAAAAGTAGTTCAACTTCAGACCTAACTCATATTTCTTGTTCACTCATCACATTTGCCACAGTTTTAATATGGATGCGCTGACATCTTCTCCCCTTCATATCTATACAATGTAGACTTTTGTACATTCTGAGTATGTGTGTAACTATAATTTACTGGATTTTACACCATATGTGACATGGGAGTTGTTAGCGTGTGTCTACCCAAGACATTATCCTTCAGACATTCTGCCTCTCCAGCATTCACCTTTCCTTCTAAGGTAGCTGGGAACTGCAGCAGCTGCAATCCACTGACATCTTTAGAAGTTAGCTGTGTTTTTACACATAAATATCTGTTAGAAATGTGGGATGTGTGCAAGTGGTTGCTTCTATCCCATAAGTCATATCAGATGTTATTTGCACAGTGTTCTTAGTCTGTGCACCAAAACAGCCAGGTGGAAAAGTTTTAGTCATGTCAACACATACTCAGAAGTGTGTCTTTATGTGTGTGTGGAGAGAAAAGGAGAGGTGTGTCTGTAAGGCTGCAATAGATGAGAGACAACTGATAAGGAGACCTGGGGTTAAAGCAGTCAAACAGCGTGCAGATACAGAGTGACTTGGTCTTCCCTATCTTTTCCTCCGTGTTTGTGCGTGTATTCCTATCCAGGCGATTGTACACAAGACTGTCTATTCGGAGGCAGATGCCTCACCGGGCGTGAAGCCCAGGAATTGTGTGTGTGTGTGTGTGTGTGTGTGTGTGTGTGTGTGTGTCTGTGTCTGTGTCTGTGAAAGGGGGTAATGGCTGACTCTACACGGCCTCTGACCCTGCTGGGCAGCACAAGTCCTCCTCTGTTTCTCCTCACACTGATTAGAGGGTCAGAGCTGCATCACAAACACACACACACACACACACACACACACACACACACACACAGACACACTTAGAAATGCACAAACCCACAGACACATCCACTGTGTGCCTCGTTTGGCACTGCCGTCAGCACAATGGAGAAGGAGAAAGAGGACATTCAGTAATGTTGAGAGAGGGAGAGAGGTGGGGTCAAACTGAGAGAGAAAGAGAGAGAGAGAGAGAGAGAGAGAGAGATGTGAAGTGAACCACATAAAGAGAACAGCGGCGCAACATGGATTTGCAAAGATAAGAGAGAAAAAATGGGTAGTACAGGATATAGGCTTGGAGAAGACAGATATGCTCAAAGAAAGATAAAAGGGAAGAGGGCGAGAGTGATAGGCCTGGTTATTAGAGTCAGAGAGTAGAGGATAAAAAAATAAGGATGGGTGGAGTTAAGAATAATATAGAAAAGGGAGTTGTGGAAATTGGTGACTTTTTTTCACTTGCTTTGTCCTTTCTTTCCTCTGTAACTAAATGTGAATCGTTCAACATCTTTCATTTTTCTGTACAGTTGTGCTTTCTGTACAACCAAACAACCTCTCTATCTTTACATCTCATGCTCTCTTCCTTTCGCTCATATGTATGTTCTGAAAGAAACACAATGTCTGAAAGCTAGGTGTGTGTGTGTCTTTGTGTATGAGAAACACACACTTTTAGCCCTTGAGGAAGCTTCCTTGACATTTGACTAAAGCCTTGGGTGTCTGTGGGCCACTTTGTCTATGCATGCATGTATCTCTGTTTGCATTTCTCTCTGTGTGTGCAAATGGTTTTGAGTGTGTGTGCAGGCGTGCACACATGTGACACTGACCCATGTAAAGAGATGGTGTGTGTGTGTGTGTGTGTGTGTGTGCGCGCGCGTGTGGGACATACATAATGGATGCTCTGCCTGCCACACACAAGAGCACACAGTGCCGTAAGGAATTCCCAGCTTAACAAGCCTGCTTGTGTGTGTGAGGGAGAGAAAGACAGTGAGAGAGAAGGGCTGTTAGAAAAAAAGGGAGAAACACAGAGAAAAGGAGTGTGTAACATCCATAACTGATTCCAGAGAATTCAGCCATGAGGCGAACATCCCCATCATCTTTTTGTACCAGTATTCAACTCTACTAATTTTTCCACTCATGCCCTTTTTTTCATGTATCTTTCTAATGATTTCTGTGGTACAGTCCCTCTGTTTAACTTCCACTTATCCATTCCAACACACACACACACACACACACACACACACACACACACACACACACACACACACACACACACACACAAACACACACACACAATCTCCCCTATTTTGTATAATTGTGTCTTCAGCTCTTCAAACAGGCTCCAGTGTATCTAACCCTAGCCCCCTCTCTTCAGAGTGGAAATGTCATTTGTTTTGTGGACGGTTCCAGAGAAAAGCAGCCAGAGTCTTCCACCTGTTAGGCACTGATAGCATGTGCATACACACACACACACACACACACACACACACACACATATTCACAGTCCAGCGTCTCTAAATATTGCTGTAAGACACATGTTCTTTGTGTTCTGTCTCTAAACATAGATAGAATGAGAAACATGATGACAAAGAGGGGGAAAAATGCTTTGACTTATTTTATTCATTTCTTGCTTGACTCCTGATGAGAGGATTCTAGAGCACTTTCAGAAATCTAATGTCAGATTACCTGGAGTGAAAGTCTTCCAGTTCTTTCAGTAATGTACTAGCAGCTACTGAAATCTGAGAATTGTACACAGACGTTTGTGCTGATTTTCATTCTGAAACACTTTTGCTCTTTGATGGTTGAGATCTAGAATACTTTTTGTGGTACCTAACCTTTTCTCGGTTATTTAGTTATTCTAAAGTGTTTCTGTTGGATCAGTCTGACTAAGGAGAACCTCAGTTTTGTTTGGTCCATTTTAAGTTACAATTTAATATTTACTTTGTCTGAGAATTAATGAATTTGTGACAAAATACTGTAAAAATGGAGGTAGTTTATTTGAACATACAGCAGATGTTTTAGACTATGACCATCTAACCTTCATTGAGCAAGTAACAGGCATTTTTTGGCTTAAGTGAAGAAATTATGATGTCAGCACAATGTCAGGGCCTAAACACATTCCATATAGAGTGTGTAAACATCTAGATAAGATTTATGTAGAACCATTAAACCTGAGCACTTACAGTTTATTTCACTTTTTTAAGCAAATGGCTACAATTAGTGATGAAAAAAGTTATTGCACACTTTAGCCACAGATGGTCTCGCCCTTTCGGGATTAGGAAATCTTCCTCCGTGGTTCTGGTGGGACCCTCAAGTGGAAAGAAGAGATTGGAAAGTATGACAATGTTTTGTTATTGTTAAAACTGACCACACATTTTGTAAGACGGCTGAAATCATTGCTCTGTACAACAGAGTCTGTTTCAGTTTCTGTACAGTTCTGAACTGTGAACTGTGATTCCACCTCAGATTTTTATATACCACCTAAAGAAATAGCACTAAAGCTACACTTTATTCAGAACACAGATCTCCAGTGTTGATCCACAGCACAGAATATCAGCTTTATCCTTGGGTTGGAGCAAGACTGAGGGTTGAGAGTGGCACCCAGAGGTGTCAAGGTGTCTGGGCCCAGCAAACAACAAAAGATACACTGGGTAAAAAAAGAAGGCGAAGTAAGAGCTGTTTGTAATGTCAAAAGATTTCTGTTTTCTTATTCTCCTCTGTGCCTTTTGTAAACAGAAGTGAGGCCAAGGAAAGAAAGAAAGAAGGTGGAGGGAGATGTAGGGTGGCTTGGTGCTTGAGTGGGAGTGACGAGGAGGAAGGGAAGGAGGTGGGAGAAGCAGGGGTTTCTATTGTAATAGCTGGGTCACAGGGATGCCTGCCATTCAGAATTGAAAAGAGGCCCCAATTAAATGACTTTGTTGAGCAAGTGAGCTGGAACAGTGTGTGTTTGTGTGTGTGAGTGTGTGTGTGCGTGCATGTGGTTTGTCCTCATATGTAAGTACATGTGTCTGTGCATATATGCATTTTGGAATGTTGCTCCAAGGAATCTCTGTGTGTGTGTGTGTGTGTGTGTGTGTGTGTGTGTGTGTGTGTGTGTGTGTGTGTGAGTGAGTGAGTGACTGCATGTCTTTGTGCCTGCACACACGCACATTTTTTGTTGTACTAGGGGCGACGAGGTACTTCAAGTGTCGCCATGGCGCTGTAATTAGCGAGCAGGGGTGAAAGGTCAGCCACAATTCTGCTGGCCCAGGACAGGACCTCTCTGAAGAACAGGAGGAGGTGGAGGGATGGGGAGGCGAAGAGAAAGGAGAAGGGAGTGTTTTACAAAGCAAAGACTAAGCGTGGAGTTAAAGGAGTCTCATGATTGAAACCGGAGAGAATAGAAAGCCATTAAGCAGTGTTAGTTTTGTAACGGTTATCCTCCCCGCTCTCCCCCTGCTGGATTATGTTGACATGTTTATTGCTGAATTGTGTGTATGTATGTGTGCGGCAAATGCAGGCTGGACACTTTGAGCCGGTAAATTTTAATGTATACTTCGTAGGTAGGTCCTTAATCTTGTAAGTTCTTTTAATCTTTTGAAAGAGGAAAACAGATTGATTGTAAGGATCAAATGAAGGCAAAGCAAGCTGGAGTTAATGTATGGGTGATGGACTAAAGTAGAGAAATTAGAAGAGATGGAGGGAAAGCAGGAAAAGCTGAAAAACAAATATAAAAGTAGAGGCTGTTTGAGCATCGGAAGCTCAGACAGCAGCAATTGTGAGATGATGATTTAAAAAACCTGTTAAACACCATAGTTAATGTAGAAACTGTCTCCCAGCTTCTTTTAAACGCCTGTCTCACTGTGTGTTCAGCTGTCTGCCTGTCTGTCAGAGTATAGCATTCTGTGTCTGTAGATCCATTGGCGCCATGTTTCACTACCTCTGGCCCTCCATGGGTCTGCAGCGGATCAGCTTGAAAATGGTATATAAATTAGTAAAGCTAGAAAACAAGTTCCCTCCATCTCATAAAACCTCCTGTATATGTCCTGTCAGATCTAGCGCTGCTGAGGAATGGTATTATGACACTTTCTGTTCTGCTCTTGCACAGGAAAAGCACCGTCTTTATCAAAGTATAATGTCTCCAGAGAAGGGGGAAGACAATTGTTCTTGTCAGATTGTCAGTTTGAGTTGAATAGAAAAGTAGGCCTGTTTATAATTAGAGACTCTTTGCACAGTCAATAGAATTTTTATAACTTCATTTCATCCAGTCTCCCGTGAAACTACATGCCTGTCAAACACCATGGGTACTATAATTTGTACTTAAAGGTCACCTAGAGTGGTTGTACACTTGGTATTTTAATTACCCTTTGTGTATACACAGTGTGAGTAAAAACCTTAACAAAGCTTTGTGTAAAGCAGGGAAGAGATATGAGCTCTAATTTTGAAGGCATGACATGTAGTTGTCGAATGCAGACACAATCTGTTGTTGAAGACAAGAGGACTGGCGTTAGTTGGCATATGGTGATCAACACATCCTACACAGTGTGCCAGTGAGAGAGAGTACTGTGAGGGGGTATGCATGTCTTTGGGGTGACATTTTTGTGTGTGTCCTTAGAGCTGAATGTGAATTAAGTCAGCGGGGTAATTAAAAGTGGACTTCATTTACAGTCCGCCACACTTAGGGCGTGCAATTTGAATTTTACCCTGCAGCTTTATAGTTAACCATGATTTATTTCTACTAAATGTGAGGCGATCAGAGAATCAATATAATTTTAGAGCACTTAGTTTGTACAGATGATTTTATAGTGAAACAGTATCATAATGAAATACCAAACTTCACATGCATTTATAATAGAAAATTATTCATACACTTCTATCCTTAGTGTTATTAAATGAATGTAATCTGAGTTTGTATTTATTTATTTGCCTAGGCACATGTGTGGGTGCATCTAAAGTGAAGCTATTAAGTAAATTTGAAGTTATTTTGGCCATTTCTCACCTCTCCAAGTGGTTGGTTTAGGTTTTTAAGTATAAATAATATTTTTGCATGCAGTGTTGAAGGGTCCTCATAAGTACATTAAGACAAGCATGTGTATAGGTCTGTTATCTTCATGTGTGCACTGTGCTCTACATTGAGGGAGTGCGCCTGTTAACTGTGTGCCAACTGGCATAGAGCCCTTGGCAGTGGGCTGGCATTCGCGTGCCCGCTCAGCTCCCACCACCTGTCTGGTCCCTGGAAGAGTCACCGGGATCCTGCAGGGAGGGCCTCCACTGTGGGCGGGGGGTGTTTCGTGTGCAAGTGTGTCTTATGCACTGTGTGTGTGTGTGTGTGTGTGTTTGTGTGTGTGTGTGTGGAATGTGGGTTGCAGCCTGGGAGGAGGGGAGGCCAGAGGGAGCAGGGAGTAAGTTGGTCCTTTGGACCTCCAGATCTCCGCCACAGGAAGGGGTCGTGGTGAAGACTCAGTCAGACAGGGATGGCTGTGGCCTAGTCTGGGCACTGCTACCTCTAGGAGCCTGTGAAAATCTGCCTGTCCTTCCCTCAATCCATCTGTCTGTCTGCCTGTCCATCTGCATCCTGAATTAGTGTCTCTGTCTTTTTGACTGAATGTTTGTCTTCATGAACCCAAACGATGCCAGGAGAAGAGAGGGAGGTAGACACACTGCCCCCCTCGTTTTTTTTTTCTGCCAAATGTCTTATTGAAATATGAAGAACGTCACTTAGCTAACCTACTGCCTCCTAATTTCACTTGTTCTGGTTTTTAGAATATAATTGGAAGGAACAAGAGGAGAAAGAATGACAATAGAGAGAAACAGAGTGCTTAAAGGCAAGACGCCGTTTGTTGTACGGCTGTGTGAGGGAGTAGTGGGTTTTCAGAAAACCCTTGTACTACCTTTCAGCAAGGGATTGTGTGAACATACACTCACTCAATAATTTAGCCTCTGCAAAGAGTGGTTCTGATTAAATAATGAAAGAGCTTGGCACTGATGATCAAGATTGTGAGAGTGTGTTTGTCAGTGTGTGTTTGTGGGTTTATCCATCTGTGTGCTAGCTTGGTCGCATGTTACACCCCAGCCTATAAAATCACAATCAGGGCCCATGCTCACATCCTCATGACAAGAAAGGCCCTAAAAATCATTTCAGGACTAATAGCATGGTAATCTATCTGTATTTGTCTATCGGTAATCCACTGTGTCTCTATATACTCACTGGAAGCATCAGGATGTAATCAGTATGAAGAGTCATAGGAGTAAAAAACAACTCTTTTACTCTCTTTTTTGTATTATTTCTGGCCTTAAAATAAAATGCGATTTGACGCGCAAAAAAAGCTTGTTGAAAGCTGTGAATGATACAGCTTGTGCAGTCTTTTCACATCAACTTATCAGCCTACATCACACTATAGCCTTTCTGCTTCTTTAGCTTCACTTTGTCATTTCTTTTTCAGATTCATGTTGTGCAGCCATGGTCCTATCAGGTACTGTACCTTCACGCATTATTGACCTCTGCCATGAGCTCTGTTCAAAGAAACATTGGTAATTCCAAACCGTTGCTAATGGTTCAGGTGCGGGTCAGAGTTCACACCAGCACGGGTGATGGGTCAGAGGCTATAAAAGCCTGTTGCTGTCTGGGATTTGTAGATAGTTATAAATGCCCTGAGACCACTTTGTCCAGTAGCACCAGAGGCTCTAGTCTGACCTTTGAACTGTAATGACTTGTAAGGTTCACAGGAAGCCACAGGCAGCCACCAGAGCAAAACCTCTGACCCTCAGATCAGCAGAGGGCAAAGGTCAAATGTAACACTGATTGGATGGCTGTATGGTTATATTGGTTTACTGCTGGAGTGAGCAGAGTAACACACCACAACATTCGCAATCAGTTAAAGTCAACCTTTGGTGCCCCTGCAGAGAATTTTTCATCTCACATGGGCCCTTTGACTGGAAATTGGACTCAGGTCTTTATGTTGTGAAACGACAATACTAACTACTGAACCTCCACCAGTTAACAACCATGCATTATTGATGGCTATTGACAACTAAACATTGGTTAGTCAGCTGCATACAGATCAGACTTTCACTATATTTCCTATATTAACAAGTTAGACCTGTGTTCTGGTGTAAAGCTCTACAATCATATAATATTATCTGCATGTTATAAAAAAAAACTTAAGGTCAAAGTAGAAGGGTATACATTAATTTCAAATTCAATTTCCTCCCACCTCTTCTCATCATGCCTCATCCGATGATATTGATAATTTACTTGCACATCACAAATCTGCAATCAGCACAGCAGTACACATCTCCATCCCTTAATGGCACATAACACAAGCTCACATGATAGCGTTGACTTTAATGTAAAATCACTGCTGGACCTTGGGTAAAGCTTGTGTGTATACAGTTCATGCTTACGTATATGTCTGTGTGCTGATGTGTCTGTGTTGTGTATGTGCACTGATATCAGTGAGGCGGGTTTGTGAGGTGGTATAGGGGGTGTAATGTGGTGAAGCTGTTTTTCCTATAATGCAGGCTATCCTTCATGTCTTATCTGAGGCTCCTAATGTCTTGGGCCAGTGGAGGCTGGAGTTTGCGATTCATGGCCTAGACCTTGGCTTTGTGAGAGCAGACATTAATAACCTCCCCCTGTCTTCCTCTACCTGCTGCACCACCAGTATCCATATGGCTCATGTGTGTCTCTGTGTGTGTCTTTCACTCTTTCTGAAAGAAGCAGAAAGAGAGTGCAGAGATCAACAGTTCAAGTAAGCTAGGTGACAATGATTCAATAAGAAGGAGTGAAAGGAGAAGAGGGAGGCTGGGAATAAATGGCACAGTGCAATGATCTTTATCCCTGACCTGCTAAGAGTCTGTGCCTTTACACTGATGTAATATTAATGTACACAAAGTCTCGGTCCCTGTTTCAAAGAGGTATAAGTGGTCTACAGTCGCAGAAAAAAATATTACATCACCCTTGTTTTCTTCAATTTCTTGTTCATTTTAATGCTTGGTACAGTGTAACTAAATTTGTTTTGGACAAATATAATGATGATAATAACATAAATATCTCATAATAGTTTAATTTCAGAGCTGATATCTAACTATTTTTCATGTTTTCTTGATAATAACCAAAATCACTTCAGTTCTTAAATCAGTAACTATGGCATTGTACTGACAAAAAGAGTGCTTTTAGGCATTCCATGTTTTCTTTTCTGTTTGTTTTAGTCACATGATTCAGACAGGAGTTAGTACTTGATTGCATAACCATTGTTTTTGATGACTTTTGATGGTCAAATATTTTTTTACGCTACTGGATTTAGTGATTTATAAGATTTTAGAAGAGATTTTGTCAGATAACATATAGGGTTAGAAACAGCTTTACTATCGGGTTCAGGGTTAGGGTTACAGCTAAAATTTGCACTGTATTTCCTGTCGCTATAGCTGCCTCCCAGTCAAAACAGTAGCATTTGGATTACAGATTTATCTCTTGTGTTACTGGCTTTCACAATAAAAGCCTTAAATATTGTAGTTTGTTACTGTACTTAATCAGAGTATTTAATTAGGAGTTGAAGCTCACAGTTTTGACACACTGTTTGAGTTTATAAAATAAAATGTGAGACATTTAATATAATGTGCACAGCAGTGGCGCAGATGTTGTTAGGTATTCCAATCTGGAATTACTGCAGTCTAAGTCATCTTTATTATTTTGTTAAATATGAATAGATTGTCTTTTGGACATTATGTACAAGATATGATTAATATGTGAAAAGGAATGACATTAGAATAGCAGCTCCTTTCTCTGTAAAAAATAATGTTCCATTGAAAAGCCATACACACACAGTGATGTCCAGGCTGGACTGGTGTCATAGTCTGCAAACAGAATTTGTCATGGCAAGTTGTTCATTACTCTGTGTCTGGTTTGACCAATCAAATATGAGCACAATTACAACCATAACAAAAACATGACACCTTGTAGTTTGTGCATGTGCCTGCATCCATGTCCAAACAGAGAATGGTGGAACAGATAAGACATGGAGAGGAAGCACAAAGAATAACCGTGACTCCTGATAAATATAGTTAAAGTGTTCTGGTCTAGTTTGGCTTTTAAAGAAGAGGTACAAAGGAGAGAAAAAGATAGAGAAAGAAAGCAGAAAATGAAGTGGATTTCATGGAAGTGGAAATAAATGCATGATGAGAGATTTTGAATCCTTAGCTAATGATTGTTTGGAAGGATTTTCCCCCTGTTTCTCAGCTGGGTTTCTTTCTTGTTTGCAATTTACCTCTGAGTAGCTATGTTATATTGTATACGTATTTACCCGTATTTATCATTTCACTGAGAATAGAAGAGGCAAAATAGTGTAAGCATGAAAGTGGAGTACATTTGAGTTGCAAAATAATGGAAATTGAAGGGGAGTTTGATAAAAACCAAAAATATTCTATTATAGTCTATGTTACATTGCCTCTCTGTAGATCTGATAGTGTGTGCTCAATGAACTCTTAATTAAATGTGAATTACTGACCTTGATGGACATGGTTAAGGTGTTAAAGTCCACGGTTTCCCCAAATGTAATTAAAATAAAGGATAAACTAGTCAATTTAATAAATCCACTGTGAGAAAGTTCCTTGTCATTCTTTGTGTGACTCTCTTACATGGTCCAAGGACAGGTTTGTATTAATTAAATATTCAGTACCGTGTCTGACCACAGGAGGATTCATTCTCACATAGTCAGAATCATTTACTAGATTCTTTTACTATCTGCATGAGCTTAAATCAGAGGGAATAAAGCATCAGAATATGAAAATAAATATTGTTTTTTTTTTTTTTGCAGCTCTTTCCTTTTGGGCCACATAAAAGCACTAAATATAGATGAACTGACAGTGTTTATGGAAAAGAGAAACACTTTACTATGTGAATAGAGCAGTAGATTCATATCTGAGCAATGTGTAATTATAGACATCAGTCAGGTATTTAACCCCCTACACATTTGTATATGTATACGCTGTCATATATATGTGTGTCTGTTTGTATATACACACACACACATTATGGCATGTCATTTAGGAAATTGTGTGTATGTATGTATATATATATATGTA
>JAPSES010000001.1:3990500-4042810 GCA_029822895.1 Maxillicosta whitleyi
TATATATATAGATAGATATATAGATATATATATGTATGCTCAGAGAAACCGTTGTAAACCATGGACACTGTTTTATTGGGACTGAAAACAAATGATAGATGTGGAAATCGATTTTTAAAAATGATTAAAATATAACATTAAAGGGAAAAACTGGGCACTGAGTTTAGAAACCACAAAAAAGTCTTCATGGTGACTGCACAGTTTTTCACTATCCTGTCTATTTGTGTTCCTCAATACCCACTTTATATCTTCATGCTCTTCTGCTTTGTGCCTGCATTCATGCCACCCACATATTTGAGATGAAGGGTAAAAAAGAAAGAAAAGTGAATGAAGCAGTCACTGAGACCCCATGGTGATAATGAATTAGTATTCCTGCAAATTTGACTTTTTCAAGTATTTGGAACTGGCTGGTGTAAAATTAAACACTGTGGATATCAGTATAATGAGTTTATCAAGATAAGAGTTTTTATTATGTTGGAATTTCATTATAAATTCATGAATGATTTTCTTCACCCTAATGCATTATCTAGTTAAAGCAGCAAAATCGCTAATATATTACTCATTAGTATATGTTAAATCATTGATGCAGATGTATAGGATCTGAGATGTTTGATATAGATGTGTGCAGATGCTTAAAGGTTTCTGTGCATTTCGTGGTCACTCTCACCTCTACTCTGCTACTTGTGTCCCTCTCTCACTACCTGCCATTATGTGTAGCTGAGGTGGCTCTAATGGCCCATGGTTCTCCTTTCCTCCACCTCTCCCCTTTCATTTTCTCATAACAAGCCCCCTGCCCTCTCTCGCTGCAGCTCAGACAAGATTATCCCTCCGTTATTCCACCTTCTGGTCCGTCCCACACTTCCAGGCAGCAGTCAGGCGTGACCCTGCAGCGGCAGGAAATACGCATTTGCAACAGTCATTTCTCTCTCTTGCCCTCTCTCCTGCTCCGTGTCTCTTGCCCTACCTTTTCAAGCTCACACACTTAGAACAGGTCACAGATCATTTCAAGCACCTTGAGCGTGGTGAGGCAATTACTCTCCCTTCTGGTCACCTCCAGCACCCCTGCCACCGCTCTCTGCTCCACTCTGAGTGGGTCCTCCTCTATTATCCCCATTCTTCACACAGTGGGGATTGCCACTCTGCTAGCAGTGTCAACCAACCACTCACATCTCTGCTACTGCTGGTGTGCAACAGTCAGCCTATCAGCCAAGAAATCATCTTTCTGCTGCTGGTCTGCAGTGGTACTATCAGCACATCAAGGTGCCACAGTGTTAGTTATCTGTCACAGCAGAGGAGACAGGAAGATGGAGACCGAGACCGGGGAACGTATTGCCTAAGTGTATGTTCATCTCAGAGTGGCTCGTTGAATGAGAGGAGCCATCCGTCATCCGTCTCTACGCTCTGTTTGTTTCCCCTTCATCACAGTCCCTCTCCATTCTGCTCCTCATCATAAGGTCGACACGAGCAGACAGCTCTGTGTGTGTTTGTGGCTGTATTTGTGTGTATGTGAGCATCTGATTTATGACTGAAATGATCTTAAGCAAGAGCTAGTCATAAATATAGTGACATCACAGCAAGAGGGGAAATCGAAGTGTTGCAGAGCTTACTCATAACCCCTTCATACTGCTATCCTGTGCAGTAGTTATTATCAGTCACACAACTCGCTCCCTCACACACACACACACACACACACACACACACACACACACACACAAACACACACACAAACACTGTTCTGCAAGTATAATTGAGGATGTGATCGTTAAGACTGCTGTAAATCCTGCAGCAGTGGTCAGTCCTAAAAGTGCCTGTCTTCTCTTGACAGATTCAGCCTGTTTATTTACTTTGACAGGAAATCAATCATAACATGTGAGAACACCGTATGTTGTGTCTATGCAAACAACTATCATTTAAATCACACACTTTCTGCTCTTTGTGGGCCCATATCGGTTCGTGTTGAGACAACAGAGACAGACACATTTACACACAGAACAGGTTTGAAAAAAAAAAAAATGGTCTTGCCAATGTGGTCAGTGAGATTGATGAAGCTAATTTTGCAATAACAATGTCCTAAAACAGAAGAGCCTCTGTTTCACCATGATCTTTTTCTTGCCAAAAATCTTTGGAAAACTCTGCTCATCATCTGTATCTAATAGGAGAGGTGCCTTTTGGAGACACAAGCTGTTTCCATCCAACTGTCAGGCAGGATTTACACACACATTAAAGACACTGCCAAATTTTAAAAAGTGAAATAAAAGCATTTTTCTCATGAGGGTTGAAGTGTTAGTAGCTCAATGTGAATATGATAAGAGATGATTATTATTGGGCATGTTTTCATCATATGAACACATTACAAAAACTACAAGGTCGCTCAGAGAGCCTCCACCAAGACCAACAGCCCACTCTTCTACTCAATACACAGCATAAATGATTGTCTATGTTTTCCTTTTACACTACCACTCATATGATTTTACGTCATGTTCTGGCCTTTTTACTTATTGTTTTGTTTGATCTTGCACATCATGTATTTTGCTATGTTTACACCTGGTGTTCTATGCTTTTGGAAACACTACCAACCCTTTTCTTTAGTTTGGATATGCAGTGGTTGTCTTATCATGTGGATAGACAGAAACACAAACTGCTTTCACTGTCTGATTGGGTCTAAATCAGTAACTACTACATATGCTTCCTGATTCATAGCACTTCTGTCACATGACTGTTCTGGAAGGGATCTGCCTTTACTACCAGCTGTTAATTCAACATAGAGATTGAATTACAGGCATTAGTGTATTTGTTATCTCTCCCAGCAGCTGTTGTAGAGTTAAAGTTATACTAAACACTAAAACATGGCATCATGGAAGAGGACCTAATGAAAACAAGAAAAAGTGGCAAAAATAGTCTAAATATAACATGCATTTAAAGTGATATACATTTTTAGCCTGGCCCTTTTAAGGTGATAAAACCAGTACAAAAGTCAGAACTAGCTCTTTCGGATCCTCATATTTTAAAAAGCAGAACAAAGCAGCTTTCTCTGAACAAGTTTTTTAATGAAATGACCTGCAAGTGTGGACAGTGACGAAAGTGAGGCCAGAAAGCCCAAATTAAGTGAAGAGAGAGATAAAATGCCAGAAATTCTTCTGCCTGATGTTTTATTGGAAATGCATAGATCACCTAATCTTAAAGGTAAACAAGTTAATAAAACCAGTTTATTTGTTTTTCATTGTTGTTTTCTTTGTGAGTGTCACTTTTTCCTGTTTTAACAGCCATTAGAAAAGGATTTTTTGGTTATTTTTGGGAACTGAAATGGATTAATTATATTTCAGTTAATTTCAATGGGGAAAATTAATTAGTAAAACCAGTAAATTGCAAAATGATGATGCGAATTAAATTCATACTGCGAGGTTTCACTGTATATTGGTGTGGATGTCATCTGGATGTCTTAACATTAATAAACTTTTAAAGGTGGTGACAATTGTTTTACTAATTCAATTGCCACATCTAAGTTATCCTGTCCTACCCTAAAGATGGTGGAAAACAGTTCCAGTTTCTGCTCATGTTTATGCATCTGCTTCAAAATATATGAGTTTTGTCTTCGGTCCATGCCCTACCTCACCAAGTTTCGTGAAAGTCTGTGTGGCAGCTTTTGTATTATCGTCTTGACAGACAGATGGACAGAGAAATGATCACATTACCTCCTTGGTGGAGGTATTGGCAGAGGACAACCCACCTCCCCCCCTTTCACAAAAAAGCTCCCCTTCCTCAACATTGCACAAGGTCTGTTCCCACGGTGACCAAGCTCAGCAGCACCATAGTTACAGCAGGACCCTTTGAAGCCATCTCAAACCCCCCCACACCCACCCACCCCCATGCTTTTTTTGCACTGGTTTTCCTTCATTCATCCCTTCCTTCCCCCTCCCAACTCAAGTTTGCTAAAGATGAGAGTTGTTTTGACCACAGTTATAAATAATCATTACATTTTAACAAGTAACATGACCAGAACAGCACATGCACACTGAGTAAAATAAGCTTATAGTTTAACTTTATCTACTTTTTTTACACATACAGGCACAAAACTAGACACGCTTATATTACACACAACTAAAGCACTGTGTAGAAGATAAATTTAGGACATTAAAAGATCAGAGAAACATGTTGAGTCCAATTTGGACTTTGTTCGATTTTGTTCACAGAATCTTCTCAAGGGGTTTACTCAGGTTTATCTCTTTTTTGTGTCATACAAAAATGATCCACACAGAGCATTTCTCCACAGTGAAGGTGGAGATTTATATGGCTGCTGGACAGATTAATCTGTGGAAAAAGACAGCGAAGAAAGAGGATGGATTTTTTGCAAGGCCTTTTCTGTGAAGGACCAAAGAGAGCTTGATGTTCACAGTTGTGATGTCAAGTGCTTGCCTCTGTGTTTTTAACAGGCTGCCATCATTTTCCTATTGTGATTTTCAACAGAGAAAACATCCTTAAAAAATAACCATAACTGTGGCAATTTATTTCTTCAGACTTTAAGTAAGACACTGCATGTTCATGTGTGGATATACTTTAGGTTTGTGTTATCTGCGACTTCTATAATTTTTTTAATTGTGTAATTTCATTAGAGGGAGACAACAGGCAATGGGAGGATTATAGAGAGAAGGATGTTTGTTATCAGCCCTTGATGGAGGAAATAACAGTGGAAGGAATGGAGTGCAGGGGAGGGTAAGACATGTCAACAGGGATCAAAGGGGAGAGTCAGATGATAGTTTATATTTAGTCATTATCAATGCAAATTAGGTGCATTTATTGCATTTGGGTTTTATATGAGGAAACAAAACTTGTGCCAAGTAGATGTGTTAAATAAAATGCATGCCTTGCCTATTTCTTACCCACTTTAAACTGCAATATTGTGACTCAAACTCCTTCTCAACCAATTTTTGTAATCCATACACTGGAGAATCACACAGAGGTACCACCATCTGAATAGCTTTAATGCTAACAACAACAGCATTGGCAGTAATTTGCTTTTATCTTAAATTGCAGCAGCAGAAAAGACAGTGGGACACAGACTGAGAAGGAGACTAAGGAGCAGATGATGAATTGAAAATCTAACCACAGATAACTCCACCCAAACAGCCCCTTGTGCATGAGTGTGTGTATTTGTGAATGTGTGTGCTCGTTTTTGTATATTTGTGTGTTTTAATGTTTAAAGGAGCATCCTTCTGTTTTGGCAGTGGATCACAGAGTGTTAATTCAGTTGTTATCCATGTTTGAAAATGGAGTTGGCTGCAGTATTTGCATGAGCTGTTGTTGGTGTGTGTGTGTGTGTGTGTGTGTGTGTGTGTGCATGCGGGTGTTTGGCACCAGACTGTAAGGTTGCTGTGGGTCCTCACTGGCGTAGTTGGGACTCAAATGTGATTGGTGGGGACAGTGGGCCAAAGGCCGCCTAGGCTGGTGACTGCCACTTGGTAGGATGCCCCAACTAAACACAGGCCAAATCTGCAGAGATTCACCCCTATTTTTCTCTCTCAGGGCTGCTGCTGCTGCTGTATCTTTCTCAGAATTTGGCAACTCTTATTCATGTGTTTAACAGGACAAAGGGAAAAAGACACAACCTCAATATGCTATTTGCACTTAATGTTTTCTTCTCAACCTCTAATTATGAGTAGCCATAGGCAGTGTTTTCCTCATTCTCATCAAGGCCTACCTGTTAAACACTGTAATGTAATGTGCTATCACATAGAAGCAGGGGAAGCTATTTGATTCTCTTGTTAACTAGATGTTTACTTTTACCTTGAAGTGCCCTCGTAAACCAACAGCCTGCTATTTGCTTTCGTTATCCAACAAGGGGGCGTAACAGCAGCATCTCGTCACTAGGGAGAAACAACGAAATCTGTGTTACTGAGCTTTGAAGGGAAGGAGGGAAACACAGAAGGACAGAGCAACAGAAGAGGAGTGGAAACAAAGAGGAACAGCTAGAAACAGTTAAAAGGAGAGGGAGAGATGATTAATCCAATCAAGCCTCTTAGTGTTTCATCAATAGGCATTGTTCTAAGATGGCTGCCTCTCCCCAGCTCAGGCTGTGGGCTGCAGCTAGGCTAACACACAAGCTAATCCCAGAATAATACAGAGACGAGGGCAACGTTGAGGACAGGGACCGTGCCAGCAGATTAGTACATGCAAGGGACTCATGCACAGACTTACACACACAAACAAATACTGGGCATGGAATAGAGAGACAGTCACAGATTGAGTGAGGTGCCTATTGGATTGCACAGCTTATAGTTTTATCCCATGTGAATGTGTCCTGCTGGTGCTGTTGTGGAGTGTTGTAGAGCTGAACTGAGCTGTTGAAGATTCACAGACTATATCCGTTTGAAGCCACAGAGGTCATATGGTTGTATTTGTCTGTGTTGACAAATGTTTGTAGGAAAGTGTGATAACTCTTAGTAATTGGGATCGCAAGAAGGATGTGTTACTTTTTGCTGAATTCTGAACGAAAAGGTGCTGAAAATTTACACACATGGAAAAAGCACAACATTCCCTCCACCTCATTTTTATACCCTCCTCCCTTAATATTTCCCTTTTTATTCAGCTTTTTGCGTTATCTTGCTCTTCTGTCCCCCTGTCTATCTCCCTCCTTTCCCCCCCTCCTCCTTGCAGCTTTTTCTGAGATGACAGGAGGGTGTTTTTCCTTTGTTGGGGAGCTGCTTGCACATTCTCTCCTCTGTTGACAGGTAAAAGACATGAAAGATACTAAAAGACGGAGCATGATGGAATCCTCAGGGGAGGAGGAGGAGGAGGGAGAGGCAGAGGGAAGGGAGGGCTGATAGTGAAATGGGAGAGTGAAAAGGGGGGCAGAGGAAAACCAAAAGACGAAGTCTGGCTAAAGGTAAAGTATCTAGTAAGAAAAAAAAGGAAGGGTTGAGTCACTGGAGGGGGAGGAGAAGGAGGAGGAAGAGCAGGACAGGAGCTGAGGAGTAGTAGAAGAGGAGGAGGGTTTGACAGTCTGTGACCTCGGGTAAGTCTCTTCGACTGTGTGCTGATGCGTGAAACCTGAGCACACGCAGTATTAGCACGCCTCACTTACTGAACACAGCAGAGGCCTGACACAGGGCAAGGCAGCGCTCTTATACACACACACAGTTTTCTAACATGCATATATTACAAGCACACATGTTGGCTCATCTAATGATGCACTTACCCGGCGTTATAATAATCACACACACACACACACATACACATACTAAGAGCCACAGCTTGGTACTGGTATACTGTGTAAAATCCTACAGCACACTGATGAGTGGAGAAGGTCAGCTCAGGCCCACAAACAGGCCCTGAGGTGCTGGTGCTCTGCTGCCCCTTCAGCTGCTCTCTGCTGCTTGTGTACGTACACAACTTGTGTGTTTGCTTGGCGTTCAGCCAGGCCAACCCATGTTTGTGGCCTCATACAGTTGTGTGATACGCAGTGTGCCTTAGGCAGGTCGAGCTATAATCCAGCTCCCTTTCCATGTTTCTCTCTTTCTCTCCCTCTCCCTCCTTTCCTCCTCCCTGTGTGTAAGTTAATGGGTTAACCATCTCTGTCCAATAAGCAGGGATAATTGAGACAAACAAGCCAATGAGGAAATGTCACAGGAGAGCACAAGTCAAGCGCAAAACATAATGCCAGCAGCTCTTTGTGTGTGTGCTTGTATGTGTGGAGGCGGGCCTGTGTGTATGCATACATGCAATTAAATATTAAATAAAGAATACTGGATTGAATGTGCTACATTTTTTGTGCATAAACATAAGCATGTGTGTTCCTGTGGGTGTGTGATCCCACCCCGTCAGCCTCTTTGTGGTGTGTTGCTGTAAAGCAGGATTCTCCTGCTGCGTCTGCTCTCTAGGCTCCCTCAGCTGCGTTTGCATACTGTACACCTACCCCTGGGCAATTGCAGAGACACACACATACACGGCCTGTGTACACACACTATAGAAAAGAACATGCAGCACACGTGCGCACATATTTGTTAATCAAATGAGCAGTGCTTTTAAAAATGTCCTCCCTCTTTCTTCTCTGGTTCACTTTTTTCGTCTCTGGCTCTCTGCTCTTCTGTCTAATAACAACGGGAGTTGCTGAGAGGCAGCAGATCTGATGTGTTTGATATGGAGACAGATGAAGGACTGGAGGATGCAGGTAAGAGAGCTGAGTGACTATAAAAAGCCTCATCAGAGCAGAGACGTGTGGCGCAATGCATTCCCTAAGCTGCGAACAGGGAAGCTTCTGTTGTCTGAGCTAGAAAGCAGGTGTGCTGCAAGGCATTGTGGGAGGGCTATGATATGACGACACATCAGTTTGCCAGCTCTGGCCAACTCCCCCCACCTGTCTCTCTTAAGTGTCTGTGTGTGAGTGTTGGCCAAAATAAGGACTAGCAGACATTCAAAAGGAAATCCACTTTAAATGAGCCGTCACCGTGTTCCCATGAACATGAGTGTATGCCTGATTTGTGAATATTAAAATGTGACTCTCAAAGCAGAAAATGCAAGTGCCAAGAGTCTCCTGAAGATTCATCAAGATAAATCCTGGTGGATGTTCATCCATTTTAATGAGCAACTTTATCAAGAGTTGGCGCTCAGTGTTACAATCTTTATTTTTTAAAGTATAGAGTAAGAGTTACTTGTGAGAGGTAATTGCTTTCCGATTCAAATCACTTGTTTCCTTAAGTATCTTTTTCTCTGTGGAGGGTTTGAGCGGTTTTATCGGCATACACACTGATTAAACAAAGGACATGAGCAGTACATGGCTTCTGTAGGTGCAGCACTGCTCAAATAACTAACTTATAACCAACTAACTACAACTTACTAACAACTAACCTTTCATCCAGACCAGTTACAGAGTGTGAAACACAAAGCTTGTCAGTATTGCCTTTGGCTCTGGGAGCTCTTATTGTTTTACAAGAACTTCCCCAGCTCTGCCGTCCTCGTAAAAGTCTTTGGTCACTCATGTGGAGAAAGGAGCTCTGTTTTTCTTAACTATATTGTCAAAATAGACAGTGCTTACAAGAGTCTGTCACTTTCTCTCTCTGTCTTTTTTGGTTTGTGGTTTCCTTGTTGTGTGAAGTTGTGTCAGATTAGAGAAACACAAGTAGACTGTGCTGTAATAATCTGCAGAGTGCTGTAATAACCTAGAAGAAGCAATTTCTCAACATTATCATGTACTTATTGAAAGTCATGAAAGCTTGTCATCCCATATCAAGGAAAAGGTGAATTCAGGTTTAATCATTTATATAGTTTTCATCATCTGCTTGTGTATCAGCAGTTTTTGTTGGACTTTAAGGTTGATTTGGCTCAGCTGTAGCTTCAGTTTAGAAAGACAGACACATAATGCGTGTACATGTAACCACCTTGGCTGTCACCCCAAGGTGTGACTGCACCAGACGACGAGGCCAGTGTCAAAGTCTGTCTGAAGTGTTGAGGAGTATGTGTGACAGGTGGGTGACACGCTTTAGATGAGTGTGTGGCCCTGTGGCTTTGTCTCCTGTAGACACAGAGGTGTGTGAATGAGCTGAAACAATATTAGGTGATGTGATTTTAGTGGCTTTGGAGAGCAGGTGGTTTGCATCCTGTGATTGACCAGACACTTTTATTTTTGGACTAACTCGGCCTGTTTCAAAACAGAGGGCTTCAACGGAGATGAAAATGAAGATTTTGACACATCTGAAGATAACAATGTTTTATGTCAGTCACTTACAACGCATCCTCAAACATTTTGGCTACATATGAATATGCTCTTCACATGAACACTTACAGGTTTGTTCTCTTCTCTGTTTCATGTCATCCATCCTCCTCCTCATGACTGCTGCACACTTGACCTCTGATCCTAACCCTCACTTCACAGGTAAGTGCTTAAAGTGGTGCGCGCACACACACACATACACACACACACACACACACATATATGCTCAATGCTCAGTGGTATCTTTGATCTGAAGGCGTGCTGCTGTTAAAGTTCCAAGCGAGGCTGTACTCCTGGATAATGTTGCTAAGAAACAGGAGTGTGTGAAAAGTGCACAACTGACCTTGGTTGCTGTCATGTTGACACTGAGGTGAGGAGCTGTGATTACACCATAAACACAGCGAATATCACTTGGACAGATACTACTGTCTGTTTTTCTAATATTGATGAAACGATGATGTAAAACCTGTTTCATCTTTATACCAGAGCAGAGTATTTTAGTAACTGCTGGAGATACAGTGTGTGTGTTCATATGGTGGTCCACATGTGTGTGCGCATACATTTGCCTCCATCCATGTGTGGTGCTCAGCTGGCCAGGCGCGAGTTGTGTAATTGCAGGGTTATTGCTGCTGAGCCTGATGGGTAATGACACATTTGCAAATTAATTCTCTGTGCTAGGCTGTGATTAGCATACGGAGAGAAACATCTCACACACAAAGATGGATGCACACGTGCTCTCACATTCTCACTTCACAGGCCTCTAATCACCAGCAAGAGGTCAGGTTAAAGAGGTGTGTGTAATGGTAGAGTGGGTGCGGGTCCGTGCAAATAGGGGTGAGTGAAGGATGATGAGATATTATTTCTAGTCAAATTTGATGTATGGTGATGCATTTAAGTTCAGCTTATTTTTCCATCAAATCTCTCAAACTCTAAGCTGTTACTCACAAAACTCCTTATATTTTCCTGCTTGGATTAAAGCTTAATGTCATTTGTTTCTTTGCATCTAATTGTTGATGTATGTCATTTATTCTTTCATTAGTATGTTGATGTATGTATGTATGTGCACATGAAATACTTTTTGTTCCTCAAATCAGTGAATATCAGAAGAAGAGGGGATTTAAAAGTTGTTTTACATTTTAAAAAGGTCTTAGCTGTCTTTTGTTCTCATTAAGAGCTGCATTTTGTACAGTTAGAATTAGTATATTAGCGACTGGATAGCTTAGTGGTTTACATCACTGACTTTGGTACGGAAGTTTGCTTGCTCAGATCCCAGGTCGGCCCTTGGGCAAGGCCCTTTACGCTATACATGCTCATATCTTGTAAGTCTCTTTGGATAAAAGCGTCAGCCTAATGTAATGTATATTAAACAAAGTTTATTGAGTATATACATAAATATACATAAATGTATTTCATGGTTTCAGTTTTCAGGAATCTAAACCTATTCACATGCTTCCCTCTTTGAGAATCCCACACCTGCTCCAAAGAGCTGACCTGCTTTTTACAATAATGTCAGAGTGCAGCCATGGTAAAGGAGTCTACGGTGTATATATATTTGTGTGCCAGTGTGAGTGTGTACACACACCTCCAGAGGCAGTATGTGGTAGGGAAAGATTATAGTGATGCCTTATCTTTGCTTTTCCTGCTGTGGAAGACGACAGACCATCTTTCAACCCCTTCCAACATTCACACACAAGCACACGCACACACACACACACACACACACACGCATGATTCGTAGTGTGATTATTCTTTTGCAAGGAGGAGGTAGTAGTGGTGTAGATGGGGGAGGAGGGAGGTGCATTTGGAAGACAATTGCATGGTGAGTTGACAGGAAGTGGGCATGGCAGGTTTGTGTGTTGTGTGTATACATGAAAGAGAAGATCATTTTTGCTTTCTCTCTCTTTTCTCTCGTCATCCCCATCTTTGTCAGCTAACTGTGCCCTCCTTACCATCCCATGTTTTTCTTCCATAATTTTCCTTTTCAACTCTCACTCTTTTTCACTTAATTTCTTCTCCTCCTCCTCTCTCCCTTCCCTTCGCTGCTCAATCTCCAAGTTGCTTCTTGATCACAGTGTTTTCTGTCACACATGCTGCCTCGGTCCCAGGGGAGCTTTTATAGCTTTTCAGTGTGTGCATGTTAGAGGGAATATGTATGTGTGCCTGCCTTCTTCTGTAGTGTACTTGTCAAATATAACTCATTACAATAACTTAAATAACAGAGATCAACATTTTAGAATGCTCATGCGTTGTCTGTCCCATGTGAACAGCAAAACAAGAAAATAAAACTGATGATTTGTTCAGATTAACTGTTAATATCCCCTTACATCACTGAATTATGGAGTGTTTATGGTTTCCACTACCTTAAATTAAGATGAATTTTCACCATTGGAATCTTTTTCAGGATTTTAAGTAAAGAAAGTTAAAGAGTGAACATATCAGGGTTCAGCTTTGACATGAAACTTCCTGTTTCCTTGTCTATCTCTAATCAATGTAAATACATGCAATTTTTAAAAATTCATTTATTATCAACAGCTACATGCAAACAGCCTCTACTCAGCATGTGATCCTCTACCTTTGACTTTCATCTCAGCTTGTCCACCTCACGCAAATCAAGCTCTGTATTTTCGCAGTCCATCTCTGTCTGTCAGCATGTCGTAATCATACTTTGTGTTGTGGCCCTCAAGGGAGTATGTCACCTCTCAACCTATCTTGCGAGGTGTGAGACACTTCAACAGCTACCTCACGCACACACCTTAGTAAATCAGCACAGGAGCATGCACATGTCTTCCAGCAATGATAAAGAGTGGACACTTTCAGCAGTGTACACAGCGTAGAATAAAGGGTGTTTAAATAAGAGCACGTTGCACAATCCTGCATATCTGTCCTCATGCTACATCATGCACACTCACACACTGTTGACACATGATACATATCTTAATTAAACATATGCTGATTTCCTGTCTTTGTATAAATAAAAAAGGCTTTGTTCTAGGAATGACTCCCCCTCCCCCTTCTTTCTGCCTTCCTCCATAGCACAATCTTTAGACTGCCTTCCCCTTCCACTCTCCTTCTTTCTGCCTCCCCTTCTTTCTTCAATCACGAGTCCCTGTTAGTGATTATTTGCCCTATTTGCTTGTGAGCATGCTTTTTGCGCTCCTACTCATTTGACACTGTTCTAGTGGATGCATGTTTTAGAGAGGGCTTTTTTCCCCCCTGTCCTCCCATTCCTCCTGAAGGCATAGGACCCCTCAGTCTGCTTCACTCCTCTCCCCCACTAAACTCCTGCCAATCCTCACTTTTCTCTTCCCCACTGTGAGGTTCATAGAATGGGTTTGAGAGCAAGTCAGACCCCAGGGCAAACTGTCCTGCTAGACTATTTCTCTCATCATCTCTTTCTCTTTCGCAGTCTTTCGTTCTTTCTCGTGCCCCTCTCCTGCTGGCTTTTGGCTTAGTGTGGCTGCCTCCCAGCAGATAGTTAACTCCTCACCCCTACTGCCACCATCACAGTCAGGTTTGTGGGCAGAGCAGGCGGTGGCATTACACTGGTGTTTGTGTGTTTATGCATGTATGTGTGTGCACTGAATAGAAAAAGAGAGGGGGGAAAGTCTGCTGTCGGCGCAGCATGGTGAGCAGTCTGTGCGATAGGCTGCACAAGCCAAGTTTCCTAGACGGACACACAAACGCACCCACACACTCACAGACGAGGACTCTCATTTTCAGAGAAAAGAATGGAGGCGGGAAATCTTTTATATTTTCCTCTTCCAAACCCGTAGCTATTCTATTGTAAGCTGCCCTTGAAGACCCACAGCACTCTCTCGGCACTCTCTATTGGTTGATGCCTTCCTACTGTCTGATACAGTGTGAACAGATGCTCCCTTGATAGTCGTTGGCCTCTCGCTGTCACTGAGGTTGTCCAATCAGCTGTCACCCTGACTCCAAATTGAACTGTGACCACTCTCCTTCTCGGGTGAATCATCAGCACTGACCAGTATATCCCTCTCATCTGTACCCTTGCGTCTTTTCCTTCTAACACCCCCAACACATGCGCACACTCATACACATGCACGCAAACACACACACACACACACACACACACACGCTCATTACCACACACAAGCTTGCACGCAACACAAGACACAGTCCCTTTCTCGCTATCTGGCTATGTTGTTGCCTGAAGGGAGTTCATTCTGCCCTCCTTCTCTCCTCCTCTCCTCCACCTCCTTCTCTCAGTATTGGGAGTGAAAGAGAGAGAAAAAAGGGAGGGTGAGAAAGTGCGAGAGTGAGAAAGACAGGAGAGAGAGAGAGAGAGAGAGAGAGAGAGAGAGAGAGAGTGGCAGCAGTAGCGGAGGAAGCAGAGCCATCTCTCCTCTGATCATCTTTCTTGGATAGAGGGATAAAAGACAGTCCCAGGAATCAGTCGTTGCTCTCGTCTGCAGGATTTACCCAGCCTGTATTTTATCCTCTGTCCTGCCTCTATTCACCTCCTCTTGGCACTGGAACGCTAGCTTTTACATCTTTCTCTGGCTGTCCTGACTCTGTGGGTGTGTGTTTGTATGTGTGAGTAAGAAAAAGCTGGAGAAAGCGTGTTTCCCACTGCTGCTTGGAAACAAACGGCAAGTGTGCGACCCTTGCCCAGGGGATCTGGGACAAGAGCAAGGGGGTCGAGAGCGGGGCGTGCTCAGGGGTTGACCCTTGCACTGCTCTGTCTGTGTGTGTCTTTGTGACTGTCTGTGTGTTTGTGTATGTGTGTGCATGTGTGTTTCCTAGCTGGCTGGGCGGTCCCAGCCTCACGCTTGGTTAGCGAGGACTAGAGAGCGGGGATGACAGGCTGAGTCCTCGCCCAGCCTCCCCACACACAGAGCCTCATTTCTGGGTGGCTGCGAGGGCACAGCCCCTCTCTAGTTCAGTCATCCAGGACAGGACGGCTGTCTGCGCCTTTGAAACAAGTTACTCTCTCTTCATGATTCTTAAACAGTAATCATGTTTGGACTAAAAGCACCACTTTACTACTTACCAGGTAAGGTTTTCATACTAGCACATCCACTTTTTACATGGACATATATGTATGTAGTATGCACATGTATGTTCTGTTGTTTGTGTTTGTGTGCTCTCACAGAGTGCACAGCATGTTTTAGAGTGCATCTAAGGAGACTTTTGTCTTTGTGCTCCCGGTCCTGAGGTTGGAACCTGAGATTCAAAGCTGGTAATGCTGTGTGACAGCAGCACTCGCTCTGTTTTGCTAAGCTCTCAGCCTTTTATAAGCATAGAAGTCAGTCAGTAAGTCAGTCTTTGTGATCTGCCTCTCTGTAGCTGTGTGTGTGAATTTGTGTGTCTTTGCGTCTGTATATGCATGCATGCACACACACACACATGTTTGTGGTTTTGTGTGTGTGAGTCAGTCTGTGTGAAATGGAGTGAGTATTAGGGCGGCGTGAGGTTACCGCTGGTCGGTGCTTAAGTGTGTCTCATAGCTCACTGGGCACTGATTGTGGAGAGGACAGCCCAGAGAGGGCAGTGGATGAAAGAGAGAATGACAGACAGAGGTAGAGAGAAAGGTTAACAGAGATAGAAACTTAGAAAAATGTTTTGTTTTTTTTTATCATGTTTTCCTGTGCTGTATTGGTGTGTTAAAATGCATTTCTCTATTTAAACATTTTCAATGCTGTTCTGATGCTTAACATGCTTCATGTACACTTATGCAGTGTATTTGGTGCAATACATACAAGGCTGCATAATGCAGGTGACATTTTTAGATTTTATTTTGTGATGTGAATACATACACAGGTGCTTGTGTATGCCCTGGTTCACATATGTTTGCATCTTTGTGTAAGTGTTGTTTTGACAGAAGTACACTTCAATGACACTTAACAGGGATACATTATTTATGTGCTTCAGTGAGCATTCGGTGTTTTCAGTTAGATCACAACCAACACCACTTTGATTTTGCCCCTCGCATTTCAACCTCTAACCCCATAGCCCTAGACCATTCTATCTGCAAGAATCTTCTGTGTCTGTTTGTAAAAAAGGATGTTTTATCTTGGCACATTTTCATCTTTAGCTTGGTGTTGTACTGTTACACTCAAGTTCAACATTATCTATCTTTCTTCAGTATGTGTGTTTCTAATGTGTGTTCTTTCATGTTTTTCTATCATGATTGACACCATTATGTGATAACTAATAACAGCTAGGAGAAACATGATGTACTGGTGTATTTTAATTTTTGTCTGCTGATTGAATTCATGTTGCAGTGTCACCAGTTTTACATACACTGTGAGTTTGTAAAGTAAGCAACAAATCTGTGCGTCACCAGCTTTGCTTGTGGCTTGTTATCAGCACAGTCCATGCACACATACTGTATTTAAATTAATCTATTTCATCTGTAAGGATTCAATACTTTTGTTCTGCAGACAGTGTAATAGGTTTTTATCTCCTGCTCAACATTAATACTTGCCTGTTTTGTTACCCTGCAACTGATCACAAAGTCATGTCCTCAGAAAGATAGAAACGGTTAAGCATATCTATGTAGATATCATAGGGGCTCATGAATGGCATGTTGAAACTGAAATGCAGTGCTTTTCTTCATGTATTTGAGCCTTTCATCACATTAGAAACATGAGAATACAAGCCCCCCCCCTTCAAAAAGATACAATAAAGACATTATAAGGAAAACAAGAAGAAAAAGAGTAGAAAAAGTATTCTGCTGAGCATCACCTTATCTACAGTATTTCCTTAACTCCTCCTCTCTTAAGGGCATTTATATATAATGCTCTCAGTCAGCCCTTTCCATTTTATTCCTCTTCTTTCAATTGCCTTGTAATACTTGTGACTCCCACCATTAGTGTCACATGTGTAGACTCGGCTCAGTTAAGAAAGAAAAGAAAAAAATCAGGTCCAAGCAACATAAATCTAAAATTGCTATAGTGTTAGGACTTAGATGGCGTTAGATTTTAAACTTGTGATTTTGGCCAAGATTAGGGAAATCTTAAAAATGCATATATAGCAATGCATTGCCCTCTAAATTAATGGTGTGTGTAGGTGTAGGGCACTACACCTTGATACTTTAACCCTTCTTGCACATCAACATAGCCCACAGCAGGAGAGTCACACAGATTACAGACATACTGAGAGTGGGTCTTGGTTGTGCAAGTGTGTCTTTTTCACTCCCTCACTATCTTACCTTGTGTGTGTGTGTGTGTGTGTGTGTGTGTGTGTGTGTGTGTGTGCGCGCATGCTTGCGGGCACTGCGGGTTGCTTCTTCTTTTCCCCCCTCTTTCATTCAGCCACTGAATGAGCCCCTGCCTGCGTTCTCGTCTTCACTGCCGTTGCCTTGGAGACCATGTCAGACACATGCTAGTTCTCCATGATTATTTGACAACAAAAAGGTTGGGTTAAATAAAGAGGAATAGGTTGGGGGTGGTCGGATGCTAAGAGAGGAGAGAAACTAGAGAAAAGAAATGGATTAAGAAAGAATAACAGGGATGGATGCAGAGATAAAGGTTCAGACAAGAAGCACTTGAACTTGAGTTGTATTCACATCACAGATGAGGTGGAGCAGAGCCAGGGAGCAACCACTTTAAAATGGAGGACTGCTCATGGTCAATGCTTCTCCATATCTTTGCTCAACCTCTGTTTTTAATGCATCCTCAATTTTACACCCCTTCTCTTTATTATTCCTCTTGCCATCAATCTTTCCTTTCTCCTTGTCACAATCCTTCATATTTCTACTTATCCTCCTTCGTTTCTTCCCCTTTTGTTCCCCAAGGTAATTCCAGATAGCTGTAACCCTCTTTAAACCACTTAAGGTTGGTGCCCGCACTTTGATTGTCATGCTTGGATGAATATGTTTTTTTCTTTCTTTGTTTCTGGCTGGTGTATGCAGAGTGGGGAGGTTAAAGCAAGAGTAAAAGGCAAAAAGAAGGACAGAAAGTGACATGTGCATATGAAGAGGCAGAAAACAGGGAAGTGAGGTGGGGGGGGGGGGGGATCCTGAGATGAAATACCACAAACTTCAAAGCTGAGCAGGAAGGGGTGAAAAATGTTGCCAAAATGAGTTTGTAGTTACTGAGCAGTAGTTCATCAGTTATTGCTAACTGGTGTTACAACTCTTTTAGGCCTGTCTTCCCATCTCCCTGGTTCCCCGTTTAAAAACCAGGTCTCAAGAAACACAAAGAAAAAAGCCTGTCTCCTCATAAACTCTCCATGATCAATACACTGTGTAAGTCATTTGCGTGTTGAGCCCTGGATAAGAGTGGTAACTAATCACTGGTTATTACTGAGCTCTTATTTAGGAAAGAGACCAAAGAAGAAGTGTGTGTTCAAAGCATATTGGACTAAACATGCATCTGCTCACGTGTGGAGAATCATTACAACATGTTAACCTCAGCCAAAGGATAGGACTCATTGATAAAGCCAGCAGTCCATACTATGTCAGAAGATTTTCTGTGCAGTAGGGCAATCATTATATCCAATTAACTACAATATTTTTCGTCCTTTCCCTCCCAAGCTGAGAGTATCTCACAAGATCAATTCCTACAAATCTCCCTACTGCATCTCCTACTCTCTTTATGCTTGGATCTTCTTAAGCTGTCACTCATCTTTCTGTCTTTCTCCTCCTCCCTCTGTGCTTTTATCCCTCAGTCCACTCTATCATTGTATCCATTTATCTGTTTTACTCCTCCTCCACTCCTCCCTCCTTCGCTCCCTCCCTCTCTCGCTCGCTCCCTCCCTCCCTCCCACTTCATGTGCTCTGACAGCTCTGTCATTAGATGGCAGTAGCGGCCGTAAAGCAGTCACAATGATGGACTACTCGCTCACTCACCCTTTCTCTCTCCCCCTCTCTCTGCCTCTCACTGCCTTTCCTATAAAAGCTCTGACCTGTTCTCTGTGTGGCATCTGTTCCACGCCAGCCCACAGGTGGCACTGCCTCGGTCATGGCCGTAAAGGTCAGGCTGTGGCGCGTCTAACTGGCTGCCCCGTTAGCCTCCTCATAAACCCAGGGCTGTTAAACCCTGACCCTGTACACCTGTGGCCTCCAGTCCTCTCTGGATACAAGCCACTAGCAACAGTGTCAAGGGAGTTCCCAAAATACATGCACATATTTGTATGATTCCTGGTAGACTTAATTGACTACATTTCATAGCTTCAAATTCTTAGCACAAAATTATTCAAAGTTTTATTCTAGCCTGTATTGAAGCATGTCAATATTTCCCTGTGTCCTTAAAAATGTTAAAGTATAAAATCCAATGATCTGGCTCCTAGGCCTTAAACTGTCTGATTAATTAGATTTAGGACTTGGTTCAAGCTAAAACAAATAAATAAATAAATAAGTTGGAAAGGCATTATGGGCAAGAAATTATTCAAAATAAGAGCTATATACTGTATATGGTATAAATAGTATGTTTAACATGGCCATGAAAATGTAGAAAATTCCTGACATGGCCTGCTATTGTTCTGTATTCTCAGTAAGTGTCACCATTTTCCTTTCTCAACATTACATAATGTAAAATACCTCTGACATTACATCCTTTACAACATTGATGGCTTGCCTTTATTTTTGATTTTGCACTTTTTTTGGCTGTTGTGTGCTCTTGTGCTTTGCTGTTGTAAATCTGTAATTTCCCCTTGTGGGACTAATAAAGGTAAATCTTATCTTATCTTATCTTATCTTATCACTTCTCTGGCAAAAGCCTTGAAAAATCTTTAATTGACCTTGTTAAAACCTGTAGGAACATATTCATACTTCCATGGCTCTGATTTATGTACTTAAGAACAGTATATTATGCGCTGATTATAGCTTTATAACACATATATATGTACTGTTCATACAAAAAAAAAAAAAAAAAAAAAACATGAAAAAAGAAAAGGCTACAGTGATCATCATGCTTTAGGCATTTATCAGGGACATTTGACTCTTCTACAAGTACATACAAACACACACTGACATCATACAGCAGACATTCTGTGGGCTAACAGGTGCACAGGGGTAATGGGGGCTTTGGTTGTATACAGTAGCATACAGCTATGATTTATGGACTGAGTCAGTGTCTCTCTTCCTTTCTTTTCCCTCTGGTACTCTCTTCTGGCACCAGGGAGACATAATGCTTCTTGTGTAGTGCATTGTGCTGTATGTGGGTTGTTTGATCTGTGGCTTTAGAAACACACACTTGCAAACACACATACAGAGGCAGCAGTGGGACAGTAAATGGTTTCTTCGCAGCTGTGTGAATGCAGGGATATCAGCTGGCAGGACTTGTGTGTCACACTTGGGGTGCTTGTCAAACACTCAGCTATCATGACAGACTCTCACCTCTGCTCTTTTGCATTAAGTCGCTGTGACCTTACGTGAAACCATTTGGAATACGAGCAAAGATGTGGCATGTGGGCTCACATGTATTCTGTGTGTCTATGAGTGTGTTTGTGGCTCTGTGTGTATGTTGTCACCTCTCTCCTGAAACATTATTCCAGCAGCAGAAATAGCCGAGCTCTAATTGCCTTCATCTTCCTTTGCCTCCACTAATCAAATTAGACTACAGAGAATTCTAATTAAACCCTGCCTGCATCTGATGGCACTGGTTTCAAACACACATGCTTATTGTGCACATCACTACACACTGACACATGTACACATCAGTATTATTTTCCACTTCTGTGCACTCTGATAAAGACTAGCAGAAAGCAGAGTGGTTACTGGTTTGTAAGTTGCCCATGAGCAAACCACCAAGAGCTGACAGACAGGCATTAAGAATGGGTGTGGACTGTGTGATTATAACACCAACGCTCAATGAGATTGTTTTTGTCTTTGATTTGTTGTAATAAGTTAATTCAGTGTATGGATGCTGAGAGAAGAGGCAAAGCATTTTAACACAGCCTATGTTTTGAGTCAGGTTGTAGCTTTTATGTGATCTATTTAAGGTGGCAACCCTTTATTGATTCTGGCCTGCGGCAGAGGCATGATTGCTTGAACAGTGACTCTACAGAACTGTTGACACAGCAGGCACCATGGAATGATGTTGGATACAACTCTGACTCCTGAAGGTTATAGTTGTGCCTAATATGAAGCATGTATGCTTACCGAATAGAGCCTCCATACAGGCTGGTACCACATGTTACCACGTCAAAATACTGATGTGTGAGTATCTTTTTGCAATGATTGTGTCTTTCTCGTGTAAATTTGCAGACATCTCATAGGTAGGGGTGTAAGAAAATATTGGTTCTGCAATGTATTGCAATATTTCATTTCACGATACTGTATCGATATTAAGAAGTAGTGTATTGATATATTTAGGCATTTATTCAAATGTAGATATGGCAGAGGTTCAGTTTTGTTGTTTATATTTTATTTATTATGATTTAACAGTGTTTTATTAAATAATGGTTATTTGAAGCATCCTAAAAGCACTTTTTACTGTGTGAGAGGCAGATGTTAGTTCCTTTTTTGGGATTGCATAAAAAATAATGTTATGATGTTAATTATGAACTAATAGGATATGAACATTTGAGCAGGATCTTAGACTCTAATGCCTGTAAAACAACAAACAAAAATTTTCTTTTTAATAGTATCATGATTGTGATATATCGTATCATGATCTTAGTATTGTGATTTGTATCATATTGCCAGATTCTTGCCAATACACACCCCTACGGTTAGACACATCCATTAACAACATACACTGGACAGATTAATGACATTTTCTTTATTTATTTCATTATTTGACATCATGGTAGCCTTCAAAGGCTTGGGTGTCAGGTGTAACCTTCTTCAAATGCTTATTTTGTCATTTGTGCAGACCATCCAAGTAGCCCTGAGGATATTTTGTAACAGGTATTGGTGGAAATAGTTACTGAAATCAAATTGCAATTAGTAAGAAGAATGATACTGAATTACAATGAAGGATAAATAAACATAAATAACTGAAACTGAGCAAAAAAAATTATAAATTAATATTTCCCCAAGTTTTCACTTTCTGTGTAGTGGTAATATAGAACTTATTTGGATGTGTGTAATTATAGCTTCAGAGGTGAAAAACAAAAAATTTGACTGCATGTTTTCCCAAGGAAGATTATTTGAATTTCCTTGAAACTTTTTAACAGGAAATTGTTAATATTCATTGCATATACTGTTTTTGTTTTTTTTTGTTTTTTTTTTTACAGTTGTGAGAATGAGAATTTCTTACACTTATAACACAGTAGACAAAGTGAGGAAAACACAATATATTAAATATTAGCATTAAAAAATGACATTGATGCTGATCTGTTTGCTAAATGAATTTGCTTCTAATGAGCCACCTGGCTTTGCATCATGAGAAAATAAATGCAAAATATAACTTAAAGATGATGTGTTTATGTTCTCTTTTCCACACTGACACATACAAAGATATAGAGACAGAGGATAGGCAGTAACTGTTGCCAGATGACCTTCTTTTGCAGGCCTGCGGTGGTTCAGTTACATTTTGCCACTTCCTTCCTGGCAGAGCACCTGCTGGCTAGACAAGCAAGCTTGAGCGTTCAGCAGAGTAGTCAGGTGCTAACGTTTAACAGTTTTAATAAACATGTTCGGTATACCCCCACCTCGACACACGCATACACTTAAAAACTGGCTAACGGTATTGATCTCAAATGTTCCCTGCCCTTTTTAACTGCAGCATAAATGCACAGCGGGTAGAGAAACAAGCATAAAAAAAAGGAGATAGATGAGGTTAGAGGGAGAAGCATGGTAATCCTCCCTCACTTCCCAGAGTAATTAGGAGTGTGTGAAGGCTAAGATTTATGAGGAAGAGGAGGAGAAAACTGAGAACTGTACCACCCAGAGAGAGGGTAATAGGGATTTGGAGACTGCACTTTTCTTTTTCTGAAACTCTGTATTTTGGTGTGCATATCTTTGTGTATGTTTTGTGGTAGGTGGGGGTGGCCTTTTAAGCTGACAGCTTTCTAATCATTAGTCTATGGGATTTCCAAGCTAAGCCATCAAAGCAACCCCTTCACTTAAGACAAGAAATGACAAAAATGCAATTTCCCCATTTTCAATCCCCCCTCCTCCACCTTGTTAAGCATTTGTCCTTCTTATACAGACATGCAGAACGGCCTTTACATTCTGTCAGTGTGTTTCCATCTTCCTCTTTAGCCTTTGATCTGTGTGCACTTATGCTCAGTAGACTCCATCCTGACCTGGTATCACATGGTAATCTTCTATGTCCACTATGATCTTTTTCCATCACCAAGACAAAACACTGCTGCATTTTTAGATGAAGCTGTAAATATGTGTTGCCAGTCTTTGTGATGTGTATGTTTAAGGTTAAGGCTTAAAGGGAGATGACCTGAGTGTTTTGTGAAGAGGAAGAATTGTTCAGAGAGGGTTAACAAGTCCTTCGTTGTCTATTATTTTCCACTCTAAGAATAAAGGAACAAGGTAAAAGACCACACCAACCAGTGGGCTTACAAATGAGTAATCTCTGTCAACCACTTTATTCACGAGGGTTCTTGCTTTGCAGGTTGTGTCTTGTGTGTGTATACTTGTTTTTGTGCCTCAGCATGGCTGATTGGTGCTGAACTGCCAGCCTCTCGGCACACAGGAAATGGAAATGAATCATGGGAGACAGATTAAGAGAATGGTGAGAGCTCATCACATCCTGTTAAAGACTGGAGATGACTCCAGGCAAGGTCTCTTTCTCTCTCACACTCATTCTGCTTCTTCTTTCACTCTCTCTATCCCCCTTCTTTCCGTGTCCATATTTCCCTTCACTCACTTACTCTATCCTTTATTGTCTGTGTTTCTCAGACTGTGGTTTGGCAAGGGGCGAGTGATCAGTGACTGAGTCTAAAACATCCCATTAAAATTAGTGTCATAAACTGAATTTGCGTGTGTGTATGAGCGACTGAGTGAGTGTGAGATGAAGAGACAGTGGGAGACTTGATGATGGATGATAGATGATGGTTGTGACCTGAATAGATGGCTCCGGGATGGTCAGATGACTTCCGCAGGAGGAGGAGTAATGACAAGAGGGCACCCGATTACCTCTCCATCACTTTGTGTTTATGAAAGCCTTGCAGCAACCACAAAACAAATAGCTGTGCGGCTATAGCTAGGTCTAAATCTCACATACTGTGTTGTTTCTATGTGCACATACAATATTTGCTCAAGAAGTGACTCCCATCTCTTTTTGTGGAAAAAAAAAGTAGAAAAAAGAGGGCAGAGGGGTTTTATGATATGTCTCCTCCTCTCTTACATCAAGCCCTATGGGCAATATACTTGTGTGCTCATGTGTTTACTTGTGTTTATTTGGAAGCTTGGAGTCAGAGTGTAGCCTTGATGGGGGGTTTTAACCACCTTAGGGAAAACTGAAGAAGCTGAAGGGTCAGACAAGGTTAGACCAGCCGTTCTAATTGAGTGGACACACATTTCTGCACTTTTTTTTTTACACACTCACATCATACATATATGCCATTTCACCAACAAAGACACAAGTAAAGTTGCTAGTGGTAAAACATGCCCTACACCCATTGACCAGGAGCGGGTTTCCCTATAAATCCCAGAGAGCAACCAGTTGAAGGATGATGCATCGATCTGACACACAGTCGCCCTGCACTCCAGTGCTGATTGATGTAGCCTGGCTTCTGGCTCTGTGAGTGTCTGCTGTGGTCTCTCGGCATCATGTCAAGTAAGGTCTCAGAAAAGAGCCGGACAACTGGGTGATGCTTAGGAGATTGGAGAACAACAGATGAAGGTCAGAGGCATGCACAGTGAAAGGTGAGAAAAGAGCTAAAGGGGGAGGATAAAGTACAAGAAAGATAAGACAAGTGGATGAGAGTGGGCTGCCGGAATGCTTCGCTGCTTTGTGTGAGACAAGAGGGAGAACTGGCACGAAAGAGATGATGTTAGAGTGTGTGTGTGTGTCTAAGTGTGTGTGCTGGAGAAGAAAGGCTAGGGGTGGATACTGATGAGCGTGGAGAAGGATGGATGGTGGTGAGTGGGAACAGATTTGGGGAGGGCTGGCCAGCTGAATCCTGGTGGGGAGTGGCAGGAGTAAGCTGGCACTGTGGAGGCGGGCATATGGAGGGCAGGTTGGCACTTTGGCTGCCACCGGAGTGTGCACCTGCCGACAGGGGGAGACTCTGCCAAGAAGAAGGGAGGGAACAGAAAGAGAGACAGAGAGAGAGTGTGTTTTTGTGGTATGTGGCAGTGAAGCAGAGTTTGGGCTTCTGGAAACGTTCTCTGAAGATGTTGGATATTAATGGGGAGTCTAAGTGTATCAGACAACTGTGTGCCCTCTTACAATGGAAACACACACAGACATGCACAGGCGGATACATGCAGGTACACATGTGCACTCATTCTCCAACACTCAAATGCGCGCACATTAGTGCTTGCCCTCAGTATAAAATAAACACATGCTCAGTTCTCTCCCTGTTTATGTAAATCAGTCAAATGAATGAAGTGTGGTTCACTGCTGGTAGAGAAGCAAATAAACAGCCTTAATAATCAGGATAACATTTAAACCCTTCAATATATACACTACAACACACCCCCTAATTGGACACAAGTGTTTTGCTGCTAACTAGCTGCTAATTACATCAGTGTATTCCTCTCACTTCCTTTCTCTTTGCCTGAGTCATTATTTTCTACAAACAAAACAGTATTTTGCTGAAAAGTGCAGGCTCCTCCTACATGAAGTGTGGAGCGGGGAGATTTTGGAGTTTCAGCCACTGTAACACATATCAGATGGCAATGACTGATCTAACAACCTGCAGAAGTAAATGTGCATGCACATGTATAAAGCACAGCTAAGCTTGCATTATAAGTGAATTTGTGTGTTTTGGCTGCTCAACACCAACACAGATGTAGAAGCCAAAGGCCAGTGCCCTCGTTAAGCCACTGTCAGAAGAGGTTTGTAACAACCCACTGGAGCCCATCTGTATCCTAAATGCACTACACATGCACACACATTGATCTCCTCTTTTGTGTGTTGCTGTATGTTATACGCAGTTTCATACATATTAAGCGTTATTAGCTACAGAGCCTGTTGAATATAACATTTTGTTGGTTTAAGTGTACATGTTTCTGTCCATATGTTATTCATTCATAATATGTGATTGCATACATTTTTGTCTGCTAAGCTGTACAGTAGGTGGAAGGTGAAGGGCAGTGACTCTGGTTTTAGCCTTGGCTGTGGATACATGTCTTTTGGCTGCCATGTTTCCCTCTGATCTGCCTCCCCTCTTTCATCATGAAAACCACAGAGAGCAAGGCAGACGGATATGGAGAGGTTTAAAGGCTGGCAGCAACACCATGGCCTTGAGGTGTTATCTCTGCTCCTCACTGTGTTGGAGAGGAGGTGAAGAGAGAGAATGGGATTGTGGAAGTGATTGCGGAGCAGCCCACATCTCTTTTCTTTCCTGTGCAGAGCAGGATGGTTAGCAGATGGTCTTGTTACCAGTGAAATCAAAATGAACACAGTCAAATTTGCCTGTGTTCATTTTTTTGTCCCCCAGGTGAGACCTCATGCTCTTGCTAACACACTGATACATTTAATCATATATTACAGATACACATGCGCTCATATGCACAGTTTTGCCCTGCTGGCTTTAAATGTGCACCATCTGCAAGCAACGAAAGTGTGTCAGAGAGAGTGTGTATTTGGCTCAAGGAGCCAGTTTCTAATGTTCATGGTTGTAGCTTATGTTGCTTTTGAATGTAAGGATTGTTATCAAGACTATGTATCAGTCCTCAGTAATCCATTTGTTCAAAATCAGCGGGTGTTTTGAGGACTGCCTGACAGGGCTGAAAAGCAGGCTGAATTGGCAATTAGAGGTAAAGGGAAGCAAGGGAATATGTGCTAACAGGGAGGAGGAGATGGCATGTTCATCCGCAGATGAAGCCTAAATCCCTTCATTCTCTCCCCTCCCTCCTTCCCTGGTTGCTTAGTGGTGAGATGAGAGCTTCTGCTTTGTAACGTCTGCTTCTCCATGTTTGTGTGTTTCGAGGATCCGGACTAGTCCATAGCTTATCCCTCTGAGTGTGTGTTTTCAGCAGGGATAGAAGCGCCTTAGCCTCCCTTATCATCTTATAGTAGGACACTTGCTATTGCTGTATGAACCTCCAGGGAGAGTGAAAGTGACTGAGGGAAGGAAATTGTACAAAATATGTGTGTAGTATGCTTAGTGTATCAAGTACTGTTATCTTTACTAGTACTTTTCAATAAATCAGAAAGTATACATCAGTTTTTCTTGTTAAAATTACTGTCATTGCCAGTTTTGTAGTAGTAGGCCATAATGGTCAATATCATAAAGACAGCAAACCTCTCATACCTCTTTGTAAAGATAAGAGGTCCATGACACCATTACAGATTTTTATTTTTTGAAGTGAACCTCTTTATCAGCCAAGTTAAGTCACTACCCTACACATGGTGAAAAACCAATGGGAGTTTTAAAAAGACAGGTTGATTCACAGGAAGGTAGATGTTCCACAGCCAATATACTTTAAATCTCAATGAAAATCTAATTATAAGAAAAGAGACAAGAAGTGCAAGCGAATGGAAAAAGCTTTAAAAATTGTATAAGCCTATGACCAAAACCAAAGACTGCAATAGGAGATATCTTTAAAGCATTTAGCAGCATCCTCAATAGAAGATCGCTATTGTCTGCTTATATTACAACCTTACCATCATTTTCTTTAGGGCTTAACATACACTGTTGCCCATGAAGAAATTATTTTGTCTTCATGCTTTTTATTCCTATTTATATACATCAATAATCACCTTTAACCAGGTAGAGTGATTGCATATTAAATCCCAGGCATTTATACTTTATCTACAAAGAATAAGTCGCATTGTAATAATCATTTCAAAAGGTACAAATATTTTATTCCAACTTTATTGGCAGTGGTATACAGCACATTGTTAATGTTGGTACATTTATGATGTGTCCAGATCCTCGCAGTATCAGCCCAAACCAGCAGTTGTTGAATAGGGTGGTGACAGTTAGGGGTGGCATAAAAGTGAATCATATCTTGAATCATATCTGTTATTTTTGGCCTTTCGCAATGACTTCTAACATATTTGGTAGCCTGTCAGTAGATTATATGTCAGTAGATTGAGTTATAGATGCAAAAAAGTTGGAGAAGTAAAAGAAGCAAATTACTTGACAGTAGGGTTGTCACTGTGGAGAACTATGTGTTTGTATCTCTACCAATTAAAGACATGCAGTTTGAGGGGTTTTGCTCTCTCTGGTTTCCATGAGGACTATTTCGTGTAATGAAATGTCGAGAAAAGCCTGAAAACTAGAAACAGCTCAGCTTATCATTCACAAAACAAGGGCAAATTGCTGCTAGGTGAAAAACTTTACAGACATGTTTTCACTGGCGTACCATTACTGCAAAATCTATTGTAAATAAAATGGAACAGATTGTGGTCCAAATGCAGGAGAATACACTGAAGTATTAGTGGCCACAGTCAATTCTTTGTGGATTTGACCGGTTGTTTTGTAACCTGACATTACAACTTACCCACCAAGATGCTCAAATGTGTGGTGAAGCAGTCTGCTTTGGACAAAGCCAAATGACATATGCTAAATGTATATGTATGTATAACACGTACACTTGTACACACTAGTGTCTCTGTGGCGTTAATACCAAGCCACTATGCCGCCCACGCAACCCTTGGCTGTGAATGAGATGAGTCATATGTGAATATGCTCTTCACAGCTCAGAGAACACATATGTCCCCCTTAAATGTACAAACTACACCTACATATATTGTTCACATGACATGGAGAAACCTTCTGCCCTTTTTTCTAAAAAGTGAAGACACAATACACACATGCAGACCTACTACATCTCTTGTTGCTCTTTAACTAGTTTGGTAGGTTGCAGGTCTCAGCAGAGTCCTTGATGTGTGCATAAGAGTGATGATGAGCTTAATGCAGTCTGTCTGTGTCCCGGACGTGACCATCACATTAATATAGTACTAATACAACACTCTGTCTGCTGCATGCTAATCACTGTCCCACTCTTTCTCATGGTCTGTCTCTATCTCATAAAATCTTCCGCCATGAGACAGAGAAATGAGAGAAGACAGACCTCTAAAGGCTGACCGCATATAACCTGTTGACAGTCAGCAAAGGCGCATCATAACAGGGATGTATTATATACTATCAGGCAGCGCAGTACATTCTTTCATTTGCTGCTCTATGTGTTACCCACAGTCCGTTGACATCATAGGCATTAGAAATATGGTGACAGTAATCACAAAATAGCTTGGCCTAATAGTTTGCAGTAAACACACTGTCCAGCCTTTCAAGAATGTGCTTCACAGCTATAATGTAAGCAGAGAGTACCTTGACTGCAAAGCATAATTTAACTTGAACAGTTGTAAGGCCTTGACATTTTGTCCACCTGAACAAAGCCATCCCACCCCTCAACCTTATCCCACCAAATGCAACCGTATCTCAAGCTGGCTGGATTAACAAGGCCACTTCAAAGCTACTCAGTGCCTGTGCCAGCAGGCTTCACAGGAGGAGAGGGAGGGGCTGCAATACTGGACTGAGTAAGGAGGGGGGGGGGGGGTTGAGGGTTGTGTAAGCGTGACCACTATTAATGGCCTAATAATGTATTTGGCTGTTTTGGCAGTTGTGAAAAGGGTGAAGGGGGGCAGAGGGTAGAGGAAAAGGGGTTGACAGCATGTCATGGCTGGTTAAAAGCAAGCTTGGAAAAGAGAGAAGGCCCTTGTTTGTTGGGCTAAATGCTGTAAATAACATCAGAGAGTGCAGCTAAATGGAAATCAATGCAATTACCCTATTAGCATGGGCTTGAACTCACACTGGCTGCTGCTATATCTTTCTCTCTCTCTCCTCTCTCTCTCTCTTAAAAAAACATAGAAGGGTATGAATGTGATGTGTGCTAAGAATCATCATCGTGGACAAGTGGTGCTAGTGGTGAGCACACTGCATGGTTCCTGTTAACTCCAGCGTAATGATATTGTTTAGATTTGCTTGACCCCTTAATCACCCCTATTTGAATACCTAACAATTGTAGGGGGGATTATGCTGTTAAGTGGTAAGTCATAATTACATAAATAATTGGTTTGGCTATCATCATGCTTGAGCCATCTGTTTGAGGGTATGTGAATGTGGGGGGTTGAGATGAGGGGAAAGGGGCGTGAATGTGAGTGTTTGTGGAAAATGTAAATAGTCTAGGGTTTTTGAAGTGACAAAGAGATTATTTGTATATTTTCACCTTGCACTATTGTTTTAAATGTCAGTATTTTATGTTTTATTTTTTGTATGAATTTTGATGTTGTGTTTACATGTTACATTTATAGAACAGCAAAGGCCTGTCTGGCATGTATTGCAGTGCGCAAATGCTGGTAAATGAATCCTTAAAATATTAGGAGACCCCAAATAATTGTCACAAACCTCCACTATTACAGACTTACTCTTTTCTTCAAAGATCACACAGTGACATGTTCTTTTCACTGTATACCGACTTTATCCAACTCTATTGGCGGGATTCTTTTCTTTGAGTAATATAACAGTAGAATACTAATTCCTCTCTCACTCCCATTGTGATCCCTTCATTCTCTTAATCTTGTCATGCCTTCTGTCTTTGTCAAACTAAAATAGGTATTTTGTTGGCTCTATCTGCTTTTGAGGCAAAAATGTTGTGAGGATAAACCTCTACAATGTGAACAAGTAGGGACTATTTGATCTAATTGGCATCTGAAGTGCTGTCCATAAATATTCAGCCATTAACAAGTGGTGCGGTAGTTAGAGCAGGACCTGTATTCAGGTCAAAACATAACAAAACAACAGTAAGTGTACCAGTGTGTGTACACAATTGTCTGAGGGTACGTACTCTGAACATTCGCACTGACAGCTAACAATTAGCTACTGCCAGCATGGCTAATAGAGGAGTGTACATTGTTAATTATGTCACAGCAGAGAGGTGGGAAGGTGGAATATATTTGAATAATGGGAGGAATGATATAACAGCAGGCTTTTAAATTCCTTGGCTCTTTTGTATGAGTAATGAAGGGTGTCTGTGTATGCCTGTGTCCACTTTACACTCAGAGGCCTGTCCAACATTCATAAAGATAAAATACACAGTCTGCCACATGCAAACACACATTTACCACCAACTTCACACACACCCCCACCCTCTTTCGCTCTCTCCCTCACAAACACACAGTAATACTAAGAGGCATGAGAGACAGACCGTATGTCTAAGTAGTGTGCTCGTGCCTGGTTTTCCAGATCAATGATATGTGGCTGTGTGATCGATGTGAGGGCTTAGCAGAGTGGAGAGAGCTAATGGGCAGGTCAGTGGCTCAGACACATCCTGGCTCCCCCTGCCTACCACTACGTCTGTTAATAGGCCTCACCACACACTCCCCTGTTGCTCTCTCTCTCTCTCTCTCTCTCTCTCTCTCACACACACACACACACACACACACACACACACACACACACACACACTGGCACTCACATATAAGGAGGATAGCAAAGGGAGAACACAGCCAAGCATGTTCAATCCACAGACGCTGTCCTTATCCCTGGCTTGAACCCACTTCTCTTCTAAATGTCTCTTTTTTTCTGTTCTGTTCTGTGCGGCCTTTGCTCTGTTTTACAGCAAGGCTGTACAACAGCACCATATGGCGCTGCTTATGTATGTATGCAAATAAGGGGAGGGCAGATAAGCAGCGTATTTACAGCTGTTTAAAGTAAATATAAAAGAGATTACTGCACAGCCCACATTTAATCTCCTCAACATCTACTCTAGCACACACATGCAAAAGGAAGCCCATCTCTGATTTACTAATTGGCTAAAGGGCATATTTAAGTGTCTTGTGATTGGTCCTGTGTGGCTCTTTGCTCAGTGTCTGGTGGCACTTGGCTGTGACACAGGGTCTGGGTTAAGGGCTCAGACAGGCAAAGGCCAACTAGGTTGTATACTTGGCAGTGCTTTGTTTGTGTCTATTGCTACATTCACACTGCAGGTCTTAACCCTTAAGTCAGACTTGCTGAAATCAGTTTTATTACACATGGTTGTTCACATTATACTTTTAAATGTGCCTGCCATCAGACTTATGTGTAAACTGTCTACAGCCCTGAAGTGACCAGCAGGTGCAGAAAAAGATGTAATGTCACATGCAACACATCATGTTTACTTAAGCAAATATGAATAAGGCTGGGTCTCCCCTCATCCTGCACAGACCTGTGATGTCGCATTTCAATTACAAAAATGTCATATGAAATGCGAAATGACCACTCAGACTGGAGCCACAATGCAAAACAACAGATACGTATCCAATTTTGGATCACAAATTAAAGTAACCTGGGTCTGATTTGACTATCATAAATAAAATCTGATATTGGTCACATATGGGCAAAAAAATGTGACTTGGGCCACTGTTGCTCATGAACTTTTGGTGTGAACATAACCTTAAGATCTCTAAACATCCAACAGTATTTTTAGTATCAGTACCTATAGTATTACAATAATGTATACAATGCCTGTGCACAAATAGGTAATTAACAGTGTATTATTTCTGTCCTTTTTAACTCTTTCCTTTCACTGGTGTTAAGTATCCTTCTTGCTTAACTTGCCACTTTGCCTAGCCCTTGCTATCCTCTGTTTGGCATCTGATCTGCATGTTAATTACCTCTGTCGCCTTAATTTAATATCTGCCTGTGAAGAATGTGGAACACATATCCCTGAGGTATACCACATTTCCTAACACATTCACACATACACATTTACATCCACATGCTGTGCCTGTTGGTATTCTTTTATATTATTTATGCTTGCTGATTTTCTGAGGTGTTGTGCAATTAGGAGAAGGCTGTAGGTAGAGATTTGACTGACATGGATTGAAAAATAAAAGTGGTTCTAGATAAGATCGAGCACTAAAGGTTTTTCTGTCCATCCTTTTGGAGTGTGTCTCCCGACAGTGAAAGCTACAAGGGCTGCCACTTGTCGTCCACATAATGGAAATGAGGCAGGAGCTAAGGGAGTTTCTGCCGTTTGTCTTTAAGAATAGCAAGCAAGTTCAAAAAAGAGGTGAAGGACCCATTCTTTTAAGATGCCGAGGGGAAGAAAAGCATGCATGCTTTCACAGCGCTCAACAATTCATCTGCCAGACGCCCCTTCTCCCATCTAATATGCATACAGGCGTACACAAGATGTGTAGGGTGGCAGACACTGCAAACTGATCGTGTACTGCATGGCATTCATCAGGTACAGACTGAGCTGCAAGCTCACAAGGTGCATCATACCGCCCTAACTCTAATAATTACAACAAATTTTATTAAAACCCCTACATCCCAAAACACACATTTTCTCTCACTCTCTTTCTCAGCCATGCAACAAGGCTGTGTCTCTAGTGGCTGATAGATTGTAATGAATGTAACAGCAGTCAGATCCTTCAAAAGCCTCTCAAAAGCTTAAGCCCCTTTATTAAATTAAGCTAACGATGCCTAAGGCCAGGTCCGCTGCTGAGAGAGAGAGAGAGACAAAAAGGGTTGTGGGCTGGAGAGATGGTGTGCAGAGGGAGGATGAGAAGGTGGAGGCGTGTTAGGAACGAGGAAGTCAAGTGAAATGGCAGTTAGTCAAGTCAGTGAGGGATGGTGAGAAAGGGGGATATTTAGTTTCAAAGGAAGGTGGATGTGGTAAAGAAAGAGGGCAACCATAATGGAAGAGAAATACCCCATAGACTGGTTGTAATATGCATAGTTAAGTGCACTTGCGGCTTAAAGCAGGAATAACTATTAGGCAAATCATTTTAATTCATTGTGTAATTGTGTGTTTATGAAAGTTAAGCTGAATTTCACAAATTTTCCACTCAAACATAAATGTTTACTCATGGTGTACAGTTTTTAGTTTTTTTTTCTTTTGTGTGAGGCAAGCATTTAATACCCTGTTTTTTAGGCCCTTTACACCATATGGTAATTACAATGCAAGCTAAAAAAAACACAGAATCTCTTGTTTGGAGAGTAAGATACTGGTTCACTGGAGGGTTTTAGATTATGCAAGCTATTAAACAGTTATTAGAGCTTTTATGTACAAATGTCTGTAGTAAAGCCATGACAAAAATAAAGAATAATGACAAAACATTTCTTTAACCTATTCATTAGTTAATTCCAGTGAATATTAACAGTTTCCCCCTATTCTTGTTTCTTCACAGTTAAATGCAGTCATGCAGAGGTATCTATTAAAATGTGATGCTTATTAAAGAACAAAGCTTATTAATGTTATTTGGATGCCAAAGATAATTAAATATTAAAAATAGCAATGACTAAGCACTAGTAATAATGTAACCGTAAGTGATTAGTGATTTTTTTTTTTAAAAAAAGGCTGTAAAAAATGACTAATTGATGAAAAATGTCTGTCATCTAAGACACGTTAATACTCTAATGACTGATTATTGAATTAATTGAACAGAAGGGGGCTCCTTCAGTGTAGAGAGAGCTACCCTGGGGGTAACATGTGTACAGACAGCAGGCAGATCAAAGAGTGAAGTCTCAGCGCTCCATACCATGTCTACCTGCTCCCTTTCACATTCTGTCACAGGTCAGGAAGAGGTGAGGAATACACTATCACTAGGATGAAAGAAAAGGCACACCAGCATGTCCACTAACTGGACACATGCATACACACGTACTGGATACCCACTCACTACAAATTTTGGTATGTACTGCTTAAAGAACCAGAATGCTGTGCAATTGCAGAGTACTGTTTCTTCTGCTGAGTCGGATGTGGCAGGAGACACACAATACTTAATTAGGTTTGCATTTGATCTGATGCATGCAGCAATTAGCAATTTGCAGCACAGTGTGAAAAGGACCTCATCCCACTTCTTCCCCAGCCTTCACCTGCTTAATCCTTATTTTCATCCTTGGCTTTGAGAGAACACCCCGTCTTTGCTGCTTACAAGTGTGGCTTTGATTTTACAGTCTGTGCAGTGGCTGGTATCTAATCCACAGTAAAACCATTGATAAGCCAGACGGGTAGAGGTTGTCAGTTGAGGCTTATGTGTGCTTTTGGTGGGTGGCTGGCCCCTTGTGGACATTTGATGGAATTACCCATCTTTTTTTTATGTGTGTGGTCATGTGCAATATTGTGAAATGAAAAGTGGGCTTTTTCTTTAGTTATTGACACAAGTGATTGTAAAATTTTGCAAATAGAAAATAGAAAAAAATATTGATTGATCACATGACTAACCTATCAAGTCCCTTTGAGAGTTTAACTGATGCACTGAATAATACTATTAAAGGTAGTGGCTTAAATGTACTGTTGATACAAACAACAACAACATACTATTGATATTGGAGTTTTGCTGGAGTAACCAATATTTTTAACTTAGTAGTTTGTAAAAGCAAGTACATTTACTGTAAACTGTTTATAATTGAATATATTTATATAAATTCAAGATTGACAAACTTTTTCTTTTTGACTGCTATCAGACTCCTAAGTAACTAACAGGAGTTTATCTGTTATTGCATTATCTCATGTAGGCTACCACAATTATACAATTTATTACATTTGTTATTAATGTTTAATGTTAATGTTATTCTACATTTGAACTATTTTATTTATCTTGTTTTTTTTCCTCCTTCTAAATCGTCTTATACTTGTTTTTGCATATTTGACATTCTGTGGACCCCAAAGTAAGAATTTCATTACACAGGGAACATGTTTCCTCACTGTGCAAAAAACAACAAACGCTTGGAATCTTTCAATCTTTTATGATCAACATTGCATTATTTTAATTTACTAACAAAATTTCATTTAATTTTTTTATTATTTATTTGTTTTTTGTTTTGTTTTGTTTTTTTGCAGAGCATCTAAAAGAAACCCATGTTGAAAACCCAGCATAAAAAGACGATGTTGTGAGTTCTCGGTTAATATAGAAAGACGCGCTCCATTGAACTTGGAGGTGCGCTTTTGCATGTGGTCTATTTTATGAACAGGAAGCCACTCTGTCCATCCTGGTTGGGGATGGATAGGACATTCTTTATCCCATCGGGGGGACAATGCGGGGTCAGCCCTGTTGACTGGAGGCGTGACGGGGGGAGCAGGTGCTTCTATACCCCGCCCCCTTTTGGCTTGTCTGTCTGTCTGTCTGTCCGTCCGAAGAGGAAGCCCCACCTCCCGGCTCCCAGCAGCCGGCCGCTTCTCTCCTCCTCTCCACGGCGCTCTGCTCCGCTTTGCTCCGTCCCCGTGGCCTCGCTTAGGCGTCGGAGCTTCCTGCGTGACAACAAAAGTGTGGACTCCCTGTTTTCGACGGAGAGATGGATCCCCGCTTTCGCTGCTAACGGAGGGAGATATTTTCTCATTTATAAACACTGGAATAGCCCATACTTGTTTGCGGTGAGTGACTGTGTGCAAATCTGTAGGTTAGTTGTGTTTTCAAAACCGGACGTTGTTTGTGTAAAACGAACGAACACACGGCGAGGGTTTGTTGAGGAAGTCATTACGATATCGAGGAAACGGAGGTAGTTTTTTTTCTCGGAGGTCGGTGCCGAGCCCTTGTGCGTGCGCGCGTGTTTGTGTGAGTGTGTGTGTGCGCGCGCGCGCTTCTATGTGTGAGTGTTGTATTTGGCGACAGGAGAGAGTAGGATATCACAGAACTACAAAGACACTAGGAACTGCTCCTGTTCGTTAAGGTGGCGGTGTAATCTTTTTGTAATTATCTGATGTTTTAGCCCATATTCCTTTTTGTGAGGGATTTTCAAACAGTCTTGTTTTAAAATGCAGATTAGCCCGAAGAAAGACTAAAAAAGAAAAAAAGAAATAACACCCCTTAAATTAACTTCTTGTAACATTGTTACCGGTGCGCTGTTGTGATTATTATGTAAAGTACAGCCCAGAGGGTTCCTTCATAAGCCATTTGCGTTCACCGTTGGTCCTTTATGTACAATTGTATTGTTGGCTTCACTTGGTTGATAATTCGTAGTCTCCACAGTCATGCCGGCTCCTTCAACACTGTTTGAGAGCGTCTGTTTCTTATTCTGAAAGGACCGTGTTTGCCTGCGTAAACGCGACCGTGACTGCGATAGTGACACATGTTGACCATTTGGTGCGCGCGGGTGAAGGCGCTGACCCCATGTCTGTGTGTATGCGGGCGTGCGCGTGGCAGGTGGACCGTGTTGAGTCATTTCCCACGCGCTCCTTCACTTGTCTTTAACTGCAGGCGCGTACAACAGCTGCTTCAGTGGGGAACACAAACACAGACGCATATCTCGTGTATAAAACGCATTCTACAAACACAGCAGTGAAGCAACAGGCTTTCTGAACACACTGTGCTGCGGGTTGCGTTTATCTGCAGCCAGAAGGAGTCTTGTTGTGTGTTTAGCTGCTGCTGATAAGGTTAGCCATAAATGGAATAGAAGGGAATAAGAGCCTCCTGATTTTATAGTGGCTGACTTTCTCTCTTGTCTCTAACTGCTACTGACTAGTGATGGAAGTTATTCATTACCTGAGTGTATGTACAGAGCTATGCAATGTCATTTTTATATCATTGTGATACATATTCTATTATTTTATGATGCACTGCATGAATTATAGCTTGAATAATCACATAAATGGCACGGCAGGGCCAGGTCAAATAAAAATAGTGTCTGCCTTGAAATTGAATGAGGGGTTTTCGTCAGGGGAAGAGAGTGATAGATAGTGCTGTTCTGTTTCACTTGTGGTTTACACAGTCATTCCGGTATGATCACTGTTACTTGATATTGTGTTACATCCACACTTTTAGAGCAGACACATGGATTTACTGAGTGGACAAATTCATTAAACGTGTCACAGGAAAACATGTTTATTCAAGTTTTTATTTTTTATTGTAATGTAAAATGTAACACTATATTCACCTTGATGGTGGGTAACGATTCAAAAACACGTTAAATTTAATATCAAGTTAGGCCATAAGTTTACACTTTACAGAATTGCTGTTTTCTCCTATTGTTACAGCCTTGACAATTGACAACTTTTGATTGAACCAACTGAACCTTCATGCATGCACTTTTTTCCATGCTTTAAAATGTATCCTTAGTGAAATGATATCTAAAATGTACTAAAAGATATACACTGAACAAAAATATAAATGCAACACTTGTTTTTGCTCCCATTTTCCATGAGCGGAACTCATGAAAAGATCTAAAACTTTTTTTATGTACACAAAAGGCCTATTTCTCTCAAATGTTGGTCACAGATTTGTCTAAATCTGTGTTGGTGAGCACTTCTTTGGCAAAATAATCCATCCACTTCACAGATGTGACATACTAAAGATGCTGATTAGACAGCATGATTATTGCACAGATGTGCCTTAGGCTGGCCACAGTAAAAGGCTACTCTAAAATGTGCAGTTTTACTGTATTTGAGGGGGGGTTGAAAATCAGTATCTGGCATGACCACCATTTGCCTCACACAGTGCAACTCGTCTCCTTCGTATAGAGTAGATCAGACTGTTGGTTCCCCTGTGTTCATTGTCCATAACATACGCCTGCCCATACTAAAACCCCATCGCCACCATATGTCAGTCGATTCACAACGTTGACATTTGCAAATCGCTCACCTACAGGACGCCATACATGCTGTCTGCCACCTGGCCAGTACAGTGAAGACCGGGATTCATTCATGAAGAGAACACCCCTCCAAAGTGCCAGACACCAATGAATGTGAGCATTTACCCACTCAAGTCAGTTACAATGATGAACTACAGTCAGGTTAATGTCCCTGATGAGGCAAAGAGTATGCAGATGAGCGTCCCTGAGATGGTTTCTGACAATCTGTCAAAATTCTTTTGCTTTAAATACAAACCAATTGTTGCAGCAGTTGTCTGGGTGGCTGGTCTCATATGATATTGAAGGTGAAGATGCTGGATGTGGAGGTCCTGGGCTGGTGTGGTTACACATGGTCTGTGGTTGGGAGACCACTTGGATGTCCTGCAACATTCTCTGAAACATCTATGGAGACAGTTTACGGAATGAAATGAACATTCAATTCATGGCCAACATTTCTGGTGGCCATTCCTGCAATCGGCATGCCAATTGCACACTCCCTCAAAACTTGCAACATCTGTGGCATTTGTGCTGTGTGATAAAACTACACATTTTAGAGTGGCCCTTTATTGTGGCCAGCCTAAGGCACACCTGTGCAATAACCATGCTGTCTAATTAGCATTTTCGTATGCCACACATGTGCGGTAGATGGATCATCTTGGCAAAGAAGAAGCGCTCACTAATGCAGATTTAGTCAGATTTGTGAAGAATATTTGAGAGAAATTGGCCTTTTGTGCATAGAAAAAGTCTTTGATCTTTTAGTTGTTCAGCTCTTGAAAAATGGGAGCAAAAACAAGTGTTGTATTTATATTTTTGTTCAGTGTATATCTTAGATTTTAAATGTGATTTCACTGGGGATAAGTTATTCTTAGGAAACTGTCAAGCATAGCTGGTGGTTTTGGTATGTGTTCACATGTGATCAAGATTCATACTCCGCCATTATATACTGTACATACAACATCCCTCATGAATGTTGGTGTAAGTTGTAGGTTGTTTTCATGTTGCCACTAACTGAAGTTCTCTATTTGATCCATCTAGTTACTCTGATGAAAAAGGCCTGCATTGAGGGCTCTTTAATAGAAAACACAATGAAGCATGCTCACATGATTCATATCTAACGTGAAGTAAAGTTTACTATAATATTGTTCTTTTGTTGTGCCAGAATGATGCATTCCTTCCTATCAGATACTACACTGAAGTGCGTGGTCATCAGCAGTCTTTTAAGTAGAGTTAAACAGCAAATTGTGCAGTTACTGTTAACCATTGCACAAGTTATCTATGCACTATAATTTAGTTCCCCTCACTTGTTTGAAAATAATCAGTAATTGCCAAATCTTTTTGATACTTTTCAGTTTCTTCCTTATATTCATAAATTTTCTGAAGCTGCTTTATCCTCGCTAGGGTCTCGGGGGTCGCTTGGAGCCCATCCCAGCTATGTATGGGCAAAAGCAGGGTACACCCTGGACATGTCGCCAGTTCATTGCAGGGCTGACGTAAAAAGACAATCAATCACTCTCACATTCACACCTATGGGCAGTTTTAGATTTGATCGTTTGCTATTTGACATGGAAATGGTTTCCTTAGCATGCTAACATTCTACAGAGCCCCAAACTGATCTTGAGTTAAATGGTTAACAATTCAACATTGTCCAGTGAATAAGATTAAGACTATTTCTATAATGCAAAATGTGAGTCTGCCTACCAGTTTAATAAAAGACAAAGTTTTGTGACCATGTCTAGTGAATGGGGAACTAAGTAGCAGTAGTAAAATAACCTTCTTGGCAGAAATAATAAAACTATGAGTTAGCTGACTTTAAGTGGATTTATCCTCCCTTGTCACAGACTTACATGTGTCTGATGGTTCAGCATATGATAAGAGCACTAGATTACTTATGCAAATCTGACTCTAAGGAATGGAATTTCTGGCTTGTGATGTGCCATTTAAAAGTTTTCAAACCCTTGTACAGAGATGGTGCTTTTCCTTGGCATGTTTTCAGGTGTCGTTGTGCTGTTTGTCATGCTGCGGTAGCCTGCAGTGCTGTGAGTGTCTAGGGGCTAGACAGCAGCTGTGTTGAGCAGAGTGTTGGTGACAGTTTGTCTGTGGCAACAGCACCTGGCTCTGTTTAGAGAGTGATTAGGAGAGTCCCAAGCAGCTCCCTGTACTGTTTACACAAGGAGCCTGGAGTTAAAGGTGACCCACTTTGCATTTCCTTATCAACAGGCCACATTGATAGCTTTGAATAGCACTGACTGTAGAGGGTCTTTTGCATGGGTTTACATAGTTCACTATTAGAGAGAATGGGATGTGTTTGACTGGGTGAGGCTTGGATTTGACTAGCATTACAACAATGTCCTGAGGTGGTATGAAAATAAGGCTGCACACACCGGTCTTTTTGTGTTTCAGAGCAGGGTTGCTGTGTGGTCTACCTATGTGTTTGAGGGTAAACCACTGTAGGTCATTATATCTCCTGCCACCTCTGTCTCTCTAATGCACCCTACTCTCCCACCCTCCCCCTTTCTCCCATTTGATCTATGTTATTCTTCGTTATCTTCCTCCCCAGTTCATATTCCTCTGTTGGTACATATGTTGTATTTCGTTGTGTTAAGCATTTTTGACAGCTTTTCCCTTTAGTGCGGTGAGATTGTGTGTCTCAGCATCTCCTACTGGGTGTAAAAACCAGTAGTTAAGGTAATCTGTAAATGTGATGACCAGTGAAGACAGCTGAACAAACAAGACCTAAAACCTTTATCTGGGGAAAAGATGGCTTGCTGGAATGCTAGACAGGTAGGTAGGCATTGAGAGGATCACCAGTAGAATGGTGTGGAGGAAGCTGTAAAAGCAGTTGGCTAGAAAACCAAAAACTTCCTGTGGTTTGTGACTTTTGTTCTTTGTTCTCGCTCACTGATAAAGCTACTTATTGTGTGTATGTTTACTCACTGTGTGTAAGAGCAAGCCTAACCTGCTCTGTTAGTTGGTCCTGTGTAGAGTCACACATCTCCTTGTGTTATCCAGTTTTTTGTTAAATAGTGCCTTATGCTTTCCCATCAGGCATTGTGTGCATGAGAGGGGAGATGAGCCATGATGTTTTAAAGGTGTGGCATTGCTTGTTGCATACCCTGGCACACTGATAACTTTTTGCCATAACTAAAGATATGTTTCACTTATGAGTTAATTGGGCATACCTGCACACTTGCTCAACATCATCCTAAATAGTAGGGGTGTAACGGTACAGAAACATTCTGTGAGGTATGTTTTCGGTACAGGGGTCTTTGGTTTGATACATTTTCAATATGTTTTTGGTACAGTGATGATGATGATGATGATGATGATGGGGGGGGGGGGCAAAAGTGAAACTTATCAGGCTTCGAACGTCTGACCCGGCTTCTGTGCCTCTGTTATACTCTCTGTTGTCATGTTTACCTCCCCTTATCAGCGCCCCAGCCTCAGAATAAAGTGTTGTTTTTTTTTTTTGTTTTGTTTTTTTTTTGTAACAGCGCTGAGAGTGTACATGGGGGAAACCCCACACATGGGTTCTGTTTGTGACCATCCTGCTTCCCTAGTGTTTGCGTTCTTCACATAAGCTCCATGTATTTATTAAGTACACCTCTGTATTGTATCCAAGGACCTGAACAGAAATAGTTTTGTACAAAGAAGTGCACCGTTGCACCCCTACTAAATAGTCACTGTATATGTAATAGTAGATTAAGCATGTAATTTGAAACGTCAACATGTTTCTTTTAAATAAAAACCTTTGTTAAAAATTGATCAGTATGCTTATTCAGTCAATAAATAGATGTCTCTTCAGTGTGTCAGTGGTTTAAATGACTTTTAACGTTTAAACCAGATGCATTTGTTAATTATGTTAATGAGGATGGCTGTCCAACTACATATCTGCACAGGAACATTATTTATGGGACAAGGAACTATTTGTAATTTCATAGTTTTCTTTTTTATATCCTCATCCATCTGGGACTTGGTTGGATGTGCAATGAACATTGTTAACAGGTAGGCTGTTCTGTGACTTCACTTGCCCGATTGCCCTCTTTGGTTTAATTTTAGAACAACAGTTTTCATTGTGTTAATTTTGTTTGTAGTCTTCTGCCCCTTGCATGATCATAGTTTTGTCAAAGGGGGACTGTTGTAAAAAATTTCATTCATGCAAGTCATTCTTTCCACATTTACCAGGCCAAACAATGTTCTAGATATCTTTAGGTGTGTGTGTGTTTGTGTTTGTGTTTGAGGCTGATGTTTGCTGCCGTCATTGTCATACCCCGGGGCCTGATAAGCATTGGCCAAACAAACACAACACAGGCAACATGAGAGCAGTAGATAAGAGAATCATGCACACACTCTATACTGGCCATCATTGACTATTGCTCTTACCTAACTGTGGCTTCATTGGTTTTGGTGTGTGTTCCTCTGTATTTATCAAAGTATATGTATCTGTCTGTTGTTTGTGTTATCCTGTCACACTCTTACAGTATAACCTGGTATTGTGCTAAAGGCTACAATTCAACAAAGGCCTTTTCTTTTGCTATCGCACCATCATCTCTCTTTTCCCATCTATCTGTGTCTGCTTCTATCTCCTCAACATGTCTGTTTGCCTCTCGCTTCCTCTGTTTCTCTCTTTCTCTGTCTCCAGTATATCAGATATATCAGCTGACTGTCATATTGTGTGTGTCTGTTTGTTAGCATGCCTTCTTGCATTTGAGTGCAAGGTCATATATCTGCCTGAAGAAGTACTGTGGGTTTTGTGGCCAAGTGTTTTAATCCACTCATGGACCGAGCTGTATGCCAGATTTTCCATGTTGAACCTGTTCTCACAGAAGATGTAGTTGCCAGCATGACTCTTGGCTTGTGTTTGCATGACTAACGAGTATCAATTTTAAGTAGTTATTTAAATTATGCTTATATGCATCTCAGTTTGACATGATCTATAATATGTGTTTTCCCTTGATGTAATGATTAACTGATAAAATAATATATTATTTAATAAATGGATATAATAAGTTCATATGAACATAAATCCCAGCTAAGGAAGTTGACTGGGAATGGTAACTTGACTTAAGTGTATGTGGTACACAACTTATGCTAAATGTACTTCCCTTATCTTTAAATGTCACGAGGATTGTTAAAAGAATAGACCATTCATTCATTACCACAGAGCATTCATTCCAGGTCTGGTAGTACACATTCCACCAGCTAATAAATAAACAATGAAATGTTAAACAAAATTTTAGTCCTACATGGGGAGTGAATTTTGACTCTTGAAAGGGTTGGAGAATTATAACAATCATTTTATGATGAATTTTGGGTCTGTAGCTATCTGCTTGAAAAAGTTAGATGCCACAGGTCTCAATTTTGTGTGCCTGGTCAACAGAAATGTTGTCTCTGTTCACTTGGATGCCATTGTGAGAGCAAGTAATCTACACCTTACCTTTAGGAGAAGGGTTCAGTCATCAGGCCATCCACACAGATACACGTACAAACAGGAACACAGACCAATTATACCAATTACAATATTACAACAGGGCAACTCTCAGCAACTGGACCTTTCTATGGAAAGTCAAGTGGGTGCTGTGTACACGTCTGTCTGCGTGTGCGTGTGCGCGTGCATGTGTTGTGCAGCCGCCTGGGAGTCGGGGCCCATGCAGAGCACTTGGAGTGCTAATTAGGCAACCACAACCCAGCAGAGTACATCACAGAGAGAAAAAGAGAATAGAGGGGAAGGAAAGGTTGAAGTGATGAGTGAATGTAGCGGAGCCAGAAAAACAACGCTCATTTCCCGAGGAAGGTTGTGCAGGAGAGAAAGACAGTGAGACATGAAGTAAAAGACTGAAAGTAGATAACTGAAACATGTTATCATCCAGTATTCTCTTAGGGCACTGAGAGGTTTTGGGCACAGAACAATAAAGTGTATCCAGTTGTGTAAGACATGTTGGCTCCTAGTGTATGTGTACATGTTTGTTAGCTTGTGCATGCATTTGTTTCTGTGGCTACCGTTACATTTTAGAGCAGCCCAGGTGCAGAAACCATGATAAGCTCCATGGCAGCACCTTCTTTACTTTTTTCTGTGCTACTTAGAGTTCATCTGTGGATTCTACATCATCACATCTCCCACCTAACTAGGAAGTGTCAGTTTATCACCTTTTTCTGTTACTCTGAATCAGGTGAGGTACCTAAAAGACATTGTAGTGATGATGGAGAGGGTGAGTAAGAGCTGAATCTCTGCCTCCTTTTAGTCAAACAGCTGGGCTGAGGCTGTAGCTGGCCCTCTCAACAGGAGAGCAGCAGGCCTGTATCCCCCTCAGAGAGAGGCTACAGAGGCCACAGCTACACAGACAGCAGCTTGACTTCTGGGGCATAGACCACAAAGAGCCAGAGACACAGACACAAGGCTCTTATGTGTGTTTGTATGATGATGTGTGTCTCTGCATGTGTGTGTTCACACTCTCTAAGCAGTGTTGTGAAGCGTAACCAGACTGTTCTGTCATACGCCCACGCTGGTGTCTCAGAGAACACAGCCACACACTCCCCAGATGACATACATGCACGCACATACACATACACACACAACCCCAGCAACCTCTACCACAGCCGCTATGTAATTAACAGACAGAGGAAATGGCGCTGTTAGGGTGGGTGAGTCAGATGCAGGGAGGAGAAGAGGAGAGAGAATCATCTCAGCTCGTGCCTACCCTCAAGACACACTCTGTTTCTCTGTGGCTGTGTGTGCGTTGGAGAATAAAAGAGAGGAAGGTGAAGAGAGGGAGAGAGATGCCGGCTGGTCTTTTGAAATCTCTGTGTTTTTGTTGCAAGCTGCTGGCAGGCAGGTTGGTGGTGCGGAGTGGGGGCTGGGGACTGATGGGTGGTGGTGAATGCACAGCAAGTGGAGGAGAGAGACGAAGAGAAAGTAGGAGGTGAGGGATGAATAATAAGGTGTGTGCACATGCACATTCACAGACACAGTCGTATCATTTAAAGCCACACAAGGTAAAAGACAGGATGACTGCTCTCTTTGCTCCTTGCACAGAGGTGTGTGTGTGTTCAAGACAGGGAGAGCAAGCTGGGTCAGAGGGAGATGTACTCTGTTCTCTGCTGTAGCTCCATAATGGAGGCCTGCTGTATAATGACAGCTCAGACCCAGGCAATACTCTGTCTCTCTCTCTTTCAGTTTCTTGATTGATCTTTTGCTCCATCACTGTCTCATCCCCTCCTGCCCTTATTTCTCTCAGTCTCTTTGTCTTCCTTTCCTTTTTCCCTCCTGTCCTCTTTTCTGTATCTCAGTCTCCAGTGGAATTGTCACCTTTGATTCTGTACCTCTGCAGCCATAGTGCTGCCGGTTCATGATGTCTCTGATATTAGGTTTTACTCTTTGATGTAAAGTAAAAGATATGACACATGCACATACATGCACAGGCGTCCATGTGAAAACATATACACATGCACATTCGTTCTATAATACCTCAGGGTAGAATGCTCTGACATCTCATCTCAGAAGTCATACAAACCTGGAACTACCAGAGCAGGTTTATCCTGCTGTGCTCGTGTATACTGTGTGCAGAAGACAGAGATCATGGTGTTCTGTTTGTACAGTTTGTATTTAAGCCTTGGTATTCAAATGTATTAGTGTTTACATGTGGGTTTGAGTTCCGGTCGTTCTTGTGTGTATGTGAATGTACTTCACTTTAAGGAAAACCTACATGTCTAGCTTGATGCTTTGCTGTATAAAGCTTCTTATGGGTAATGCTTGAGTGCTTTTCATTAAGAGTATATTGCTTAAAGTGTGCATTTTTTCAACCATTAGGTTATGTTCAGTGCTATCCTTTGGTTAGTAACACTGGTTGTCATCTTCTAAGTTCATTTTAGGTTAAGTGACTGCAGTAATTTGGTTGTTGTGCTCATATTAATCTATTTCTCAAGCCTAGCTTTGTCTGACTGCTGCATTCTTCAAATTTTGTAATGTATTAATTTCCCTATTTGTTTTAATATCCCTAGTTGTCTTCAGCCAAAAATTTCTTTCACTCTGAATTCCTTACCATCTTTCCATCCTTTTTATTCCCCTTCAGCACATCTTAAACGTGCTATCAAGTTAGTCAACCATTAAGGATGGCATATACTTATCAAGTCTGATGATAAATCCCTCCAGTATCTGTGAATGAGCTACTTATTCTAGGTCATTTCAACAAGGTGGATTGTTGAACCACTGTCTTCAGGTTGAAAGGTGCTTTCTTCAAAATGTATCTATTGCTGAGTGCATGTGCTACACTGTGAGTGACCGATCAGAGTCTATGATCTGAACCTCCACCAGCTATCGTGGTAAAAGATATTTCTTATCATGACTTTTTGGAGGTTTGCTGTTGAAATGAATTGTAAATGCATCACTTTCAACTCTTCATCTCACTCACTCACCTTGGTCTGATGTTATTCTCTACTCTAGTATGTCAATCAGAACTCTTCTGATGAAGAAAATGGATCAGTTTCATCTGTCACCAATCACAGTGACACCTGGAGCTGAATTTTCTGCAGATGCTTTAGAAATAAAAGACTTCCTGAATGGTATTGCTAAACACATTTTAAAGTGAAACCATAGTGTCTGTTTGGTTTTTATTAGCAAATACAGCTCAGAAAATATGTCATAGAGTGAGGATCAAAAAAACTGTGAGGCTGCTATCTGTTAGAACAGGAATGTAGGAGTGGAACAAAACACCTAACCACAGAGGCTATGTTACACTGAAGCTACAAGAGAATTGGAAGCTGAGTATAGAGACGCTTTCAGAAATAGTACTTCAGTTGCCTCTTAACCACATATGTTGATCCAATCTGTTTATTGCAGTGACATTTTTATTGCTAAATTGAGGGCAAACACTACCATAGTTAGGCTCTACTCTGATACAGGAAGACCAAAATGTGGCATACATATGGTGTGACATACCAGACCAGTGGGCATCTGCTGCCATTGCAGAGTAAGCCGTTGATGCACAGTCAGTGGTGCTGTTTCAGGCTGTGGTGGACTTGGCCAAGCCAGGTTGGTGGCTGGATCAGATAGATGGGCCAGCAGAACTGCACTGCTAGTTTTAACAAGCTGATAGGCAAATCCCTCCTTGGTTAAAGATTAACCACTCGCTAGAGCTGCCACTGTATTATCTCCCCACTGGCCAGGGCACATGGGAGCCAAGAGGATTTACTTTATTTGTGTGCGTGTGTGTTTTGTTATCCTGGTGGGGACTTGGTGTGGCCCTGAATGTGCACAAACCTATGGGGAGATGTGTCCTTGTGCAGACAAAGCTTGAGGTCCCCACAGGTACAGCCTGTTTTTAGAGATTAATAACTTGGATGTAGGCTAAAGCTAGAATTAGAGGTTAAAGGTTAGGTTAAGTGCAGGAAGTGTAACATGTTGACAGATGTCCTCCTGAGGATAGTGAAACAAACCCGTTGTGTGTCAGGGGGTTTGTTTGACTGTGAGAGTTAGTGATCGGCTTTACTCCCAGTGGGGTGTTAAAACTATGTGTTTACTGTATGCCATTTAGCAGTCAATCTGCTTTGTGTGTGCATATGGGTGGGATCATTGTGTGGTTCGTTGTAATCTACATTTCTTTTTTTTTAAAAGGCTTTGTTTTGTTTCTCCTGAGGGCATAACAGTACACAAAGGGTTAAACGCATCAGGAAGCTTGCTGTGTAACAGATTCCTTTAACCCTTGGGTTGTCTGTAAAAATTCTTCTTACTATGACAAAAGATCTAATTGTTTCAAATTTCTGTTGAACTTTTGCATACAGATCTAAACCTTGCTAGTGGCTGTAGCGTTTTTATTTCATTATCTCCTAGCAGTATCAGTTAAAGTCTTTCCTTTGTGTATCATTGGATTAAAGGACAGTGACATATGCCGTTTCATTAACAGAGGGCTTCCTCTGATTAACTGGGAGACAATGCCATCTGCTGGATATTTTCAGTATGTAGAGCCAGAGAGTAACGCTACTACTAAGCAAATATAACTGAGTGATGTTAAGAGGTGGAGGCTTCTGTAGAAATTCATAAGAGATTACTCAGCCTGGGTTGCGTAAATCAAGCCTTGCATCATAATGAAACCTGAGAGGAGAGCTTTAAATTGTCTCAATTGTGTTTTTGTCTTTGAATATAAATAGAAACAGTAGAGAAACTTCCAACCTTCAATTTATTGAAACTCTGTCTGAAGTATTAGCTAATTCATAATAAACAGTACTATTCTCTTCTGTTGAAGAGAGCTTGGCATGCATCAAATTCCTCAACCAAACTTTTGCCACCAGGATGCTGTTAAAGTTAAAGCCATGTTACCACCAGTAACCTGTCAGTGTGTGATTTGTTATTGTGGTTGCTTCATGAAAGCTTTTTTAGAAAGACAGAGAGCCAAAACTGCTGTCTCCAAAACCAGCATTGAGCTTTGTGATGCAAGACAGGAAAGAAGAAAGACAAAGTGTGACCAAGTGTGGCAGTCTTGTTTTTTTCTCAGGGAAAGGAGCCTGTGGCCTGAGGAACAGAAAGGAGCTTTGTCGAGAGGTGGCCTTTGGCACAATGCTGGCCACCTTGTAGCTTTACCCCACTGATAATCTCCCTCCCTGTCATCATTCTTGTTCACTTGCTCCCTGACTGTTCTGAGTAAAGCCGCTAGTGACGGAAGGAGGAAATGACTAAAGAAACTAGTCATTCACACCCCTGCGTTGACAGCAGGATGGACAGAGAGGAAGTCAAACCCACGCGTTTACCCTTTTCCTGAGCTTTCCACCCCCACCCACTATTACACATTAGTCCTCCACCCTGATAACAACTTGTCATAATTGTGGTGTGGGTCGACAAGAAGCCTTTGCACGTATGTGTGTGAGATTTAATTGCATGTCTACAGTTTTTGGTTGACTTCCTTTCTTTGTGTAAAAATGTATTCAGAAAGAATGCATTTCATTACTTTTCAGTTTTGGATATGAGTGCCTTTCTTCTACTTTTTTTGAGAAACTGCTGTTGTATTAGAACAGAATAAAGCTCACTGATTTGAATTAAGGGAGATATTGAAACACAAATGACTCTCTCTTATACTGTAAGGCTTGACGCAAGCCAGGACATGTCCTTTCTCTTTTTCTCTTTTCTTTTTCTGTTTCACTGTCTCAAGAAGGGAAGGGCACCTCACATGTTTAACTTTACTCCCCTACCCTCCCAGTCCATGTATGCATACAGAAACATTCACACTGCCTGTCGCTCCTCAGCAATGGGGTCAGATGTGGTGACCGACTGAGCACCCTCCTCCTTCTCCTTGTCTCCCCTCCCCCTCCTCTGGCTCGCCTTGGCAAGGCATGCATGCCTGTGTCTGTTATCTACAAATGGCTGAGGAATTATAGGTTGAGAGGGGAGGAGGAGGAGTGAGTGAGGGAGAGTGTGAGGGTGGGAGGAAAGGAGGGGGTGAGGTCATGTGACATCGCAGCAGCTGCTAGGCTAAGAATTTCTGTTTTCTCACTTAGAGAGCGAGAGCTAGAACAAGGAGGGGAGAGATAGGCAGCGTGTGTGGTGTGTTGCTTTGTTAGATAAGCTCTAAACGGTCTTTGTGAGCGCGAGCAACAGAAAGGTAGGCTGGCAGGGAGGGAGAGAGGGTGGACAGGCTCGAGGAGATAGATAGAAGAAGAGCAAGATAGAAGAGAGCAGGACGATGGTGTGTCTCCTGTCGGTGGCTGCCGGTGTGTGCTGGGCTGGGCTCAACCTGAAGATGCAGCCATGGGGGATCCAGGCGGCTCCACTCCTTTGTGCAGTAAGGAGCTTCGGACACACTTTTTATCTATGAGGGGGGTCATGAACTACTGCCAGGTCTCCGGATGTATGCCTCTGTGTGTATCTGTTAGATTACGTTTGTCGTTCCTCTTTTTATTTTTAGTGTTACTTGCCTGGGGCACTATTGGTACTGTGTATAGTAGAGCTACAGGCAGCAGATTCTTTAAATGCAGTGTACTCTCTAAAGCTTGCTAGTTTTTGCAAAAAGTTTCCCATTCTTTCATTCTCTGACTTTCAGAGTTCTCTCCTAAGAGGGAGGGAGGGAGGGAGGAGCAGTACTTTAGTATCTTGCAAAGTCACATTGCTGGACTGGGCAGTTAGAGTGTTTTTGCATGATTGCCTTTCTCTCAATGGTGCTGTGTTTTGTACAGACAATAGTCATTGTTGATTCCATTAATAATTTTGTGCTGGGTTCATTTGGAGTGCACTGAGTACCTTGGAGGTTACAGGCAGGACAACTCGAGAGGTGTTGGGAATGTTATTCACTCACTCATGCTTCACTTGCTGCTGTGTGTGCCTGCTCAAACAAACACACACACACACACACCATGTTCTGCCTTTCGCTTCTCAGGAGGCAACATGATCTTTTTATAGCCCTATCAGCCTCTGGGGTAAACCCAGATATAACTCCTACTAATCTAATTGTGCTATTGATACACTCTTAGTGAGCAGGTTTCATTTCAGAGAGTATATCTTTGTCCCAGAAGGTGTTGTGTCAGCTGGAAATTAACTTTCAATGTTACTTAACATTCTGAACAATCCCCTGCCTGTGTATTTTGTTGTAATGTTTAATACCTCTGCTGCTCACGAGCTATTCCAGTCTGAAAACTTAAACTGACTTCTGAGCCACTGTTTTTGTGTGAGTGTGTGTGTATGTGTCACCTGAGCACGTACTGTAGGGCTATCACACACTGTTCTGGCATTTAGGGATTCCACTGACCAAGGGGCTGTCAACACAGTGTCACCTTTCATCACACACATGCATGTTCTTACACACACACAGGAAGGAAACACACATCCATCTAAACCTTCCTCAACCCTTTCCCCCTCCAACCACCAAAGAGCTCTTATTAATCTGACGGTAGAGAGGCTTGACACACATAAAAAGCATCACTTTTATCATCTGTTGAGTATTGATTTTTCTTTAAACTAAAACTAAAAATTGAACAACTTACTGATACAATCTATAGCTACATAAGTAATTATGTAATATTCTCAGAACTTAATGATGTAAATCCAGAAATGCACAGATGGAATTTTTTTAAAGGAACCTTTTTGCTGAAGTGAGTTTTGATACTGAGCCAGTGATTTGAGTTTTTTTTTATACATACCATAATATACTTCCACTAAGAAATACATTCATCCTTGTAGTGTTGAAACATGCTCAGTAAAAGTGTGACAAAACTCTGGCAGACACACAGACTGGAGCTTTTGGGTGAGGAAAGCGTGACCTGCCCTGCTAACCTCTCACCTCTGACCCTGAGGCATACAACCAAAGCCCCTCAAACGACCAATCCCTATCCACCCCAGCTGTCACAGACATCTAACACCACACTTCGCCCTGTCTCTCAGTGTCAAAGGAAATGGCTATGTGCCTCATTCTTTTTGTATATTTGAATTTTTCTTTCTATGTAGTTTGAAAATATCTACGTCTTTATAGGAATGAGTGTGTTCCCAGTTTTTCTAGTCTACATAACATTGGACTGCTATCTTTCTCAAAACTGTATCTAAATTAAACATTTTTTTTTTTTTTTACAATATTGCAACAAATTCTTTCATTTCAAAGCAATATTTCATACTAACGCTTTCCTATTTACTTATACTTATTTCTAGGCATGAGCCATGAGCCAAAGTCACCATCGTTAGGAATGATCTCCACAGCAACCCGAACAACGGCGACGGTCAGCCCCCTCACCCCGTCGCCGCTCAACGGCTCCATCGTAGCCAATGGAAGTCCAGCTACCCAGTCAGCTCACTCTGGATTTGCTGCAGCCCTCCGTAAATTGGCAAAACAAGCTGAAGAACCTCGAGGTAAAACACTTTTTTTTTACCCAAAGGCATTAATTGTGTTAAAATAGTGAGACCAGAAAGATAAAAGCATGATTCCAGGCACTTGTGTCTGTAAACCATTCTCAAACATGCACCTCCTCTGACCATTAGCTGCACATCTGATGGATTAGGTGTTCTTCTTCATCTGCAGTCTGTGTGTGTGTGTGTGTGTGTGTGTGTGTGTGTGTGTGTGTGTGTGTGTGTGTGTGTGTGTGTGTGTGTGTG
>JAPSES010000001.1:4044043-4071363 GCA_029822895.1 Maxillicosta whitleyi
GTGTGTGTGTGTGTGTGTGTGTGTGTGTGTGTGTGTGTGTGTGTGTGTGTGTGTGTGTGTGTGTGTGTGTAAAACTGTTCGTATGTACTTGTACTGAAAGATCCATGGTCATTGTGTGTAGCTGAATGCAAAGCTGCTAATAGCACTGGAGTGATATCCACACAGGATTCAATTAGTTAGTGTCCCTGAAGATAACGGGACAAAGAGGAGCCACTATTGCTGACCCACTTAATGTGCTGTATGTGACTACATGTTCGCCAGGGTGTGCTTGTCACTGTATATGTTGGCTCTGTAATTCCTCTTTCTATGTCCCTTCTTGTTATTGTCTGCACACATGAACTGTCCTATCGAGTTCCTGTCTCTCAAAGCTCTATACTGTGCCTGTGAAAAAGTGATACAAGCATCAGGTGGTAAACTTCTACTGTGGTCTACTGTAGGTGGTTAGTGTATGTGTTTCTAATTTTTCATCTACTTTGCAAAGCCATGTATCCAGTGTCTCTTAATGTGTCTCTTCCATGTGCCAATACAAGCACCAAGTATACAAAGCCATATTACACAGAAAGAGCAGCAGCATTCGTAAGATACTTATCATTGAGTTTGAGGGTTTATAGGGTGAGTGTCTGTGTCGTGTATGTGTGTCTCCTATGCCTTGGCTCCAGAGAGGCCCTGCTACCCCAGCTGTCCACCCTTGCTCTGGCTCTTAAATCAGATGGTCCCTCCTTCCTGGCTGTCCCTGGGCACCTTGCTCCCCAGCCCACTGCAGCCTGGGACCCAGAACCCTGCAAATGATTTATTACCCATGTAGGGAGAAAGCTCAGGCCCAACCTCTCCTTAACTCCCTCTCAATGCTTCTCCCCTTCATCTCTCCTCACTCCCTCAATCCTGCATGCCAGCCCTCTTATTTTCTTACACTGTCCAAAAGAAAAATCCACCTTTGGAGTTCAACACTGTCTTTTCATTTTATTGAAGAATCCTTCTTTTTTGGGGGGAATTTTTCCTTGTTATCTCTCTTGCTTATCCTCCTTTTTGTCAGTTACAGCCAGAGGATTGCATTCTCCCAGTCACATTTTTAGTTTTTTTTTTATATATTTTTCATTGTGTTTCAAGGTGAGAATAAGTGCATGTTGGGCTATTTGTAATTCACTATCTATCATGATGGAGAGCTCCTGTCTGCATCTTTGTCATACAAACAGACACCAGATTCTGCTTGATAAAGCCCTACTACCTTTTATTAAAAGCACAAAAATCCCCTTTGTTATTTTTGAAGTTTCCTAGCTGGGCTGCCTGACTTGTGAAGGCAGCAACGTGGGTGAGTCAGTCATCAGGCATAAGGGGAAACTCTACTTGTGTTAGGAGCATCAGCTCCAGGGTGGGCAGAGGCTTGTAGCCCCTGGAGCTCCGGCCACCTTTCTGTCTGCAGATCCTGTATTTATAGGCAATACACACACACACACACACACACACACACATTTCAGACACCCCCACACATGCAAACAGTTGTCTTTGCAACTTTGTAAGCCTCATGCACTCTCAGCGTGCTGCAGCCTGCTGTCCTTTCATTAGCTACTTTGACTCAACCATCCTCTTTCTCTTTCTAACCCTCTAGTTGATGCTTTGAGGTGACTAGTGCTGTATATATGAGGTGCCATGACTCAGTGTCCTAAGGCAGAAGAATTAGTTGGGGTTGAGTACTAGTATCACTGGCACCGGTTGCTGAACTGATTTAAGACCCTGAGCACGGCTGCTGTTTATACACACACCCACACAGCCTTACGCACACACAGACACATACATTGTCACTTGTCTGTGGCGAGTATAATGAATAGCTCTGTGTACTGAGTGCTGCGCTGAAGAGAGGAGGTGATAGATAATGAGTATCAGAGCAGTGCAAAGCCACACTCTCATCCCATGTACACTTGCATGAATACACATGATGGCATGTGCACATTTGTGTGCACACAACTCACAGACATAGATAACACACTGCCTCAAAAAAGGCAGGCATGCTGATATCTGATTAATTAGGCAGATCTGGGTTTAATCCGCACAGTTGTTTCTTCTCACACACTCTTAGACACATACACACCACGAGAATGTCATAACTGGGTTCATACTAACCATATTACACTGCCTGGAGTGAGCATGAAGAGAGAAAGAATAAAAGTGTACCAACCAGATTGATGGAAAGAATTGGCTGGAAACGAGAGGAATCTAAAGTAATTAGATTTGTGAAAACCTAAGGTATTTGGCTGATTGTGTGTATTTGTGCGTGTGTGTGATTTGTCTGTATGTGTGTGGCCGGAGGCTCGCCTTGTTTCTGGGAGCCCAGAGCATGCTGGGACAGCAGGGCAGTGTGTCTCTGACCTCTCCATCTGGAGCCTGCCTGGAGCTCACACAGCCTTGCTGTGCTCAGTGTGTGTGTGTCTTCAAGGCAAAACCCTTCAGGCTGTGACTGTCCCTGAAACATTCACAAACAAGCTCATTTACTTTCCTTCTCTGTCTCCATCTCCCCATCAAGCACCAACAGCAACCTTACACCTCTCATGACTCTGCTCAGTAGTGAAGCAGCATTTAAACATAATATACAGTTTGTACAGTCAGCAGAAGGCACAGAGGATTGCTCCTCTTATTTCCATCCGCCATCTTGTATCGTCTTCCTTTCCCTCGCTGGCAAAGCAACACACACTGTGTTTCTCTCCCCTCCCCCCACTCAGTGATGCAGATTACAGGCTTTGTGTTGTGTTGTCAGTGCGTGGCCAAGACTGTAGTAGCAGGTGTGTGTGGTGTGTATGTGTACATCAGCATTTGTGTGTCTAAGTGTGCTGATGTTTGTGTGTGTGAGTGCACATGTTGAGGCTTGTGTTAATGCGAGCTGGTGGGGTGGCATATGGATGCAGGGTTGGCTGGGCACTGCTATGCACACCAGGTGTGAAATGGACTGTTTAATTAAGTGCTGATGTTGTTGTAATGCATGCTGGGAGGGAGGAAGGTGGTGGAGGAGGGCTGAGGTGTGGTGAGGTTGGATATGTTGGCAGGGTGGAGGAGTACACCTTCTGCCTGGCAGGGCTGGAGCTGGCCTTGGTTGGCCATTTTGGCAGACATAGTGTTGGTGGAGGTGGTGGTGGCAACGGCTTGGTAGGGGCCATTTGGCAACAGTAAAACATTTTTCTGTAGTGTTGTCTTCCTATCAAGGCTTAGTGATCCAGCAGGCTTCAGTGCTGTAGCAGCTGGACTCCTCCATTGAATCAAAGAGCCTGCCTAAGAGCTGTGGTGACTCTTTTGGCTTCTTGATCAGGTCAGTGCCTGATGTAAAAGGTGCCGTTTATGCAGGGATACTTAGAGGCAGCCTATGACACAGCTTGGTTTGTTTGTTTGTTGAGCTGTTGGTTGTATATTTTGTGTGTGTGTGTGTGTGTGGGGGGGGGGGGGCTCAGCTTGAGCGGTCAAGTGTGGAGGCAGTCTGGGAGAGTGGGACTGGTAATAGAAGAGGCGATAGAGAAAGGAGCTTCACATTAATCACACACAGCTTGGGACTGAGACAGCACTCTTCCTCCTTCTCTTTCCTTCTCTCTACCTCTTTTGTCCCTCTCTCTCGCTCTACCTCCTCCTGACTTCATCCCCACATCACACACACCCCTACACATCAAGCAAGTGACAATCAGTACAGCTAATGAAGTGCAGGTTGAGAGCTGATGAGCCTATTTTAGACTGGGGGACAAAGGCTGTGTTTCACTCCTCCTCCTACTCTTCCTCCTCTAGCTCCCTACTGGGCCAGCATGTGTAACCATCTTCGCTGTGTATAGATGAAAGGGGAGGAGAATATGGTAGAAATGACAACAGATTGGTGCCAATCGCATACCTCCTATATGATTTCTCCCCCTGTCAGATGGCAGAGAGAGAGAGTAGGGATTGGTGTGGAATATAGAGTGGGGGGGGGGGGTTAAAAATGGACAAGAGAGCATGTTTTGGAGGGATGAAGGCTTGATTAGGAAACAGGCTTACAGACACACACAATTGCCCATAATTATAACAGGAAGGCAATAGAAAATAAACATACACACACATACATGCATGTGTATAATATGCAAACATATAACGACTCGGATATCTCCTTGAGCCGTTACCAGCTGTAAGTATTAAAAATGGTTAGTGATAAGTGATAACAATTGTGTAGTGACAGATTTGTCTGTTCGGCAGGCAGCATGCTTGAGAACAGAAGGGAATGGAATTAGAGTATATAAAGAGGTGATGGGTGTTCTTAGAGGAGAGAAGGAGGGAATGATAGAGGAATAATAGCGGTTTGTTTGTGTGCATGTGTTTGTATGTGTTGAGGAAGCATGCCTGGAAGTACACACAGATGCTGCAAGAAAAGAAAGAAGCTGTTGGTAACCTGCCCATGTCTCTTTTATTTCCATCTTCCCCTCACCTGCTTCTCTTCCTGCTCCCTTAATTATTTAGTTTGCCCTGCCTTTTCTCCAGACTGCTCTGCTGGTACATGGAAGAAGAGGAGGAGGAAGAGGAGGAGATGCAAGTATGGGGGGGTGTTAGAGAAGAGGTCCGTTGCTTAGCAGTTCAGAATCACTCTGATCATCCCCTCACCTCCTCTACCTCTTTGCTCCCTCCAGCCTTATTTGTTCTCTTATCCTTGTGAATGCATGAGTGTGTGTGTCTGTATGTGGTGAGTGAATAGGCTGTGACACTAGAGCTGTATTAAGTGTAGCTCCATTCCCCAGGCTGAGTGGGCTGCTATTGATTGGCCTAGTCTTGCAGGGGAGAGTAATGGCTCTCTGAGGTGAGGGGGGGAGGATTAGGCCACTAATTGCCATTGTGCAGACAAGATATAACCCCAACCCCACCCTGTCCCCGCCACCCACTCACCCATCTGTACCTCCTATCTCTCTGCTTTCCTCACACTCCATCTCTCGCCTCACCTCACACCTCTTTTGCGCTTTCACATGCTTTTTTTCCCCCTAGTTGCTCCCCATCTCCTATCATTTTTCATTTTCATGTCTCACCTCACATGTATCATCACCATCTTTTCCTAACATCTCTTGTACTTCTTAAACTCCCCCCACCCACTTCCCCACCATTTGCTGTTCTTACCTGCACTCACACATAGATTTTCAGATTTTCTCCAGACCATCACCTCACTGCCATTATTGATCCTTTCCATTATTTAGTGGTATTAGTCAGAATGAGGTGTTTAAAATCCGTCAATATCCTGACCGCACCTAGCATTAAGTGGTCTGTTAGGTTATGTTGCCAAGGAAACCATAACATAGAAAAAATTATGGTTAGGTGGAGATCTGTGTTTCAGGTGTTAATTGACACGGATATAGATGTGAAACTGGCTTTAAGTTGCAGCTGCTTTTTTTCTGGCTGCACGTAAGCATGTAGAAGCACAATTGCACCCACACATAAACAGACATCTTCTGCTGTCCTTCCTGCACCACTGAAGTGTGTGTCCCATTGAGAGGGTTGTGACCCAGTTTGACTGGGTAATGCTGTACTCATTCTGAGCCAAGAAGACATACAGTACACTGTACTGTCAGAGAGAAAGAAGGGGGGGGGGGGGAGTCATAAACACATGGAACACTGCATAAAATAAAAATACTAATGAACAGCATGAAACAAGTTAAGAGGCACAGCTGAGAGATAAAGGACCCTGAATGGGGGATGTAGAGATGTACGGTTGGAAAGATGAAATTGCACTGATATGTGAATGTGAGCATATCATGTGAGAGCTTTGGAACTAGAGAGGGAGAGAAAGCGAGATGTGAGGAAAGCAAGGCATGTGACCAGACCATGACCCTGCACTACAGGGTTTCCCTGGAGGGCTTTGTTAATGTGGCACAGCTACAGCACAACAGAGAAACTCATTGGGCCAGCTTTTCACCACCTGCTGTGTGTGCAGTGGTGGGGGGGGGGGGATCTGTGTGTGGCTGTAAGTGCCTCTGATGGTACATATATATTCAGTATGGTTGTTTCACTCCCAAGCAGTGTGTTCTTTTGGTGTGTCTGTGTGTCCTCCGTGTCAAGGCTGTGTGACTCTCACGGGGCTGCCAATCCTGATCACTGTCACTTCATAATGGGGGCCTAGGGCCATCCATCTGGCCCTGCGAGTGCGTGTGCATTATTTGTCTGTATTGTAATACTGCAAACCTCTTTTTGTCCCCAGAGTCAGAGAATCAGTTTTGTCACATTTGCTTGTTGTAATACACAGCATAGGTTATTAACAATAGTGGTTTGTGAGTATTAGCACATTTAACAATATTCTGCATTTTTACAGTTAACAGGGCTGCATTGGCACCAATACACATGCCTGTCTCTGAACTCACCAATGTTTAGTCTTAAACAGGGTCACATCCATAGCATTATCCAATTATCTCGGACACACATCACAAATAAATCATGTTTATTTGTTGAATATGACTCTCTATTACTCTCTAAATGTATATTTGATCTCTCTCTGTCTCTCTCATTTTCCTTATTGCTAATGATCACTATTGGTTGTAGAAAGAAGGATATATTGTTCTAGTAGTCACACCATTTGTGTCTCTCTCCGCAGCTGCTTCCTCCATCAGCAGTGAATCCTCTCCAGTGTCCTCCCCAGCTACCAACCACAGCTCTCCTGTCAGTACACCCAAGAGGGGTCCCCTCGGTCCAGGACCTGTTCTGGTTCCCTCAGCAGGCCACAGCGTGCCAAACACTCCACCTGTAGTAACCATTGCTCCAACCAAGACCAGCAACGGCCTCTGGAGGAGCGAGAGTCGCCAGGTAAAAACACATTAAAAGTGTAGTGTTTGACTATTATTTAGAACACATACTTACCTTGAAGCAGCTTTGCACTTTGTTGTTTCTCAGATTGCTGTGGTTTTATCTTTGTATTTTTCTGTGTGTCATTTTTTCAGCTGGTAAAGAAATGTTGATTTTGTCATTCTTCAGTTTGCCTGCTAACACAAACTCACACAGAAGCTCTCAAGAGATTATAGAATGCTGTTGCTGGCCTGTACCCATAATGCGGTAGTATGTATTTGACATATGTGCAAGTGACATACGTAGCTGTCGGGGCCTATGAATGTCTGCGTCCCCTTAAACCTCCCCCATAGTTCCATGTGTTAAACAATGCCAGCTGCCATTGGGATGTTGAGGTGACAGCTTCAACGGCAACTAACATCTGTGCCCCTCCGGCCCCCCTTCTATTGAGCCCTCTTGCCCTTGGACCAGCCCCTCCCAAGTCCCCAGCCTTTAGCCTCTCATCCAACCCACCCCAACCCCAGCCTCACCCTTTTCACTCAAGCAGTCAAGTGCATCCTCTGCCTCATCACCCCAACACCCGCACTCTGTTACTTAGTGGCGAGAAAAAGAGGGAGAGAGGGAGAGCTGCTTGCTTTGATAAGGAGTGGATTATGGATTATGGCCTTGCTTTAAGCCTTCTTATCTCAGCTCAGGGCTAATGGTCGAGGCCAAGCGCACGGTTATGAACAGCACTACCCAACATGCGGAAACTCTGAGACACTTTGACGGTTCCCTGGAGACAGAGAGGGGGGAGAGTAGAAGGTGAGAAAGGGGGTCAACCAGCCAGCTATGTATGGGACTCCCCCCTTTGACTCTCACCCTCAGTCACTAGAGCTTTTATGAAATGACCATTCCGTGGTCCGAGGGGCAGGAGAGACAAAGGAGTGTTCCCAATGTCATAGCAATTTTCTAAGCATGAGAACACAAATAAAGCCACAGTAGCGCCTTCATCCTGCAACACTTTGCTACATATTGTAACTAAACCTCTGTGTCTGTCTGTGTGCTCGTGTGTCTGTATGTAATGTCAAGCTGGAATTGTAAAGGTCATGTCACTAGGTTTGTGGTGCCTCCAGCAGCTTAGGGCCAACCAGCCGAACAATGAGGAGGTTAAGGGAGGTGATGTGGACAGGGGTTTGCAATGGGAAGGGGTGGAGGTTAGGTGGACAACAGAAGGGATGCATCACCAAAACTGCCGTCATAGCATCTCCCCTATTTCTGCTGTACCGCTTCAGCAAGCACATATAACTGTGTGGTCATAAACAGCCACAGCATTGTAGAGGACACATAGATGTATACAGCATCAGAAACATCATCTCTTATATATACACAGGTTCCACTGTCTGGATTTTTATTCACTCTGTGACTGATTAGGAATGGTGGACAAATAGAAGTGCTAATCAAAGCTACCAGTTAGTAGGATTTCAGATCAATGGTTTGACCTTTGACTTATTCCCTTAACAGTGCAATCATGAGTGTAGTAATTCCATATATGTGTCGTATCATGAAATTAGAGGTAGGATTTATCATAATGGGAGTGTTGGATAGAAGGGAATGTTGAAAGACATGAACAGAAAAAGGCCAACAAGCAGCAAATAAAACAGAGAGAAAAAAATCTAATAGGGAGAGAAGAAATGCATAATAATACTTATATAGAGGCTACAGTCCTTTCTATTGTATCTCCTGTAGAGCTTCCAACAAAAGCTTGTTTGTTGCTGTGTGCACATGTGCATGCCATGCTTTTTGTGTGTTAGGAAGGGTTGATTAGTGTCTCTCTGGCTGAGATACGAGACTGCGTTTCAGAGGGAGGTGATAGGCAATGCAGTGAAGGAGGGAGGGCTTGGTGCGTTGGCATTTTGCTTTAATGACTGCAGGAGTCTGCTCCCACTGCTGCCTGTAATTGCTTTTTAATTGGCAATTTGGATTCATGGCTCCATCTGAGAGGCGTAAACGAGCGCTCTACAATGCGCGGGGTCTCCCACCCTTAGTGGGGGTTACAGGGGCCTGGCTCACACAGAGGAAGATGGCTGTTAATGGATGTGTCTTTGAGTCTGAGTGCTTGTATTTGTGCTCTGTAGTGTGTGCATATGGCAGGTTAATGGTGAATAGTGTGTATTTGAGAATACAAGGGCGTGTTTTGGGGCATGGTGAAAGGTCAAAATACAATGGCTGGTTGGATGTGTAGGTGCCTTTGTACCTAAGGCACTTCTCTAATGGGTATGGAAGGTTTTGTCTGTGTTGCAAGCTTTTGACCTGTTATGCCAACACCATTGCATGATTTTCTACAAGCTTCTATGCACTGACTTACAAATATAAACAGGTTGTAAGCTGAGAAGAACATCTGTGTACTTCCTAATTAAGAGCATCCTGCACTCCCTTTTCTTCCCCATTTTACATGTGAGAAGCAATGAATGAAATGTACAAATCAGAAAGCTGATTTCAGTAAGCTGCAAGTTTACATCAGCATCACAATGTTTTGTGATACTCTTCCTACTTTTTATGAAAAGATATCTGTGAAATGTGTTCATTAAGGATACATTGTAGTACAGGTGAATTAGAGGCAGACTATATAAGTCGCAGTTGACCGAGTCAAAGGCATGATTATATAACCAGTATAAACTATGTGTATGGGGCTGTAAAACTGCATATGTACATTTGAAATACCAGTTCTGTCCACACTGAGTTGTCACTAGATATATATTTTTTATTTTAAGGATTTCAAGGATTTATCTCTCAATGCATGTATTGCAGATTTTTTAATGAGATGTGTTCAAGTTGCATATTTAACCAAATGTCTTTTGTTCTTGATATTAGAATAGTGACTGCGTTTCACATCTAACATAGCAAATAAATAAATAAAAAATATTCTAATTAATTAAAAATGGTAGCGGTATTTCATGAGTGATGTTAGTCAAGCAGTTATGATAGCTGTGCTGAATGTGTATGCCATCAATATAATTCTAGCAATTTTTAAAAGCAGTTTATCAGGAGGCAGTGTTCCTGGCAGTATATGTTACTCCACATAAATTGCAATAGGAATTTATATGTACATGTAACAGTATGTGTGTTAAGAAAAAAAGAAATGTAAGTCCTGTTGGTTGTGACGGATAGTCTAAACAAAGACACATGCAAAGTATCTGGTATTGTTGAATAGCAAAGATGAAGAGAAAGAAGTATTTCAAACCTGAATTAACAGAGGGTCCTGATATTCTGTAGTTACACAGCACCTACTTAATATTTATCTCTTTGGATGTGACTGTCCACATTCTTCCTGTGTTCTTAAAATCTTGAAAAAAAAAATAGTTAGAATGGATAGCAGTGAGAACGGAGTGCTGTACTGTTAAGCAAGTGCAACAACTAGCAATGAGCAACTCTTAATGGCACCAGGTGTTGGTGGAGGGGGGTGGTCTTAAAAAAACAAAGGGATATGTAGGGAGTCTAAACATTAAGGGCATTTAAGATTGGATTTAACACATAAGTGTCAGCATGGGTCAGTGGCTGTAGAACAGGATGTGGAGGTAATGGCTCACTAAATGGGATTTGTTTTATCAGCAGCAATAGTGAGAGACAGTAGTGCTGCTGTAAGGTCTCTTTCTAATCCCAGAGAGCACAGAGGTTAATTTAGAGGGGCAAGAATGGTCTTCTCCTCTCCCTCCTCCGCTTTATGTCTTCATCTCTGTACCTCTTTCCCTCTTTTCTTTCACATCACTTGTTCCCTTTGCTCCTTTCAAAAAATCCTCCTCAATCACTCCATAAACAATTTCCTCGTGCAACGTACAAGTGTTGTAAGTTTCTTCATTTCGTGAGCACATTTGTAGGCAGGGGAAACCAAAGCTTCAGAAAATGCACTCCCACTCCCACAGCAGGATGTCTTTGTAGCTCTCAAACGGTGTATGTGCCTGCTGACTGTGTGTGTGTGTTTGTTGTGGGATTGGATAAGTGAGACCCGGTTTGCTGCCAAGTAGAGAGAGTGAGGTGAAAGAACCAGGAAGAAAGAGAAACAGAGGCAGAGGGATGTTTCTTTTTTTCTTTTTGTGGGCTTTGTTGTCTTCTCTGTAGATGATACAGCATGGAAGTTATGTGCACACACACACACGCAGTGTTCCCAGATGAAAGGGATCATCTCTCTAAAACTGCTGCTGTTATACATCAACCATTACCACATCCTCATCAATCATAATCATGACATGTCTTGTTTACAATAGGAGAAAAGTTTTTTTTTCAGTTTTTTTTAACCACTGTCTGCCTGTTTCCTCCATTTTACGGTACAGATTTCTCCAAAAAGTATTGATCTGTGTGTTTCTACAGGGAGGTAGTATGTGTGGATAAAAAAATGCCTGGGTTACAAAGAGATGTAATAAGAGGCTATTGCACGACAAACAGGCCTTTTATTTTCCCCATCTTCAACCTCACAGGATGGGCTTCATGAGTATTGACAACCATGACGGTCACAGGTCCTCATGAACAATGACTAAGAGTCTCTCTTCGCATCTCTCTCCAGCCTGACTCGGGGCCTCGTGGGGCAAGCAGAGAACGTCTGGGTGCAGAGGGGACCCTCCCCCAGGAAAAGAGTGCCCCCCCAGTCCCTGCCCATCTCCTGGGAAATCCCTATGCCTTTGGTCTAACTCCTGGTTCTGTCATGCAGGATTCACGTTTTCAGCCCCTCAAGTGAGTCAAGCATACTGCCCTTGTTCCCTGTATTTGCAGTTTTGAATCACACTTTGATAGAAGTACATTCTTTGATAGAAGTACATTCTCTGTTATTCACTAGTATATTAAACAATGTGGAATAAACTGTCTCAACAAATGTACAAACATTTGTCTTGATAGCAGTTATGTCAGTTATGAAATCATCTATTCTTAATTGTTCACACATCTCTTTTTGTATGAACAGTCTTCCCAGACAGTTGCCTAATGCAGTGCCCCCTGGTCCAGTGCCAGAAGAGTACCTTCGTGGTTTCCGGCCCTATGCCACAACTGAGGATGCCCTCCGCATGCCCTCTTTGCCCTTGGGCCTGGACCCTGCCACTGCAGCTGCAGCAGCTGCTTACTACCACCCAAGCTACTTGCCCCACCCCTCGTTCACGCCATATAGGTAAGCTCACCAATTTATATGTTTTGTTGACTTGGCATCCATTTCCTCTGAGAGTGAATTGTGCAAACTATTGCATATGACTGAACAAAGTACTTATACTGCTAAGACTCAGCAATAAAAGAACTAGCTGACCTTGAATTTGTTCCCAGAGGTATCATAATTTGTTGCTGTTCTTTATTTGTATATTTATTTAACTGTGGGGGTGCTTTCATGGAAGGCAACTCACAAAAATTGATCAAGACTAATGGCTTCAATTCCTGAAGGATTATCATTAAAAGCGCAGTTTAAAGTGTTAAAATAAGTAAATTAACAGTAGAATCATCACTAGGGAGAGAACACCAGCAAAAATTATATATATATATATATATATATATCTGGAACATTTGCTAAGAGTGAATTCATTTTGTGTGAAGACTATGTATGATCTATGCGCTTATCATGTGTTGAAAAGCCTTGCTTCCTTTGGGCTATCACACAGGCCGCATGTGCCTGGTCTGTCAGCACAGTAAGATCAGTGGACTGCAACACCCATCACACACTGTACTGAAATGGATTTAATGAGAGGATGAGCAGTGGATGTCACACACACACATACATAAAAACACAGTTGCGCATTGACACAGCAGTCTCCTGATAGTTGCTGTGTAGTGACAGACAGTACAGCTTTCTTGAAAGGTGTAACACCCTGTGATGTAGCTTCTTTGGGGGAAAGAGACACACAGGTTAATGAAAGAAAATGTTACGCTGTCTCAAAGAGAGACTGACGCAGTCCTTTTTTCATATTGCAATCTTTCTCTCCCAGAATGGATGACCCATTCTGCCTCTCCGCTTTGAGGTCACCTTTCTATCCACTACCAGCAGGGGGTGCATTACCTCCCATCCATCCCTCTGCTGTTCATATGCACCTACCCGGTGTCCGCTACCCTGGAGACTTCACACACCCTTCACTGTCAGCACTGCAGTCTGAGAGGTAAAGTCCACTTAATTCAGCCATGCACACATTCCCACCCACATGCATCAGTCCATCACAGCAGTCTGCTCCAATTCTGGATTGCCCTTTCTGATTTTGCAGCCAACTCATTTCTACCTCTGCTGCCCTGTCTCCTTTGCATTTTAGGCTTCAACTGGAGGATGAGTTGCGGCAGAGAGAGAGGGAACGTGAACGAGAACGTGAACGTGAAAAAGAGAGGGAGCGCGAGGCAGAGAGGGAGAAAGAGCGGGAAAGAGAGAGAGAGAGGGAGAGAGAACGGGAGAAGGAGTTAGAGAGGGAAAGGGAACGCGAGCGAGAGAGAGAGCGTGAGCGAGAACGGGAAAAAGAGAGGGAACGAGAAAAGGAACTTGAAAGACAGAAGGAGAGAGCACTGAGGGAGAAGGAGTTACAAGTATCTAAGGCCATGGAGAGCCACTATCTGGCTGAACTCCATGCCATGAGGGGACAGGAGGACCGAACCAAGCCTGAGAGACTCACTCCAAATCGGGCTGGTATGTGTATTGCCTTCCCATCACATTCATAATCTACAATAAACCTGTTCATTAATAACTTGTAAATATTATATATTAGCATTTTGACACCTCAACTGTTCCCTCTTTAGATAAAACCAAAGAGCCTGCCCTCCCAGCACCTAAGCCAGTTCCTCCTGGACTCCACTCTTCTATGGTTCAATCACATCACCCTGTCCCTGGTTTAATTTCGGGCCACAGCCTCTACATGGGGCCTAGCGCTGTTGGAACAGGACTCACATCCACAATGATTGCTCAGAGGACCAATGAGGAAGAGAGGTGGCTGGCACGGCAACGTAAGCTGAGGCAAGAGAAAGAGGACCGTCAGTACCAGGTGTCTGAATTCCGCCAGCAGGTTCTGGAACAGCACATGGACTTGGGCCGGACAGGTGACACACCAGATCATAGGTCAGACACACATAGGTAAGATGATCCTCACAATACGTTTTAATCTTTACAATGTCACAAACATGCCTAAAAATTTCAGTGTATAACTACATGCTAGTAATGTTTGTTTCCATCTGACCTGGCAATTGCTAAGCTGCATTCACAGCCACCACTGCAAAGACTATTTTGGGTGTGTTGCAATGTCTGTCCCTGCTAGCCAGTTAGGGACAGTTGTGCCTGTGTTTTGAAGTATCAGAAGCTGGCAGGCTTTAGAAGTTTGTTTTCAGACAGGGCTGGAAAAAAGATAAACCCTGTCAGAATCATCACGTCAACTCTATTTCTGTCAATGCTACCTTGCAGGCCTGGTAAGCAGGAAGCTATGTTTAGGTGTGAATGCATGATGCAAAGCATGGTCCTGATGACTGCTGTTTTATGAGTAGTGGATAGCACACAGAGGGGGATGGCTAAGACACACAAAGGCTAATTCTTAGCTAATCCTCTCAACCTTGCATAGCATAAGCCCCCTACTTACCCTCCTTTGTTACTGGGCCTGTGATTGTGGTGATGTGTGTAATTCAGAAGCAAGACTGTGGTAAATGCTAAACTCATAGAACAGGAGAAATACACACATTCACTATCACTATCCCTACGATATACTTGCAGTATCACGCCTCCCAGGCTGCAAATTAGCAGATAACAGACATTTACTCAATCACATGTAGAAATGCAAACAAAAACAGGAGTCATAAATAAGTTGACTGGTTGTGCAGTATGTGCTTCTGCCAGGTTTGATTTAAGCAGGTGCTTTAGTATCCACAAACCATGTGCTATCTTACCTTACTCTTGCTGTTTTATCCCTACTATTATACAATTTTTCCTTTCAAACACAATTTTCACAGTGCTGTTGCTTTACATAAAGTATATATTCTTCTCTCTTAAATCAGTAAATGTGCTTTCCTTTATGACAGTCTATCGGTCTTCTTGGCCCCCCCTATGAGAGTAGAGTTGGCACATTAGAATTATTAACAAAATGCCAAGCACCCAGGTACTGATGAAGAAATAGAAATCCAGTACTGTTGTTGGTTACTGTGGCATGTTTTTATTACAAGTAAAGGCTTTTTGTCTGTAAGGCATTATCTAATGGATTTTATGTTTGTTGTACATGTGTGTAATTTTTCCCATATATCTTGTTCATCCAATTTTCAGTACACACAACACACACACTGTATGTTTTTTTCTTTATTATGTATAAAACTTTTTTGGGGGAGTTTTCCTCACAAACTGGGGGTTTATTGGTAAAAGGTGTTGCATGTTTTAAAGCTTTCTGAAGCACATTTCAGACTTGTGATATGTAGCTATACAAATCAAATTGAACTGAATATGTGGTAGCAAGTTTCCAGGACTTTTTAGGTTGCAACAAATGTGCATGGCAGACTGCAACAATGTCCAGGATGAGCTGAAAAAATGCTTGAAAGTGTAACTTCTATACAACTCAGAAGATGATTAAGAAATACACTGTATGTGTAAAGCTAATTATCTTATTGTGATGGATAAACATACAGTATGTCTCAATGAAGGGTTTATTTTTTCAGTTGGGGTACAATGAAAGCAGAAGTTTTGTAAGAGTAGAATAATCAATAATGAATTATCTTAGATGAGTAAAGAAATAAAAAAAAAAATGAAATCAGATACCAAGCACACTGTGCCAGCCTTTTAATATACCTAAAAGACACACAAAACAGGGAATCAGTCAGAGCTGGAATCAATAAGCAGACCATTACTCCATGTTATGCGAGTGTTAGTTCCTTCTCTGCCTACATGGTAGTGAAACAATCATTTCTTCTGGCCTCTAGATCAGTAAACTGCACAAAGAATTTGCTCTGTGTGTGTATTCGTTTGTGCATGTGTGTACATACTATACTACAAGGACCTAAGAGATCAAAAACAGCCCTGTATATCTTGAGGACAGTGTGTGCCTTGGCCACATCCTCACTCTGCTCTGGGCTAGTCTGTCTGGGTTTGATAACACAGCTTTGCCCAGATACACAAACCCACAGACATATTGACAGGGATGAAGGGAAATGGGCAAGGCATATAAACTCTAGTGTAGTTTCTGAATTGTGATATTGGGAAACACTAATGCTCTATTGTAGAAAAGCGGTAGATACTGTATTGCAAGTCTAACACATTAATATCTTCTTGTATCTGTACAGATCCATACCAAATCACCATGAACCAGGAAACCGAGACCTCCACCCTCATTTGGGTGCCCCCCCACCCCTCATCTCCCCCAAACCTCCACAGCCACCACGTGAACACCATCCTCCACCTCCCACCACTCTGTGGAACCCAGCATCACTAATAGAAACTGCCTCAGAGTCCAGACGTAACCACGAGCCCTCAGGGATGGGACAGTATGAGCTCAGTCGGCTGCCCCCAGGGCCCACTAAATATGAGGAAGGAGGCCGAAGGAGAGAAGGGGGTGCAATGGAAAAGTATCCCCCTCTAAGAGGTCCTCCAGGCCTGCCAGAACCCAGCACATTCCTTGCTGATTTGGAGAAATCCACCCAGACTTTCTTCAACCAGCAGAGGGCATCGTTGCCCCTGACCAGCCAGTATGAACTGGAGGGAGCCATGAAAAACAGCACAGGACTGAAGAGTCTGCAGGGACACCAGGGGCACAGCAGAGTGGGACAAGGGATGGGGATGGTCACAGGCCCTGGGATGGGACAGCTATCCACACTGGGACTTATTCCAGATATGATGCTGATCTACGATGAGTTCCTGCAACAGCATCGAAGGCCTATCAGCAAGTTAGACCTGGAGGAGAAGAGGAGAAGGGAGGCAAGAGAGAAAGGTATTCATCTCAAGCTCATTGATACACTACACATCAGTCTTTATTTATGGGTTAATAAAGACTACACAAGTGCATTTTTCTGTACAGTTTTTACAGTATTTCAGATAATCTTCAGTTCAGTAGACAATAAAGGTGATTTATTTAGGGTTCATAGTTCATTTTTAAGCCGCCATAGCAGCTGTAACAAGAAATTAAATAAGATGGAGTAAATGAAGGCAAGAGATGTAAAATGGAAGTGAAAATAAATTGGCAAGATGTTTTTCTGGCCACAGTTCACTATTTTTTCAGAGAGAAGTATGGGCATCTAATGGGATGTTTGACTAAATTTTGGACAGTGTTCTGTTCCGTGTAATGGTCATCTTTATTTAAGGGTTCAGAATGGAAAGCCAGTAGTGACCTCTGTGTTTGCTGCAGGTTACTACTATGAGCTAGATGACTCGTATGATGAGAGTGATGAGGAAGAGGTGAGGGCCCATCTCAGGAGAGTAGCAGAGCAGCCCCCACTCAAACTGGATGATTCCACAGAGGTAAAATACCTGGCAACCCATACTATCTCTGCTCTCTGTGATGGCAGATCACACAGGCACTCACCACATAACATTGCATTAAAACTTTTGATTCCATTTTTGCACAGAAATTGGACTTCCTGGGAGTGTTTGGCCTGACTACAGTGAGCCGCAGGGATGTGCTGGTGCAGCAGAAGAGAAGAAAGCGGAGGAGGATGCTAAGAGAGCGCAGCCCTTCACCACCTGCATCCCAGTCAAAACGCACTCCTCCACCACCACAACTCAGCACGCGTTTCACCCCTGAGGAGATGGACCGAGCACCAGAGCTGGAAGATAAGAAGCGATTCCTCACCATGTTCAGACTGTCTCACATTACTGTACAACAGAGAAGAGGTAAGGGCATTTGTAGTAGCACACGTGCATTCAACACATACTTGTGGCATTTATGTTACTGTAGCTGCCATTTCATTTGATTCTGTCTCAAGAATTATTGTACACGTTAACAATGCAGAAAAATGACACTTAGCTGTTCTTAATTAGATACACACTGCCTCCCAATTGCTAATATAAGAAGAGTTGTGTAATTGTAAAACTTAAATGAAGGAAACAATATTTGTACATTATTTAAAGATCAGTGTGCTGTAGGTTTCTAGTTAGAAACAATCAAAGCATAAACCTGTTTACAAATGTCAGACATCCTCATTATTTACCTATATAGTGTATCTTCATGCTTATCTCATTTAAGTAGGGCAAAGAAGACCAAGTACATGGTCATTTAGCTCTCAGAATGTACTAGTAATTCCCAGTAGGTTCTATAAGTTGCTGACGCTTCACCTCAGCTTTGCAGTGCCTCCCCTACATACTTTTCTCATTAACATGTTAAGTCTGGTCTTAAAAGCAATTGTATACATGGTTAAACCTTCAAACACATCAACCTCAGTCCCCTCTAAACTACAGGCAGTTCATTAAACAATGTAACATCTAATCTAGTGCTTTTCAATAGCCTAGTTACAATGCAAGACAAATGTCAAGGTTTGTGCAGTTGTTGTATACACACACAGACACACAAACTAAGGATGAATGGGGAGTGGCAGCAGTAGGCTTACAGTGATCCTTTTCTAATCCTCTTGGTTTACTTTTTGCTGCCTACAGATGGCAGCGCATAGCCTTCCTTCCTGCCAGGCCACACTCAGCTTCTTTACACAAACACACACAAGGAATTAGGTGCCTATGAAATTGTGAATCAGATACAGACAAGAGTCATGCTACAAAGATTTACATGTTTTTTTTCCCCCTTCAAGACAATGAAAGAGTGGCAGAACTGCTTCAGGCTATTAAAGAAAAGAGCGTAACCTTGGATACCATCAGACATGCACCTCATCCACTGTGCAAGAGCCCTCCTCCACAGATTTCTGGTGAGATATGCTAATGAACACAAACATACACCCATCCTAATCCCTTAAACATCGTGTTTATTCACTGTTATATACATAAATGTCAGTTTCTTCAAAGGGAGCAGTAGTGTCTATTTCTGTCATTCCATCTGCAATAATGGAATGTGGATCTTGACCTCATCATGGCTAACACATGTTCAAATGATTACAGATTCTGCTTTCACCCAGCCTCCTTCTGAATCAGAAGACCACCATAACGTCAGACCACATAGCCCCTCCTCACATTGCCCAGCATCTCCCAATGGCCATTCAAAACCCCATGGGGACACATTAAGACCAAAGGAACCCCCTTCTCCAGCTGTCTATCCAGACAAGGCCCGGGGGCCCATTGAGGGACCCATCTCTAAGAGGAGCTCTAGCCTGCTGAACAGCTTGCGGCCCCCACTCCCCCTGCAGGCTAAAGAGGGTCTTCACAGCGTCAATGGCCGCACCAAACCCTGGGACAGCTTCACGCCTGAGGAATTTGCCCAGCAGTTCCATGAATCTGTGCTTCAGTCGACTCAGAAGGCTTTGCAGAAACATAAAGGTACGCTGCATGAACACAGATTTGTCTATTGTGCTGGTTAATGTAGCTAAATAATAATGAAAGTGTAAACTTTTTCAACCCATTCAGTGTATAATTTACAGAGTATGCAATGAATTCAAAATATTTGTGGGAAAAGCAATTACATTTTTACATTAAATACATTTTCAGTTTATAAATATTCTTGATTACTGTTTATACATCACGTTAACAGGCAATATGTTTTCATTATTTTGGTTATTCTATCATGTAAATGTACACATCAAATACCACTGATCAATAAATGATATTTTCCTTGTTATAGCAAAATGTTTGTCATTTGACCAATCTAGTAAAGTACTGGCTTCATGAACTGTGACCATAGATTCACATTATTAGGCCAATCAAATGAAGCTACCCTCAGATTAACTGCTGTCAATCTGGTGGTAATTGTAGAGGCTATCTGGCTCTTTATTTCAATTACTATCACCATTACAATACTGAACTGTGTTACCCCACATGGCAGATTCTCCTGATATTGTGCAGTAATGAGCAGGAATACAACTAAACATATTCCACCAGCTTCTCTTCAAAGACAAGATGCAAAAATACCTACCAAATATGATCTGATTGACATTCTTCTTCTCTCCCACCTTAAGGTGGTGGTCCAGGGATGTCAGAGTCATCCCATCTTCAGGAGTCATCTGTCCATTATAACATTCCAGAGCTTCAGAGTGCTCCAGGACGGACAACGCAGCAACTGTCACAGTCGCACTCAAATTCACACCCGTTTCCCCATCCGCTCACACACACTCAGTCTCAGCCCAATGGGCAGCACTTCTCTGTATCCGGACACCGGGAGGGCTCAGGGACGAGGGAGGACCTGTCTGGTCCAGAGGACTCTGAGGAGGAGGAAGAGGATGATGAAGAGGAGGCACCTACTTCCAAGTGGCAGGGGATTGAATCTATATTTGAAGCTTATCAGGAATATGTTGAAGGTAAACTGCTGCAATAAACATACATTTATTTTATGCTATTTATAATTTTGCTTGCCACTGTCGTTGTTTGGTGTGGATACAATATTTTACAGTCTTTATTAGTTTCTGATATAGGACATAAAATTAATATTTTTAACATTGTCTCACCAATACAGGACAGTATTTTTCCTTCCTCAAAGTTAAGCTTATTGAACAATCAATTTAATGCACAGACAAACATTAATCTCTCACATTTAAAGAGTTTTATTTGAATAATTCATCACCCTTTCAAAAATACAATATAGAACTGTTGTAGGTAACTGTACATTAGTTTCAGTTTGGAGAACATGTGGTATGACTATCATTTTTTTAACCCCAGTTCTGTTTTTCTTTCCTATATTCTTTCATTTTGTCTTTCCCTAGAGCAAAGTTTGGAACGACAAGTATTGCAGACCCAGTGTCGAAGATTAGAAGCTCAGAACTACAACCTCAGTCTGACCGCTGAACAGTTGTCTCATAGCATGGGGGTAAGACAGAAATAAGAATGAAACACAAACACAACACAATGACTGTAAAAAACAATAGTGAGAAATTGTAATTGCACATAGAAAAGTACTAGTAATAACAAGTGACAAAGTAGTAACAATAATAATGAAGTAATAATTTTCAAAGTGGCTTTGGGATAACTTTGTGTCCTCTCTCGTGTAGGAGCTGATGTCCCAGAGACAGAAGCTGGCAGTAGAAAGGGAGAAGCTGCAAGCAGAGCTGGAGCACTTCAGGAAGTGTTTGACGCTGCCACAGACACACTGGCCCAGAGGTGGCCATTACAAGGGATACCCACCCAGGTGACCCCGACACGCTGACCTGGCGGGGCCCAGGCCCCATCCACCACCCGTTTCAGACTGACACTCAGAGTATATTTTTTAATGGCCTGGTCAACATGGCTCCTTGGAAGACAGTATGTCTGGCTAGATGAGTGAATGAATGAAGTGAATGGGTGTATGGATGATAGGTGGATGCACAGGAGACAGGACCATACAGTGAAGGACCGACAGTCTTTGGATTGTGGCCAGCTAGGAACTGTGCCACGAGCCACTAATGTGTGCCAATGTAGCCAACCACGAGAGCATGGGGCAGGAGCGCCTGAAGAACACGGACATGCTCCCACATCTTACATCATCTTCAGTCCCTGCTGCTCTGTTGATCAGTCCCTGCATCCCTCGTCGCCACAGCTTCATAGACAATCCTGCCAATGAGGGAGCAGCTACCCCAGGAAGGGTGTGGTCAACAGACTTGAACACTCAGATTCTCTAAATGAATGCTTCTGGCCAGATGGAAGTAATTTTATCATTGTGGCCACATGAGCTTTTGAACTGGAAATGCACTTAAGAATAAAAGCTGAAGAACTACCTGGTGGTACTGTGTTACAACAAATAACTTTTCAAATTAGGGAAGAACTTAGAAAATGCACATTTTTGGAAAGACTTAATGAAATGTTTTATTGTTTCAAAATAGAAAATTTGAGAATAAGAATTTTAAAAAGGTGCTTCAGCCTTGTAATGTATATAATATGAAGACTTAAAAGAATTTTGTATGTTTTTATTACTTTAATCATTGTTCTTTTAAAAGAAAAAGCCTGCCATTTTTATATGTTTATGCTTTTTTTTTTTTTTTGGGTTGGATAAAGAAAGCCTTGCTTTTAGTGTTTGTACTGCTGCTGGCCAGAACTGCTCATTTTAGACATTGAACCGAGTGTGAGAAAACAGGATATGGTCCTCATCTTGCCCTCTCCTGGCACTGCGCAGCTGGAACCCAGCCACAGCCACCTCATCTGGCCCTCAGCTCAGCAAAACTTAGAGGTCCCAAGGAATGGCTCCTGCCCTCTTATCCCCCTCCTTCACTGCAGCATGTCTGTTTAAATGCCCATCACTTCTTGTTTTTTTGTTGTTGTTTTTTTTTTTTTTTACTTTAGTCAGTTTGACTGGCTTGACTATTTTGTATAGACATGAAGAGTCTTTCAAGCAGCCAGCTGACACACCTGGTCCTTAATGCTTTAGTCTTCATTTTCTATGACATTATGTAGCATTGGACTCACCAACCCACACAACGGTTAAATATCACGCCTTACAATCTTATGTCCTTATCAGCAGCCATTGAGGATATAGTGCCAAAATGAAGTTCATAATTAAGTTACAATTAGGGAGCCAAAAACATTTAACCAGAATGGCCATCTTTCACTGCTGAACAATTCTGACCGGACTCATCCCCTTCCTGCATTTAGCATTTTTAAAGGAACCATTGTATCCAAAGTTGCCAAAATTTGATGAACAAAAGACGCAAAATCTCAAAAAAACTGATTGAGACTGGGTTATTTCCTAGCAGGCGTAGAATGACATAGGTTTGCTTTACCTGGTGTTTCACCTGTTTACAACATCTGTCCACCCCTCAACAACCACCTCAGCTCTAATTTAGTCATTTAACAGACACGCCTCTGGAGCTCAGATTTGTTCTGCCTTGTGGTCATCTGTGTGATTGGAATACCAAAATGCCATACTTCAGGTTAATAGATCACCAGTTTGACTTTTTACCTGAGCTGCACAAGTTACAGGTGATATGAAAAGGAGAGACAGGATTATTTTAATGTAATCATTTAATCAAACTTGAAAATGTGCATAAAGTTAATCTTGAAAAATGACTAAGACTGAAGCACAAATGCCCCATACAAACAGTATGATAAGTGCCTCAAGAATTTGGGAGCATGTGAATAAGTTGCAGTTACCCACAAACATTTCACCCAAAATCAGTGATCAGGGACTTTTGTCTTTTACAGAAAATTTTGCTGCACAGCTGTCTACTGAACATTGCTTTACACTCGCCCACATTTGGCAGGTGTGCAGCGAAAACTCCTTTTTTATCTCAATACATTTCTAACAATTCATTTAGTTAAACCTTTTTATTTTTGGAATTAATGCCCAAATCCAAACCAGTTCAGAGTGATACAGACTGTAGTCAGTCATTTTAAGGAGCAGAGGAGAGCCAAGAGTGCAGCCCATTGGTTTGAGGGAGCATGCATGCATGCTGAGGTAAGCTGCCAATAAGGTGGAAGGTGCAGTACAGTGAGCACCTTACACAGCCTTCCCATGTCTCCAACCCACGCACGCCCATGCAATAGCCCCATTACTCAGTGGAGGATGTCTAGATGCTGTGAAATCCTGTTTTTAAAATGTAATTGTTTGAATTCATTGTAATGTAATATATTCTTTGTTGAATGTAGTAATTAGGTATTTATGAATATATGGCTGTGATTTCAGACAAAAAAGAAAAATAAAATATTTCAAAAATGACTTTTGTGGTTACTGAAATAATTCAGAATTAAAACCCAGATGTTTTAAGTGGACTAAACCATAACAGGTTATAACTATGTATCTATCCATTTAATGATGATGTAATAAGCATCAGTTTGAGGTTCATTTCAATTAAATGTCTATTACAAGAAGACATACTTAATGTTGCTCCTAAGTATTTAAGTTGGGTTAAATACAGGGCTAGTACCCCCACTGGGACATGGACCAGTAGATCATTTTCATTCATACTAAAAAATTTATGAAAATAAAGAAGGAACCCATTGTTCAGTTTTCCATTTACATGTGTGTCAATTTCAATATATATAAAAAATTGAATATTCTGAAATACTTGGATGAACTAGTACCAAGGGGGTTATAAACATGGGGAAAAAAAACACCAGCTTAGGTTGATTTTGTTTTATACGATACTATTAAAAAATGCAAATGCATTTATTCTGTCACACAATGGCACAGTGGTGACTGAACACAAAATTAAATTACATATGCACATTAATAAAACTTACATACATGGCCTTTTCATATGTACAGATTAACATGTGTCAAAAAGTTACCAGATAATTCACTGATAACTCATCTGGAAATGGTGCGTTCGGTTTGGCCTGAGGGTTTTTACTTACAGCCTTGGGATGACATGCACACCTGGTACTTGACAGTACTGATCAAAAGTCTGTGAACTGTCCTTTACTGGAACCAGGTTGCAGATTGGACCGCAACTTGTACATGCTATTGAGAGAATCCAGAAGAAACGATCGTATGGTGTTGATCTCCATCAGAGTCAGGTTGTCCAGCTACAGAAGTGTGACAGACAATAATACATGATTTAAATGTAACAATGAAGCAGAAATAAACAGCGCTACACGTAAAGAGGATGATATCAAAAACACCATGATCTGACATTAATTGTGTTGGATAAGAAATTTTGAAGGTGCCAAAGTTTGAAAGATTTTTCTAATTTCAAAGTCAGTTCAGGTTAATACTTTACTGCAATATTTGTAATTGTATCTTTACTGTATATTGATGTATTCTTTAAGAGATTCTGTGTGGTCAGATTTACCTTAGCATGAGCCTCCTGCTGACTGATGAAGCTGTCTGCTGACAGACGCAGTTTTGCGATCCGCGTGTCCCAGATGTCTTTGACCAGTGTTCGGATCTCATCTGCTTTAGGAATGTTGTCAGAAGCACTGCAGAGGTGCCACACAGAAGATAAAAGAGCATTTTCACAAACTGTTACTGTAACAATTACCAGAAGCACCATGAACCAATAGAACTGGAGGCTCCATTTGTGTTTTATCAAAGCAGATGACTCACTGGTTCAATAGCAGCTTGGTCAGCTCCATATAGTATGGACTGGGGACAGGTGTGAATGCATCCTCTTTCCTCTCAAGATCTCGCATTTCCTCTAGTTTCTCTGCACATTAGAACAAACAGTAAATCTATAAACCAAAGTGGCAAAAGGATGATAATTCATCTCTCATACAGTAGTGGGAGAGCATTTTCAGACTTAAAATTTGACACAATCACAAATATCATCATGAAATATTTGTGGAAAAGACTTTTTGTTGTGTTTCAAAAGGTGTGAATACATCAGACAGAGACAAACAATTGTAATTGTTTTTTTTGGTTTATTGTTAGTAAAAAAATAAAAAATAAATGCTTGACAGCTTCAACATGGCATGCACTAGATGCATTTTATCATCTTGTAGAAATATCCAGTTTTGACTTTGATAGAAGAGAACATGTGCAGTAAAGAGCATGTGTGTTTGGAGAATGCAACAATACCTGGCAGTTAAATAACTTAAGACTGATTCTTAATGCAGTATATCACAAATGTATGGGATGTCTAAAAACATTTTTCCATCACCGTAAATGCCAATCAAGGTTTTCATCAACTGCCTTTGACTGGCTCTACTTTTAGTTGCATTATATGACTTATTTAAATGGAGAAAACTATGAAATTTTAAAGACCTGTAGTAGGGCCCGGCCAAACGAAAGTGAACGTCAGGATTCCTTTCTTTTTTTTCTCTAAAACAATTATTTTGATTACCCAGTGTGAAAGACATTTATTTGTAGTTTCTAAAACAGTGTTTAATTTGTACCTGAATTACAACTGGATATATAAGAGAATATATAACAATACAGTGTAAATTAAGAACAGTAAAGGTTGTAAATGAATGTATACAGCATGAACTCAGAATGTAAAGAGCACTGTTTAAATAAATATGTTCAAAATATATGTCTGTGTCTAATCTTATATTTCTTAAGAATCAAATACTATAATGCTTTAAAATATTATTATTTAAAAAAAAAAAAAAACAGCAGAAAGATGTGTATTAAATATAGTAATGAAACGTGTGGCTAAAGACTAATAACACCCCACCATGAATTAATGTCTTTTAAAACTAAAGTAAAAAATATATCAGTTTCATTTTTGGACATAATGTACTCTCGTATATTAAGAAAAGTGTGGTATGCTAAATATTTGCACTTTCCTTGAAGAACAACACTTTTTGCCATTTTTTCCAAACCTTTAATAACTGATTGTATATTGTTCCTCACTGATACTTTGTCAATGATTCATGTTTTTTATTAAATATTTGGTTATTATTCTTCAATGGCATGTTAAAGTACTTGCTTATTTACAATTTGAGCTATTATGATTGTTGCTAAATTAATATTTTATAACACATATGGAATGATTAGTATTTCTGCACAGGGCTTTCACGTTTACTCTCTTGACCAGGTCCACTATAAGTTTAAGTGTTCACTTCAGTAATAACTAAACCAGTAGAAACACTGTCAATTTTAAAGGAAATAGTCAAAACCCTGTGATGTTGTTCTTCTGTAATCTGTCATTTCACTCTAAATGCTGAGTTTTCACACACTGACAACGTAGAAATATGTGTATGGTTTGTGTATGTGGAATATCTGAAACTTACCAACATCCATCCACTCTGGAGGAACAATTCGACATTTCTGTCTCTGTTTGAGGTTCAGAGCCAACCACACAGGGACATCCACGGGTAGTCCCGGGTTGAAGGGACCCAGATCACCCTAAGAAACAAAACAAAACAAAAAAGCACACACACCGTAACTTTAGTCAAACACTACACGTTATACACAATAGCAACTGCACTCGCTCCATTCATATTAGCATTAACATTAGCGATTTGTGGTCAAATTGGTTAATGAATGAACGCATAAACACAACCCGCGCAGTCAAATAAGCTAAGAAAACCTTTAATGTCTATGCAGACGATGGCATTAAAGTGGCTAAAGTAACTACTGTAGGCCAGCTTTAACTGACTTACCCCGATCAAATAGATCCTGTCCAAACTGAAGTTAGGGATTATCTTCACCGGCTCCTTTTCGGCAAGAAACTCTACCTCGGAAGGATCCATAGTTTGCTGTTTCACTATAATTATTATTATTATTAGTTTGTGTCCAAAACTACACGTTACAAACGCTACAAACTGTTCCCGCGCTGTAGGGCAGTGGGCGGGGCGTTATAGGAGATGACGCTGACGTAATCAACTGCACATATCGCGACATTAGACCACGAGCACTTCTGTTAAAATATTTATTTAAATGAAGAATGCATATTATTCAACAATCGCACATATAAATATGAATATAAGAATAATGTACAGAACATCAGAGATTCCAAGGCGTAATAATCATATAATAATATTAAAAAGAAATTAAGCAATTTTTAAAAAAGACAAAATATAAATAACTTAATACGTTAAAGAGAATGAAGATTCAACAATAAGTAAAAAAAAAAAATTATATATATATATATATATAAAATTTTCTATCTATCTATCTATCTATCTATCTATCTATCTATCTATCTATCTATCTATCTATCTATCTATCTATCTA
>JAPSES010000001.1:4071601-4082007 GCA_029822895.1 Maxillicosta whitleyi
TAGATAGATAGATAGATAGATAGATAGATAGATAGATAGATAGATAGATAGATAGATAGATAGATAGATATTTTTTAAAAAGGACAGAAAAATATAACAATGTGAAGTGGCGGACAAATTTACTGAAGGTAATTACAGTAAAACTGAAGAGTTGATAAACACTTTTTTACTAAATTCTATACGTTTTAGAGATTCTAAATACATTATCGAGTATAAAAATAACTGAAACGATGTGGATGTTTTAGACCATCAGGCATCAGAATTGAGAAGTTTATGATATTTTGGACAACAGACTTTAGGTTAATGTCGTGTTTTGCAAAGTATTTTAGGAATTTTCACTTGGTTTAACCCAGAATTCAAAGAACTTGCAAATTATCGCCAATTTGGTAGTAATTTGGCATTGGCAAGTCATTGTCTATTGTCCCCTGACCAACAGTTGCGGGTAGAATCCACTAGATGGCAATATTTACTAAGTAATAAAGAGGACCCGCACTCGGAATAGTATGCACTGAAATTAAAATTGTTTGGGAATTAAATAATTTCAATATTTACATGCGTTTTCATAAAAAAAAAAAATAAATAAATAAAAAAAGTGCGTTAAAATTGCGAACTACATTTTTCCTTTATGTGTAAACATCAGCTGAAAACAAATGTGTGTATAGTACTTCCTGTTGTGAATTGGCCCTTGAGATGAATAGTAAAGGGGGTCAAAATAATTTATAATTCAGGGGCCACATATGGCCCAAAGTAAATACAATCTCATGTGAGTCAGACAGGTGAAATACCGTCACAATAACCTATAAATAATGACAATTCCAAATTTTCTCCTTGCTTTGAGTAAAGGTAAAATTACATGGAAATTCTGACAATTACAAATTGCCCTTTTGCAAAAATAATGTGAATAAACTGGACAAATATGAACAATTTTAAATGTTTAAAGAGAAGTAAATGCAATTTTAACTATATTATGCCTGTTACTAAATGTTTTAGACCTTTGTAGAGCCACTGTGCCCTATAAATTCTAATTCTCATGTGTAAATGAGAAACTGAGGTATCATATTGTTAATATTGCACTTATTTTTCTTAATACATTTTAGGTTGTGCATGGTTGTTCCTCTTCACATTTTTTAAAGGATAGATTGTAGATATAAACATTTCATAATGTAATTTTACCTTTTTCTCTGTAAACCAGAGAAGAGTTCTGTTATTCCTCCTCTCCACTGCCATCAGATTGTACAATAGCACTCACTGACCTCCAAATGCACAGAAATGTCATGTAATAATGTAAATTTGTCTTTTTGTTTCTCACTGCCTGCGGGGATGGTGCTATTATAAGTTATTATTTTACCGCTCCAGCCTGCTTCAGATCACATTGATCTGTGTGTGGCCCCTGAACTAAAATGAGTTTAACACCCCTGGAATAGATGATGGGACATTTTAGTGTACGCTGACATTATGTCACAGGCATATGAAATGAAAGTGTGACACAGAATAAAGTATTTAAAATCAGCACTGAGAACATATCTTTGAAGGAAAACTTGACAAATCTTGCTTGATTCTTCACATCTTTAACTTTGGATTACAAAATCATCACTTTGTTGAGAATAAACAACAGGAAATGATAACCGCAAAAATGTCAAGTGGGTGGGGTTCAATTCAGATGGGGTCATTTTCCTGTTCATATGGTAAAAGTTATGGGTGTGTTCAATAATTCCAACTTGGCTTCTGCTTTAATGCAGTTTCACACAAAAATAAAAAGCCAAACTGATGTAATCATATCTAAATCTACTGCCAGTCTCATGTACCTCTAATTCAACACAATTTGTTATGAAACTGAAAGTTAGTCTGAATTTTCTTCTCCAATTACACTTGTTCTGATCAGATAACAGTACTATCACATGACAATATCAACAAAGGCATTGGTACCAAATAAGGTAAATCTGCACAAAACTATCCTCACATCTTTAATCATTAAGACGATGATCACAATCTCTTGGCTGAAGCCACTCCCTCTCACAATGAATCAATAGAAAGATGAAGAGGCTTATGAAAAGTATGACTGCAACATTAATTAAAAACAGATATTTTATAAATACTATGGACTTCAATTAGCCTGTTTTTGTACTTGATATTTACCTCCGCCAAGGAAGGTTATGTTTTTGTCAGGGTTTGTTAGTTTGTTATTTAGCAAGATACCTCAAAAAGTTTGAACAGATTTTTAATGAAATTTTCAGGAAATGTTCGCTCTGAGACAAGGAACAGATGATTACATTTTGGAGGTGATCTGGATCACAGTCTGGATCCAGGAATTTTTTAATGGATTCTTTATCATTGCAAGATAGGGCCATTTTCAACATATGTGTATATAACTTCACACAGAATAACTGGATTGCTTGGCAAAAAAAACCAAAAAAAAAAAAAAACAGAACATGGTCCTGATACTTTCTGTGATATGTACAACTATGATCCAGATACTATCAATATTCTGGATACTATGATCCAGAACATGACAAAAGTAGGGGGCCTTCATAATTTTTGTCACTGTGAGGAAACTAATGCAGATACAGACCTGCAACTAGCATCAAACTGTAGCTAAAGGTCTACTGAAAAAGTAGTATGTGAACAGATTTGACGTATCTTCAATAGTTATGGAGCTAGATCCTGAAGAAAACCACCATTATGGAAATTTCGATTTTCACAAATAACTATTCAAAAAATAGCAATAGTGTAATTCTAGTTGTAAAGAGTATGTTTCCTGTGTCAAGAATCTAATAAAATAGATTAAAAAACAAATGTGGGAGTAATATTGTGGGGTGTCAGTCACAATATGTGGGGGAACTGTGCTGCTTGGTGGAGGTTTGTGCTCTCCAAGTGCTTTTCTGGTTATGAGCTAGAATGATTTCATGTAGATTTTCATTATCTTTGACAGCTAATGTCAATGGTGTGTTATTTCTTCTAATTACATATTTTCTTTACTTACATATTACATTGCTTTTTCATTCTGCTTCCTTTTCCCTCACATCCTCATTTGAATTTTATTCAGTTTTATGGACTCGTATGTGGACATAGAAGGGATACAAAGAGCCATAAACAGCCCCACTACTCTTGTGGTATGCCTGCAAACTGAGAAAACATGACTGCTTGTATGATGGATAAAATAAAAAAAAGAAAAGAAAAATGTTATCTGAATTGTCAGGCAGTGGATGAGACACAAAAATAAGGAGTTAAATGGCATAAAATGAATCAGACAAAGATGATTATTTCAAAAAAGTTGGTTTCATTGTACATTCAGTTCAGAAAAATCACTGTAGAAAATGTCATGCTCTCACAAATATTTCATTATGTCTTATTAATTATAATCCCCAATAAAAAGGCAGTTATTTATCCTTACTTTAGGTTTTTAAGTGTTATTAAATAACAGGCTTTAAAATAGTCAATTAAGTTCAAATAAATACTATTACCTATTTTATTACACAAGAAACTAAATTTACATATCACTGTAATCCTCAGAGTGGATATCAGTACAAATTCTCCAGAGCAGTAGTCAAAACAATCATTCTGTCATCCAAGATAACCAGAGGACGTGGTAGAGTAACCAAAGGATGGGAATCCACAAATGCTTGTTTGGCCAATAATGATGGAATAGTCTACTGCTGGGTTGGTTACTTCTGTTAATTCTCTTACTGCTTATGCATTTGCAGAGGAGTGTCATATGGCATTTAACAAATCCAATGATCCAGAACTTATGGATCACTGTGGTTATCTTCTTCACAACAGTATTTCAGTAAACCCTCTTCAAATACAAAGACTTATGATCTAGAGAATGTGTGAATTTAGTCTCAGAGCTTATTGGGTTATCTAGAGCTAATCAGAAATGTAATTAAGAACATATATTAATATCTTATATCAGCAGTACAATCATCAATTTATTATTATTATTTTTTACCATTTAAATCTTTATTCATTATATGTATGGCTACTGGTTGAAAATAAAGAGAAAAATAGATCAAATTGTCTAGAGTTTAGCTTTATGCACACAACTAGGAAAAAACACAAACCATTGCCAGAAAATGAAAGCATTAAAGTTGCATTCAAACTCACACCTGCCTTCCTCAGCTTATCATCACCTTTTAAAAAAGGTGGTCACACACTAACAGTGCAAGTATGATGCTTGCCCTTTAGAGATTTTGGCCTAAATCCTCAGTGCTCCACATGTTCTCATTAAAGCAAGAGCCTTTTGTGGAACAAAGACTGTTCAGCATTTTGTACTCCTGTATTACATGACAAGTAGTATCCTGCATGCTGAAATGGCAAGAATATTAGTATATTCGTCCATGAGGCTCCAGACAAAGGGGTTTAGCACAAATCTAAGACAGATTTGTTAATCACAGGGTTGGTCCAGTCATTCCTTAGATCATCCAAGTGATTGTCAAAGTCAATCAGGTTTTCATAACATCTGTTCTCTAACAGAGCAGATGTGATCTTCTGTGCTTCAGACCAGTCCTCAAAAGAGTCACTAGAAAACAAACAATCAAAAAGTTGAGTTAGGCAATAATCATCTGAAATATATCAACAGAATGTATGAATGTACAAAATGTTTCTGCCTTTTTCCACAAACCTGATACTGAACCATTCCTACTATTTTAACAAAAAATAAACTGATCACAAGTGGAACAAAAAAACTAGGCTTTCCCTTGACCTTGTCCTTAAAGAACCAAAGAACACAATGTGCAATAACTTCTGCTAAATCAACAACAACATAGACTGAGTTAAAGAAAAACTAAACAGAGATATATCAAAAAGACTGAAAAAAGCTGTAAACTACTCTAGATGGGGTAAGACCACATTATGGTGTGTTGTGCAACATCTGTCTTGTTAATGGTACATCTAGATTAGAATAGTTAGGTGTAAAACCTACAGAAACCTGGGCTGGTTCACTACATGGCACCAAGCTTCTAAGAATCCTTAACAGCACCAATTAAAGACCAGAACTGATTTGGTGGAGAGGAGTTAGGGGAGTTTATGTGCCAAAAGGATGCGTTAAGATGCACAGATAGAGTATAGATGTTAAAGATAGCTCTTCTTAAACTTACGCAGTAACCTCTCTGCTTTTCCACTTGTTTTCATGATGATCATAGATAAGAACGATGGGTTCAAAGCAGCTCATTGTTAATCTACTGCTGTCCACCTAAGGAAAAAAGCAGAAAATAAAATGATTATATGGTAGCTCTGATTCAAATGTAATCCTTTATGCATTTAGATAATTGTCTTCAAAACCATCTGATGTTTTAAATTATGTCAATTATACTATATGAACTTAAAATTTGCCTGATTACAAAAAAGATAGCAAGATCTGTGGGACAAAAAAAGCACAGAAAGAAGACAGGCACATATGCACAGTTTGGGATAAATAGTAAAAACATGTGAAAAGGAAAGTCCGTTTACTCTATCCTAAAATAATTTACTAGTACCATGACAATTGCTGATTCACTGAAGTTCTCAGAAATCCTGGCAGCCACTTTTTCTGCAACTTGGTTGAGTCTGCAAAAGAGAGAAGCAAAAACATTGCATTTATAAGACTGGGGTCTAGTGGGGTGTATCTGTGGCCATTATGACATTTCTTATAGTTAAGTGTACACTGAGATGCTAGTACCTTGAATCCTTTGTACGTTCATTGGCTTGATAATATCCGGCAATGACATAATTATTCTCTTTGCACCAGGTATCAATCTGAGAAGCAAATAAAGGACAAGGAAGAGCAATCAAGATGGGGGGAAAAAATCCTGCTAAAAGTAACACATTCTACTACAACAGTTTAAAAATACATACTTCCTTTACAAACATTACAATACATTTTTTTTTATTGTTAAATTCGTTTGTGGGTGCTGAATTCCTGAGGTCACTAGATGCTGATGCGTCTTTCATTCATCAATTCTGTTGATAAGCACATTATCTTGGTTGTTATTGCTCAAAATACTTAGATGACCATCCTATAAAACACAGGAAACATGAAGATTTACTACTGATTAGTGAGCAAAATTTCTAATTTGGGGAAAAAAATTTTTTAGATTGGTAAATGTACATAGTTTTGGTATAAACATTCTCTAATAAGCAGTAAATCTTGAAGATGCCCCTTTTCGTTGGGGTCATGTTTACCGTAATGTAAAACATAGTTTCTGTCACAATGTCAACACCTGTAATGGAAACAATTTCAACAAAAACCCATCCTTACATCGTAAAAACATGTCCATAGCAGATATTATGTATAAGTAAACTGCATTATACACTTACCAGTGTTAAAGCTACTTCTAACATTGGTGCCAGAGCAAGAGTACCGTGGAACAAGGGTACACAGTCCACACATAAAACTGGTTCACTGTGGGTGTCTTTCTTTTTATCTTTCGTCTTTTCTGCCACTAGCAATCCATTCACGGCACAGTGAGGATACTTGGCAGCATGTAAAAGCATTTTACAATAAGCCTGACTTGTGAGCTGAATAGGCATATTTATGCGAGGATCAGGTGAATCTGAAGAAAGATAGATCCTGGGCGAAGTTGGATAGCTACTCGGTATATAGAGGTAGTGCAATGTGAATCCTACCGTTAGCTAACATTACATGTGAAGTCCGGAGAAAAGTAGATTTCTATTCCAGCAGTGAATTTACTGCCAGATTTCGTATTTGAAGCTGTGCCTCCTAAAGCACACATGCACAATCGACATAAAACACAACTGTCTTTTAAACGTTACTACTAACACAGAACCGAGCTTAACAAGCTAATCTCACTTCCACCTTCCACTCGACTCTGATGCACCGGTGGTACCGCAAATTGACGTAAAATAACGTAAAATACAGCGAGCTGGGCCCGAAGTAATTTACGTATTTCCGGTCACCATCACACTTCCTTTTAGTTCAACGGCGGACGGGAGTGAGGAAGGTAAAGTAGGTCGTATTTATATCAATAGCATATTTCTATTTATGTTTGAATGCAGTATATTCTAAAGTGTTAGTATAATAGGAGCATAAAGGTTTTCGACGTCACATTGGCTCTCAGAAAAGTCTGTTGTTTGTAAAAAAAAAAAAAAATACGTTATAGCATTTAAGCGACTTTGCCAGAACGGAACCGGGTGTCTCACCTGCTAACTAGCTGTCTATTTCCACTAGCATCAGAGACATCAGGGCATCATTCTTCCGAAGATATTGGATCTCGCCATTATCCGTTGAATTATATATATAATTACACTGCATTTAAGGGCTGATCTAATAAGTCATAGGTTTGTGTCTCAATGAAAGTAGAAATTGTGTTCCATCAAATCCTGAGCGCTTTGACCTTGTGTGCAGCTAATGCTAACATTAGCTTAGCTAACGGTGTAATAACACTGTAATGCTAATCGTTGTTAGTTTGGTCGCTTAATGTTCGCTTAAATCGATCACATAAATACAACGTATGTCTGTGTTGTTTAACCTTTTGAATCACTGAAGTTTTGAGTTCTATAGACAGTTTGGAAGTTAGTTTTATGAGTAGCCTGTTCTTTACCAAGTCCACCATTATATATATTTGGTAAATATTTGGACTTGTTTTGCTTGTTTTTTGTATAAATTATATGCATTGTCACATTTAAACTATAATATATATTTTGTTAAACGAAGTATGACAGTGTTTTATTTGTTTATTTATTTTCTATGTTGTGCTCTTTTTGAGTTTGCTGATTTCTCTTAATATGATTTTATTTGACACAGAATGCTGGCCTCCAGAGCCTTTAGCCTCATTGGCAAACGTGCCATTTCTACATCTGTCTGCGTACGTGGAGGGCATGGTATGTGTCACATAAAACGTCAAGAAGTGTTTTCTATTTTTACCTTTAGAGATAATGATTGACATTTAGTTTATTGCGCAATCGTGTACATATGCAAGTCATCAACAGAGATAAAGACTAAACATTTGTTATTGTACTTCAGTGCAGGTATGTTCTTACTAGGATCTTAACTGTCACATGGACATCACTGTGCTTTTTTTTTTTTTTTTTTTTTTTACATTGGATAAGTACAATATAAGCTTAGGTAAAAGAAATTACTAGTATATAAACAGTTTTTTTTTTTTTTTTTTTTTGCATAAACCTGTTCCTTCCTGGGATTTTTTTTATAAATGTCAATAAAATCTGACACATTATTTATGCCTTATGTGACTATCAGTGTCAAGATAAATTAGACAATTCCAAGATCATAAACAGGGTTTTTTTGGTGACAATATGTCAATATTTCAAGAGTAAAAAAAAAAGTCATTCAGCTTTTTGGATTTACAGCCAGCACACAGACATTTGCAATGAAATTAGTAAATAACAGTAGAATACCAAACAGGACATAGAAGCAACATGCTTTAAATAGCAGAAAATAAACAAAGCCTTAAAGTGTAATGAAAATGCCAAACCTCATTAAGATGCTATTAAAAGTTAGTATAGTAATTTTAGTCTACTTGATTACCACTAGTCTTAAAAAGGGAAACAAAAATTCCCTGTCTTATAATGTACTTTATGTTTAGAAGCATTTTTAGAGACTGTTTGCATGAGTGAGGAGGATATTCTGTGTTAATGAGACATTCTCTCTTGTTGTATGTAGGTGTTGCTAAAGTAGAGGAGTACACTCTCCCTGCCTACTTTGACAGGCGGGAGAACCCCCTCCCTGATATCTGCTATGTACAAAACCTGAGTGCAGAGCAGAAGTCCCTGAAGGAGAAGGAGAAGGGCTCCTGGGCTGCACTCTCCCATGAGGAGAAGCTTGGATGTAAGGCTTAAACCCACTGCACTCTGTTCTGAACATATTCTAATGTTTTTGTCAGAGGTCTTTCCTGAATTATTATCTCTTAAAATGCTAATCACTCTAATTTGTGTGTTTCCAATGATAAGTATACCGCATCAGCTTCCACCAGAGCTTTGCTGAGATGAACAAGGGATCAGCAGAGTGGAAGTCTGTTATTGGAGGAGTGTTCTTTTTTGTTGGTTTCACTGGCCTGGTTGTGCTCTGGCAGAGGAAGTATGGTAAGTGTTGTGAATACTTAAATGTCTGATATAAATATCACAAGTTTTCATTATCTCTTGTTTATGGAAATACATTTCTACAATTCTTAGTTTTGCACAAGTTGATACTTGTTGTCAAATTGAGTTAATTACTTAAATTGGAAATCTCTTTTCACAGTGTATGGACCAGTCCCTCACACATTTGATGCTGAGTATAAAGAGAAGGAGCTGCAGAGGATGCTGGACATGAGAATCAACCCAGTGGAGGGCTTTTCAGCCAAGTGGGACTACGAAAGCAAGCAGTGGAAAAAATAAGACCTAGAGGACCATCATACATACTTGAAGATAAAAGCAGACCAACATACTTCCAAAAAAAAAAACATACCAGAATACCTATATTTCTGTATTTATCAGTTGTTCACATTACCTCAGTCTGTGCATTTTGGAAGACCTCTTCCTCTTACGGTCATTGTGTATTATAGAAATGGAAATAAAAACTGTTAACATGATAACGCATATTCCCTCTACATTGTGTGGTCTGGTGTTTCATTTTTAGGATGACTTTTTTGAATTGGAGAGAGTCTTAATTTAAGTGTTGTGGTATATCGCTTTATTATATATTTTCTTAATTCAGATTACTAATAGCAATACTGTAATTCAACTGAAATATTCTAATTAAATATTCCTTCATTATGATTCATAGCTATATGATAGTCATAGTTATTGATGTTTTACATCATATTTACATCAGACTAGTTATTCAAAGGACAAACTTTAATATGATGTCTCTGATTGAGTTGTATGGATTTTTAATAATATTTTATCACAATATTAGCCTTATAGCACAATTGCTATAGACAATTTTGGCCAAATTGTGATCACTATAATTTTACTCTTCTAACACTGCTACTTCATTTCGCATCATTGGTCATGTCCTGTAAAAAAAGAAAAAGACTTAGGCTATGCTATGAGACTAATGATAGGTATTTGTGTAATAAATAATTTAACTTTATGTATATGTAAAGCAAATTTTAAGGTGTAAATCTTTTGAATCTATCAGCTGGTTAGAATGACATAGAAATATACAGTACTGTCCAAAGCTCCTGTAGTGTAGCTGGTGTAGTTATAATGACCATACATATGCATCTCTCAGTTTCTGTATTAAGATATAATCTAGATACATGGGAATAATATGCAGCATTAAAAAAAAGAAAAAAACGTTTAAGGGGAAAAAAATTGCTTCTCCAAACCAAAGAGGTAGTATTTAGTCTGTCCTTGTGTCTTTAAGCCAACCTTGGGGTCAGGACCCTACATGGGGTTGCCTGGACTTCAAATGGGGTTGCCTGAAATTTCTAGTAATTATATATATATATATATATATATATATATATATA
>JAPSES010000001.1:4082211-4110485 GCA_029822895.1 Maxillicosta whitleyi
AAGCTGAAGCATTGTGGTACTGTTTATTTGTCAAATGTTCATTGTGCTACAGCTCTTTCATAATTCATAGTTTAAGTTATTGTTTGTTCAGTATTATTGCCAGCCTTGTAAATATAAGCTGTGCATATTCGGACCAAGAAAAATAAAATTCTCTTTTAAATAATCCTTTTATTGTTTGGTTTTAATGCAAATTCGAAATAAACAAATAAAATAATATACATTATAAATCCTAACTGTAGTCTAAAATTGACGTTTATTTGAAACATAGTATGGCAAACTGTTTCATGATCAAACACAAATAAATTTTAGCAGAAAAAAAGTCTCCGTTTTGGATGTCTGGTTTCGCCAGATATGTGTGATGCTAAATTGGGGCCAAAAAAGGTTGAGAACCAGAGCTTTAACTCTTCTATCACATTAACTATGTGATGTTTCTGCTGCTTCTTGTCATGGAGTCAGGGGTAGTGACTTAATAGTAGTTAATAGTGACTTTAACCTTCAGAACTCACTTCCAACTTTATTTATAAAGCAATTTAAAACAACAAGTGGTGTACAGAAGATTGAAAGCACAATAAAAAAAAAATAATAATAAAAGCATAAAAAAAAAAAAAAAAAAGATCAAATAAATAAAACAAGTTAAAGTACAAAAACAGAAAAAAAAATGCCATAATTTGATTTCACCTTAAGGCTGTAGTGTGTTCATATTTTGTGTATCTGAACAAAGAGGATGAGAAATAAATGTGTTTATTTCAACCCCAAAACAGCCGAACTATTGGTAATCTAAGCAGCTGCATTAGTACATGATCTTTGACGTGGGGGATGAGTGGTGTTTTTTTTTTTTTTTTTTTTTTTCTAGAATGTGTCTAAACATTAAGCTGTGTGACCTGCATGTGAAGGTTGGAGTTGGGGGTATCTCAGCTGACTGCAAAATGCTGTGATGTCACTTACCGGATGAACCCGCAGCTGCAGTTGTTTCACGTCAAAACAATCCGGAAGACGATAGGCTACAGCATGACGGAACTGTTTATGTAGCCGAGGTTATGAGGCTACAATAACATTACTCTTTAGACATGGTTTTACGTCTTGATAATACCAATGACTAGTGGAAGAACTGTGCGAATCGACCGTAGATTAGCCACCATTGTCTGCGCCTAAAATAAGTCCAGTGAAGCCTTTGCATTTGCAGTCCATTGTTTCAGATCACAGTAGTTGGACATTCAAGTGCTGTAGCTTTGTGCTCCCGGTTTTCACTCATCATGGGTAATGGAATGAACAAGGTAAGCTCTGATTTATGTTTTCTGTTGTTTTATTCTCCCGATTATTTATTTATTTTAAATCTATCGCTAGTGCTGATCCTTCTCAACCTTAATTAATCATAAACTGCAATAAAAAGCAGCAGTTCAGTGACAGACTGTGAACACTGAAGTGTGATGGGATCTGATTCTGCTCTATCTGGGGTTTATTAACTGCCAGATTGTCACTTAGCTGAAAACTTTGAGCCTAATGTACTGTAACAGCTGGATTCCATGTATACAAGTATCTAGGTCAGCTCCTATATGCTGCAGACCTTGTCCTCTGATCCTTTGATAAGGCAGTTTGTCTAACTTTACTCTGAGGATCCAGTCAATTATTAGAAATGTTTTTGACCTTGCTTTACATCTGTATCCTCCTGCTTGGTTTTGACATAATACTATGTGCTCATGATCACGAAACAGCAGAGACAAGCTCACTGACAAACATGTTATTATTATTATGTTTTACTTTATTGACATTTTTTCTATAACAGGCGATTAACATTATTAATGACAAGAGAGAGTTTAAAAAATATAATATAAATAAAACGTAGTAGACATAAAAGAGACAAACATGTTATAATCATACATTCCAGTCATGTCTGTAGGAGTCGGACTGTTTCTGCTGTAGTTTCCAGTGGCAAAATACAACAGAAGATGAATCTATTCTTACGTTCCAGCAGCTATAGAGAACTCACTGTATCCATATAAATCCTGCACCTTGCAGGGTCTCTTCTCCATTTTGGTCTGATAATGATGCATCAGTGCTTCAGACCTTGTATGGCTGTAGGCAGTGTTTTCCATGCTGGTACTTCTTAAGCCTTAAGCCTTTAAATCCAATCGGACTCAATCCAGGGCATTTGCTCTTTTCAAGTCAAGTTTCGACGCTGTACTGTCGGAAATATCTAAACTAAATGCAACATGTCTGTAAATGCTGCTTCACAGGTTGTTGATGGACTCTACCTTGGCAATATAAGAGGTAAGAAAAATGTAATTTTACTTGGTTAGCAACAATAAGTGTAGTATCTGTTTTCCTCCATATGTACGTTGCTTTAATATAGATGATGTGTCTCATAAGGTATATTATGTTTTTTAAACTATGATGCATTGTTTTGATAAACTCTTCCCCACATAGATGTCAATTCAAGTAAAATTTAATGCATCACAGTACAATTACTAATAAATTTTTCTCCAGGAGCTTAACAATCTGTAAGAATATACAATACCCCGTATCTTGTATCTTTCACTTTGGAAAATACAAGTAAATACATTGATGGAAAAATCACATTTTATACATTGAAAGTATTTTGCCCCTGTTGAACCAACATAATATTTTTTTTTCAGTTGTTACACCACACATCCTGGCACAACCCAGATACCCAGATAATGTAGCATCTGCAGCTTTCTAAGTTTAGCTGCTGAGCTGATGACCCCCCCCATGACACACAAGAAGAGCAGCTAAAATTACTTCAAATGACAGGAGCAAGTGACCACAGGCCTAAGTGAACCAAATGATGCTGCAGGACTGTAAACATGGACCAGACTAGCTGTTGGGTAACTTTGTCTCTTTTCTTGTCCCAGATGCAGAAAACAGAGAAAGTCTTTCAAAGAACGGCATCACTCACATCCTATCTGTGTATAACAATGCTAAGCCTGTGTTTGAGGTCAGTGTAAAAGCCCGGTAATGTTGTCTGATGTCTAATTGCAAATTGTCATATATCCAATTACGTTATTTCCTGTCAGAAGTCTGTTGCAGATTTTGGTATGACTGTGCATCTAGCCTTATAATTATGTGATGAGTCCTGTCAGCCAGCTGGGGGAACTGATGAGCTATAGTTAGAATGACGTGTCTGTGCGGTATTGTTGGTAGTATGTTTAGGATCAGGAGTTAATGATGACATTTTTTTTGCTTAATCAAATCTGCTGAAATTTTCAGGTAGAAAATATAAGGAATTTCCTCAGAATTTGTCTCTGTTTTACACTAATAATGATAGTTTATCAGGGTAAGGAGATTTATTAAAAACATGTTCAGTGTTGTTTGGTTTAAAAACCATCATCTGTAGTTCATCTTATCCTGATGTCCTGTCTTAAATGTTTTATGTGGGGAAAAGTGAGAACTAGACAGCTATAATTGTTATTTAATAACAGGAAGCTACATTCAGTTACAAGGGATGTAGACAAGACAGTAACACAATATGTTTGTCTTCTAATGTAGTGCATTTAGGCCCATTCACATGTGCTGTAATATGTGTTCTTGGATTATATTTCAATAGTAATGCACTTTCTTTAATTTGCCTTCCAGGACATGACTTACCTTTGTATTCATGCTGCTGATGCCTCCAGTCAGAACCTGTGAGTACATGATATTCTTCCATATTCACACATTCAGACACACTTAGATGACACCTAAAGCATACATTTTGAGTTTTTCTTGCCTCAAGTGAAGTTGGTATGAGTCATGTAGCTTTATTTCAACACTATTGGTCACCAGATTGTGGCCGCAGGGTGTGACAGGGCAGCACAGACCGTTAATATTGTATGAAGCATTTTGGCTGCATAGAAGACAGATTGATTGTTTTTACTTGGGTGATTCCTGCCAGTGGGTTTTTGATAGAGACTGTGAATATCCTCTGAAACTGTAAGGAGCAAAACACCATATGTCTCAGTTCTGCAGGAAGAAGTAGTGAGCCTTTCACCTATCAGATACTGACAAATCTGAGTTTTAACCAGAAGTTAAACAGTGTTACTTAAGTACAGCCCTATAATAGGATAACTATGTTTCTGTAAATGGCATAAGGTTACCATAGCATATCCTATAAGAAAGACAACTCTTTGTCTCCCAAATAAATGATTAGTAAGATTGGTTACTGAAGACTCACATCATTGTGTAGAGTTGTATAGACATTGGTTGGTCTGCTTTCAAAAGAAGAGGGTAACGGTTTAGTTTGGCCACTGATAGACCTCATCAGTCCAGTGCTATGTGTCGAATGTTAATTCTGTAATATGAGTAAAGCTGCAGTTCTTGATAACTGTAGTGTCACTGAGCCAAAAATCCATAATTCTCTTTTAGCATATTGTGATGTGCTTTTCAGAGGAGTTGAGACTTCCGTCTACTCCTTAGCTGTAGGAAATATATTTTTAACTTTTTTTTTTGCTAATCACACAAGCTTTCAGACAGGCTGGAGGATTACATTTATAATGGACAGTAATTGCTGATCGCTGATCAGATTTAGTCAGACTTGATTCTATTGCTCTATTCTTTCTCAACATGGAAGCTTTAACGTGGCTTCAGTTTTCCATAATGGCATGGAATGACATCAGGGAATCTACCTATATTTAATAATTTGATTTTGACCAAGAAGATGATGATGCAGAAGGAAGCTGTGTATCTTCAAATTCATATTTTACTTTATTTTATCAATGACGTCAGCTCCTGTAGCCTTAAGCTTGTAAAGGTCTAAGGAGCTGAATGTTAGCAACAACTGTATTAGAGAGAAAAAGAGGGAAAATGAGCCAGAGGAAGAGGGAAAAAAGATGGTGTAAGTATGTGTAATGTCTCATTGTCCTTCAGGAGGCGTGTTGAAAGAATCATGAGCTGTCCCTTGGCCCATGCAACAATCACTAACACAACACATTAGTCATAGAATTTATGGTTCCTTGACCTCATGGAGTTTTAACTGTAGTATTTTGGGATCAAAAATGCAAACGTTCCAGCTGTAATAGTGCCATCTACTGGTCAGTTATGGTTACAGCACAGACAGGAGGCTGTTGGCGTGGATGCAACACTCACTGTGATTTCCCTTTTTGAAAATGTTAGTTGACTAATGAGTAATAAATATTAAAACATATAAACAGTACAGATTGTATTTGCAAGGCTGAAGATACTACTCACTTTAAGTTTGAGATAAAAAGGAAAGTGTAGCGATGTTCATTGATCAAACGATACATTTCCTGATTGAATGGAAATGGGTTCTTTGGGTCTGGTACAAGAGTCAGTTCATCCATCAAACCTTATTTGTGTAAGCAGCTTTATACAGATTAGAGCAGTAGAGGTCAACCAGGGGTGGATTTTTCCAAGACCCATATATTAACAATTGTGTCCAACAGGAAAAAGCAGATTAAGCAGCCGATGTCACTGCCCCTTGACAGTAGATATCACTGGAAATTTACTATTTTTGACAAATTACTGAGCACTGAAGTCAAAGTAATGAGTACGACAATGAACAAGTGGTGCCAGACACAACAACCCCTGCCCCGCTCATGTATTGTAGCCTATTATATACCCTTGTGTTGTCGTAATATTCACGAAGATGGAAAAAATAAATGCAGTCTGTTTTCATGACTCTTTTCAGTTTTGATATTCTTTACTTGATATTATTTCCAGGTCACATACTCTGACCTCTAAGTCCCAAAGCTCAAAATTTTATCCGACAGCAAGTTTAATCAGTTCTTTAATGACATTCATTTATTAAAACAAGTTGTTTTTTTCCAGAATGAGTTCATTAGAAATGACCAATTTTTTTATGGAAGCTGTTTTTTTGACTGACTCACCTATCCTTTATAATGGTGAAGTACCACAATGTTAGGCAAGTGGTGGGAAAGTGTTTTAGAAAAAAAAATAGCCAAAATGAGAAAAAGAAAACAAACCAAAAGGCTTATACCTTAGCTTTATGTCAGAGTGATGTATAACAATTGTCTCTATATATGTACCAAGTTTTAAGTTAATTAAAACAAAGTTTATGTTTTTAATAGGCATTTGAAATTTCAGCTGTTATAAAAAAAAATGGTCAAAAGAAAGATTCTAAAAATTCATAAAAAATTTTAACTTCACCTACTTTTCCCAAAATTTTCCCAAAAATCAGATCTATTCTGGGTCCATTGCAATATATAAACCCACTTTGGTATGAATTCAACCAACAGTTTTCCTGCTAAAGCATTAACAACCAAAGAAACAAACTGAACCAAAAACAATACCCCTGGCCTCCACTTCAGGGGGAGGGGTAATAGAATAATCTGAATCACTAGACACTAAAAGTGATGAATCAGTAAATCTAGGACTGAAGATCAAACCAACTGTCAAAAGTCTAGACAATTCACACTCATTATTATTATTAGGCATGCACCGATTCCGAAAGCAGTATTCAGTATCGGGTCCGATACTGAGCATGAGTACTTGCAGCAGGTGCACAGCGGAGGAGTAATGCTAATAGTGTGAAGATTTTTCAAAATAAACTATGGTGACAAAAGTAACGTCGACTGGAAGTAACGCTAAAGACACAGATGGATTCAGACGGAGCACTCTGTCCGCTCTCTGCGTATGCAGTTCTGTCTGCCTTTTACGGATGCATACCCAGACGGAGAATATGGAGACGTAGAGGATCTGTTCAAAGAGCGACTGTGTGATTTAGTGAAAAACTACTGACATATTTAGGACAACTACCCAGGGCTGGGCTGGTTTATGTCCTACTTATAATACTATGTGGGTAAGGAGCGGTGCAGACCACCACCCACAGAAGTGAAAATTAAACCTAAAACTAATTAATCTTTTCTCTACCTCCTGAAGTTTCACTTGTAAACCTTATCAGTGGAAACGCTGCAAAATTAGTTTTATCTCTGTCATCTCCATGTTTGTTATTACTGACTTTCTTCTTCATAAAATGTTATTACCTCCGCCAAGGAGGTTATGTTTTTGCCAGGGTTTGTTAGTTTGTTAGTTTAGCAAGGTAACTCAAAAAGGTATGAACAGACATTAATGAAATTTTCAGAAAATATTCGCTCTGAGACAAGGAACAGATGATTACATTTTGGAGCTGATCCGGATCACAGTCTGGATCCAGGAATTTTTTAGAGCATTCTTTATCATTGCAAGATAGGGCCATTTTCAACATATGTGTATAGAACTTCACACAGAATAACTGGATTGCTTGGTAAAAAAAAAAAAATACAGAACATGGTCCTGATACTTTCTGTGATATGTAAAAGTATGATCCAGATACTATTAATATTCTGGAAACTATGATCCAGAACATGACAAAAGTAGGGGCCTTCATAATTTTTGTCACTGTGAGGAAACTAATGTAGATACAGACCTGCAACTAGCACCAGAGTGTAGCTAAAGGTCTACTGAAAAAGTAGGATGTGAACGGATTTGACGTATCTTGAATAGTTATGGAGCTAGATCCTGAAGAAAACCAACATTACGGGAAAGTCGATTTTCGCAAATAACTATTCAACAAATAACGATATCAGTGTAATTCTAATTGTAAAGGGTATGTTTCTGTGGTCAAAGAATCCACTAAAATAGATTAAAAACAAATGTGGGAGTAATATTGCAGGGTGTCAGTCACAATATGTGGGGGAACTGTGCTGCTTGGTGGAGGTTTGCGTTCCCTGAGTGCTTTTCTAGTATTTCCTGGTATTTGTAGAGTTTGGTTAGTTAATAGTAGCGCCCCCTGGTGGATTGATTGAGAAATGCTCATTCTAATGCATTAAATGTCAGTATCAGCACTTTGTTCCAGTCAGACTAATGACAATGACAATAAAGCACATTTTCAAAAGGATCTAAGAACTGTAATGGGATTATTAAGTACTTGTATAGGTACTCAGTATTGGTACGTACTCAAATGTAAGTACTTGTACTCGGTCTGGAAAACAGTTGTATCGGTGCATCCCTAATTATCATTATTATTATTATTATTATTTGTGTTGATAATTTATTAATATTAGATATTGGCCACCATCAAAACCATGTTCTGTAGATCCTGTAGATCAAACATCTGGTCCGTGGGCCAAAACCAGCCCGCTGAGGGGTTCAGTCCAGCCTGTTGGATGAATTTATGAAATGGAAAAATTACACTGAAGATTTTAATAATCAAGCATAGCCAAATAATGTTAGTTCAGGTTCCACCTACAGACTAATATGATCTCAAGTGGGTTATACCAGTAAAATACTATCATAATGACACCTACAAATGTCTCTCTTTGTTTTAGTGTAAAAATGTTAAACTGCATGAAAATGTTTATGTTTACAAACTTTCCTTTAACAAAAAGTGAATAACCTTTACAAATATAAACAACCTGAAATGTCTTAAGAGAAGTAAGTACAAATTGAACAATATTCTGCCTGTTATTAAATGTTGTATATCTTTTATAAATCCACTGTGGTCTATCAGTCGTAATGTCATGTGTAAATGATAACCTGAGGCAGAATATTATAAAAATTTTAGGACATTTGAGATTGTTAATCTTATTTAGATTTTTAAGGAAGATGTAAATTTTTTCATAATGTAATGTTAATTTTTCATGCTTATTATTTTACTGCTCCAGCCCAGTTGAGATCATATTGAGCTGTATGTGTGCCCTGAATTAGATGAGTTTGACACCTTTGCTGTAGACAATTTCTAAATTGTCTTTAGCTCAAATTAAAATGAGAAATGACAAAATCATGTGAGATAACAAACTGAAGTGAAATACATTAACTATAAATTTATACATAAAAATAAATTGAATAGTACAAGAAAAGACTTAAACAACAAAATAATAAATTAAGGAAATAGAATAATAGAATCAATTAAAGCCTATAGGACAAAAGAAAGCAAAATAGAAAACAATCAACAGTGCTCAGTGCTGTGAAATTGTGTTTTTCTAAGCTTATTTTGAATGAACACAGATAATTAATTAAGAGTATATTAAATTTAAAAAGTATGATTCTTTTTACCTACATTACACAGAAAAAGAAAAGAAAATAGTGCAGGATAAAATACAAGCTAATGAGAGTTGAGACTGTTTGGTTGGATGTTGCTGATTGGGTTGGGTTGGAGGTGTCTGACCTCCACTGTCGCAATCAGGCATCTTTCCCTGAGGCAGCAGAGGAAGGAAACCTTACTGTGGCATCTGGCTGTTGGCTTCGACCACCCAGGGTTTTAATAAACCCCCTCTGTCACAATCGCTAGCAGTGAGGCAAACTGCCGCCCTGCCATCAGCATCTGATAGGGGCATTTAAGTCCAGACCTGAGGCCCCTCCCACATCTACGGTCCAGTATGGAGTCCATCTCATTAACATTTGTTATTTGTTACAAGAGGCAATATGAAGATAAAGTGATACTGAAATTAACAAAACAACAAAATAATCAATTTCCCTCCCTCATAATTATAATCCTCTGTGTGTGCACAGACCATAAAAGTGTTAACTCATTTGCATCCCAAATTTCCATCTGTGTGCAACGTCTTTGGTTTATTTATTGCATACTTTGGAAAAACTAACCTGCCACACAGTATATTTTTGGTTTGAGTGAAGATTCATATGCAGATTATTTTTGTTGAATTGTATAAATTATTGCACCATTGTTTTTTAAAGGTTCACAGACCTTATAATACAGCAGATATGTTCATTCAGTATTATTATCTGGATTCAGCTGTTTTAAACCTCAAAACTTTGTCACAAGGTAAATTTCTGCATATTAAACAAGATGGCCGGAAACTTCTTTGCTAGGAAGACAGAACAAAGTGCTGAGAAGACATGTTTTGAAAAGGGGTTTGGATCTCAGGAAGAAGGAAAAAAGTAAAGTGGCTGTCAGTCTATTTTAGCCCCAGTCTGTTATTCTGTCTGCTATTGAGTAACCGGCATCTGCTCCTCTGGAGACGGTGCTATCAGCCATGCACTTCTTGGTTATGCAAAGCACCGGTGCTGTTTCCTGACGGTGAACAGTAGGCCTGTTGAATGCACTTTTACTAAACTGCACTGAGGTCACAACACCATCATTAAAAGCTGCTCTGTGTCTTTCTAAGTTAAAATGATTGAGCCAAATGAGGGAGCACTGATTGTAATTTTGCAGATAGACAGAAATGACAGTTACTTCCCTAGTCTCTCCCTCTGTCTGAGGTCTAGTCTACCACAGTCCGGGACTAAAGAAACTCTGACCTTTTTTCTCACATGACTTGCTGGAGTAAATGAAAAAAAAAAAAAAATCACAAGTCTTACATATTGCTGTTTTCAATAATAAACAGTAAACAAAACTATCTGCTTTATCAAAAAAAAAAAAAAAAAAAAAAAATCACTATTATTTAGAGTGACCAACAGTTTCTACAGTCAAACACAAACCAGGTCCCCAACACAGGAGTTTCAGTTCAAGGTGTCTTTTCTCATATCCTATAATGTGTAACTTGAAATGTATTTTTAGATCTACCCACCTTTGCCATTCCACTGTAGTAAAAAGTTACTACTGATAGATTTGATGAGTAACACTAGTATCAAATGTCCAAGTGAAAGCGAATCCTAGTTTATCTCAACGAAAAGTAAGCACCTTTGTTAATTTATTATTAGTTTTAGTCATATTTTGAAGGATGAATGTGATGATTTTCTCTGTTTTTTGCCACATTTTATTTGGCGTGTCAATGAAACATCATTAGAGTTTAGACAAGGTTTGTAAACTCCACAAAGGTAGTAACTTAGCTCAAATGTAATAAAAAAATATGCAGCTTTTAACCTAATAATCCCACAAATGAAATAACTTTCCCACAAGCATAACAGTTGCCTACCGCAAACATCATACCTCATTTCCCACAAATGTAATAATTATTCCTTTTGTGGGGATTTATTACATTTGTGGGGTGGTAAAAATCTTCTGTTTCCAAAATTGTAATAACTTCCCACAAATGTAATAAATTCATAACTCACATATATTTAAGTCATGCATGCATGAATATTCATTCATCTTTCTATTTTCTTCCCATTTATTCTTGTCTTTTTGGATACTTGCCTTTTTAGAATGATCAAATATTGCAGTTACACCACATGATATGTTGTAAAGGTTTTATAATAAAAGCTTCAGTATGAACTGGATAATATTTATTCTCATTAAGTATAATAGAAGCCTATGTTTGAACAAGTAAATAAAATGTCTGGATATGATTATGATAACAATGGGGAGGGAAGAGTACACTGTGGGAAAATGAGGTATTATGTTTGTGGTAGGCGACTGTTATTACATTTGTGGGTTTATTGTGTTAAAAGCTGCTTTTTTTATTTTTTATTTTTTTACGTTTTGGAGTTTATTACATTATTTGGGTTAACAAGGCTGTTAAAGATTAAAACAGGCTCATTACATCCCTTTTTTTAAATAGATAAATTGATTGGGGTTTTTTTATTGTTTAACTATTATTTTCTTTAATCTAAGTCCACACACCTTTATATATGATAGGTGCATCGTAGAAAAGAACATTCAAACAACAAGAAAAGCTCCCACAATTTTAATTGTTTTTTGTGGCAATTTAAAGTATTTTGAATTATTGTTTTATTATTATCATTAATAATAAGAATAATAACTTAAGATAATTGTACCATAGTTTTGTGTGAAACAGAGGGAAGATTTGTTGACATTGAAGATAATGTATTACATTCAAAAGAAGTGAGACACTGCAGGAGCTTTTTTGTTGTTTTCAGATTGTGTTAAATCTGTGAAATAATTTCTATATCCATTATTAACAGTCATTGTTTGAAGTCCATAGTACTGAATGACACAGAAGGCTTGGGAAGTTTGCAGCCTTATAAGTTGTTTTATTTTTTTAGGTTACAACATTTTAAAGAGTGCATCAGCTTCATCCATGAATGTCGCCTGAATGGTGGATCCTGCCTGGTTCACTGGTAGGTACTGACTATTAAAGCTGTTCCTGCATCAACTTTACTGATAAAAAAAAGCATAAGGTAAAGATCAAGCTGCTATGTGACAGTGACCAGGCTGTGCGTTGTGTTTGGCTGCAGTCTTGCAGGTGTGTCCCGCAGCACTACCATGGTGGTGGCCTACCTGATGACTGTCACGCACTACAGGTGGGAGGACTGTCTGTCTGCCGTCAAAGCCGTCCGATCCTTTGTGGGCCCAAACTATGGCTTCCAACAGCAGCTGCAAGAATACCAGACAACACGAGTGTCAGAGGTACACACCCAGAGGAACACATCATAAACACATCCAGTACTGTGTAAAAGTTTATAGACATAAATAGGTTTGCATGAATGCCCTTCTCTGTAAAGTTAAAGTCCTTTTGTCCGTTTTATTCATACCAGTAATCACCTTTAACCAGGTGTAATCATTACATACTGAGTCTCAGCGCCACTTTATTTTGTCCTTTATCTATTAAGAATAAATCACATGCCACAATTATTTCAGGAGAAGAGGTATGAATATTTCATTCTAACTTTATGGACACCAGTGTGTATTGGTATAATGTACTTGTACATTTGTCTGTCTGTGTAACAAGACACAACTAAAATGAATGAAAGGTAAAAGAATGAAAGAATTTCAGAAAAATACTGACAGTATAACCTTAGTTTGGCTTTAATATGTCTTGAACTCTGAGATGTACTTTTTTTTTATACCTGGTTTCATTTAACACACATTCAGTATTTCTTATTGTTTGTGCTACTCTCACACACTAAACACTGACTGTTTCCTGTATAAGTCATGTACATTCTATTTTTGTCATTTTTTAAATGCTTTTCATATGTACCTCTTTTTCCTTCCTGTGTTTTAATAAACTCATAAATAGATATATTGCTCATAAGAGCCGTGTATATACAACATAAGGGTGACATAAGACCTCTGCACAGTACTGTAGCAGCTCCAGAAAGCATTCTTCCACCTTTGACAATTTAAGGTGTTTCCACACTCAAATCAGAAGAGATTAGCAGTGCTAATATGTAATCAGTCATTTACACACACCATATATTAAACTTTATTATCACAGGTAAAAGTTCAGTGTGTTTCCTCAGTAAATGAATGTTTTGTAAACGCTTCTTTGTGTTTTATACGTTTGAGTCTGAGACTGTCACAAAGTCTCTCAAACTGACAGGATGTGACACATGCATACATCACACCCTTTATGCAGTTGGTGGTTAACCTGTTAACCATTAGTCAAGGCCTTTGGGTGTCAACATATATATTATACCTAACAGATGCAGTCAGCAAAATTAGCATGACCCACTCATTAAATCTTTAAAATATGATGCAGATTTACTGTAACATTGTATTAAATTGCAATTGATGAATTATTCTTAACTTAGAACAAGTTCCCCTTATCTTACAAATTCCTTTTTCTTTTATAATGAGATTAACTTTAATAGCTAGTATTGATATAAAGTTTATGGCTTAGTGAAAATAATTGTTGTTTTTCATGAATGAATAATCCTGTGGTGGTAGTAGTAGTAGTAGCTAGTAGTAGTAGTAGTACGTTTATTCATCTATTTAACACAACATAGTTCATACATACATTTAATTAGTTTTTTTTCTATACCAAATATGGGCCAAAAGGTGTAGGTTGAAGCAACAGCTTATTTATGCCTATACTATTTACAAAAAATAAATTTGCAGAAACAAAACAGGATAACAAAATGGTGCAGCTTTCAACAATAATATCAACAAAATAATCAAATCAAAATCCTAAGACCCACACTGTGAAAGAGGGCTATAGTTATCAGCAAATTAGGAACATGTATTTTAATCATATTTTCATATTATTAATGGGAAAACTCATTTAGTAGCCGTTCTCATTCTTTTCCATCATTTTTGTTACTTGGAAGTACCTAATTCTAATCCTAACCTTACTCTAGTGCTGTCACAGTTAAAGTGAAGTTGAGATATGGGTCCAGTCTTGCAAGACTTGGAGGCACCTTGTGCATGATTGTATGACAATAACACTGACCGAGCCATCAAATAGCGAAGGGGAACTGCAGGGGGGGGTTTGCTGGGATTGCATTAGCTTGGTACTGCTAATCACGTGTTAAGCATTACTGTCAGCATCTTGCAACATAACATGACTGAAAAATTCTTCACTGTTTGTAGATTTCGAGGATTTTAGAGGAAATAGGTTTTCTGTACATGTCTTTTTCCCACATGTTTCAGATAGAAATTGAGGAATTGTCAAGACAACAATGTAGTTTGATCTTTATGCAGTATCTCATGAAGCGCATGAAGTAAAACTCACTTTTATTAGTTGGAGGGGGACTTGGAATAATGGAATTTGCAGTTGGTTTGACTACAAAACAAGTGAAACACTAGTGTACATACTTTAACTGCCTTTGAAAATGTAATAATAAAGTAATAGATAAATTTAACCCATAAAAACTCTGTGCTATGTTTGTGTTAGCTCCCAAATAAAATTTTCTCTGTATTTAACCTTTTAGTGATTTATCACCATATATTATAATATTATCCTCTGTATTTTCATTGAAAATTGAGTATTTTCCTATATTTAATTTACTGATTATGTACTTTAATCATCATGGTGAGATTACATTTAAGGCTTATTATATTAAAAACAAAGAAAACTTAAGAAACTGTGACTTTTTCTGTAAAATTTATAATTAACTGAATGTAACCCCCCCCCCCAAAAAAAAAACAAACAAAAAAAAAAACCAAGTGTTTCCATCCACTATCATTTGTCAAACTTCATGGGTTTTACTAGTGAATCAGTGTTGTAGAACATGACAGTGTTTCCATGTTCACTACAGAGCCTCCGATGTACAATCTATCTATATCATATCGATGTACAATCTATTCAATCTGTTCATATCTGATGACCGTGAAAAGACGACAAACTGTATTTTAAACCAGTTATTTACATGTATGGATAGGATTAATGGATTAACGTGTATTAAACAGTTTCGATCAGTAGATGGTTTTGGTCACTGGTGGATATTTGGGTTTTTTGTGGGTTAATATTCTAGGCCAGAAAGTAAAAACACACTCATCTTGGATAATGTGACAAGACGTTGCAAGTTTATAAGATACAGCTGATAAGAATTTTAATATGTTAATATATTCTGTGACAGTTGGTTTGATCTAAAATTTGATAAATGAAAAAGTCTTGTCTTTTCAGTTGCTTCTTAGTTCAAATAAACCACTTTAAACTTCCATTAAATGTGTAAATGACAAGAACAGTGGACATTAAAATTGCATTTTCATTTTCAATGGATACATTCTAATATTAAATTTTCATTCTTACTCTGTCTTGATGTGAAAGACTTTATGGTTTCTATTGATTTTGTTTTTATTCATTTTCTTTTTCAGTATGACTCCATGTAGGAGTCACTTGCTTTTTAACACTTGATATCAGATGTATTATCTTTACACCTTGTTATTTCTTTGATTGATTTATTTTTATTGTTCTGAGTATCGCACGAGACAGTGCTGCAGTGTTGTTGTTTTTTTTATGTTCAGGCAGAGTATAATTTGAAGAAGATGAATGTGCTGATTGAATTACTTTTGAGAGTGACTTTCACTTCATAATATTTCGTAAAGTATTAGGTGTTGCACAAAATTTCATTAAATTCCTGGATATTCTGGAATAAATTGCCACTCCTTTTTAGTTCTAGCTTTTAGTTTTGAATCTTCTACAGAGAAATTAAACTTCTGCAAATGTTGTCATAAAAAAGCTGACTAAACCCACAATCTACTCATAAGCACTTGTGGTTTGATCTGCGTTGTGAATTGCATCAAAATCATGGGAAAATACATTAGTTGGGCCTTTTTTAAAAGATCAGTGAAGTGAAGCTTTTTGACTGAAAATAGGTATTCTAAATATTTTTAAATTCTATAATTGTTTGCAGTTTGTAATATTACTATTGAATACAGAATTTAATCAAACCCAGACTCTGAAGACACAAAAGTTCATCAAGTTTAAGAAGTTTTGGGTGGTAGCATGTCTATAGGTGCACTTATTCTAAATAGCTTATATGATAATCTTTTAATTATAGTTGGAAAATTTTACAGAAACCAGTCATAAAACTAAATCTTGAGCACTTACCAAAAACATAAATTCAACACATATTCTGTATTCCCTGTACGCTGATTTTTATTAATAGATTTTAGAGCTTCCCAAGTAATTGAGCTGTAATTATTGTGATATTTTGGATTTCGTGCTGCACTGGGGGACTGCTTAAATGGTTAAGTTTGGGGGGGGGGGGGTGTCAATGATCACTAATATGTGTATTTTCAAAGCAAACAGTGAATATTGTCCATATTCATCGTAATATGCCTGCCCTTATGTTTTTTGTTTGTTTTTTTTATCTCCACCTTATTTTAATATTTTATTGGGTTTATTATATTTCACCTTACATAATTTTTACATTGTTTAATATCATCTTTTCCATAAAATAGAAACATATTATTTTAATGTCCAGATGTTTGTGTTCATGATGTTTCAAAATTCTCCCATGAGTGAAACCCAGATGCTGGAATCGTGTTATGAATCAGGACTATTTTTACACTGAATACTATTGTAATGCAGAAAGGAGTTCTGTGGAAATGCTGACAGGTAACTACACTATCAGTGTCTGCAGAACATTTCCTGAGAAGTCTTTCATCCCAGACTGACTGTACTGCCCTCCCTAGAGCCCATTGTGTCCATTTCGTGACGCTCCACTGAGGTCCACTGTAGTCCAAATGGTAAAAGTTTAGTTTGGAAAAAGTTATGGCTAAGAAAAGGGTTATTTTTGGTAAAAAAAAAAAAAATTAATTTCAATGACACAGGGAATGAGTCAGGACAAAGTCAACCCAGAGCTAATATAACCACTTCTGTAATGCGTACATCATTTAGTGACATTTGTTTATCCTCTCATCCACAGTATCGGGCATGGTTGCAGTCCAATTTCCGTCCGAGTCCATTTAATGACCAGGAACAGGTGGGCGCCCTGCTGAGCCAGTTCACCGAGCAGCAGGAGAGCCAGAGGAGAGGAGCAGACCACCGCTGGTTGAACCAGGGGGTTGGTGTCTGTGCTTTACCGTCTGATGCTGATGATCCTGAAGCCAGCAGCTGAACCGTGGGCATCTAGTCACTCTAACCTCCTGCTTCTGGAAATGACAGTACCTTCATTTTCTGTTCTCAATTCTAAATCAACTCTAGGTTATTTTAAGCAATTAAGGTTGACTTAGTATTGAGCTACAGGCTCTTTTTCACTACCAGTACCTCCTATGTTCCCTTAAGCCACAACAGGGGTATCGGTGCTCACAGACGCCTTACTCTAAACACCTCAGCACCTTAGCCATAAGATACAACCCATACTTCCATCTCGATTCTGTGTATCTACAACTTTCAGCTTGAAAGCCTTAAAGATGTGATTTCATGAGGATGTGATTTGTCTTAAATAAACATTTTGCCTCTAGTTACAGAGATGTCCCCAAAATCTTTAAATCTGCAGCCAATAATACACTATCTATGAAAGTATTAGTTTGTTTGGTAAACTAGTCTGGTATTTAGTAGGTGCTCCAACTACATGCAAAACGTAACATTTTTGTACAGTACACCCTTAAACAGTAATTATCTGAGGGAGTCTTCTGGAGCTACTCATCATCATTTTTATTTTGGGTTCATATTTTAAGGAAACCTCAAACTGCCTGTTGTTGTCCCATATCCTAATACACTAATTTATGTCAATATTAGCAACAGACGCCAGCACCAGTCCTTAAAGCTGGATGTACCCTTCAGCTCTCACTAACTTTATTTTTATTCTACCACTTAGCAGAACTGCTGCTGCGAAGGAAATATACTCACTAAGTGGCAAAAGAGGGAAGAAAATTACCTTTAACAGCCAAGACTTACTGCAGTTCATTCACAATTATTTGATGTGTGATAAAACAGGAGGTGGCTTTCGTTAGCAAGGCACCAAAAATTAGGAAAAACTGATATACATCTTAAACAAAGCACAAAAATTAGTTGGCAAAATGTTTCTTTAATGACACTTGGCAAGTTACATTGGGAAATAACTTGGCTGAATTAAATACCAACTACACATGAAAGAACTGCCAGCCAAATGCTTATGTCTTCCTGATTTTACTGAATTTATGATTGAACTTTTTATTGTGAAAGGGCCTATTTTTAGGGAATTGGTGTCATTAATTCATGGGTACATTGATGTGATTTAATTGCGTATTTATGGAGTTTTTTTTTTGTGTGTGTTTTATAATAAAACCGTGATTGACAAAAATAGATGATAATAAAATATGTGATATTAATGGTGTGGTTGTACCTGGCTTGTGTTTGTGTTTGTGTTAAAGTAAAAGAAAAACTAGAATACATTAGATTCCTCTAAACATTACAGTTTTCCTCTTCAGTGTCATAATACAAAGCATTCTGATAAGTGTTTTGATAAATGTTACTGACTGGTGAAGAGACTATACAAGAGTTTGTACATTCTCAAATACTTGTAATCAGAACACGAAGAGTATTATGGGGAATATGTTAGACTAGTGCAAACCAGTAAAAACTGAGATAAATAATGCAGCTATGGAAGACCGGACTTTCATTTATCTTTTAAATTATCAGTTTAACTTGTGTTTTGCACTGAACTAAAACATACAATCTATTGCAAAACACATAATGACACAAACAGAAATGCAGATGACAATGCAGGCAAGAGATTTTCAGGAAGACATTGCAGGTATTTATACAGTACAGTGCGTCATTCAACTTCCTGCTACCTGTCAGTAGGACTGGAAAGGTTATTCTGGATTTTCAGGTCTGATGGAGACATGCGGGTAATTCTTGTTAGATCCAAGATTCAGAAATTCTATAAAACTCCCAGGAAGTTATAGTGAAAGGAAAAGGGTTTTCTTTTTCTGTTATACATTTTATGACCTAATTCTCGCGAAGCATAACTCATTTCCCAAGAATATTCAATTATATAATTAACGGAAAACCATACACAGATGCTCGCTGAAAACACAATGAACTTTATTTCTATTAGTGAATGTGAAGTTTTATCATTATGCGAGGACAAATAGACATGTGAATTAAATTTTAATAGTATGACCGACAATACCTGATGATAGTAGTATCATTTACTGTTCATCACATTGTGAACGTTGTGGATTTCGTCGAGTGGAAACAACCCACTCGCCCCTCTTGGTCACATACTAGAATGCTGCTGCACCTCAACACATCTTTTCCATTAGTTGCGCGTGGGCGTAGGGGGATGCATTACCTTGGTCTGAACAGTAAAAATCCCCTACAGCACAAGGTAACTTGTGACTGTCCGGGTTTATTCAGTGTGTAGCTTTTGGCGTGGGCAGAAGCTTTACAACCATCGATTATGTCAGGCCATTTCTTGTAAATGCCCACAGTTAGAAGAACCACACTTCCGGAATAGGCGGGTCTTTTAAACCTCACGGCGCTGATTGGCCAGAAAGAAATAGCGCTGTCAAATCATCTCGCAGTATTTCATTCATAACACAGACCGTGATAAACTTCATGAGCATGAGTCGAGGACAGTCACTTGTTGAAATCTGATAGTGCGCCATCCATCAACATCTGAGGATCATACAAACAGAGCCAAGTTCAGCTCCTTATCAAACTGTAAGTGGTTTTACTTCTGATTTCTATTCTAAGGACTCCCGTTCAATTTATTACCAAGATAGACCATTAAATAGTAACAAAATAATACCATGTTATAAAATGTATGTTCTATTTTAGGTAGAAGCGAGCGGCCGTAACACAAGTTTTCTGCGTCAAAATGTCAAATCCTGGGGGTCGGAGACTGAAGCAGTGGCTGATGGAGCAGATCCAGAGCGCACAGTATTCTGGGCTCCAGTGGGAGGATGAGAGTCGCACCATGTTCCGAATTCCATGGAAACACGCAGGAAAACAGGATTATAACCAAGAGGTTGATGCATCCATCTTTAAGGTGTGACAGCGTTGTACTGTATAAATGAATCAAATTAAATCCTTGTTGTTGTTTTTTTTTTTTTTTTGTGTTTTTTTTTTTAACTTTACACAATGTTTCAACCTCAAGACTGAATCACACTAGTAAATAAGACCAAAAAAATTTATGGATTAAAAACCTTCTATAGGTTTGTTTGGTCTTAAAATGATCTTTATCACTGTTCTCAATTGTATTCATATTTTAGTGGAAACTCAAACCTTCACTTTAGTTTTAACAGGTAAAGTTTGAGATGACTGATCTTCCTTTCACATTCTTTTTTTCTCATTTATCAGTTTTATGGAGAAAGTATTCACTTACTCAGTCAATGTAATTCCTCTATAACTTTGCATATATTTTTGTGTAATGTATTTTTTTGTATGTTTGTACAGGCCTGGGCTGTGTTTAAGGGCAAGTTTAAGGAAGGGGATAAGGCTGAACCTGCAACATGGAAGACCAGGCTGCGCTGTGCCCTGAATAAAAGTCCTGACTTTGAGGAGGTGACAGAAAGATCACAACTTGACATCTCTGAGCCTTATAAAGTCTACCGCATCGTGCCAGAAGAAGAGCAGAAGCGTGAGTTTGTTGTTTTGTACTAAACCCAAACAACAAAAAACAACAAAAGAAAAACGTTTCCTCTGTCCTTCATGTAATAAGTATACATCATTGAAATTAAGTGCAGCAGAAAAAACCTATGTTTATACTATGAAAGACTCATATTTGTGTGTTTTTTTTTTCACCCACAGACGGCAAAGTCTCAATAATGCACATGGTTACCACTGGCTCTGGTGATATCACTGACATGGACTGTAGTCCTGCAGAAGTAGAGGAGTTCATTAAAGAGGTGAGATAATTACAAAAAATAAATAGTTTTATTGATCATCAAGGTCAAACATTGATCACATACAATAATGAACACTCCTTGACAACAAAGATCATTTAACAATGGATGTGAGATTCCCACTTGCAGTTATTTATTGGAACACTATAACAGATCCCCCATCTTTGTTTTCTTCCATTGTGTTCCATTTTCCATATGAATTATACTTTTAATACCATTAATCTGTTATTCGTCACTTTCCAATTTACCGCATTGTCTTATCTCATTCAATACTTGTTAAGATCTTTATGAACACCATTTGACCTTCACCCTTATGATTATAAAATGTACCCTTGTGCTTTACTAATAAAAATTTAATGCATGGTTTCTTTTGCAGGAGGAAGGCCACAATATCCAGGCCAGTCCAGAATACTGGTCCCAAGGCAGCGTCAGTGGTACGACTTTATCTTTAGTATCACTTTTACAACATTGTGCATATTCATATGAGTAAATTTGGCCGCTCAGGGTACAGTCAGTGTTGGTGTTCAGGCATGGTTTTACCGTTTTGTTTCCTCTCACAAGCACTCAGTTTAATCTGTAGAAGGAAAATTGAATGCCTTTCAAAATAACCACAGTGGAAAGCTCAATGACATGTCCCTTCAACATTAGGTGCTAAATAGAGGCTGTTTGCTGGCCTGTTGAATTCTGCAATGGAAGAATTGACTAACATCCTGTTGAGCTTTGCTGACTAAAGTGATTATTTCTTTGTAAGATTGTGTTAGAGAAATTGTATTTCTGATGATGCAGCACAATAATGACATGACATGTGGTCAAAGATCACTTAATTTGTCCTCTGTGTTAAAAAGACCTTTCAGTTAACTCATCTGTATATAATTCACAGTTTTTCCACAACACCAGGATCCATTGCCATCAGGCACTCCGAGCTCAGGTAATACCACAATTAGGAACACTAACATCAAGTCTGTAGTTAAGTTGTAAAACAAATTACTTACATCATGCATAGCATATGTATGTTGTTATTTCATGACAAGTATTTTGCTTTACAGTTTCCTCCCAAATGATGATCAGTTTCTACTACGGTGGAAAGCTGATGCAGAACTCACTGGTTACTCATCCTGAAGGCTGCCGCATCTCTCCAGGCCCGCAGCTGGGACGTGGTGCCCTCTACAGTTCAGACAGCATGCAGTGCATTCATTTTCCACCTGCTGAGCTCATTGAGTATGAACGTCAGCGCCATGTTACACGCAAACTCCTTGGTCACTTGGAGAGAGGCGTTCTGGTTCGTGCCAATCAAGAGGGCATTTTCATCAAGAGGCTGTGCCAGAGCCGTGTCTTCTGGAGTGGGCTGGGAGAAGTGGGTCTGCAGCAGTACAGTTCCATGCCTTGTAAGCTCGACAGGGATGCTGTGGTTAAGATATTTGACACTGGAAGGTTCCTGCATGGTGAGGATCCATATTTATTAGTTTATTACAACAACAATAGTCGGAATGAATGCAAATGTTTTGGCCTCAACAATGTACGAATGATCATATGGATGGAGGATTTATATTCAACAGATATGTTTTAACCAGCTTTTTTATTTCTTCCAGCTCTGCAGCTACATCAGGAGGGTCAGTATCCTGCTCCTGATCCAACAGTGACTTTATGTTTTGGAGAGGAGCTCCAAGATCTCAGTACTGCCAAAAGCAAACTAATCATTGTCCAGGTAAGATAATTTGCATTTTACTTATTTTTACTGAGAAATAAAAGACATTCTTCCTGAAAATGGAAGGAAGACCAAATAATATCGTGACAATAAATCAATCTTTTGTGTGTTTGCTTGTGGTGTCAGATCACTGTGGTTAATTACCAATCCCTACTGGAGGCAGTGAACATGCGTCGCTTACAGCCACAGCCGTGCAACAGCATGAACCTGGACATGTCTGATGAGGTGGTCAGTGACCAGATGGCCCGCATCTACCAGGACCTGTGCAGCTACAGTAGTCCCCAAAGGACACCTTGCTATAGAGACAACATGCAAATCACTGCATGAAATATGAAGCTGACATGAGATATTAGACTGGTGCTAGGGGAGATTCTCATTTTCCTAGCATCCACTGACAAAGGGCATTCAGGAATTAGCATGTCCAGTTTAGTGTATCAGTAGTGCTTACATTAAAATACAAATAGCGCTAACACAGAGTCCAGGTCTAACCTCTGCTTTGCTGTTTTTATCCCAACAGCGGATCTAATTAGACCTGCTGTCTCTATTACACACATCATGTGTTGTAAATCTTCAAAAACAGATTCATTTATGTGATCTTGACCCCAAATCCAAATCTTGTTTGTACATTTTAGTGAAACATGTTCCTCTTTGTTCCTTAAGCATTACAGCCATTCATTTTCTCATCTCTTAAAAGTCTCTCTGCTGTATGTCACTGGTTATTAGTTCTCAAAACTAAACTATATCTTTATGTACATGATCTGTTTGACTGTAGCTGTTGTTTTTGCAGCTGTATTGCTTGTTTATATCTTGACATTATCTATTTTCCACAGCTAAAGATTTCATAAAAGGTGCAAGGGATTATAGATATTACAGATAGGTTTTACTATCAAATTGTTGTATTTGATTATTTTCATTACATTTTTATACAATGCATTCCTAATAAACCTTTTTACTGAACTACACATCTACTTCTCCTTATATAGTTTTGTTGTTAACGATTCAATTTTAAGTGAAAGATACAGTCCTTTCAGCACAGTTTACCTTTAGACCTTAATGCCTCGGTTCACATGGAATAATTTGTGGTAAATTCTTATTCTGAGAATACCAGAGGATTTTAGATTTGTCGGCCTCAGCAGCAACTCCATTTCTACATGACAAAAGTAAAGAAAATACTTCAACATCCTCTTAAATCCTGTTCATTGTTATGTACCGAAGTCTGTCTACATGATGATTGGAGTTAAATCAGCTCTTTAATCTTTTAAATTCACTCTTTTGGTTTTTATATAGTATGCAAATATCTGTCTGCTTGTTTCAATGCTTCAGTAACTTTGTATCATGCTTGATGGGTAATATATTCAAATTTGCACAAAGGTTTTAATATCTGGATGGTTTCATTGAATAGAAAATTGGAGACACCTTATATCATGTTACAAATGTTCCCCAATAATAAGTCAAAAATCTCATGAAGATATTTAAACTTTTTAGTAAAGCTCTTGTGCTTTGAGCAATGGTTGGCTGCACAAAACACAAACATCTGAGGGTTTAAAGAGGTTAAATTAAATGTCACACAAATGGGCAATTACAAAGACATGAAAATACTAAAATAAGCCAAAATTTGCACAGAAATGGGAAATGATGGGCAAATACCTGAATTTTTATAAGTTTTAGAAAGGAGCAAAAGTGAAAATTTTAAAAAGTGAAAAGTATAAATTAAAATGAAAAATAAGTGAAACACTGTGAAAGTAAAAACAGAAAAAGGATACAAGGACTATTTAAGGCAGGGAAACTGAGTGAAGACAGAGGACAGACAGTCAAAGATGCGATGAACTACTGACAAATGATTCATAAAGACAGAGATTTATCCATGTTTTATACAGATATGAGACACATGTCAAACTGGACACACATGAGGGTTAGTGTCAAGGATGTGTGTATGTATGTTTAACTATAGTTTTAGACAGTTACATATACAATACACACATGCACGCACGCACGCACACACACACACACACACACACACACACACACCTACACACACTTACAGACACAAAGAAACATTTTCAGTTCCCTAATATGAAAAGCATGGTTTTCTAATGGTATATTTAAAAAAAAAAGACTGCCACATTACATGATGAAAATAAAAATAAAAAGAAGCCCTTTCACCTTGAAGCACAAGTGGAAAAAACGAATAAATAAAAATTCTAAATTTAAAAACAAAATAGAAGAAATTGATTCCTACTGTAAACAAGAAAAAATATATATATTGAGAATAGTATACACACATATTAAATGTGTGTAAATAGTTTTTAAGCAACAGTGTTGCACAAATAATTGAATACATGTTTATGGATCAAAAAAAACATTTTACAATGACTCAGTGACAGCAGTCATGTACACCTCATGACATGTCTGGATAAAACCTTTTACTTAATTTAGAACACTTCATTAATGGTTCACTGAGTAAAAACACAGATGGAATGCTCTCTCTTTCTCTCTCTCTCTGTGTGTGTGCGTGTGAGTGTGTGTGTGTGTGTGTGTGTGTGTGTGTGTGTGTGCGCGCGTGTGTGTGTGGTTTTCTTTTGAGGGGAGTTCTGTATAAGTTCAGCAGAACAGGAACTTAACTTCAAAAGTCAACCCCAAAACTGTCACAGGAAACAAACTCTACCCCCACCCCAAAAATATAAAGAATAACATACGAATAATATGATACATGATACATTACATAGATATTGTATGTGTTGTGATATGAATGATGTACTACAGGCATGTGTAGTTTATCATTGCTGCAATATTAACCTTCAATAAAAAATCATAATGTAATGCTCTCAAATAATTAGTGTTATTTTAATAAGGGGCATGTGTAATCAAATGTATTTATCTAAGATTTTATCACTTGCCACGGTCTCAATTAAATGTTATCAATGATGTTAAAATTTTATTCAACAGCTCTGATTTTGTTTTGTAGTGGATTAGATTTTTTTTTTTTTTTTTTTTTACTTCCTTGTTTTTCTGTCATGTGCACTTGAAAAAGTTCATTTCTGTTTCCTCCTTTAAATGTTTCTGTAAGCATTTTTATCTTAATATTTCATGATTCTTGATAGTATTTTAAGCAGTTTGTAATCTTACATATTAAGTAGCGCTTCATGGGAAAAGTTATTACTGTGTGAGTTATGAAGAATTTTACATAAAGAGAATCCAGCAGCAGGTTTATGACAACTATTTGACTTTGTTGGTTGTGTGCTTGACCTTCAATATATTCCTTTGTTTTTAAGAAATTCAGTGATTGCTCACTAACGACCTTAAAAACACTTATAAATGTTAAAATTTTGCTGCAAATATGTGTAAGTTGAATGTGTAAATTGATGCGAAATGTAAATAGAGCTGTATGGAACAAAAAAAACAAAAAAAATCAAGCAGCCACTATTTCAGTTAAGTATTGTAATTTTCTTGTGCTTGATAATGATCAATTGTGAAGTATTTTCCATGTTACTCTTTAAAATTGATTCGTCTTTGCAGAGTTTCAGTGCACATTATAGGATCTGAACAGCCATGCTTCACCAAATAAACAGGATCATCTGAAAAATAGACATTTGTTGAATAAATAAAACAAAGAGGCCACTAGAGGACAAGTACACATGGACTGATATTTGGAAGAAACTCTCAAAATGGTGTTGAAACCATTTATGGTAGATTTTATTTCTTTATTTTTCAGTCATCTATTGGAAATGTTTTTGTGCTCATTTTACTTGTATTACAGTACTATGGTATTAATACACCTTTACTGTTTTATTTTTCCACTGCAGAAAGTTTGTCATGAAGAGAAACACTGTCACAAACCTTCTTTTCTGTCGACATTTCCAGTGTCTGCAGTGTGGTTGTCTTTTATTGCAACATTTCTTTGTGGCGTCTGAGGCTTCCCACAATAAACCCATTAGAGATGAACAACAAACAGATCTGATGTCGCCATCACTTGTAACCATGGACGTCTGCTCCATAACATGCCACTCTAATGTGTTAGCTGAATGTATTTCAAGGAACCAAGCCTGTTTCATGAAATACACCACTTCAAGGAAAGTAAAGAGGATATAAGTCCAAATTGAAAGCATTTTCTGTCTGATTAAAGGAATTACTTTTTCTTTTACTTACTTTTTTCCCTTTGTATTTCCTGATATGTTATTATTGCTGACTCCTCAGTCAGTCCATGTGTCTAGCTGCTGGCTCAGCACTGACCTTTCAGCTGATCTGTTTTCACAGTCATTTAACATTTACGAATTAAGTCCAACAAAACTACTAATGGTTTGTGAAATTTACAATGTGTCAAATATCTAGTTAGCGAAAGGCAGCCATGATGCATGTTACACCAGGTGAGTAAGACCAAACACACACAAAGACTGCCCTAGTGGGAAGTTGCGTTCAGGTTGTGTTACACAAGCGAGGGGGGGGGGGGGTCTCTGGGGAGAATGCTGGTTTTGAATCAGTGTGGGTGAGATGAGAATAGGCATCCAGAGAGGAACTGGGAGAGAACTGTGGACGCTGTCAGTGGAGAGACAGGTGGACAGAGAGCCCACATCCTGGGACGCAAGACAGGGAGAAAGCCACCGAACCACACATGTTATGTACACGCACACACACACACACACACACACACACACACACACACACACATGCACGCACGCAAGCGCAAGCACGCAAGCACGCACACACGCACACACATTGTAGCCACTGATTGAGGATCATATCCTCTAATCAGTATCAGTTCACGTCCTTTAAACCTGAGGGTCCCTTTGGCCTCCTGGATGAGAACGTCCTCTTGAGTGTTAACTGTAAATGTTTTTCAACCTAAAAATACTGTTAGATAGTGGTTCGTTAACACAGGAATACACATTAATATTTACTTTTAACAAAGATAATTAGACAAATACTTCAAAAATGGGACATTAGTAAAAGTGACAAGTAAAAGTGCAAATAGGAAAGCTTGTTGGTTTAGAGTAAAGTGGTTCCTTGTAATTTCAACTGGCACTCTGGGCCATAATTAATCTTATATCCACTCCTTTCTGGGAACCTTAAACTGTAGAGTTAGGCTTTAACAGAACAACTAAAACATCAGTAAACATGTTATGAACCCTCATTTAAAAAAGGGTTGTCTTGTTATTTCTGTATTTACCATGTGACTGAAGCACAATCTAGACTATGTCAGTTTAAACTTGACTTAAATATAATCCTAACCATAAACCGGTGACCTACTGGATGCTCAGAGTTTAAAACATTGGGGCTCTTTTTATGTAAATCCTTCTGTTTGAATGGGTCATATCATTGACTGGCTTGCATTACATAAACATTGATGACAAATAATTATCATGCTCCACATAACAAATTAATACAGCTCATCACAGGTCTGAATGCACCTAAAACCCTAAAGACAAGAGACTGGGCTAATTCTGAGGAGGTTAAAGGACAGCAGAGGGTTGCATCAGCCGGTGTCCTTGTGGTTGCACTCTCCGACAAGAGTGATCCCTGACCGCCTGATTTGTCTCTGGACAGGAAACACAGGAAAGAGCCCAGGAAGATGATCCAGTTCAGCTTCTCCACTGAAAAGAGGAACAGACAACACATACAAGCACACTGTGAAAAATACAAACGAGTCCATCGGTTTACAAACATTAGGTTATGATTAGGACTGTCAGAAGATTAATTTTCTTGATCGCAACTAATCTCAGAAATTTCATAGTTAATCGCGATTAATCTTGATTTACT
>JAPSES010000001.1:4110533-4133448 GCA_029822895.1 Maxillicosta whitleyi
ACAAAAGACTAGCAAACTCGAAATAGCGTGTTTAACCAACAATGAGTTTAATTAATACAACCAGAGGAGCTGCATGTAGATGGGAGAAGTGCGGAAAATGCTGGAAAACTCTGATTGCGATTAAAAAATATATTTGCAATCTCAATTTACATTAATCTAATCGCGATTAACGCGTTAATATTCCCAGCCTTAGTTGTGATGTGTGTGTGTGTGTGTGTGTGTGTGTGTCATTAATGAAGAGAATCAACTGAGATATGAGGAAAAGGCTTGAAAAAAAAATGTAGGTAAGAGGACACACAATCCCTGAATTATCTTCAGAAATGTAGAAATCCTGAACATCAGCCCCTGTGGAAATTTGAATCCAGATATCAAACTGTTTTGTTTCAGTATGAAGTTATTTGCAGAAAGATGTGATTATGATTATATGGAACACAGGGCATCATGTTTCATATTCTAGTAAAACAAAACTTATCAGTAGAAAAGAAGAGTGATGGAAGTCAAAGTGGAGGGGAAGACCGGGGTGGGGTAACAGTCCCTGGGGAGCATGAGGACAGTATTGACATGACGCTCACACCTCAGTGCTCACTTTGCGTTTGTGTGTGTACATGTAAAGCAGAGGTGACGGGATGTGGGTAGACAGAAAGGTGTCAGCACAGAAGGTACCGCATAAAATACCTTGGAAAGAGGTTTTCTGCAATCTCACCAGCTGCTTCGTATGAAAATAGCAAATATTTTAATAAGCATATAAAAATGTTTGTGCAGTTGTAACTTTTTTGGGGGGTCATAATTTAGATAGAAAAACAATGCTTGCACCAAAAGAGAGCAGACATAACCAGTTTTCATACTTTCTATCTCTAAATAAAGGGGAAAAAAATGAATGAAGTTCTTCAGTGAAACATTTTTAATGCAGGATCAGGCTGAAATCTGTGAATCTGAACAACTTTGCTCTTATTATATTTACCACCTTGTGATTGACTGACAATCAACCAACCAAATTATGTACAATAATTACCTGTGCAATAGTAACATGTGCAATAATACAATGTGCAATAATCCACTGTATCCACTTTACCAACCACAACTACCTCCTGTGAACAAACCATCATATCCATCTGCTGTGCACTATGACAAAGATACTTGTATAGTTGTATATAGTAATTCTTAAGAGTTTGTATCTTATTGTATTTTATATTATTTTATGTTTGATTTCTCACTGCATGTACTTTTCAATCTTTCTTTTTTGCACCCCTACTGTTTGTTCTTTGAGAACCTGTAACTGTGAATTTCTCCACTGTGAGATTAATAAAGTATTTTATCTTATCTATCTTATCTGATTACATGTTACTCTGTTGAGGAGCAGGAACTTTGTGGTTAGACACCTTGTTTTCACCTAAACAGTCAGCCTGTCTGCATGTGTTGCATTAATTACACCAGCTATTTGAGTCAAAAGCCACAGACTGGTCAGGAGCAGGTGCTGCTGGGATGGTGATTATTTAAAGTGACTCTAAAATGGTCCAGATACAGCTGAGGGAGACTGTGGGCCAAACTACTGAACACAAGCCTGAGTAGAAAGTACAGTGAGAATGCTTAGTTCCTCCTTTGAAATACCAGAACCAAAACATGACCATCACATGATTTAGGTGGAGTTACCTGCTGTAAGAGAGCTAAAGTATGACTGTGGCTGATTCATTATAGAATAAACTGGAAAAAGTCAGTGTGAATGCATCAGTAGGTTGAGACTGAACATGTCACGCTGATATATTTGCATAAATGCATCTGACTGAAATTTAGGGAGAAAAGTTTCTACCAGTGAATCTTGAAAATAAATGAGTTGTTTGCATGTTTAAAAGCAGTAACCTGTGGATTTCAACGATATTTTTATCACACCATTTGCATGTTTCTGTTTTCTTTTGTGCCCCATACACGGAGAAAAGGGGGAAAAAAAACTACTGAAGCAGATCTTCTATGGGTAGTTAACCATGATGTTTGAGTGATTTTCAGTTCACACCAATAGAAAGTGCAAAGGGGAAAATCCTGCTTATGTAACATAGGGCAAAACATATGGCTTATGTCACGACGCTAAAAAGCATGAGAAGGAAATAGTGAAACTTATGAAAAAGAGGAAATGGCTCATTGCTAAAGAAGACCTGCTGCTGAATAATGTGGCATTTGTAATTACATTTTAATGTGCTTTAATTGTGTTCTTTAGCAGTGAAATGAGACAACACAATACCATGCAACATCTGCTTTATGACGCCATCTAGTGGCAGCACGAGACCAAAGCTTTTTCAAAGACAGTTTTCATTTCATTTTTTTTTAAATGTATTTATAATTAATAATTAAACATTGAGGCAATTTCTCATTTAATGTTTTCCCAAAATGTTTTCATTTTTATTTCATTGGGGATTTTTTTTGTGGTTTTTTTTTTTTTTTTTCCTTTCTCAGTATGTTTTTTTTTTTCTCTCTGTTCTTATACTTGCTAGTGTGTTTTCATTATTATTGTTTGCTAATGATAAGGGGAAGTTAAAAGGAAAAAAATCATTTGGTTGACTTGGCATATATACTTAATTTTGTTATTATATATTTTGTAATTAATATTGTGGGTTGTAGAATGCAAACTGAATTCTGGGTTTTGTTTTGAATTAAAAAAAAAAAAACATTCTGTGTTAATATCCATGATAACAACTCAGTTATGGGCATATTTGGCAGCATTTTTCACAGACATGCAGTTCAAATCAAAGCATATCCACTCTTTTTAGATAAATTGTTTGTTAAATTTCCCTACGCTGCTTGTAAGTTGTTGTTTTGTTTTTTTCATTGGGTAGTTGACTGTATTGTCAGAGGAACGTGTGCTGTATTTTGCAGGTCGAGGTCTTCTATGTCAATCATCTCGAATGCTGTTTAAACAATTATAGTTCAGCACAAAGGAAAACCAAACAGGAAAACATAATGATAAGGCAAGAGATTGTTGCTGTCAAAGGAGTCTTAAGAGTCTCAATGGAGGCTATTAAGGGAAATTCATATGGGAGGCACACACATTAAGTAAGGTTGTGGTCTTGTGAAGGATATAATTTGATGTTATCTGCAAACCACTGCATGCTGACACAGAAAATACCCATAGCTTAGGTTTTAACATGAAAAGGCTTTAGATGAGAGATTCATTTGTGAGTACAAATCAGAGATGAATATATATTTTTGATTGGCTTATTAGTAGTGTCTGCAAGAAATGAGCAAACAAATAAATCAGAAATGATATATGAATTATTACAACAAATGTAAGATCCCCCTGATTTGTAAAGAATTTTATCTCTGTGGTTTCATGAAGGAAAGTGTGTTGAGCAAGGGGGGGAAAATGAAAACAAGGAAGAGCATAATTGGAAAAATAACTGTTAACTTGTAAAACTTCTATGAATTGAATAATTAGGAAAAATGCACAGCCCAGCCAAAAACAGGTAACACACACAATATTTAACCTTTGTATAGAATTAACTGTGAGACTTACTCAAACCACTTATGCCAAATAAAGTTTAAACGTCACATTCATTTCCATCTGAAGTTGTATAAATATTCCCCTCATATCTTGTATTGATGATAGAGAGTCAGACCACTGTGTAAAGTCGTTCCCAGAACATTCCAAAGATTCTTAATGGGGTTCAGATTTGAACCCGTGTGTGTAATGATAACTGATGCTCCTGAACCACTATCATTCAGTATATTCATGTTCAGCTGACCTCATTTTGTGGCAGAACTTAGACCGTGATTAACTGAATCAGCCCCAGATAATAAGACTCTCTCCACAGCATTAGTCTGTAGGCACTAAGCATGATGGGTAATCACTTCATCACACATCACAGAAACGACCCTTTTGCATTGCTCCACAGTCCAGCCTTTAGACCCTCTATCAAAGTAATGGTTGTTTAAAAATGAACAGCTACTCACAGCATCAAGGTTAAAGAAGCTGTTGAACCAGATGAAACGCATCAATCATTGTAATAATTATCCAATTGGATGATCTGTACTATTGGTGTAACTACATTAAAGGGGGATTTTTTTTTTTAAACTCTGTTTTGACATTCAGCAGTAGTAAAAATACCCCAAGCATCATTCTTTTATTTTGAAATTTGATAACTTTTCCAAAATTTTGCCAAAATACACAAAATGAAAATGTATTAAAATATTATACTTTTGTACAGGTGCTACAGATTATTGGACACTGAGGCTGGTTCAGGTCAGTTTTACATATGAAGCATAATGACTTATGTTTTTATGTGTTATGTAAAACAGGACATGATACTGTATGAGAGTAGATGTTTTTATCCAAAAACTGGTTTGTAATATATATATATATATATATATATATAAATGTGGGATAGACTGTTTAGACATTCTAAATAAATCTGTATTTTAAAATTTGGTATAAACACTTACTATGAGGGAATTCTTGGTCTGGGTCAAATTTGACCCGAACCAAACTGTGAAGGTTTAAGAAATGAACAGTTTGTAAAGGTTAAGTGAATTTATTTCCTATGCGTTATTTCTGCTGTGTGATACTTTTCAGTTCTAAGTGTTTTATTTGTGAAGATGTATGTGGAAAAAATAAACAGTAAACATAGGTACCCATGTAAAATATAACTTTCGACATTTTCTCCATTTCTTTTAGTCTGTTAAATAGGTTCAGTTTATGAGTCAAACAGCAGTGGGTAGGGAAACCCAGGAAACCTCTACACATCTGCTCAAATGTTTACCTAGGTTGTTTAGAAACTGTCTTTAGGATACACGATAGAAAAGAAAAAAATCCTCTTTTTCTCCCTTTCAGACACATGAAAATGCATACGCAAATACCCAAATACACAAACACACGAGACCACTAACAACATGTTTGACAGACTTTCCACATTCAGCCTGATGATGCTCCCCAACTCATCTTCACCCAATTCCTCAATGACTCTAATTGAATACTTGGCACAGAGTGTGAATGGCCGATGGCTTGCACGTAGCTGAAGTATCATTAGTCTCGGTCCCATTAGGTAGCTTTGTGACCTATGATGTAGTAAAGCACAGGAAACAAATATCTCCCAACAACGGTGCCACTTGAACTTTTGTGTCTCATTCATTTCAGAACACTGAACACTGACTTCATCCTCCCACGTGTCCTTTCTGTTGATATGTGAGAAAAGTTGGTAAAGATGTTTTTCAGAGTTATTTTGAGCTTGAAATTGAGAGAGTTCCTTCAAAGTTTGGGGATGTGAGAGTACCCTTTGTGGTCTAAACAAGTATGCCTCTGTGAGAGAGGGGCTTTTTTTGTGCCTCACTTCAGTTAAATGTTAATGTTGCAAAACACTAAAACATACTGTACAAAGGTCGACTTTTGATCCCAGAAGGAACACCACACGCAATATATGCATAAAAATGAGAAAGATAGAGAAAATTGAACACCTTTTCCTGTTTATATTCATACCATGGTGAGTCATTGGGTCCCATTCTGTCATCACAATCTGTGATGACATGGAATTTCACCAACTGTGCAATAATGTGCAATTAGCTTCAATGCAATGAAGCATTAAAGAAAAAAGAAACTGTTTTTAGCTCTACCTTAATATACACCAGTGGTTACCAACCTGTTTTTTTTTTTTTTTTGCTAAAATCAATTTGTTTTTTAATCATGTAATACTTTGCTATACTGTTGCACATAAACATTAATTTTAGACACATTTAGTCTATATACTGTATATTATCATGGACAGAGGCGGAAAAGGCAGGTTCAGATTATTACACATAGTGAGAATTTTATTTTCTTTGGTCAGGATATATACAGTCAGTCCAGCTTGGATTTACAAGGCTGACAATTAATGCTGAACAAACAATAACTCAAACTATGAATTATGAAAGAGCTGCAGCATCTGAAACCGATCATAATGATCATTTGACAGATAAACAGAACCACAGTGCTTCAGTTTCAGTTTCACAGTTTGTCGTGTCTGTTATGTATGTAATTGTCTCTCAACTCTCCAAATTTTTCTTCTTAGTAAGTTTTTATTTTTTATCAATTACTAGAAATTTCAGGCAACCCCATTTGACTTCCCAGCAACCCCACGTAGGGTCCTGACCCCAAGGTTGAAAAACCCTGATGTACAGCCTCAGTCTTCAGTCCAGTACGCTGCTACAAAGTTTAGATAAAACGCAGCTGTGGCTTGGAGATTCACTCCAACTCTCCTCAAAGCTCAGCCAAGGCAGCTGAGCTCTCAGCCTGTTCATTGCATCCTGGATCCAGATGAAAATGAGGCTAGAGCAGGAGAGGACCTGGTCTGCTTTCAGCTTCTCCCAGGGGGTGAATTACGATTTCCCGAGTAAAGCTGAACCCAGGGAAACGGTCTGAGCGGTCATCCATCAGCCTGGGTGTCTGCATCCTCCTGAACAATGTGTGACCTCTGGGCGCAAAGAGGGTCAGAAGAGAGGTGACTTCCACCTTCACACACATGTATATACACACACATACTCACCGGACCACACCCTGCAGACAGTATTCACACAAAATCACAGCTAGATCAATCTTCTTTTAAATACAATGGAAATGTATCAAAACAGGTCAAATACTTAATGTGATGCAAGACTTAAAAATCTTTCTTTACATCTGGCTTACTTTTACGACACCATTTCTTTCTGTTTCAGTTCTGAATTACAGGATTTCTTAATGCTTATGTCAACTAAGTGTACGCAGTGAGGGAGAGCTCAGCAACAACATGTGACTGAACAGATTCTATTACCCATGCAAGAATAACTAAAATTTAACATGGTAGTATTTGCGTATAAGGTTTGTATGCAAAAATTAGTTTATTCTGTTTAATTTTAAGCACTTCTTATTTTATTTTACTTTTACTACTATGCTACTTTTTATATTAGTATGCAACTTTTATATTTATATATGCCTGGACATACTTGTGTTGTTGTGATTGTAGCTTTAATGTGAACTTTTCCCAATGTAATTTTCTATTCTATTCTATTCTATTCTATTCTATTCTATTCTATTCTATTCTATTCTACTCTTTGTTTAACATACCTCTATCATGTTTACATATTTTGACCTTTTGAATATTTTTTCGAAGTCACAGTAAAGATTGAATGAATGAAAATTTGAAGACTATATAATCAAACATATCCACAATAATCCAATATTCAAATTTTTGCATCTTTGAAAAATAACAGATACATTGGTAAGTAGCTAGAATGAATGGGATTTATGTATTGCATCAATGTAAATAATACATATAATATGATCTTTGATTTATAGGACTTAAACTAAACTAAAACTCCAGCCATAAAGACAAAATAACCATAAAGATATGGTTGTATTCTGTCATTCTCTCATACCATCACATTTCTTTGTTTGCTTCATTCTTGTTGAGGCTTAAGTCTACATTTTTTTTGTCTCACTGATTGCTTTTTCATTATAGTATATTTTCCTTGTGGCAGCAATTACTGGCTTAAAGAACCCTGAATTCTCAAGATGTCTAATTTTGTAGGATTAACACACTCTAAAATTTACAAAAATTAAAAGGAAATCATATGTTTGTCCATGATTAAAGCAAGTAAAAACACACCCAATGTGCTCATTATAGGTAGTGTTGGGGGGACAGCACAGATTACACCATAATCATGTTTTTTGTTGTGCAAAACTAAAAGTGCCTGAAAGCATATGGTGATGTGTTGGCGTGTAATATGTTTTTGTTTATTTAAGAACTGCTGATGAGCCCAGGCCGCAGCCAATGGTCTAAAGGTTATAAAACAGGGCTGGTAGGTAGGATGGTTTATGGTGTAGACCAAGTGGCAGTGTGTGGAGGGATGGGATCTATCTGTATCTCTGTCTGGGATCCTGACAGCTCTGGCTTTAGTCTGCACCCAGACCTCCTACATGAACGTCTCAGTGTTTACTGCCCTCCGCCTCACGCTCCTCCCATTACATATCTATCATTTCAGCAGGACCACACGCACATACATGACATACAAATGCAAACACACACACAGTACACAAGCTTAACATCTCAGGGTAAAGGTTATTATCTCATGATTATAATTTGGCCTTAAAACTAAATTGGCTCATAACTTCTTCTTGTCCGCACCTAATCTAAATTTATAACTGCTCCTCAAACCTTAAGCTACATAAAAGTTAGGAAAAGCAAAGACGGACTCCACTTACGGAAAATATCCACACTTGTAACAACTTTATTTGTGACAGGACTGCAAGACATTAGCACAAACACACTCAGGCTTCTCACTCTCTACCCTAATTCTGACCTTCCTACGTCATCAGACTCTCAGTACAGATGTGTCCCAAGGAGACAGATTGCCTCTCATTCCAAACGCCATTTCCTGTAATAAAAGAGCAGTTTGAGATGATGAGCTCAGAGCAAGCCGATGCCACTGTGTGATACCTCGACACTGGGGAGTTCTGTTTATATCTGATTAAAGAAAACAGCACGCTGTCATCATTGGGCATTATGGATTTAAATGTGTTAAGGAGATTTTAGGCCATTGATGGAGTGTAGAGAACACAACATTGATATAAAAAAATTACTTTTTGCTGATGCTAATTCATATGTGTGTGTGTGTGTGTGTGTGTGTGTGTGTATTCATGTAATGGAATATATTTATATGTGCAGTTCAACAGAGAACTACTCGATTGTCAGAAATAAAGGGACTGTTAAGGTCTACCCAAAACACAGGAAGAACCCCCAGCTATTGCCACGTTCATCCATCATTAGTCGCACTGACTGCAGCTCCAGGTCCATTCTCACTCTAATCATAAGCCTGTACTCATGACCCTGTAGCCCAACCTGGCTTTCCCCTCACCTTTCCCACATTAACAGGCTTCTTGGGAGAGCTGGAGCTGCACTCTTCTCCCCAGGAAATGACTTCTATCTCTGGCCTCATGCATATTTGTGTGATATTTCCCTTTTTTCTTCTTGCACTTTCTATCACTCTGCTAACCCAACTGCACCATGAGAGCATCCATCTGTTTGGCTGGAGAGCAGTGATCCTCTAGATTATTTACACCTCTTTATTCAGTGCAAATGCATGACACAGTGAAGGGCGGAGGGCCTTATTTGCAGTAAATGTTTTGTTACCATCAGTGTTACCACACATGCTATAATACAAGAACATTTTGTTTCATTTTAGTCTTTAGTTATTTCACAAAACATATTTTCTGACTTCTGTCTGGTGGTATATTGTTGGGCATTTTATCTGTTTTCACTAAAACAATAAAGGTTTAAAAATTGTATTTGTTGTTATTTAACATTTAAAAATACATTAAATACGTAGTACTTTAACATTTCATCAGCAACATCTGTTCTTAAAGCACTGGCAGTAATCCTTGGAAAAACAATTAAAGTGATTTTATGTGGAATTATTTCTATTTGATGTACATCTAATGAAATGTCCTGGTGCTGTGTTGTTTTAAATGGTCAAAATATTGATTTTGATGAAGCATTGTTGTTGAACTGGATTTTTAAAAATTATTTGTAAAACATTGTATATGATTATATAGCTTCCATTTTTTTCTCCTTTTATAATTGTCCTTGTTAAAACCAGCTTTCTTCAGTGTATGAAAACTGCTCTATATTTTAATCTTATTTCATTTATTGTTACAAAAATATGGGAACTTTGAGATGACAACATTAAGATTTCGTTTGTTTTCAACTCTAGAAAAAGCCCAAAACTGCCTACTGTGAATATTAACACCAGAACATAGAATAAGATCCTGGTCTCCCTATAGCATGTAAAGGCATATCATAAGAAAACATAACAAAAAAAAAAAAAACAATATAGAGAACACAGTACCAAACAAGGTCTGACAATACTACAACAGGCTCATATGTGACTAATTTCTAAAATATAACTTATTTTTGAGATAATCATCGTGTTTGCTGAGTCATTTAGTGTAATCTTACTGCTGCAGATGACACTTGATTCTTAAGAAATTTCAGGAAATTCCACCATTGCTAAAGAAGTCTCATTTTGAGTATTTGCTTTAGAACTATAGCATGTTTTCATTTATTGTATTTCCAAATTGAATTCAAACACTGGAGCTGTACAGAGTAGGGATACTGGGATCTGTTTGACTTTGGCGTCGACAGAAACATGTCAAGATGAAGAATCTCTGCCAGGTGGACGCTCTTATACTGCATACCATACAGTATGATTTTACCATGTTGAAATTACATTATGAAATGCTTGTTGGAGATCAGACCAGCTTTTGAGAACAGCTTCATTAATTTCAGTGTTGCATATAGTTGTACATGTTAACCGCAACAAGACCCTAGGACATCTTATATTGTCATGGAGCCAGGATCTTCTTAATGGTGGCACCAGTTGAGTACAAGCCAAAGCAAATTTATCGTGTTACTCAAACGCACTCAGCAGCTTTGTATAAATTTGTCCTCCATGCTCTGACATTAGATCGAGTATGAGTGTTACACTGTGTTTACTCTCACGCCTGCCATGAGTTGGCAGCTGTCCAGCGGGCTCAGGACTGCTCAAGCCCCTTGTTGGGTCTGGCCTGTAGGCAAGATCTTCCCGGTCTGATTAAAATACTGTCACAGAATGACAGATGAAAGCTCTAAGGAGCTCTATCTTTAGCTCTGGGTAAGGCCTCCAGCCACCACTCTGCTCTTCAGGGAAGGATGAGGGGACAAAGAGGAAGAGAAAGAAAGATGGAGCAGCAGATGGAAAGTGAAAATAAACCACTACTACATGGGAATAACGTTGCTTTCACTGTGGCTGGGACATATCATATCTTATCATATCATAACAATAAAGTAGCATTTGTAGCAATGACTTTGTCAATAGTAAGCAAAGTCTTAATATGTCAAGAGTAAGAGTATTGTGTGTGTTTTCTCCGTTTTGCTGACATAATTATGTCACTGTCAGTGAAGAAGACAAAGCAGCATTTACCCAGGCCTCCCTCTGTCTGTTCACCTCCCCTCTTGGGACTCTGTTGGTTTAACCCTGGTGGGCAGCAGGCAGGCTTGACAGCACCCAGACACTATCATGTGATTTATGATGCGCTCTGAGAGTGGAGAGGAGATGACCACTCAGATCTGACCCTTGACGTCTTATCAGCAACTCATCAAGAAGTAGAAGACACTCAGACTTATCCCCGTTTACTCACACACATTAAAACATGAGGCATGAGACCACTGAATGGAGTTAGTCATAGTAGTTAACGTAAGTAGTTATAGAAGTTATATATAGAAGATAGGATGTTGTTTATTTCTTTCTTTATGAGAATGTTTTTAGGACAATTTTGCAACAACTAATGTTGTGCAGCTGATCTTTAAACACTGGCATGACTGTATAGTAATGCGTGGTACTTCCCATACAGTATCTCATTTTAGGTCAGAGTTTGGTGTTGAAATTCCTTGGTAACATCAACAAATGACTAACTTCTCATAATGTGGGGTTTATTAAACGGATTGTTACAATGGGAATTTACTGATTCTGACTTAGTACAGAGGCAGGCTTCTACACTTTTGCACTACTGCAATATAATCTATGTCCTGTAGGGGGCGTCCTGCACAATGCTATAAAATCAAAGGAATCTAAATATGTAGTCACCGACAGCACTACACTTGGCTGCATCTCAATATCCCCTCATCTAAAAGCTGGTTATGACTAAAATCATGAAAAATGTCTTCAAAAATATATTCAAAAATATGTAGAGACATCAAAACACGTTATACTGTCTATAATGCTGTCTAAAATTAGCTTCATAATGCAAAATCCCTGTCAATTCAACCATAGTAGATATTATATGTATATGTATCTGGTGATTTCTTTTCCAACCCAAAGAAAAAGAAACATTTTTCCACAGAGTTCACCACAGAACATCTTTCAAAACAAGCACTGGGCTGGGTTTAAGGTGATGTAAACAGAGATCTATTTCTGTGGCTCTGACACACCGTGGTTTCCCTGGAAAGAGAACAGCAGCCCAACGTTACAACAAAAGAGGCCACACAGACAGTGGTGGTTAGAGCATCTCAGGACCCAGACATGGACAGACAGATGGATAAAAGGATGGAGTGAAAGACATGCTGCCAAGCACAACAAATGCACAGAAGTACTATAGGCTTAAGTCTCAAACTCCAGAAGTAATACTCCAGGCTTATTTACAGGCATAAACACCGAGTTACTCTCTATACTGCTGTACCTTGAGTTTTCATGATGGTCTAATTAAGTCAGAAATGATTGTGAATGTGATTGGAATGAGCAGGAAAGAAGTGGAGAAGGAATTTTATTTTACATTTATCTTAATTTTCCAACAGATCACTTCCATGAAAGAGGATAAAGATGTAAAAGTGCAGCATTTTAAAACTCTGGAAGAGACGAGATGAGCCAGATCTCTGTGGTAAAGTCACCCTGACACAGAGACACAGAACAGACAAAGAGCTCCCCCTCGTAAACTCCGGCTTCAGCAGTCTGGCACACACTGATGTGCAATAACACACACTGACACACTAAAAACCTCAACCTGTAGATTTTACCGTACTTATGGACACTGACTCACGGGAGGAATTTATTCCGTGGGTGTATCTTAATATGTGAGCTTGTTTTATCATTTTCAGGATTTCTCCAGTCATACCAAACTGGGATCTGTTATACGGCACACAGTTACGGGCAGACATCACCCACACACTCCTCTTTTCAGTGATCCTTGGCCCACCCAATTTACATCATCAATCAATGGATTAGGTGCCAAAAACTCTCCAACAACCTCCCTCCCACTGCAAACACACAAACAAATCACAACAAATCACCTTCACCATCAGGTACTGAAGATGTAATAGATGACAGAATTTTTTTCTTTTCACCCTAATCATGAACCAGACTTTGTTCATTTTAAACCACCTGTCAAGTAAAGATGTGTAACAACAATGCAAGCCCACAAATCCCTGATGACACATGGAACAACACAGGCATGCTATTTTCTTCATCAAATACGTGAATATGTGGGAGCTGGACGATAAAGAGCAGATGATTTGTGCAATACGGGTGAACTTGTCTGTGTGTATCCAAGGTGAATGAAGATGACGTGTGTGATTTTGCGATCCACAAACTTTGCAGGTCAATAGACAACTGCTATTTGATATATATATTTATAGTGTTTTAGGACTCTCCAAAGGGCAAATGGCTGGTCAGTGTGTGAGGCAGCATGGGAGAGGGCTTCTTCTTTGGGGGAGTACACATAGATCATAGATCATCGGGAGACAACTATCAGAGAAGGTCAGCCACTCACTGGAGGCCCAGAAAGATGGATAGGTGATAAGACTGGGAGGCTTTTCCAGGATGGTTATAACAAGCTTCAGTTTACATGTCTACCTCATTTACTTTGTGTAATTCTGCCTCTGAGCCACCGGTTAACAGTATGGCATTTTTTGGAAAAGGCCAAAATGTCTCCATCTACATCCAGACGCATTCTGACGATGACTAACTAGCCACAAAAGCGTCATCTGATTTACAAACAGATAACAGCTACCATTTTTCAGAGATGTTAACAGTAACAGCATCCTTAAACACTGATGTCATCTCTTAGTGCCTTGAGTGAAATAATTCCACCATGACAAAATTCAGCAGCAACACAAAAATAGTGTGCCTGGACTAAGGAAACAAAAAGTGTCATGGAGTAAAAGCATTCCCTGATACAGATGATGATAAGATTATTGGACAAGTGTCTTGACAAACAGCCTCCTGCCACTTTAGGGAGTTAGTACAGTACATTATCAGACTGCCTGGTGTAAAGCAAGGTAAGACATTTCTACTTTTCTTCCTTTGTGTCACCCTTCCGCTCTCTGGGTCCAGCCAGCTTCTGGTTTGTTTCCACTCTGTTCAGGGCAAGTTTGACGCACATTTGAAATGGCTTGGAAAATAATTGCTGCTTTTTATTGCTGTGGTATCATCCCAACACTATAGAGACCTTTGCAAGTGTCTGTTTGTGTCTCCTGTCTGAGCCAACACACTAACCTGCTTGGCCGTAGAGCAATACTACCACAAAGGTTTGCTCTAGTGTGTCTGAACAGTAGCTCAATGGAGTTTCAACTTGATTCCTACTGATACTGTTTATATATTCAATGGGTGTCCTGCTGCACAAGCACACTATACCTGCATGAACAAGCCAAGACATTCTGACAGAAGACCAGTGGAGTTATGTATGCTGCTAAAACATCTTGTTTATTTATCACCCTTGCTGTTATTATGCTGTCGCAAAGGGCAAGCAGTGCAATTTATAAGCACAAGCAAAAACAATGTAATAGAATAATACTCAATAATATAGTGTTTGTTGTGTGCACTTGACTTGTGACTATGACCTACACATGCGTGCGTGTGTTAAACTGCCACTGCTTGCATTTCCCCCGCAGGGATACTGATAGTCCTTCAGATAAGCCCCATCTCCATTTACAATCACAGCTCCTGAGATTGAATCTTTTTTCTCTAATAAGTAAATTACCTCTAATACCTTCTGTGCTGTACTTGGCTGCTCTCAGCCTGTGCAGGACCTCATGGAAACCAGATGTTACACTAGTCTGCCAGTACATAGGCTACATACACTGTCGTATGTATACTGGGGCAACATGGCACCAAGAAGAGGCAGATACACAGACATTCGCATGCATGCATATGTGCTCAATTTATGTGACATAAATTGGGAGCTGGTCACCTTTCTTCATTCTCTCCTTCAACCTAAGGTGAACCCTTACCCTCACTTCAGCATCTCCAATTATACACACTTCCTTCATCTAAACACGACTTTTCACTCTCCCCTACTGCTCTTTATGTTCTCCTCTGTCACCATTGCTCCTGTCCTTTTATCAGTTCAGCCAGTGTTATCCCCAGAGGACTCATTTCTTTTTCACAATAACAAACACAGACGTTGCATCAGGCTGTTGGCCAAATCCAATTGGTTAATGAGGGTATCAATTGATCTTGAGGTGTAACACCACAAGCTGTGCAGCAGACCACTTGGTGATCAATAACCCCACCTGGAAGACATATTTATCCACATGAATTGTTTGACAGTCCTCAAGGCCTGTGTATCAATAATATAAACACTGCAAGACTGTTAACTATTGCTAATGATATATCCTTAGTTTACAGATGTATCCATCACTGGCTGATGATCATTCCTACTTCAGGACAGTAGAAAGAGAGGGTTAAAACTCGTACCATATGCGGCGCTCAGTGTCTGATGAGTATGTCCAGCAGTATGTTGTGTGTGTCTGTATGTCGAACGTAGGCTTTTATGTGCGGTGGTGGTTTGTGGCTATCGAGGTGTGGGTGGGGGTTCAGTGGATGCTCACATTCAATGATAGTCCTCCATGACTGCTGCGCCATGTGCGCAACTGGACATACTGTTTCAACCCATGCGGTTTCCAAAAATACAGAGGAATGGACACACACTCACATCCCCCCACCTCTACTACACAAACACGCAGCCAAACACTAAGTACAGACACAGTGAGAAAGCACAGGCTGACCCTCCATGTATGCTGTTGCCTGTGACCCGTACCTGTTTCTGTGAGTTTTACAGGCAGCTTCACACCACCGTGTCACGCATCGCCACACTGAAGGCCCCCGAACACTGACTCTTTGTACGGATACAGCAGTGCGTGGGAAGGACCTACTGCCACACACCACAGCGTATCTGTTCGTATCTGTCTGTGTGTGTCCATTTCTATTTTATTTGTTTTGTCAAGTACTTAAATGTTTATCGTCGTGCGTACATTACTGGTGGAATGTCACAAGATATTTTACTCAAGCACTCTACAAATTTAAAATACTTTCATTTTGCAAAGACACAACAGCCCTCTTAGGATGTGAATGCTACAGAAAAATGATGATGTTACAGAATATGACCCATAACTATTGATAAATATATCCAACAGTACTTAAAATAATTACAAATAAACACTGAAACGGATCATTTTACTGCACTTCATGGTGTATGAACATGTCACTGATGACACTCTGAGGGTTTTGAAAGCATTTAAATGACAATAAATGCTTTTATTTAATTAAAGCGATGGAGACTTCTTCTGTCATTATAGCTCATGTAATTTAGCTCTGCACCTCTACAACATTATTTTAACCACATTAACCAGTGTGATCTTATACAGATTCTTCTTCTTACACATCTTTATCATGAGCAAATAAAAAGTGGTACTTTTTGCATCTGTTTGTTTATTTCTCTGTTAGATATTTGTGTCTGTATTTGCTTTGTGCCTGAGTGCATTTGTATGTGAGTACACTGATGTCTTGATGGAGGACAGTGGTCCATGTATTGTAGCGATGCAGGGCAAATGAGGCGCATCTGGAAACCATTGGCATTGGCTGAAGCCCTGCAGCTAAAAGAGCTTCTGCCCTTCTGATCCTCTTTTTACAGGTCAAAGCTCTCTCTCTCTCTCTCTCTCTCTCTCTCTCTCTCTCTCTCTCTCTCTGAGTGTCACTCTTTTCCTGTCAGTTTTTTCCTGTCTCTCTGTCTCTACCTTTCAGAGGTGCATACAAAATGTAGGTCCAGAATAGATAAACTTTCAGAGAGACACATGCAAGTATACATATACATAGAGTGACTGACATGAGTCCAAAGCACACACACATCACTGTTATTGGCAGCATCTCTTCCATTCTGACCCCAGAGGGAAGTGCTGGAGCAGGCTGGAGATCTCTATCACCGTGGCCCCAGAGACACTGGGCTGATTGTGTGTGCTTGTACGTCTGTGTATGTTCGTGTGTGTGTCTATGTGTGGGTGTGTGTCGAAGACAGGCTCTGTCCCTGGAGAGAGGTGGAGATAGGAGCCCCGAGGCCACAGGAAATCCACAGAGACAGACAGACTGAGAGAGTGAAGTCTGTCAGAGAGAGCAGAGGAGATTGTGAGAGTAAAAAAAAAAAAGAGTAGTAGAAAGGTTGTATGCTTCGCTCTGTGAAAAAGACTAACATGCTTTGATGACTGATTCCTTCTGCATTAGCGTAAAAAAGTGATGGACAAGTGTATAATCCAAAGTGACAGATGTGTGTTGTAGGTGGACAGTTAGTCAGGCTGTCACTTTTCTGCATCTTAATATCGTAACAGACAGATGCTGTTCTTGATGATGTTGTAAGTTTCAGCGATGGCCATGTTTACGTTTGCTAAGACCAGTGACCGCTTTCCTTATTAAAAACAACTGTGTCGTCATGCCTTTCCTCTTCTGCGTAAAACCTTTTTGAGTCATTTTCCCCTTTCTGTGTTGCTCATATTAACCTGCTTTGAGGGGGCAGCAGTTGACGAAGTTAAAAACATCAGAATCTTATGACTCAAGGCCTTCTGCCGCACTCCACTCAGACCTGGCTTTGGTTGTCCAGCTATTTAAATCTGTTGAAACTTTATTAGGCGCAACGTTTGACCCATGTATGTTTCCCCTTGTGAAAGAGTTGCTTTGTAGAGCGGAGAAGTCCGGCCCATCAACAGCCCCTCAGCATGTCTTGGCAGGTCTAAGTTTCCCCCCCCAAACCCCTCTTCATGTAGGTTTTTCATTTTGGCATATTGTGATTTCATTCAGGCTGCTCCTGCGGCCTTTAACAGTTCACTTCCACTCACAGCGTAGAACCTCCATGACTGTGTGCTCTCGTTTTAGAAGACCACCCACACATACAGATTCATCTGCTGTCTCATTCACTCCTTTTCTCTGTCTCCTTTATATGCACACAAACATGCACATTCACATATGTACATGTTAGCTAGCATTTTATTCTGAAAGACACTCACCATCTGCTATGGGAAAGAAATCATAAAGGGATAAAACAGATGATCAATTAAAAGAAAGTGGAAAGGTTGTGTGCAATATTGGTTAATCTGACTCCTGGCTCAGTAACCAGAGTAGATGATCACATTATTTGGCTGACAGTACCACATTTAAAGCAGCATTGATTCATCTCTATTGTTCCTGGTAAAATTAAAAAAGCCATTCTCCACGTCTGTCTGAGTTTCATCCAGTCTGACTTCATGGTCTCACTGGACTCCATTTGCTTCCTAATCATTATGTGTTCAAATGTTTGACCTTTCCATCATGGGCTCTTTTCTTTTCCATCCCTCTCTGCTGAAGGCCTGCACTCAGCAACACCTATGGGCCTGAGCAGACACCAGTATTAACCGCAGTATGGTATTAAACTACAGACTGCACTTCATAGACTGAAGTTGGCTATTTTAAAGGGTTATTTCATGTAAATTAAGCACAACAAATATTGTATGGGTTTTTCTGTGTGGTGTAACCACATATTTTTTGGTTAACTTTGAGAATCCAGTATCCAGCAGACACTCACAGTGGATAATAATGTCAAATATTTTCCTAATAAAACCCAGCGCCATGCCAATGAATTTAGAGTAAAGTACTGCTCTTTATTTTTTTAAATATCATATTTACAGTAGTGCTCTATAAAGAATTCATATAAATTATTTGTTGTGCAGTAATTTTTTAACAATTATGTTATTAACGTTTTTTAAATTTAAAAAAACTGACCTTGGAATTAAAAAAAAATCTCTTTTGCAGGCGTGGCAATGCCAGGACAGCAGTAGCTGAAGGTAACAAAAGGACCTTCAGGACCACACTGACGGATTTAAAGTAAATAAAACTCTGTACTATAAGCACTATAAACATAAAACATACTATAAACATAAAACACAACCAATAATTTCAAAGGTGTTAAAAAGTGTCATCACCAATCTTCCGCAAAAGCATCTAAAAGAACTAACTTCATTCCACAATATGGACTGGCACATGGTCCAAGGCACAAAACCAGACACATACCAATACACGTTCTGCCACCCACTACGAGTTTAGAGCCACAGTGGATATCAGATAAATAGCAGATCCTTAAAGCTCTAAAACTGAGCTTGCAAATTACCATCACCTCCTCCAGCTTTTCGCAGGCATACCTACTTTCTTCAATCCCCCTCATCCTGCCTCTCTCGCTTACATACAAGCTCTCATGTTACTTTGTGGAGCGTTCACATGGTTTACAAGACAGTTAAGTCTGGTGAAAGCCATCTAACTAAGACAGAAAAAACAGAGTCGTTCTTGAAAAGACTTCTCAGCGACATTGTCTTTATGGGGCGTTAGAAGGGGGAAAAAAATCAGTCCATATTGTCAGCATTGTGAATCACTCTTTGTGGGTATTTATAAGTTAATACAACAAGATAAGTCATAACATACACTATGTGACACTGTAGATGCATATTTTATATTTTTGATCTTTTTGTCAGTTTTGTTTTCCAAAAACATACAATTAATATATTTTTGTGTCACAGTCCTTGATAATTTTTTTTTTTTTTTTACTTTTCTATACATGAGACATAACTGAATCTTTTCATGCTTAATGATGTGAAGTAATGCACATTGAGACTACATTACCTGCTTTTATATATATATATATATATATACACACACATATATGTCCTTATGATGACACTGGTTCCTACTTATGTAAAATGTTGTTTAACTATTCACTTCCTGTCTTACTTAAACCCACAGACTGTGTATATGTGTGAGTCAGAACCTTTTGCTTTACACACTTGCATTATGTGCACTCCAGTGTGCAGGTATTTCTGGTCATGTTTTCTGTCTTTATATGTGAATGACTGTGTATGTTGTGTGTATGGCAGCGCATGTACGTGTATTTTTGTGTGTGTGTTCGCCTAGGAGAGAAGACAGAGAGACAGTACCTTGTTAGGTAAACTGTTTGACATTCACGTGGAAGATGTGATAAACAGGAAACATCTAGACCCCCCGCAGTGTCCCGCAGCCACACGCCAGGGTCATACCAAGCATTCCTAATATAAACATGTCTGATACATGGACATTTATAGTTATCAACCCTGCCAAAACATCAAAACACAGCATTACCATTGTCTCTTTCTAAGAAAATCTGAATTCTGTCATACCAGTATGTCTTATAAACACTCACAGCCACAACTTCTGCTTATTTAAGTGTATTTTAAGAGTTTAAATGCAAAAAAATTGTATTACGGCACTTGAAAAAACATTTTCACCAATGAAAATAATATGATCAACCTAAATTATCACCATCTATTGTGATATTGATCGTCCAAAGATTTATCAATTGGAAAACTGAAGTCAGATTAGTATGAGTAAACTGTACTGAACTGTTCTTTACAGTGAAACTAAGGACAAAATCAAAGACAGAGCCAAAAATGACCTGTTTCTGTGGGTGGTTATGTGGTAAATATTGTGTTTCCTGTCTCCTCCTTAACTGTTTTGGTAATTGGCTTGTGTTAACCTTATGACCTACTGAGTGCACAGCCTGGTCTGTGTGAGTGTGTACATGTGTACACATTTTGTCCTCATTTTGTCCCGTCAACTTTTGGTGGAAGCTATTCTGTATATTTTTCATTTAACCCATAAAGACCCAGTGCTACTTTTGTGGTAGTTCCCAAATTAATTGATATAATATTTAACCTTCCTTAAGTGATTTTTCACCATTTATTATAATATCCTCTATATTTTGTATTTTCAAGTGTAAATCAGGTATTTTTTCCATATATTTACTCAGTCAGTGGCAGTTTGGGTCTTTATGGGTTAAAAGAGTTTGAAAGCCAGACCACATACTAAAAAAATAATAATAACACTTCTTCTTCTTCTCCTTCTTGTTCTTCTTCTTCTAATTTGATTATTATTATTATTATTATTATTATTATTATTTTCAAGCTAAAGTACAGATTGCAAGCCTACAGATCATGTGAAAAAAAAAAACAAAACACAAGTACAAAAAAATGCATCACCTTCTGTTGCTGAGGTGGATGAGTTTTTATGTGACAGTTAATTTTCCCACCTGATGGCTGCATCAGTATTTGGTGCTGAAATTGTATGTTAAACTAAGCTAACACAGGCATAATCACTTCTGAAATAACAACTGACCCTAACCCTGGTGCAGTGGCTGGACTGAGATCCTGCATAACCAAAAATAAAACAATTCCCTACCTGCTTGCTCTAAAATCTGCTCTACTCAGCAGTGTCAAATAAATAAATTTTTTTCTTTCTTTTTTTTTTTTTTTTTAATAAATCTGTAACCCACATAGTGAAATACTGACTTGGCTCTGAGCTCTTTGGTCTGCAGTGATTTGTATTTTCCATGTCATGTACACGAGAAAATAAATTATTGTAACTAAATGCCATGATTACAAGTAAACATCTACTGTGTGGGCATGTGCGTGTGTGCATGCAGTTAGTCAGAGCACGGGAAAGCTTGGGGGCTGAGACTGGGGCCAGTTAGTGCTGTTGAGTGGTTGGAGATACAGAACAAATGAGCAATTAGGGAGCTCCTCTATACCCCTCTTTTGTCCTGGGACACTGATTAGATTGGCTGTGATGTGCTAACAGGGGAAGGCTTTCAGAAAACTCTCTCATCTAAATGCCTCTTGGCCTGTCTTCTCTCTCAGAGAAGTCAGGTTTTTAAGATTCGCAGCCAAAAAGAACTGCAAAACGAAAAGTATGATATGAGGATTAAATTAATGTTGATCTTTTGCAAACCAAAAATACTGTGAGTTTAACAGTGGAAAGAACGGATCTTTCTCTTTTTCAAGGTTAAGACAGATCATTTAAACCACACAGAGACCTTCCACACGTCAACCATTAGCATAAAGAAAACACAAACCTGTAACATCAGTTACATATCCCATGTATTTTTTCAGTCAGTGCTGTTCAGTGAAAATGCAGCAGCCAAGCCAAGATGACATCACATGGGGCCAGCAGTCCAATCGTGTGCCATTTCAGTTGGTGTCCAATTAGGCCGCTTGCACTTCCACTCACCCATCCGGCTCTATCACAGTCAGACATGGAAGCCGGTCCAAACATAACATTTCTTTGTTTCCACTGGCACTGGCCACTCCACAGGCCTGGTCTCTCATCGGCTCTGATCTGCACCCATTGTGTAAAACTAACCTAAGCTTGAGTCCATGTGTGTTTGAGCGCATTAGGTATAGCATTGTGTGCGCATTTCTAGACATGGAACCTCAGAAGAAATTTCCCACAGTGAGCTGGGCATGCTTTTTCCAATTTAAAGTGAATGTCAAAAGTCAAAAGATTGCATTTAATGTGATCCCAGAGGAATGAGCCACCAAGTCAGAGCAGATCAGATACAAAATGAACTGAGATTCATTTGTCACTGTCAGACTCCTCTGCCTGAATAGATCTTCAAATCTGCTCTCTGCCATTCCCATGAAACACACCAGTAAACACAAAGTTTTGCACCACCATCAAATGAGAGATAATTCTGTGTGCCATGTATGGCAGTGCTGTGGATGTAGAAATTCAAGCTCTTACTATCCATGGGGACCAAGACAGGACAGAGAGATATGAGCAGTATCTGCAGCTCCAGAGTCCACGACCCCTGTGTGTAAACAGTGGCGTGTGTTAAGACAGGAGAGGACAGAACGGGACAGGGCTCTGCTCCAGCCAAAAGACACCGCTCTGCCAGCTGTGCTCAGTCTGCTATTAAACATCCTACACTCAGGAGAGAGTGGGAGAGACCGAGGTACAGAGAGAAGGCGACAGGGTTAGAACTAAAAAAAAATACAAATACAGGAGTGTTTGTGTGTGAGAATGAAAAGTGTGCAACTGAAGGAAAAATGTGTTTGTACTATCCCATGTTCATATGAGAGCCAAGACAGACAGATAGTAAATCACAGTGTCTGTCTTTATTTAGATGAGAAAAGTGAAACATAAAACACATGCAAATAAAATTAGACCAAACTCATGAACAAATAAAAACTTATGTTTTACATTTGTATGAATGAGGTTCTTTTTTTCTTTCTTTCTTTCTTTCTTTCTTTCTTTCTTTCTTTCTTTCTTTCTTTCTTTCTTTCTTTCTTTCTTT
>JAPSES010000001.1:4145973-4184584 GCA_029822895.1 Maxillicosta whitleyi
AAGTCCGTAAAGTTTGTGGATTTAATAAAATGTCTTCGGAGATACAACCGTACGTCTACGACCCTGAATCAGACAAGATGAAAATGAAGGCGAACAGCCAATTCCGAATCGTTTGTCGAAGGGCGTATCTGAACGGTAAGCTAATGCTAATGCATCACCTAGCATACACGGCTCTGGGCGAGGCTTACGATGTTGTGACCTAGATAAATTTGGCCTGCTTTGATCCGCTCGTTTGTCTGTAGGTTAAACTTTCAATGACCAGTAAACCCATGTGGGTTGAATTTCACGTCTTGGAGTGCTGCATGCATATACTGCTTGTTGTGACCCACCACACTGTAAATAGAGCTACTTAAAGCGTTTTTTTTTTAGCGGAAGGAGCTTGTTAAGAAAGGATGAGCATCATTTTTCCCCAAAAAATATTTTTAATTTTACATTTTCACCATGGGAGAGGAGAACAGAGTCTAACATACTGGTCCAAGTGTAGGTTTTCAACTGGACTGAGATCTTGTGACTGTGAAGGTCTTAGGTTATGATTGCACATGATTTTCAGACTGATCTCATAACCTACTATCATTGCCAACATTACAGATTTATAGCAATGGTTTTCAGACCCACTATAGTAGCCTGAAACTGATCCTTCTTCATTTGTGTAAACATGCATTAACTTGACCACCCACTACAGCCTGCAAAGTTCAAGTTTCTTTGCTACTGCATGAGGTGAGAGAAGATAGGTTACTATTTAAAATAGTTTTATAGTTAAAAAATAGTTTTCAGAGGGACAGGGACATGCCTGTTCAGTATTTGTTTTCCTTAATCACTCATCATGTCCACAAGTTCATTGTAGATGAGTTTTTATGTGTTTTTTCACAACTAACTTGTGGATTCTTTTATGGTAGTTCTGCACAAATCTGCATAAACACCCTGGTTTACAGTTTTAGCAAAGACCACCAGTGCATTGATTTCTGTTTACTGCAGCAGTCATGTAAACTGGCACAACTCTATTGTCAACCTAGAAAATATGACACACATCAGTTTTTTCCTTTAATTTGTCACCTGTTGGTTTCCTCACTGTCATGTCTTCAGCTTGTAGAACCAAGTTAAAATGTACTACAGTTGTTGGAGTAGAGGTCGACTTTGCGCTTTTTCTATTAACTACACTACATGTAGCCTTTGAACAAGACCTGCATACTGGCTCAGTTGAAACAGACTCAGCACAAATTTCCCCTGAAACATAAAATTGTGGAATTTTGAATGTGAGATCATATGTGCTTTTTGTGTGTAAAGAAAGAAGAGAGGAGGCTCACTAAGGTGCTGGGGGTAGTAAATTGATATGGAGCAGAGCAGTGGCTCATGGTCTGTCTACCAGCAGGCCACTCACAGTTCACCAAATACTGCACACCAGAGTGCTGTTTCTCCATCTTTCTGACACTCAGTCTCTGTAATACACCCCATCTTTTACTCGTGAGTCCTCCTACAAGAGCCCAGGACAGCACATAGTCTCACAAGTAAGATGTAATCCCATTGGTATTGATATAATCAGTTCTCATGGGTTATAACAACTGATCATTTATTGCTGTCTGTCTTGACTGCTAAAAATTGTCTTTGTACATTTGTGATTTGTGGGAGAGCTTGAACATTGAAAGTCACATGTAATGGCAAATTCCAGCAACCTCACTCGGATGTCCCCTCTTCCTGCTATTCTATATATGTCACCAGGCCTTTTGGAGGGGGCTCTTTTGGGAGCCTCACTGGCGAGAGATTTGTCTTCACACACTCACACACACTTGACATATACATGCATGTGTATTCACAAGTCACACAAATGCCCCACACAAGAGGGATACATGTGAGGGATCAGTTGCAGGGTCTGGGTATGACCATGAGGAATGCCAGCCGAGAGTTGTGGTCTGACACCTCTGGCTGTCCCTGCTGCTGTCAGCCATGGGAAACACTGCAGCCCAGGAGAGCTCTGGCCAGAGGGTGACGTGATGGGGCAGGATGTGTTTCCAGTGGTGGGGTTTAACCATGCATGTGGACATGCTCAGAGACCTGTGGAGGAAATTCTCAGCACCCCTTGGCCTCTTTGTCTCGTGGGTGTCAGGAGCAGTGTGCCCCAGCTTGCCACAAACTAGCACACACTAATTTTACCTTAAAACCAGCCCCTTGACCATCACACTATTTATGTGGTGTTTCATTTTAGGCTTTACCTGTCAACCTGGCATCTATATTTGAAATTCTACTTGCTGTTTGGCATCAACTCTACATTTTTTAAAAGTAAAATACACTTTGGAACAATCCTGGGGAGCAGTGAAGGGCCCCTCTGTGATAATATAGCCCTTTTACAACACTGACTGGAGTGCTTCATCAGTTCGGCACTGGAAGTTATAGCTCGTATATGAGCCCAAGCCTGTAATAAATTCATCAGTCATTTACATTCAAAAGCCACCAGAAATTGTAATTGTTCCCAGTGCACTGCACGTTGATTTTTACTGACAAGAATATGAATGGTTTCTGTGCTTAATGGAGTGTGACAATCCCTCAGAGTCTCACAACATGGCCACACGTTTTCAATCACAACCTGTACTCCTCCATTTATTCTCTCCTTTCTCTCTGCCTCTCTCACCGTGTTTATTTCCCTCACTCTCTCTCACTCTGTACTATTCCCCTTTTCTCCCCCACCCAGAAACCCTCTTTCTTGCTGTCTGATAGAATTAGAGAATCCTTGAACCATGGTGATCACACTTCCTGAATCAATTACTATTAAGTAGCAGCAGCGAGAGAGCTGAATGTGCACAGAGGCAGTGGGCTGTTTACATGGAACTCAGTGAAAAGCATGGTGATACCCACACCAGAAGCAGCCCGAGGTGCTCTCAGTAAGCTGGCAGAAAGTGCTTCAGGTCAGTGGGGGTGTGGGCGCAAAGGAGTTAGGGGGCACCAATGTGTTTGTTCAGGATCCAAGCTGTCAGGAATTACCCACATGGTATGAAATGTTAGGAAACGTTACATTACAGACAGATGTACCTCAGCCTCACACGGAAAGTCTGAGGTCCGGTTACACACACTGTATACAGAAAGACAAGGAATGAAGGCAAGATGAAGGAGTGCGGGTGGAGAAATGTTGGGCTTTAGAGGTGTAACAAAAACCAGTGTTTCTTGCATCCACATCACTGTGGAAGTTGTTTATAAAATGCAGATTTTCTCTTTTTTTCCATTTCCTGGTGTAGTTACCATTCTTCAGAAATGATCAAATCTGAGATAGATCACAGTACATTAAGTAGTTTTCGGAATTCTTTCAGCACCTGTGAGTTTTAAAGGTATTGTTCATATTTTAGAAATGTCAGAGCTGTCTGAAGAGACAGTAAAGTACTAAAGATAAAAAAAAAAGTGTAATAGTGTTTTTTTAGGTATCCTCACTGTCATGTCTTCAGCCTGTTGAACCAAGTTAATTTGTACTACAGTTGTTGGAGTAGAGGTCGACTTTGCCCTTTTTCTATTAACTACACTACATGTAGCCTTTAAACAAGACTGACTGACTCGGGTGAAACAAACTGAACACAAATTTCCCCAGAAACATAAAATTGTGGAATTTCAAATGTGTGATCATATGTGCTTTTTGTGTGTAAAGAAAGAACAGAGGAGGCTCACTAAGGTGTTGGGGGTAGTAAATTGATATGGAGCAGAGCAGTGGCTCATGGTCTGTCTACTAGCAGGCCACTCACAGTTCACCAAGTACTGTGTACTGGGCCTTTTTTTTTTAAATTTTCTAGAATATTGTTGTTTTGTAGTGCTGTGAAATCCATTGTTTTGCTCCCTTGTTACTCTTGTCTGGCGTCCTCAAACTGGGGGTTTGATGACTACAATCAAATGCATCTAATACATTAACTAAAAGTATTTAATGCAGAAAAAGTTACAAATAAAAATTCAAACTATTGCAGTAATATCACATAAATACCAGGTTTGATGTGAGCTTCATAGAGCTAGAGGAAAACTGAGTTTCTGATGCGTTATTCTATTATATTTGGAGTTTTAAGTAATGAAATAATAAATTAAATTTAAAAAGTAAGTTGACCTACCTCCTTTCCACACTCCAGCAACACATCAGTTCATTCGTCGTCACAGTCTTGTGGACAAATTCAAGCATAAACCAGCTGTTTATTTTTGGAATGGTCTGTGTTAAATCTAATTTGTGCAGGATGGGTGCTGGGAGACCAAGGAATCCCCTGCAGCCTTGGAGGAGGAAGAAGAGGAATGTGACCCTCAGAGGTCAGTGGTCCCCTCTCCAGGGTTATAGGGGCTCCTGCACAAGGACTGGTCCAGGGTCACAGGTCAGTGTGCTCGCTCATTGGGCTCTGCCCTGGCGCCTGCCGGCACAGCCCTCAATTTGTAAAGCGGTAGAGGGTGACCCCAGAGGGCCTCTCCTGGCTTCCCTGGCCAAACACAGGTCTTAAACACTACCAGCCTCCCCCTGATTCCCTTGTCTCCCTTCACTCCCCCATCCCAAATCCAGGACCTGTAGTCTAAAACACACATACACACACACTCAACACCAATCCATCCTTAATAAGAGGAATTACCCCAGGCAGAAGCAGAAGAGAGGGGAGAGGAGAGAGGGGAAGCAGGTATGCCGCCATCTCCGCCTCATTACTCAGTGGATTTATGTAGGATAATATGCCCTGTGTTCAGTGGCGCACTTGGGCGCTTAACTCTTTGACCTGCACTGTAAATAAGTAAATTGATAAATACAACATTTCTGAAAGTAAAAATTATGAAAGACTAAAGTACATTATCAGCCTTGTATCTGAGATGTAACCTTTTTATGCTCTGGTCAATAAAGATGGCAAAAATACTAAGATACAGAAATCATTCCTAATGGTTGTTTGTCAGAAAAGTCATCCCAAATAACAACAACTTCTGCAACTTAAATTTTGGAAACAGCAGCCTCCAAAGACTTTGACTGTTTTCTTCTAAATGACTTGCCAGTTTGTCTGTTTTCCGTGATGGGACCGACAGAGCTGTTTCTGATACTGACTGTTACAGAACAACCAATTATCCTGGCCTATGAGGACAGGCCTCTGACAGTATAATTATAGGCAGCCTTGTCTTGTTGCAACCATACGCCTGAGTATGGAAACCAGTCACCAAGTTGTTGGGAACAAGAGACGAGACGGAGGCAGAGACAGGACATGGGGGTGGGTCTGAAGGTGTCCTAATCCACCAGGAATCGAGGTCCTGTCTTGTCCCAGACTCTGGGGCCTCTCCATGGGCTGCTCAGAGTCGGAGCTGGGGCCTGATTTGGCCCAGCTGGAGGAAGCGGGCGATCAGAGTTCAGTTGGTGCAGACAGAAGTAAAGTAAACAGCCGTGGTCACTGGGCAGGCCGTTAGCAGGCCTCGGACAGATGAGCAGGGGGCCGGGAAGACCACACACATACACATACAGTCAGACCACACAGGGGCCGGGGCTCAGGGGCCTACGCACGCAAGCACACGCCCCATCGGCACGGCTCCCCTGTGGGCCAAAGCATGCTGCAGGTCAGGGCGGAGCAACATGGAGCACAGAGGAACAACAGACTGGCACAGAGCCGTCCTGGGACCCTCTGTGTGCCTGGGTGAATCTTTCTATGAATTCACCATGGAAACGGGCCGTTCTAATCCAGTAACCAGTGACTTAATCCTCTGCGTATTCCTATAGAGCAGAGCTGTAAGAAAGTAAACACAAACAGGAAGAGATTCATAAGTATGCTGCTGCTTCACTGCCAAATCTTAAAGTGCACTTTGGAGAGTATGTCCGCCTCCATGTTGGAGGCACGAACCCTCTCTTCTAGGGAAAAACCACACGCATATTAGTTGGGAAATGACATCGTGTTGATAAACTAAGTCAAATCTGAGGCCAATAAGCAACTGTCAACAAGATTTTCAAGGGGGTTATTTATTTTATATAGAAATGTCCCGATAGAGAAAACAGAAAAACTTTAGCCGTTTGTGTAGATTTGACACATGGCAAAAGAGAAAATGCAAAACTGCATGTGGTAGACACCCAATGAAAATGTTTCATTCTTAAAACAAAAACAAAAAACAAAACCTGACGGTAATATTTTAAAATGAATGCCATATTATTTGCACAATATATTTTTTATTGTTTTAATATTACTTCCTTTCCAACTGGTAACGATATCAAGGGACAGAAGAAAAATACATGCACAAAAGTTAGGCAAACACATTAACACGCAAAAGCTAAACAAAAATAAATATATACCACACAAACATATGCTCATACACACACTCTCCTCTTCTCTCTCTCTCCACTCTCTTTTCACAAGTCAACATAACCATCAGTCTCCTGCTTTATCTGGACAGTGTCAGAATGACCCATGGGAGAGGTTTTGTGTGTGTGTGTGTGTGTGTATCAGCCTAACACAGGGTGGAGTGAGGAGTAATGCTCTCAATCACAATTACTCCCCACTGCCACCAGTCATGCCGCCTGCCTCGCATCACCTTACCACGCCTGCACACACACACACACACACACACACACACACACACACACACACACACACACGCAGACAAACATACACACACACACACACACACACACACACACACACACACACACACACACACACACGCAGACAAACATGCACACACACACACACACACACACACACACACACACACACACACACACAAGCAATGAAATATAAGGTCAGCATTTCCACTGGAAAGACATGATGTACTCGGAGTTCGGCAAAGAGTCCAAGATCACCTCCATGAGGATCTAGTGCAGCTGTCAGAAGGATCAGGCAGGGGCTGGACTGCACCATCTGCCTGCTTACAACACACACCCTGCTGTGTATCAGTAATCCTCAGCGCCCGGCCTCCCTCTTCTTTCATCGCTTATCTTCACATTTAAAACAGCATTTATGATAACGAATGACAGGTAGCTTGGGCTGTGATCACTCCTCATCTGGCATTTATCTCATAATGGTACAAGCGGCATTCTTCCTTCCAGCAGAAGACCCTGCAAGCCCTGATAAATCTTGATCGCAGGGTGGGCAAAGAACTGACTAAAAGTTTTTCTGGCTGGAAAAGAGTGCAGTTGAGAAATAAGTATGAGATTCCCTGCTAATAAAATATGTGAGCTGTGTGTCTGTGTGAGCATTGCTGTATTGTGTCAGACTGTATTGTTAAACTGAGACGCACGTTTCAAGGTCTGGCTGAGTGAAAGGAAGGACTCTTGAACTTTGAAAGTTGATGCTGACATTAACTGTTTCTGCTGCTTTGAGCCAAGCACAGGGTGACAGTGTGAGTCTGGGGTCAAGACTGACAAGGACACAGTGAGGTTCAGTGTCTGGACAGGAGGCGGGGGTCACGGGGGTAAGAAGTGGCGGTGATTTGAGGTCGTGGAAGGAGAAAATAGATTGTTTTCAGTCTGTAAACTTAGAATACTCTGTTGTGATGCTGGGTGATAATTTAACATTGTGACACTGAGGCAGCATCGTGGTTGTCAGGAGTCTGGGAGGTCGAAGGTTTTGAGGATTTCAAGGGGAGCTGGGCACTTGTCTGCTGGGTAGAGGGCCGGGGAAGGTCACAGAGCTGTGAAATATGACTGTCAGGTATAAGGGAAGAATAACACAGACTCAGTCCTTCCTGCTTTACCACAAGTGTGTCTAGGTCCCACTAGGTGATATGGTGAGGTTGTGGCCTGTAGTTGCAGAGTACTGACTCACACACATAAATAAGAGGACGTGCACTGATTAGACTTGCCCTCCCACGAATTATGTTGGATTGCAAATCTCCCATTGAACTGAAGACAATGGGAAAACAACATGATGCTGAAGAAAAAACAATCAAGACTTGTATTTGTAATAATGACTTATTTATTTTCAGTGTCATTATTAGGGTGGATGGATGGATGGATTTATCCTGATCTTTATCAGTGTAAACTAATAAAACTAATGACTCGTGACACATGTGAATAAATAATAAAATAAATAGTTTAGAGATTCTCCTTTTTCCAACAAGAACCTGGAAATTGTATAACAAACACTAACATGAAAAATTATAAAAGCAAGCAACGTATTTTTCGTATTTTAATGTATTAATTTGCTTGTTTATTTTTTCAAAATTTTATTTTTATATGAGCTTTGAACAAAGGTTTTATTAGTGTATGTTTTTATTGAATATAGCCTGGTTTCAGACACCTGGCTCTGGTGAGACCGGGCCTGATTGAAAGTTAAAAGACTTTGGCTCTGATTCCACTATTGTTTGATGAGACAGAAGACATCCTCAGCTCTCTAACTTGGTCCTTAATGAGACTTGCACGTAGGCCACTTCCCTTTGACCCCCAACATCTCCATACTTGTCCTGCAGTTCCTCCTCGGAAAAGGAGGACCAACTGGCGAGGAAACTTTGTTAAGGGAGTGGGACGAAGGCGCAGGAAAGCTTACGAGAGTGGTGACTCATGCAATTTTTCAGATGCGGGGATATAGTCCTAAAATGCACCCCCCCCCACCCAGCTCATGACAGTCCTTACACAATGGGTGAAGTAATCATGTATACATTATTTATCGCATCCTGAATTATTATTATTATTATTATTACTACAGTGCAATAGAATATTTGTATTTAGAATTTAGCTATTAATATTTTATTTAAATTTTATTATTATCTAAAAACAAAATCATGATAGGTTCTGTAAATATAACTAATAATATAGTGTCTATATAAAGAGCAACAATTTAACAAAAGACAGGTCTATGCTTTTATGCTTTCAAATGGACCATCTAGTTTTCACTGCTCCCTAGGTGTTTTTTTTTTTTTTGTTGTTATTGCTGTCTGACATGCCCAGTACGTAGACTCCTCACACGGATTGTGACCAGTACATTATGCATGAAACATTCAAAAGTCTAAAATAGCTCCTGCACTGGAGCTTAAAACCAACAGCTGTGTAGCTCAGTCTGAGAAAAGAACAGACTAGTGAGATGGCCAGGATAATTAGTTTATTTATTATCTCTTATGTTTGTCTTATTTTTATTGCAATAATATAATCCAGTTATATTCAGATAAAAATCTATTTCCTTGCTGCAGTAAAGACTAGTCACCTACAGTATTATAATGCTGCGTCAATCACCAGTGAGTGCGTCAGTTGTGGCTGTAAGTGATCTGTAAATTATGGAAGCAAACAGGATAGGTAAATATTTGTGCAGCTAGGTTTGTAGAGCTGAAACCTTTAGAGAAAAAGTGTAGCGTTTTAACATAGGATACAATATTCAGAGCTCTACTGTATGAATTTGTAGCATTTCTTGGTAGTGAAACATGCAACTGGGATTTGGAGATCAGTTTTAGTGTTTACCACAAACATGTCAAAGATTGAATCAGGCTTATTACACTGCTGACTAAATATCCCTGTGTTAAAATTAAAGAATAAACACAGCAAATAAATATAGCTCCAGATGTATTTGTTATCAATACAAGGAGCTCTAATCACTCAATTTTACTTTCAGATACTTAGAAAAATTAAAGGGCTCAGGTTAACTGCTTATTCAAGACTAAAGTCTAGGAAGCTGGGAAAAAAATATTGACAGTTTAATTTTCACGTGAGCTCACACATGCTCACATACACACTGACACAGAAGTTCAACAGAGCGAGCAAAGTGAGTGAGTTAGGTTTACTAATAGACCCCTCTAGATGGCGTTAACATACTTTCAGGGTCTGGGTTATGATCCCAGAAGTGACTAAGAAAGAATACTGTTTTGTAATTTGGATTTAATCTGCTTATCTTTGTCATTCTTTTATATCAGATAATGTGTTTGGCCCAAAAACTGCCTTATAAATTACCCTTGACAAAATGTATTTTCAGTGCACAAGTGCAGCTTTGCAAGAAAAATACCATTAATCAGTTAAAAAATAAATACATTATAAAAAGGCTAATATGTCATGAGCTCTATGAAGAGGAGACAGTAAATTGTGTGACGCTTAATGGTAAACAGTTTGGATATTCTTTCATTTCATTCTTATTTTCTGTCTGTCTGCCTGCCTGTCTGTCTGTCTGCCTGTCTGACTGGGTCATCATTCAGAGATACTTTAGCGTGCCTGTTGCCCTTTCACATATTTTCACATATCACTAAATGCTCATAATTAATGCATCTGTCTGTCAGCTGGCAGCACATGATTGGGCTAAAACAGTCCATGAAGAGATTGGAGGGGGTGGGGTACACAAGTCTCACAAGCCTCTTATATCTAATGATTTGGGGTCCCAGGGTCCCAGGGTCTATGGCTGTGTGGTCCTGAACAGACACAGCAAGCTCAGTGAAAAGCAACCCCCCCCCCCCCTACCCCGCCACCCCCCGGGACAAAAACAACATTCGTTCTCTGGATCAAATAGCAGCATAACACTCTCTCATCAGATCTCACTATATGGCACAAAAGAACTGTTGTGTCACTCAATATCAAACAAAGACAAGCGTTTAGCGAGGCTACCAAGTCGGTGTCACCAGAATGTGTCAGCACTCTACAGCTACTCAGGGAATTAGATCTATTTTTCTGCACTTTAATTTACTCAGTCCCAATTTTGAGGAGAAAATTGATGTAGGCTATTATAAATAGACATGTCATTTTAATTGTTTTGGTTTTTTTTTGGTTTTGCTTTGCTTTGTCTTGTATGTCCATGTCTTTCCTTCATCCATTTATAGAAACACTAATGCAACACAATCCTGAAGAATCCAGAGATGGAATAAAAGCCAAGGGGATCTGAGTGATTGCTACTATAAAACGTCTCCCAGGCCTTGTAGAGCTGTAAAGGACAAAGAGAGATAGTCGGACAGGCCTGTTCTCAGGCGTCTGGCTGCCTTCAAGACAGCTCTGTCTCTCTCTCTCTTGCTTTCTCTCTGAGGTTCGTTCTGGTTTTTATTTTTTTATTACTACATCCTCTCTTTGTTTCTCCTTCTTTCTGACTTTCCTCTATCTCTAAGCTTCTACATCAGCATCTCTTTTCGTCCTTTTAAAGAGCATCCAGTATTGGTCTGACAGGGATATTTAAGGACACATGTGTGAGAGTGTGTTTTTTTTTTATATATATATATATATATATATATTTGTAGAATCTGAAAATCCTAACCCACTCATGGTTTGTCTTCATAAACGCTGGTAGCGCAAACATTTTGAGAGTTGAGATTTGGTTTTATGATTGGGAGTAGAATTAGATTAGGATTACAGTTAATGTTAGATATTCACTTGCGTAAGGTTGGAGTAAGCTTTACGTCAGTAAGTGTCCTCATAATACAATTTGCCAAACGTGTGTGTTTGTGTCTATACCTTTGAGTGTGTACGTCGTAGTAGGGTTAAGACAGACTTTTGGGGAAACAGTAACCACAGAGTGTCCCTGAAATGTGGGATGGGGTCATAGAGAACTGGGAGTCTATTTATGAAGTAGTACAAGAGCTGAGGATTTATTATGGCATAACTACTGTTATTCTCTGATGACACATATCCTAAGCAGTAACAGACTTCGTCATTTCTCGTAATTTTTGCAGTTAACAGCAGTTTGTATGATACACTACATGTTGGTGCAGGAAAGAAAACAAGTTGTTATTATCCATTTACCTTCAAGAAAAAGAAACAAACATGTATTGATATGTGGGATGCAAAAACACAAAATACATATTAAAAATTGTACTGTGATAAGAAAAATCCACAGCCAAAATGTGTGCATGATGTCACTTCAGTATCAGGGTTAACAAAAACAAATTTCAGAGTTTCCAATTGGAGATTTTCCACACATGCAAAAGCTCTTAAGAAGAAGATAAATTATGGGTCATTGCAATTAAATCTAAATTTACCAAAATTCCTCCGCTGTCATTATGGGCAGAGTGGATTAATGCCTGTACTGGTTGGCATTCAAGTACTTTAATTGTAAATTACTATTTGTGTTGTGTTGTAGTGTGTAGTGCGTGTGCAGTTTGGGTACAATTCATATTAGTCAGCTCTCAGAGAGGTCTCAAATGTCTGTTTTCCTGACGTGTGATCCATAAATATTTGAAGTGGAAGGGGCTGCAGTGCGTTGTAGGACAAATCTAATTAACCCACAACTTCCTACGGGTTCCTCTGTCTGCGTGGGTGTCTCGTACATCACCAATTCACCTCCATAAAAGGTTTTGACTCCTTGTTTTATCCACTTAAACCTTGATCAAACACGTAAATTAAAGATTTATAATTTTGGCAAGAGTCTCAAAGAAGTGCTGACTAAACAAAAGCTCTTTTCACTCTATATTGTAATGTTTAATTGAATTTTATATTAATAAATGTTTGTCTCAAATTCTGAAATTGGCTTGGAAAATATTGTGGGTTCACACTCCATTTCAGGAATTTGCTTAGACTAGCACTGAGTCTTACAATATATACATAATTATTAAATTATAGAAGAGGAAAAACAATATATTGGCTTTTGACAGGGCTGCCTAAAAGATGTTCCTGACCAGTGTTGCCACTGTGGTGAGGCAGAAAAGGAAGACAACCCTCTTTTCTGTCATCCTGTCCTGTTTCTCATCAGACGATCCATATAAAGTTCAAATTACTACTCTTGGCATTGTCTTATACTCCAGCCCAGTCTGTGTGTTTAGTACACAACTACAGTAGCCTATGATTCAGTGCATTATACATCTCTTCCCTTTCTGTTCTCAATCTGACCCGGGCAGGAAATACAGTGCCTCTGAAATACCAAAGTGCTGCTGATTCCGAGATAGTCTTCCATCCTTTTAGCCAGATGAGACATGAGGCCTCTTCTCCTTAAAACCAGCGCTGGAACGCCCAATTGAAAAGACGGCTTGGGTGAGGATGTAGGGGAATGAAAAGCCATGCATGGATCTCATTCCTGAGGCCTGGGGTTGCTGATTTCATTAGAGTGCACCACACTATTAGAGCCGCCTCAGTTTGCTTTGCACTCACTCCGAGCCTCACATTTCCATAATGCAGCAGAGGATTCAGTTTCACACGAAGAGGACCACGCTCAAACCATTTCCGCTGTAAACCACTCGCTTAAGTTATTATACATTTTCACAATAAATACAATGGGAAATGTGGCCAGTGTCTTGTTAAAGGAGGTTAAGTCCTAAGCCATGTCAACCCGCATAGCGTTCTTGTTGGTAATGTGTTATGTGTCGACTTAAACTGATAGAAAGCTCCTTGTACTACGTTACACCGTCTCACTCCGCATTTTATCCAAGTTGGTGGTATGTCTTGAAACCTTTAAAAGATATCCTAGTCTTCTTGGACGATGGCCTCATAGGCAACCAATGCTCGCATCTGCACACTCAGAGCTGCCAGCAGTTATTAGACACACAGACAGAGGGCTAACGCCTGCTCCAGATGTTCTAGCACAAGCAGCAACAGGGAATTGGATGAGACCTTGAATTAAAAAGCATCACACACTGAGCATATAGTGCACTTCCCCTGTGCCCCTTAGAAGAGCTATTCAGTTTCACTGCATACCACCAACAGTGTACCACTGAGGCAGGATAATGAGAAGGGCCAATTAGGAGCTGTTGGACGGGATAAGACGTTTCAGAACAATACTGCCTTTATTATGATTTCTCAGTAGCATTAGCACGGCCAGTGTTTGCATTCAGGCAGTTCCTGACTGACGCTGCCTTTAGAAAACAGTCAAAATTTTTCACTGAAGGAAAATTCATTCACAGCAACTTATGTAACAGCATGATTCATTTCTATTGTTATGATAAAAATAGTTATTGTAGGATTTTTCCCCCCTGTGTAAACATAAAACAGTGTGTGCAGTTGGTTGTTTGAGGCTTGTGTTAGAGTTTAGCATCACTGATTCAGAATTCCCTAATTCTATTCAAGTTTTTTTTTTTTATGTGCAGCTTTAGAAATAACTGTTGGATCATTGTGACAAAGCAGTGAAAAGAGCATTTGTCATAAATATGAGTACTTGTGTACAAATGTGAGCCACAAATCTCCGAAAATGCAGATTAAATGTTTAATTTGCAGATTTAATAAAGAAATAAACAACATTTAAATGAATGGCACAATAACAGGAAAGAACAGATCTGATAAATCTGAAAAATAATTAATATCTCAGTTCTACAGAAGACTATGGGTGGTCTGATAATTATAACTGAATGTGTTTGAAGCTCACAGTGTGTCATTTTCTGCTGATAGGAGTCTCTAATCAAAACAATAAAACATGTACTGGTAGATGATTTTGTGAAGTTCTGTTTTTGACTAATGCAGCAGATGAAACTCAGATGTGACTCAATTCATATTTACGGATGAGCTAATGTTTACAGTTTTAAAGGTTAAAAATCGTATAGGAAACATATGATGCCACTGAGAATAAGCCAAATGACACAGGCTGATTAATAAAAATATAGATTTTATATTATGAAAGTACACAAGTCAACAAAACGTTTAATTTGGATTTTTAGTTATGCTGATTTGAAAATGTGTTATGGTTTTGAATACTGAAGAAATCATGATTCATTTGTCATCTATATTCTACATCAGCTTCCTTTTATTTTACAGTTGTCCAATAAAAAAAGTGCCAAACCCTTTGTGCATTTTTGATCCACAATGCTAATGAAAGGTTACTTCACATAACAAATGATACATCACAAAGGGTTGTTTAGTCTCAGTGGCAGACCACCTCAGGCCCTGAATGACAGACATAGAAAGATTTGGTTTGGGTGAATGTTTTTTATGCATATACAGTCCCTTGTGGTAGCAATCAGCCTTGTCATAAAAAGTAGTGTCACTGGTTGTCTACGTTTTTATTATTAATTTCTTATGTGTCTTACAGTTAGAAAAATGAATGACTTGATCCGGTGTTCAATGTGTTGCAGGTTACATTATGAGCCAGATGAAATTACATGTTTCAGCAAGTTAAAAAAAGATACTGTATGAGTACTGATATTCTGCCTGTGCAACACACATTTAACATTTGTGAGGAAAATTACTATGGATGTACAGCTCAGTCTGAGCTCAGACAGGTCAGTGATTCATCAGCTACACCAATTAATAAACCCTCAGGAAGAGAACCCAGATCATCTTAAGTGCTGAGGTATTTAAGTTAATTTCTCAGATAAAATAAGATGAAAAACATCATGTATGAGCCGGATGTACTGACAAGAATCAAAGAATGTCTTTGTAGATAGTATAATTATTTAACTAGTTGCTGAAAACTTTACCCTAATGGATAAAAAACCTGATTTGTCAAGTTTTAGACCTTGAAATAATAGCCCCCACCCCCCTTCCCTAATTTGGTCTTATCTAGGTTGTAGTGCTTGATGGTGAGACAGTGTTAGATCATGGAGGGAAATAGAGAACACGCATGCCATGTCGTCAAGTCAGATAAGAGACTCAGCGTGTGTTTCTATGTTTAAGTGCGTGTGTGTGTGTGTGTGTGTCAGTGTGTGTGTCAGTGTGTGTGTCAGTGTGAGAGTGTATGTCAGTGTGTGAGTGTATGGCGTAGAAGAGTCTGGGTCTCTGATTGCCTTTGCCAGGCTTCCCACATTAAAGTGGCCTCTGCCCCAGGGAAGAGATTCCTGACTACATGGCAAAATGGAGAGGGGTGGGGAATACGGCGAGGAAAAGATATGGGAGAAGGGAGTAAAGTGGGAGGGTAGGGGCATTTAGGTGAAAAGGAGCTGCCAAAACAACTCCCAGGCTTCATCTGGCCTGCATCCAACTGTCCGACACACACTTGTTCGCTCTCCTTCTCTTTCTGTCTTCCAAACATGCAAACACATACACCGGCCCGCTTCACCCCCACCACATGTTCCTAAGTACGGACCGCACAGGGGGTAGCCCCCTAACCTCCCTGCCCCCATATCCCGTTCCTCTCTTCCCCCTCTCAGCTTTAATTGAGAAGACAAATGGATCTTTCAGAGCCCACTACCGCACCACCATACATCAGTCATGACAATGTTAGCTTTATAACGGTGGGCTTGCCGTGAGCCGAACCATATGTTCGGCCCGCGCCACACGCACGAGCAAACACCTCAATACCATGCTAATGGAGCCCCAGTAATTGCCTGTTGTTTTATTATTAAAGGTAATTTAGGCACTAATGGAATTCATTCAACATTGTGCATCAGCTCCACCCAGACAGCACAGTGGCGAGCACAGTCTTCCTGTGTCGGACATCAAAAAACCCTTTTATCTCTCCCAAAATAAAATATTATTCTACATGGTGAAACATGTTACAGAAAACCGGATACCTCCCCTTTTAAAGCCAGCCTCTTTTCCACTAGCATTAGTAAGACAATATGATTTCCCATCGGCTGTTTGAGTTACTTTCCTTTCCTAAAACTGAACAATACCAGCGTGTTATACTTTTTACCATAGTCATGCTCTATATTGTGAATGAAGACAGAACAATGTGTTTTATGTTTTGTTACATAAGACATGAACATACTTATTACATGCTATAATAACTTGTATTGTGGTAACACCATTTATGAAACTTCCTTACTTAGGCTAGTAATAGTTGTTTATACATAAGAGATTATTAGAAAGTAAAAAGTTATATAGTGAAAGCTGTTATCAGTGGCTATAATTGTGGAATAGTATTATACAGGATAAGGCATTAATAAGACCATTATAATGACTAATAGACATCCACTACATCATTATTATGCATGGTAATAAGACAATCATATATTGTAAAAATACATAAACTTCTGAGTATACAGTCTAACAATAAAACCATTAAGTGTTATTTTTTTATTGTCAGTCTTATCTGGTAATGTGAGGGACTGCTAACGTGTAGTTTCCCAACATTACATGTTAACAAGTTCAACATTTTAACATTTAACAAAGGCATGTCTGAAAGTATTACTATTCTAACTACTTTGTTATTAAAAATGAAAGATGGAACTCTATGATCATAGCCAATGGTTTTGGCGGTGGCACAGTGAACAGTTATAATGATTTTATTTTTGACCCCTGTGAAAAAAACAAACAAAACACATTTATACAGGGTTAAAAAAAACAAAACAAAACTTTGGATAATAAGGACAAGGATAGACAGATTCAAGAATAGTTTTTAACCAACAAAAATCACCACACTCAATAGTTTTTTCACCTGTTCATCTGCTTTTATGTGTATGTTGATAGTAGAGTTTATATATGATGTACAGATTGGATGGCACTTGTACAATGACAATAAAGATATGATATTCTATTCTGGAAACTAGAGATTATATGTATGTGTATTATCTGGCATCACTTTGGTGCACTGGTTAGCACTGTCATCTCATAGCAAGAAGGAGTGTGTGGAGTTTGTATGTTCTCCTCATGTCTGTGTGGGTTTTCTCTGGGTACACTTTCCTCTCACTGTTCAACTACATACACCTTTATTTGTTAATTGGTTGATCTGTATTTCCTGTTGACAGTGAGAGTGAATGGTTGTTTGTTTATGTCAGTCCTGCAATGAACCAGTAACTGAGATGACCCTCCTGGTTATTAAGTGTTTTGGAAAATGAATGAACAAATGCATTTGTATGTATTAAGCATAGACATAAGATAATGAACCAACGGAGAAACGTAAAAAAAAAAAAACTTTGAAAAGGCTGCTGTATTCTAGATATAACTGTCATTTTAATGATGGCAGCATCAAGAATCTGCTTAAGATTCATGTGAGTGGGCAGAGACAGGCCACAGAAGCCTGATTTATTACAGGCTAGATACAGAGTTATGTGAATGTGATAACTCTGAATTACTGTATAGCTATAAAGGAATATGATAAATGATATGACAGCAGTTCATCTTAAAGAAAAGCAGATACTCCTCAGCCATGTGAGAAAGTGTCACTTAGACATCCACAAACTGAGAATCTGCCATAAGATTTAGTGCTGCCTGGGTGACCTGTGAGGACCTTTTCAACCTCAGTTAGTGTAAGGTCATGTATTACAGTCATACAGTCCACACACACACACACACACACTCACATGCACACATACACACACACACACACACACACACACACACAGCAGAGTTCTTATCAGTTAATCGTCTTTGCCGTTCTGTTTTATTTCCTCTTTTAATCTCCATTGAGTTTAAAGCTCTCAGTATTTCACCTCATCACCTTTTGTCTTTTCCTTCACTTTCACAGACTGTCACTCGCTTCAGTCTCTTTGTTTCCCAACATAGGAAGCCAGCATGGTACCCTGGGATCATCTGAGGCTGTGTGATTGTCATTGCTCTTCTTCCTGGTCCTTTCTCCCATGCTTTTTCATGCCTGGCGTCCAACATGCCTATCCTCTGACTGGACCTACTCTCATCTGGGGCCAAAAACACCAAAATAACAATCTTCCCTCCCCTCTTCTGCTCACTCTTACACTCTAGCCTCTTTTCCACCAGCAACAGCAACCCACATGTGACACAAACGGTTCTCATGGGCCACTCACTTTTCATTTTATCACATCAGTCTGAGTATGTTAGCAACCATAGCCGCTGGGATAATAGATTCTTCCTTTCCTTTTCTATGACAATTAAATCTCTCTCCTTCCCTCTCTGTGTCTCTCGCTCTCATTCCCAGCAGCATGTGAACATTAGCCAGAGTTTTTATCAGAGGGCTTCCAGCAGAGCTCCAGCAGGCCTTCCCAGGAGAGGAGGCTACAGGAAGTCGTAGGATGATAAAACTGGGCCATTACTGGGCCAGCACAGGACCCCAGGGTTCATTACCCCCCCTCTTCTAATCTTTCTCTGTGACTGCAATGCACAAAATAATCCTGAACACACCTTAAACTCACTCTGGGCAGTGAATCAGAAGTCTACAGGGCTGGATAAAAATAGCTGAAATTCAGTAGTTTGAGACAAATAATACATGAGCGAGATGAGTTTTGTCAAACACAAAGGAGGATAGTATAAAGTGGAAACTGTTGCCTAGTTTCTAACAACTTAACTGTGAAAAACAGCATGTAAAGCTGCTGAAATGGATTAAGCTATTACTCAGCATTCTGTTAAGCACTGGGAGTGGGTGTAAGGAGGACATAAGAATAAAAACAGCTGCCTCTGAGGTGACGTCATAGTCACGAAAACACCACTGATGTAGCTCCCAAGAATAGTACATGAAACTATGGCGCTGCAGCTCTTCAGTAGTAGCGTGAGCGGGATGCTGAGAAATAATTGGCAGCAATGGTCTTGTGAAAGTGATGACAGCTGATAGAGACAACAGCTGGAAATGACAGCAACACCAGAGCTCAGTGCTGTGTAGCATTCAGCAGCCACACTGACAGGGAACAGCAAAGAAACTAACAGTAAAAGGAAACACCACAAAACACACCAATATTCTACTACGATTGTTATTTGTAGTTTAATTTGACTAATGTTTTTACGTCTCTTGAATTGATTGATTTATTTTTCATCTAAAAACACTTTCGTATTCAAAAGAAAGACAGATGTGTTGCGTCATTTGGAAATTCAGTTTTTACGTAATATGACTTCAGTTTACCACTTCTCTTTTCCTTGTTGTAAAGCAGGTCTATAAAATGTTTCTGTTGCTTTTGACATTCCTTTGCCAATCCAAAGAGAGCAGCCAAATGACCCTGATGCTCTCGGGACCCTGTGTTCCCCTCCCCGTTCATACCAGCACATCAACCCAGCTAGTTTCCTTATCTGTTCACCACTCAATTACCCCGTGCTACAGAGGGCATTTGCAGCCTCAGATGAGCAGCCTGGAGGTTACAGTGGGCTGAACCAGGAGGAGGATCAGCCTGTTGATGGCCTTTTCACCTTCTACACAAAGAGATAACAAATGAAGGGATGGGTTATCTCATAGCTCTGGTTACTTAAATCTACTGTTAATTATGTCAAAGACTCTGTTTACTATCCATCATTTCTATGATGATAAAATTTTCTTTTTTTTTTTCTTTTACATTTTAGCATAACTTTGTCTTCACACTGGTTGCTTCATATCACCAAATTCACCACCTCCTTCAGTTTTGGAGGTGATGTTGAAGTGCAGATTAAAGTGGTGCACTGACTGCAGGTTTTTGATTGTTTTTATCTACAAAACTTCTTAGAGTAATTTATATATTAGGTTATCATGTAGCATTGGGCATTTATAAAAAGACTGAAATAAGACAAATTTGTAACCGATAATAACAATAGTTGTTTCTATAGTTATTGTATAGTATATGCTAGTGGAGTAGAGATTTCTAGATTAAGTTCTCAAAAATACTTTTATTTAATTACTGTTTTACAATTTGTATGAAAAAAATTTAGTATTAGTCAGGATTTTAAAATAAAAATATAATTATTTTCATGTTACTTGATTTGTTTCTAATACTGTTATCGGTTTAGGTCACACTGTTTTCAGTATATTTTTAGAACACAAAGGATATCAAAGTATTCAATTGTGTTTCTAAAAACATTATAAATCAGTCTCTTATAAGCAGGTTCAGAATTTTACTGCTTTCTCGTATACTGCACATTTCTTTCAAAGTGCATAAATGGGAACAAGGCTCTGGTGTCAGAACACGGAGGTCTGCATTGATCTGGATTCCAAACAGAGATGGACACGGAAGCAGAGAATGTAACTGTGGTGAATGAGAAAGAGGATGAAGGCACAAAGCGTTTGTCGTGTCTGTGCCTCTGTGGGATGTTTCCCTCCTTTTAAGGCAGCAGTGATGTTCTGCTTTATTCAGCAATGAAGCTGCTGAAAGAAATTCAGCAGGAAAACAGAGATAACACAGATATTCAAGGAACCATGTCACTATTACAGATGTCATCTATATTTTCTCCTCTCACAGATGACTGTAAAAGTTGATGTTGCATAATATTGAATATTTCATTGTACACTTGCTAATAAAGTTGGAATATTTTTTTTTTCCAGATATGTTCCTTTTTTTTCCTATTTAACCTCTCTGGTGGGAACCTCTGGGCCTTTTTTTTTAACCTATACCCTTTGATGTCCACTCTGTAGGTCACCACCTCTATACTGAACTGACGTCACTTGTGTGGACATGCCCATCATTTGTGCAGGTTTACTGGAAAACAAGGAAAAATGAGAATCCCCACATGATTGATAGAGGAGCTGGTTGTCAGTGTGTTGGCTGACGGTGCACTTATGACTTCAGTTTTGGTTCTAATTATTGCTTTATAATTGTATTTTCTTTAACTGGATCAAAACACAAAGGTCATAATGTGAACCAGTGCATTTTGTAATTTCTTGACGAAAACAATATTCTGTTGAAATAGAGGTTCCAAGTCAAAATCCCTAAATATTCACATTTTATGTGGTTCATTTATGCATTAAAAACCTAAAATGGGTCACAGCTAACCCTAACACAAGAGGAAGGTTAAACAAATCATCTTTGACCAGGTTTAATGATTACTTCCTGAGTCCCAGTTATACTTTATATAATAAATCACATTCTCGCAATCATTTCATGAAAAAAGAGAAAAATATTTTATTCCAACTTTATGGGCAACAGTGTATTGGACACAAAGCTTCTATTACATTATATTTTCCACACAAATTGTATTGTTGGAATTCAAATCAAACCAAAGGTTATATTTTTTAAATTGAGCTTGCTTCATTTTCTGTTTCCATTTATCTCTTCATCGTTTCATTTCTCAAACCTCACTGACTTCATATTATCAGTCCTTCACAGACAGACTTCTCACTTTGTCAACACCTTTATTATTATCATGTTCTAACTGACAGGGTCTCCTCACCTGTCCATCCATCACAGCCAAGACACTCAGACCCTGTGCAGACGCTGCTTAGTGGCATCGCTGGGTGTTGGTATGTTTATCAGTAATTACAGGGAAGGTGTTGAGAGTGAAACCAGCTGTGTGCGACTTCTGCTGGACTTGTGTCAGCTGACATGAGTTTGACACAGAGTCGATGACAGCATGTGAGTTAAACCCCTTGAACATGTCTACAGCTCAGACCGTCCTGTGCTATCAAGATATTATTTTGGCTCTTCAGTGTCAAGCGATCTGAGCATGGGAGGCTTTCCTTATATGAAGCACATGTACATCTGAAGCTAATACGGGTTGATACAGTCTTCAAGGGCAGTACAGCAGAGCAAATTATTACTGACATACAGGTTTGAACAAGGTTGAAGGGTGGTCTCGCCACTCATTGCAAAACTTTACCAATCTGAATGCCATCAGTAGAGAAAGATTTCAGCTTTGTAGGTTTGTATACGTACATACCTACATGTGAATTTCATGGGCATGTGTGCGAAAATCTGACTGCAGCAATGTTCATCCCTCTCTCCTTTTCTTCATGTGTGTTCCACGTGTTCCAGCCACATTTCTGCAAATATTTACATCGGGTGTAAAACGCTCTTGATCTCTCTCCCCTGTTTACTCTCCTGTTCTTTCTCTCAGCCGACTCTCACACTGACCTTTTTTCATCCTGACTGAGAGTGACAGGAGGGAGGGGGACAAAGAGTCAGGGGGCAGAAAAAGAGCAAGTGAGCATAGAGTGAGGTCAGGGGAAGAGAGAGAGAGAAAGAGAGAGAGCAAGAGAGGGAGAGAGCAAGAGAAAGCATGAGGTGAAGAGAGAGACATAAAGTGAAAGAAAAGCGAGCAGGGTGAGAGCGTTCAGTGTGATGGATGACTTGTCATCTTATAGAAATCAAAAGCCCAATCTACCAACCCCTCTTTTAGCAAAAGCACACAACGCAGTCGTGCAATGAGGCCCATTGGGCTAATTGTAGAGTAATTTGACATCTGTTGACGTCTGAAAACGTGTTAGCTACTACTGAGAGAGAGACACACACACAGAGAGAGGGTGGTGTTGTAATGAGCCCTGCTTGATTTCTAAATGAGGCACATGCCACTGACCAAGCAGCATGCACACCCCTCTGAAATGAGAACAAAAACACTGATCCAGTTACAGGACAAAGTGTTACATTTGTGGTCTTTGTCATCAGCTTTACAGCAGCTTGATCAATGGGGTTTGTGTAATGATATTTAGCCAGAAACATGAAGTAATGTTGTTGAAATAAGTGAGATTTGCCGTTGGGTGGCCTATTACACACACACACACACCACTTATAAACATACAATTACTTATCTTCCAAGCATCCATGTTTTTGTCTCTGTCACGATCAATAAAAAGGTTGGACTAAGTAAGAGTAGCTTTTAGACATGACAAAAAGTTCCAATCTACGGATAAAGGCTCATATTCAGAATCTAATGGCTATTATTGGATATTGTTTATTGTATAGCTATCAACAGGTATGTGTCATAAAAGACAACACATCAGCCATGTCCTGTTATATTTAGAAGATAGCTGTCATCAGATGTATGTGACATTTTTAAAACTAAATGTTAAATCATTAAAATCTCAGTAACAGAGAAAACATTTATGCTGTCAAGACAGTATTAGAAGCTAATTCTTGGATTATTTTTCAACAATTGACATTTCAGAGCTGCTAACAGGGTGCTAACATGTCTCCAGCTGTGACGAGTCCTTCAACTCTACCTCCACATTCCTTCCAGTACAAGGCTGTAGGACTCTGCCTGAGGAGAGGAAACAGAGCTTGTAGCTGGATTCCTCTGCAGTGTGTTGGCAAAAGCTGTGGAAGAGGCCTTAGGATCATTAGTGAGGCTGGCATGAGAGGTTGAAGGAGATCTGCTAACACTCTGCCATTATTCAGCAAGAATGAAGACAGCGTTTCCCTGACTCTAATCACAGAGGCAGTTTTATTCCTTTTAAATGGCAGCTGTCAAAATAGGTCTTTTAACACAAAATGGCAGGCGGCACAGACACTTTCCAAGTTTCTGCCCACAAATAAATTGCTGACCATGACTCGCTGTAGACCTCTGTGCCCTCCCTCACACACTTTGCACAAAACTGCAACAGAACCTGCCTCGGTTGCTCAGTCCTCCCAAACACCTGAGCATAGAATACTGAAATAAAAAAAAAGCTTAAATAAAGCCTGATAAATGGCACCAAACTGTAAAAAGCGTGCTGTAAGCAAACATGGGTGAAATGGAAAACTCTTGGATGTAAATGAAGAACTTGAGTCACAGGATGAGAGAAGGAAAAAAACAGAGAAAAGCTGTCCTCTCTGTGCACCAGCGAATGACATCACAGCACTCCCAGCTTCCATTAGGGCCTAATAAATGAAGGGCTAACGAGGCAGAGTGGGTGGGAAATATGGAAGGAGGAGATGAAGGGGAGGGGGGGTGTCCTGCCACCCCAAGCCTCTGTCAACCCTATCATGAACACTTGAAGGAGGGGTGGGAGTGGAGAGACGTTTGTAGCAAAGCAAGGGTGGAAGGAGGCTAAAAAAACCTCTCGGCCCATTAGAGAAATCAGGCCGGGACTCTAAAAACACCCTGAGAGCAGAGAGGCCGAGTGGCCCTGGTGTAAACATACGGTGGGTGGCAGCCCCCGAGCACTCTGACAGCCAACGGCGGCCATGATGGATCTGTGGAGTTATCTCATTTTCCACTGTTTTAATTAGAGGCCAGGCTGTGAGCCTCGGCAGCTGGCTCTGCTGTACTGACTCCTGCGGCCTGACAGAGAAAAATGTCCACTGATACTGTTGCCAAGTTCAGCCTGACCAGAGAAAGAGTGAAAAAATGCTTTCCTGGATCCACAACACTATTAGCAAAGCAGGTTGCACTTTAATCAGTATTGCCGTTTAATATGACGCACTGATTTCTGTCATTCTCACGAGTCTTTCACAATGTGTTTTGATTTTTCGATCTCAATTTAAATGAGAGAGCACCACATGCATAATTTCTGGGAAAAAAAACCCTCACCTATATTTACAGCTAATTAGAGCCATGCATCTTAGATGACAATGATAGGATGAGTTAAGGTATCAGGTATCCATCCACAAAATAGGTCTGGAGTAGAGCTCATGGTGCAACCTGTTATTAGGTGGCGCTTCCAACCCTGTAATCCTCCAGAGCACCACAGCGATGGGGTAAGACAAGATGAGAGACAAAGGACCAAACTACCTCACACAGTCACACATGAATTTTATATCTAAACACAATGAGAAGCATTCACATATAATGACTATAACGGTTTCCTACATTTGAGCACCCCTTAAAAATTAAATTCTAAAAAAGTAGTTTGAAATTACTTCTCTTCTGTGCATTTGCAAAATAATTGAATGCTTTCCAATGCTCTTCCGTGAGTCTAGTGAATTTAGGCAGTGTAGTAATCAACGAAAAATCCCAGGTTTCTCTGTAATTTTAACTGATTTAATTTAAGGTTCATGGTTTTATAGAAAATGAAAGGTTTGTTAGGTACAAAGCTCACTAGTGGTCATTTTGGTCAAGACTTTGCTTTTCTATGATTGAACATTAATACAAATGTGCTTAAAAATTTAAACTAAGCTGAAGAATTATATCAGATATTTCATTTGTATTTTTCTTTGTTTATTATTATAAGTAATGTAATTATGTGCAGTTCAAGTGTAGTTGGTAATATTTTTTAATCGAAACACACCCTCTAATTTTTTTTTATTTTTTATGATGAAGCACAACTAGGCTCAAATAAACTCTTGTATGTTTGATTTCAAATATTTAACTCAACTAGTTCAACAACTTGTCATTGTATGATTTTAAGATCAGGGAGTTTATGGGGTTTATTTTCAGCTAAAAACTGTCAATATGTAAATGAATTTCTCTTATTTTTTATTTGAGCAAAGATTAAAAAAAAAAAAAAAGCAAAATGTCGATATGAGGCCACTGAAATCCTCCTCCTATTATTTGTTGAAAAGAACAGAAATGGAAAGAAAGTGCGGACTTTAAAGCGCTTTTACTGAGCGCTGGGAAAGAAGAAAATAAAATCATGTCATTGTTGTTTACACTGGACCCCCCAACTGAAGGCCTGTGTGTGCGAGTCTGTGTGTGTTCCACAATTTTCACTGTTTAGGCTGTGTGTTATTATGAGTCGGCCTCAAAGGAAATTTAGAAATTTACCAACGTCAAAGACCAATTTAATTTAGACGGGTTACTTTGCTATCCAGTATTTTTCACACGCAAAATGACATAGATTTTTCTTTATGTACATGCTTACTGTAAAAAAGAAATATATATATTTTCTTAATGAGCACTTTGATTGTAGCTGTATTCCACCTGAAACTGATTAAATTAGGCCTCTTTTAATTCTATTTTCGGTGTCAATTGACAAATATATTATTTCCATCCTTTCCTGAGTACAATAATCAACACACACACCACAGAATAAACACAGACATGGCTATAGCACAGCACACACTCATACACAGATGTCCTATGACCTCAAAGATTCTACTGACGGTTTTCTCAACCTCTAACATGAGGTGAACTTCCTGTTGGCACCATTCAGGAACCTGCCTCCTTCTCACAATAGAATAATCAGTTTGCAACTGACTCGTACCTTATCACTTATCACCTTCCGTTCGCCCTTATTTGCTCTCTTTGTTTCACTAGAATTTCTCTTCTCTTTTTCTTTGTGGCTGTTTAGAATGAGCTGCAGCCTCCATCGCAGAATGGCAGGGTGTTATGACAGCAGGCTACTGTTAACTGCATTTGCTTCAGGAGGACAGGGGAACACACACACACACACACATACACACATCTTGCAATGCATGCACATCCACAAGGACATTGACATCTTCATCTTCACAACTGCCATTGTACATGAACATGTTGCATAAGCACACACACTCACACACACACAAACTCAAGTATATCTGGCATCAGCCTCTCCAGATGGAGCTCATCCCTTCTGTGCCTGAAGCCATATTTTGACTGTTTACTCAGATTTTCTCTATATCTGGCCATTGTTAAGCCTGCTTGGCTCTGTGAATGCATGTTTGAAGTAGGAGTGCACTGCATACGACATGTGCCAGTAGAGAAGTACTGTGTGTGTGCATGCTTTGGGTGAACGTCACAGAGTTAAGCACTGGTGCATCTATGCAAGTGTGTACGGGTCTGCATGTGTGTGAAAACATAATCTATGAGGACACTAACTTGTGAACTGTTTGACCTGTGCAGGTGGATGTCTTTCTTCGAAGAGCATCTTCCCTCCTCAAGACATTTGTTTGTACACACGATGAGTTAGTGTTAGCTCTAGCAGGATGTTTGGGACCTGAACATGTGTGCGAGTGCACATCAGTATGTGGGTGGGATAGTGGATGGTTAATGTAGGTGTGCATGTGCGTGTGCATGTGTGGCATTTACACCCAGATACAACTTTAAAAGTTTCAGTGCCCATAAAAGTAATGTTATCCATTTGAATTAAAAGCCTTCATTGAAATCTCTCATTGTGTTAAATTACATGCCTCCTATAGAGGTGGAATATACAGTATATGATAACTGCTGCACAGAGGGAAAATAAACACATTTGAATCTTAGAAAATAGTGGAAAAATGAAATGGTCGACAGAGCGGAGCCTCATTGGGCTATTGTCTTCCTCTTCTCCACATTCACTTTTTCCACATTTAGCATTGGCTGCTTTGATGCATGCTGAAGGAATGCAGGGTGAGTAATCACAGGGGGGATTGGGAGGAGGGTGGAGAGAGGTGGATTTCTCTGATGAACTGAAGAGGTGATGGAGACAATTAAAGAGGCCATAGGGTGAGAAAAGATGGACATCTAAGAAGAAAGAAAGGGAGGACAGAGAGAAAATGTAGGAAAGAGAAGTAGAAAGAGAGTAATCGGGCCCTCCCTGGTTGTCGTTACGCTGTGTGCGATCATTTGGGTTGATTTGGATTAATGCTTTAATTGGGAAACACACACAGACCGTTAACATCTGTATCCCATAGCAGTAGGGTGGCCGCCAAGACAAACCAGTGCTGCGTCACACTGACAGATTTCCCCCAGTAACAAGAGCGCTCAAGCAAAGGCTCTGTGTCAGAAACAGGGGTTTAATGGCAAAATAGTTGGGGCTTAAGAGTATGGAGCTATAGGCCATTAAGTTGGCACTGCCAACCCAAAGCTTAGGTTACACACACTGAGAAAGAGCATCACTGTGGAGTGGAAGGCTGGAGAATTACAGACTGAGTTTCACAATATTTCCACACTGACTGTCCATCCTGTACATACAAAAGATCCGCTCTTTACCAGTTACTGTACACTGAGCCTTTGTTAGTCAGGTGACTGGGTTTAGTTCAGTTTTGAGATTCTGCAGGAAGGCTTTAGAAATAAAACATAGCTCTATGAAAAAAAAGCTAACCATGATAGGTAAGGATTTGTAAGGATTTAAACTGACTACATTTAGACAAAGGTGCCATTAAAAGTCTGATGAACATTCATACTAGTATTTACTGTCTTCATGGTCATTTTGAGAAGCATAAGATAAGATATATTTTATTGATCTCCCAAGGGGGAAATTGAACTGTCACAGCAGCATAATACGCCAAATACAAAAATCAAGAGAGAGATAAGAAATAATATGTCTAAAGTGACTAAAAATGGCATAAATAATAATAATGATAATAAATAAAGTGACAAGTATGCAGATGATTAGTTAGTTAAGTACTGAATTTTAACACCCTTAGATGGAGATGAGGTTCACCCTTGGCAGTTCACTCACCTCCTTTGGTCCTTCATAAATAGCTTTATGAAGGCATGAAGTATTATTTGTTTCTTTTTATTTTACAGAGGCATGTTTAGTGTTGTTGTCTTAAACTAGTATAAATGTTTATGCATTTTATGTCCAAAAAGTGCTAAAAAAAATTTGATTTCATACATGTAAATTTTTTGACAACAGGTAAAAATGTATAAGATATAAAGACAAAAGCTCCAGAACAACAGAGAAACAGGCCTGGTTTTGTTTGCTATATATGTAAAATTTTGTCCACAGCAAGTATGTCAAAAGAGTGTTGTCACACTGTTACATGCATGACCATAAAATTAATGAGCACACACATTCTTACAGACAATTGTGAGAAAGTGTTTTCAGGGTGACACACCGTCATTCATGTGGTCAGGCTGCCTCAGAACAATGTAAACCTACACACCCTGTCTGTGTGACTGTGTGACCTCTGCAGCTCCGGTGCCCCTACCCAGACTAGATCCCCACTACACCACTCCAGCTGTGACCCCAATTCTTTTGGACCGACCCTTCTTATCAGGTCTGCCAGTTTTAGCTGTTGACCATGGATGCTTGTAACCAGTCCTTCTCCTCCACCTTCTCTGCCTCCACCGAGATCCCTTTTAACCACACACATGTCAAATCTCTCCAGTTTCCTGCTCTTGCATTCACACACATCTGAAACCACATGCTGTGGGAAGCCATGCTGATTCTGTGCTCATGGACGGTGCAGAGAGCAGAATTGTGTGTCAAGGCCCTGGTTTCAGTATGCAAGGCCAAGAAATCAGACCTTGCGGAGGGTGATTAATACAGCAGAAAGCCCAGGCTTAGTGAAAGGCCACAGCATCCAGAGAGCATTCCAGCTTCGGAGCGACGGTGCTCGCACACACTCTGACTGCCAAGACAGCTTTCGTGACTGCTTCCTCTGGTCCCTGTACGGTTTCACATTCACTCCACTGCGTTTGATCATTGAAGCCTGCAACATACTCACATCACCATACCTAATTAACAACGAATGGTGAGGCAAGACACATACACGCACTCATACACAATGGTAAGTATAGTACACGCTCCCCAGCATGAAAAAACCACACACCCCTGAGCAACCTGACCTCTTACTCATGTATGGATTAACAGTGCTGACTGTCAGATACACACAGTTGTTCTTTGGCCGGGTACCACACACAGTGACCATATTAGCTCAGCGGCAAATCCCACACAGTCTCTGCAGGACAGGATACACAACTGAGAGTCAAGTCTGCATCAAACTGTCAAAATGATGGTGACCTAAGAATGAAAATAAGAGCAAAATGTTTACAGATAGTGACTACTGTATCCCCAGGCACTGATGTCATTTAAGGAAACTTTTGACACCTAATGATCAGTTTCTATCCAAACAGCAATTTCACTTGGAGGAAAGGAAAATCTACAGGCTGAGAAAAAGAGAGGAGAGCTCTGACATCCTCGTGACAATTTAATGAACGCCTGTCTTCACTGCTGCATGTTGACAAGTTTCACTTCAACAAACGGTACTCTGCTCTGTGTCTGGACCTCGGAGCTTTAAGGTTTTATCCAGATTTGCCTCAAGTGTTAACATGCCAACACAAGTCAGTATAAATGAGAATAGTGGGTATGATGAGACCTCAGGTCACCCAGACTTGGTTTGGCATCAATAACTCTATCTGTCAATAACTCTGTATGCCAGTGTATTTTTCTGCAAACCACAGATAGGTATAATTTCAGGATTTGTGAACAAAATATACATTTTGTATCAACATTTCTAGATTTATGCATAACAACATTATAGTGTTTTAATCACTTTTGGCACTTTTCTCTCAAAGTGTCTTGTAGAAAATATGTTCATACTATTTTTATGGCATGGGTTCAGAGCCACCAGGGCTTGATTTTTTTTTTTTTTTCTTACTACAAACTTGGTAAAACATACATAACATAAACAGTGCAGTCACAGGGTCAGAGCTTACATAGGAAAAATAATGAGTACATAAATAAATATGCATTCTCACACAATGTAGATGTGTATGTATATACAATAGGTTACACCAGGGGCGTCAAACTCATGTTGGTTCAGGGGCCACATCCAGCTCAATATGACTTGAAGTGGGCATTATTAAAATAATAACATAATATATAAATGATATCAGTTCTATAATTATATGTGTAATTTCTATGTTTGAGTGTGAAAAAAGTAAAATTGTATTGCTAAAATGTTTACATCTACAAACTATCCTTTAAAAACACAAGAAAAACATGAACAAAAAAATGTATTAAGAAAAAGGTGCAATTTTTACAATTCATGCCATTATTTGGCCTCAGTTCCTCATTTTCATATGTTCATTATAACATACAGTGGATCTACAAATACATAAAATATTTAATAATAGGTAGAATATTGGTACAATTATGCTTAATTCTCTTCAGACATTTCAGGTTGTTCATATTTGTTCAGGTTGTTCACATTATTTGTAAAAGACTAATCTGTAAATGCAAACATTTTTGTGCCATTTAACTTTTTATTTTTTTACCCCACCCAAAAAAAAAAACGAAAAAAAAAAGTGGTTTTCGTTATTTATAGTTTATTATGTTAGTGTTTTTTTTTGGTCTGACCCAGTTTACATTAAATTGACCTAAAATTATTTTAACATCTTTGACCGTTAATATCTTCAGTGTAATTTTTGTATTTCACTAATTCATCCCATTGGCCGGATTGGACCCTTTGGCAGGCCAGTTTTGGCCCCCGGGCCACATGTTTTGATCCCCCTAGATTATACCTACTTAAGTAGGTTTAAGCAGGTAGAATTTTTGAAGTTACTGAGCTAAGAAGAGGGTGAGGGTGAATGATGTAACTGATTCACAATATTTATAAAGGTGTCCACAAAAGGGCCGTGTTTTTGAAGCCACCATCTCGGGATAGCTTTCTTATCGACTGCCATAAAAATCTTTAGTAAATAAGATCCATTGTTGTTTAAATCCCCTGGGAGAAGTCTAAGGTATAGTGTTGGAAAGCACATATTAACCTTAAAACTTAGTGTTTCAGAGAGTGTTTTGGACGCTTGCTCCCAAAACAGTCTGATAAAGGGACAAGACCAAAATATATGAGCGTGGTCCACCATTATTCTACCGCACCTCCAGCATGTCAGTGAGGTCCCAGTTTCTCTAGATTTTTTTTTTTAGGGGTTATGAAATAATGAATAATGTTTTTCCAGCAAAAGTCTCTCCAAGTTAGTGAGATTTGTGTTTCCTATTATTATTATTATTATTTCTATATTCATCTCTTTCTCCCACTTTTGTTTAATGTATATTGCTGAATGTTTGTTCAGAGCCGAGATACCTGAGTATATCTGGGGTTTTGTTCAATATTTTACTTCAAACCAATCTTTTCCTAACCTTAACTAAAACACTCCTACAACATGAACTTTACCCATTGGAGCTCTAGTCTTTAGTGGTAAGGTCCTAGTTTTCTTATATCTGCCATTCACTCCCATCACACCCTGCCCTTCTTTCTGGTGAACTGATTGAACAAATTAAATCAGTTTTATAAAGTAATTACTCTCATCCCTAAAATCATGTGGTTTCCTATAGATTAGTTTCTGATTCGTTCTGTCATTACCTGAATTAAACAGTTTTCACTATTTCCTCAATGTGGAAAATATACTAAGGATGTTCCACTTTCAGTCCTGTGTGAGTTCATCCTGTGGTGACCCCCTTAACTCTCTTAAGAAGAAAAACAGAGACTAGGCAGAACAGAGTGAGAATAAACAAGTAGTGGGCCAAATTATGGGTGTTAAAGTGTGGCAAAGAAAGGTGGTTTCTTACTCTCTAAAAATACGCCAAAGGACTGCGTGCCCACATTGATATCTGTGCCAGCACCTTTAAATGAGACAGCTTCTCTTAACTTGTGAAGTGTAATGAGCATCTTGAAATGTTCAATTACAGATTTTCTTCTAACGAGGTAAACATCTGCACAAAAACAAAGTATCAAATGAGTCTAAAACAAAGTTCTTGATGAGGAGTTTGTAGTCAGGTAATACTGAATATGGTTGACAACATGGGGGTGGATGGTGTTGACAGTGTTAATGTTTTCCCTGAGAGAGCAGTGCTGGTGTTTTCCCTGTATTTACGTCAGTATTTACACATGTGTGTACAGGCCCTTTGAGAGGTTTACATATTGAGGGTAATAGGATAACTCTGGCCTCTACTAGTGGAGAAACAGGTGCTTATCTTGTCAGAGCTGTTGTGCTAAGCCAACCTTTGACCCCTGGTTAAGAGCCAAATGAGAAATTAAAACAAGAAATTTGCACGCCCCCGCCCCCTTCCCCGTTCTTCACTCCTCTCTCTTACATATGCACTCACAGGCACAAAAATGCACGCATGTGGTAAAGGTCAGCCAAATTATGAATCATTTTGCAGCTATTTCCCAGTATCCTTCACTGGTGCTCTGCAAAGAAGCCCGCTGAAGAGAGTAGTAAATGAGATGAGACGTACGGAAAAAAACAAAAACAACAGTAAATCACAGCAACGTTGGACGGTGTTTATCCAACACCGTACATTAAGAACTGAGTTTGGGGTTTCTGGCATATAATGCAGAGACAAAAAAAATATCGAAGGGTGTAAAGGGGGAGCGGACGGGGAAAAGCTCGCCGCTGTGTGGGGTCTGTCTCGCGTGCATTCACCGCTGAGGTCTGGGTTATTGATTTTCAGGCATGAAGCAGGAATATTGTCCAGGGTTTTACTTGGGTCTGCGCTGCCTGCCAAGCTCTTTTTAGTAAGCCTCCTCCAATTACACACCTCCTCTTTGCTTCTCTCTGACAGAGACTGACACTGTCTCTTCAAAACTATGACCACAAAACATACTCAAACCAACTCAGTTGAGTGACTACGCTCTTAATAACACTCACTCCAATCATTCTTCACTGACAAAGAAAGAAACACAACAGATTTTCATATTGTTGTGGCTCTGAAACACTCTTTAGTTCCCAAAGCAAATACAACCAAATTCAGTCTTATTTTTCCAAGGCTGTCCAAATAAATGTCACCATTGCTTAAATGTTAGCTTTTGGAAAACCTGTATGTCTGCATGAATTAATGTTTTTAATATCTATCTAATTACTGACATTCACACTTTTTTTAAAATTTTTTTAACCATAACATAAATACACAAATAATCACATGTCAAAAATTCTATAGGCGTAATCTACCACTGCCCTTTTTTATTGCATGAAATGTTTTTATTATTTTAGGAAAGGTTTTGGTCCTTTATGTATGAAGAAACAATGAAACATGAGGATCATTGCACTTTGATGTGCAAATACTAACTTTTCAACACATTTTATTATAATTTAGTTGAGGTTTACTTAATAAGTGCCTGCCCTGTTGTTATATTGTGCACATGGTTCTATTGATTTCTACACTTAATTATCTGTCTTGGTCATTTTCCTACCACTCATATTAATACATGTGAAAGACACGCAAAGACTACATAGTTTCATAAATTCAGACATGGATGCTGAGACATGTAAAACTGCACAAACATGTAAAATGTTACAACCGTTATTCAAAACATAATTTATATTTTAGACATACTGTATACAAAATCTTGCATATTAGACAAACTCAAATCAATCAATTCAATGTAAATCAAAGCTTTTGAGTTAATTGTATTATAAACAGTGCCATGATCTGATTCTTTGGTTAATGTCAAAAACATCAGTCATATACCACCGGTTGGATAGTAGTTCACTTCATAAAAACCCTCTTACAGGGACATGAAAGTTAAATAAATCAAAACAGTTGAATGTTTTGCTCCTCAAAGAACCCGATGAAAAGTGTGTGACCAAGCACCAGATACCGGAGGCCAGGAATAACAGCATGAGGTCAAAAAATTATTCGTATATTAACACATCTCTCTGGACTCAGCTAAGTTTCCCTCCACAAAGCCAGACTTGGGGAGAACTGCAGACGTAGCCTCAGTAGCACCTCACTCCAGGCCTGTGGCTCTGAAACTGATCTGAGGCAAGCTTAAACCATTAAACAATACCACATGAGTCTGAGCATCATGATGAGAATGGATGCACAAGACCACATCAGGACAACAAACAGATGAACTGAACAAAAAAAAGAAAATGTATTGCAGCAAATGACTACATCATGTACAGGAACTGTACTACAAACTGTGATGTTATGTGTTTAAGATGATGACATATGAGTTATTGAGCATTAGACATCATTTTCACACATGGATTGGTCTACACCTGAACCCCATTGAGAATCTTTGTTGGAGAATACTTTATGCAATAATCCAACTAAGAATTTGGTGAAAAATTAATTATAATTATAAGTGTTGTGAGATTGCCTAAGGTCATTGAAATGATGCCACAACAAATGCATGTCAGAATGCAACCAACTAGTAGTGTGGGACTTTTTGGAATATATGATGCTCCTCTTTCCGACTCCTAGAAACAGAAAACCTATTACTGTAAATAATGCTTTATACAGATATCACATTAACTTCAGAAGACCATTAAGTGCATTAAAAGCTTGTAGTAGTTCTTTACAGTCAGTCAACAATAAAAAATAGTCACTTAGCCCGCTTTATCCTGAAAGAGTTTTGCAGCCACAGGAAATAAAGTCATGACCACTAAAAACAACTCTGAAGAAATTAACAGAGATAATCTGTTCAACAGTCACAGTTTACAGCTGCAAATGGCAAATTCATAAAAAGCTAAAGCTGCAAACTAGTAACTTTTCCATTGAATTTAAAATCACACAAATTTAACTTGCGCTTAAAGTTACCCTGATAGGAAAATGACAATTTCGCTAAAACTCTTGTTTTTTTCCGTAACTTTTTGTGCTGGCAAGAGGTATTTTTTTTGGGCGTAGCAGAATTGATGTATCATGAAAAACTGCAATAGAAAGACCTTTTTCCGCAACTAAAGTCATGTGAAAAAAAAATGTTGTTGACAGACATTACCACGAGCAAATAAGAAAAGTCTTAAAAGAAAAACATGTGAACAAACCAGGAAATCGATTTTTAAAATTTTATTTAGTAGAGGATAGAGGGGTTGTATATAATAATAATAATAATAATAATAATAATGAATATATCTGTAAATCAATGCGATATTTATGTTCATCACCATGTTTATGGAATGACTCCTTGTGTCACCTTGTGATAATAAATACACATATCATTGCATTTGTGATTAAAAGGGAAAATCAACAGGCCAAAATACACATATATTGTATACATACATACAAATATGTAAGGAAATATTTATCTATCTATCTGTTTTTTTTGTTTTTTTTCTGGACTTCAGCTTTTTGTGACAACTTGGTTTTCAGTTGATAAATGGAAGTTACTATCCAATTTGGAAAAAAAATATCAAGATGTACTGTCTAATCATTTTATCAGGCTGCAAAACATATCAAGATATGACTTCTTATCCATACCATTCAGCCCTACATAAAAATGTCATATGGAATATAATGCAAGTCAGAAATATTCCAGTACTGTCAGAGGTTGGCATAAATATAAAGCGTTTACCAGCCCTGAGTCTCAAAGGTAAATGTTTGTTCCTGCATTAAGGGTGAGTACTACAACACAATTGACCCCATCTCCCACACAAAGAAGCTGTCAAGTGTTGGCTGTAGTCAGCCTGAGCCGCGTGTCTCCCGTGTAATCTTCAGGCTGAACACGGCTGTGGACGGCAGGGAGCAGCATGCCCTGCTGTAGCCCCAGGCCTCAGGGTAAATCTGGGATTGAAGTTGATAATGAGCAGAGGGATAAAGCAGAGTTATGGAGGTCTTATCACCCTGAACCCCTGGGTCACACGGCACCGCTGGTGGTCACAGACTCCTTAATCATTGCAGACACTCTGTTCCATCCCGCAGACAGGTATTTGTTGTATACAAAATGATGTGTCTGGTGAAAACAAGTTGATATGGAATAAATACCTAAATGATAACCAAAATGTATTGTATGTAACAATCAAAGACACAGACTGTGAGTTTTTGCACATTAGTAAAAGTCACTATGTGTTTGTCCAGTTGCCTCCATTTCCGAATGCATTTCCACAGGATCTTAAGGACATGATGGCTCAACTCCTGGTCAGCTTAGCTTTAAAAACAGCCTGTGGGTGATATGCGTTGGATGTTACACCCAGTCACAGTGAGCTGTGGGGTCAGACAGGGAGGCAGGGATGAGTGTGGTGTGGGGTTGGCCAGACCTCAGGCTGTGATTTGTAGAAATGCATCAGACGGGAGTCAACCAGAATCTGAATAAATCACCTCATTGGCACCAGTGACAAAATCTTGATAATTCCCCCCCCATCGTAAGAGCTTCTATGCTCTTCAGAACAGGCATTAAAGACCATGGCTACATTCTGAGACAAAGGTCATGCATTGCAGTGAATGAAAATGTGTGTCCATACGCTACATTTTTTAACCTGAAATTTCCTGCTTCTCCTGCACTGATCAAAATGTATCTCACCACTTGATTTCACAAGACATTTTACATTTTTTTCTAGAAGTAAACTTTTGTCTACAGTCTTGGCTTCATGTTTCCAGCCCATATGGCTCATTAAGTTGGAATAGTTTTGTTGTCAGACACATTCCAATATTTAGTCTTATTTAAACACATTAATAATAACCTTTAACCAGTTACAATGATTACATACTGAGTCCCAGTTACACTTAATCTATGAAGAATAAATCACATCGTCACAATCATTTCGCATGAAGAGGTAACAATGTTTTTTTCCATCTTTATGGGACAATAGTGTAGATCACAACTGGCTTTAAAAGCTTGTGCATTAACCTTTTGTCCATCAGTAAATGAATGTGAAAACATCCTGGTTGTGTTAAACTCTGCACACACATCATTTTGCACAGTGAACCCCAAAGATTACGTAGCGGAAAAAGAGAAAAATGGTTGCTCTTGAGAAGAAGGGCACTTTAATTTTTATGAGACAATAAGTGGGCCAATGATTAAACCACTTTTTCCTGATTAAGACAGAATATAGTGTTACTTTTTATTTTAAGAAGGAATCTTTAACAATAAGATGAAAAGAAATTTGGAGAACCTTTCTTGCTGACTTTAAACGCTACAAAAGACATGCTTAAATGTGTGCTGGCACAGTCTGGAATAGGAGGTCAGTGTAACTTGTAGGAGTATCATGCATGATCCCAGCCAGGATGAGACAAGCCTGTATTGTCTTACCATTACAATTCTTACTCCAGGTCAACCGCAGACACGGCAGCTGATGAAAAGATTGATTGGGGGAGGTTAAAAAGCAATTTGATACTGCTGAGTTTGATTTAATGATGTGTTTTGGGATTAAAACAGTATCGGCATCAGTGGGCCAGCAGGCATCCAGTGGCAACGTGGGTGACAAGGAACAGAGCTGTGCACTGCTAATCACTATTACTCAGCTTGTTAGGTAATTTTCTACTACCCTTTGAAAAAAAAAAAAAAAAAAGCTTTGAATATTAATCACTATAAATGTCGACTCAGATATTCAGAGTAAGCAGCAGTAGTTCATCAGTGTTTCCATAGCAACAGTGGTGAAAACAGGAGCAGGCCTCCCCTTCTTCCCTCATCTCAGTATGTATCCCATTATGGTTGTACTGTGTGGACAGAAGAGCTCTGCCTGCTCACCACGCTTTATTTATTTTACTGTCTTTCATCTGCGAACCACTACCAATCTGCATCAGAGGGAAATCCACTTTGTGTATCCTATAGGTGTCATTTAGGATTGATTCCCTGGAATTAGCAGACGTCAAAGTAGAACCATGTGCCTGTCTGTCTGTCCGTCTGTACAGCGTGTTCTTCTCAACACCTGTGATAAGAATTGCTGAAGAATATCACATCTCTGCGTCTACTTCATTTAAACTGTGGAGTTTACTCCTAAATCTGTCACTATGTGTTAGACATTCTTGTTAAAAGGACTACAAGTGAGAAGAGGTATTATCTGTTATCTGATTTTGAGATTAATCCGTCAGGGTTTCCTCTGTTTATGCACCAGGGGGGGGGGGGGGGGGGGGGGGGGGGGGGGGGGGGGGGGGGGGGGGGGGGGGGG